>JAFJYI010000146.1:1200000-1911943 GCA_019022655.1 Acacia acuminata | reverse complement strand
GTTCCTTGTCGTTGGCCACTTTGACTGAGAAATTGATGATCCCACTTCTCCTTCCTTCCCAATTCCTCAGCCTGTAACTTAGCATCTCCAAACACTTGTCTTCCTTTGGAATCATCCCAAATCCCTATTCTCGCCAACCCTATAGATCGAACCGTGCCTCTCGGCGTCTTGCACTGAACTTCGAACGTAATAGACTGTGCGTGCAGTGGCACCTCCACCATCAACTTCTCGTTCCATAAACTGCTTAAGGTCCCCACTTCCTGCTTCGCCGGTTTGGTGCTCAACACTTCAACGACTCCGTCGAACCACCACGTACACATTCTCCGTCACCGGAGTCTGGGCAATACAGAGACTCCCTGTAAGACATGACTGTCACCTCTAGGGTACGCGGTAACTTAGTTGCATCCATGTTTAGTTAAGTAGGGTGAAAGAGAGTTTAGTTTACAAGAAGAGATTTTGATATAATATGCTTGGGATGAGAAATTGAGGGGACGAAGAGTGGCTTTATATAATAGGTTGTACAGACGTAAGAGAAGGGACAAGGAAAAGAAGAAGACCGCGTATACTCGGTATGTTTCAGAAGTCTTTCTGTGAAAATAATTAAATTGTCGGGAAAGGTTACAGCCATTGACTGATGGCTTTGGATATTTCTAAGGGACTGTTGTTACAATATATAATTTTCTGGAAATTAATTTTCTTAATTTAATATAGGAGTCTAGCTCTTTGAATTTTCGAAGGAAAATACGAGGACAATGTTTTATTACTTAATATTCAAATTAAAAAGGATTGAAATGTAACTAAGGCACGATGAGATACAAATTATTTTAATTTAACGACAGTAATAAAATATCACGTTGATATGGATTGCAAAGAAAGTAAATGTTTTATTTCAATTAAGTTTATGAATAAAAGATATCTAAAACACTTTTTATCATTACGGTGTAGAGCACGATTTGGTAATTTAATGGACTACTGTTTGATATTGTTCGATCGGAATTGACCTAGGAACAATGCCTAGGGCCTACGACTCCTATCGAGGGGATCGAAGTCCCATGTAGTTCGAGTCGCACACGGGCGTTTAGCCAAGGGGGTAGGGTGTGTGCTTTGTGTGATTTGTATGTAAATAGTTCAAAGATTAGAACCTATGTACCTTAGAGTTTGACCTCTGTATTTATAGAGTTTACCTTAGGTTGAATCGCTTGGGCCCTGTGATCCGAGGCACGATATCGTAATTATCCCTATAGATTTAGATATACCCGAATTGTAGATGAGATAGGATTCCCTTTTATTATAGGTAGATTCGATATGCAATATATTCCTAGATGGGCCTTACATTGAGTATGGGACTTATTCAGGTCCGTAACACTTTACAAGATTTGTTAACACTCTTTTTAATTATTTCAGTTTTCATGGTCAATTGACAAGAATGTATAACATTGGATTCAAATTAGTAACAAACTATTTGTTGAAATAGTAACTAGTGTCCTCCCATTTATAAATTAAAAAAATACAAGATGTATTTGTTGAGAAAGATGAATGCCCTTAATTATATATGTTTGTGCGTGTTGATAATTTATTTATATATATATATATATGAATAACTATATTTTATCTTTTAATTTTAAATATATATACACAAATCAATCGGTTCATTGTTTGACGATTATTACTCATACAGCGAGCTGAGCAATACATATTTTATGATTAAATAGGTGTATATTTTATGAGCATTGATTGGAATTATTGATATTATATACCTATTTAATTATCTTTTATTGACTTTTCCATCATTATAGGATAAAAAGATATTTTGATATAAAATCTACTTATTTCTATTATATTTTGAGGAATATTAGCTGATTTGGAAAGAAGTAGAAAGAGCAATTTAGAGGATATGCAATCAGACAAATTCAAGGGTCTCACGAAAAGAAAAATAGAAAGAAAATCAATTGTGTGATCGGTGGAGTTGATTACAAGATATGAGATATCTTTTAATAAGAAAAGGAAAATTAGTGACCCAAGACCTAAATTATAAATAGGAGGCGGAGACAAGAAAGGAAAAAAGATCGGGAGAGCCTTGAACGAGAAGGAACGAAAGGAAGGAGCGAGAGGTCGCGTTTCAGTTCTCTTCATCATATCCACGAAAAGACGAAAGGATCAAAGGAGGCCACGGAGAAATTTTCTTTCCTCTCTCTCTTATTCTTTGAACTCGAGTTTCGTTTTTGTTATGGATTTGAATAAAGTCATGTGTGGCTAGTTGGTGTTGCAGTGATGTCCCAGAGAACCTATGAACTTGTTTGGGTTTTAGAGATTATTCCCACAGATTGGTTTTGCTTAATTTTATTCCGAGTTTATTTAATCTTGTGTTTATTGCTATTGCTTAGTGAGTGGCCACCATTGAGCATGTTATGGGGATTTAGGGTTGGACTTGAAAGAGGGAATCCTAAATTGACCTTGGGAATAAATAATGTGGAATTAGGTTTAAATTTAACGTGAAGTTAGGTTTTAATCTAATTTGCGTCTAGGATAGACATATACCTAAAGCCCGTATAGTCAAATTAGAGTGAGCCCGATTTGAATTGCACCTTAATTAATTTGTGAGACATTGCATAATTATTTGAGGTAGGTGTATAAGTGGGCCAGAGCGAGCACTTATGAACATTAATACTCTAGATTAGGTGATTAAGTTAAGTCAAAGTTAATTTGGTGGAAATAAAATCTAAGAATCAAATAAGGGATTAGTGACTTTAAGTTGCTCGTTCATTAGTGTGTGGTTAGTTTGTTTTAATTTTAGTTTTAATTTCTTTTCTCTAAATTAAATTAAATTTGGTTTTCTCAACTTAAGCGAAATTGTGAAATTAATGTTTAACTAAAGTTGTGATACTAAGTTCGTGGAACGATACTTTTCTTATCACTTTATTACTTGATACGTGACTGTATACTTGCGAAGTTTATAGGCTTTTTAAAGTTTTCCCTATCAAGTTTTTGAAGCGCCCGTTCGGGGACTTGTGTGCTGCAACCTGTCTTGGTTGGAATTGATTGAGCATTAGTAGTTTAAGTTTGAGTTCGTAAATATTTTATTTTATTTAAAAAAAAATTAAAAAATGGATTTCAATTGGCAACCAACGGTCTTAATAATGAAAAGGAGATGAATTCTTTGTCTTCTATACAAGATGGATTGATTGCTATGTTAAATTCTTTGAATGAATCTAGGCAATATAAAGGAGCATAAATGATGGTTGTATTCCATATGTTGATTCTTCTCAATATGTTTGCATGTCTTGTGTTTATTGTGGAGGGAATCATCTATATGAATATTGTCCATATAGTGCAACTAGTCATTTTGTGAGAGATGATTTCACTAGGAACCAAACTTGTTTTGATAACTCATTTTGTCCTAGTGAAGGTTTTGAGCAACAAAATTTTAGGGATCTACATGTCTATTGTTCTTATGAAAATACCCCTCCTTGTTACTCTTATCCGGTATGTTGAAGAACACACCATTGAGTACGGGGAAAAATCTAATTTGGAAAGATTAGTTGAGGAGTGTGGGGAAGCATTAGAGAAATCTAGTAGAGAGCAAAGGGAGATTCTCGCTAGCATTGAATCAAGTGTCCAAGATATTGGGGTAAGTGTCCAAAGCATTGACTCAAGTGTTCAAAATATGAAGGTATATGCGAGTCAAATTTTTTCAACCCTTGAGACTATAATGCAAAATAATTCCTTAAACCTGATGACTACTTCTTATTCTGATAATGATTATTGTGAGGAAGTTGAAGGTATGGAATTTCAGGAGACTATGGATAATATAGAAAGTGATTGTGAGCTTGACATTGATTTAGATGAGCATATTGGATGTTTAGAAGAGGTTAGAATTTTGTGGAGCCTAAGGATTGTGATGTGGGTGATCCAATTGATGTAGGTGTCCCAATTGTTGTTGTTCATGACCCTCCTCTTGAAGTGTTGACTCTTCTTGATGAGAGTCGGGTTGATTTTATTGGATGCTCTAAATTCTTGGAAATGCCTATATTTATTTTCAAGGATATGCATATTAACCGCTTCATTTGAATTCAGATGATTGCTTGTAATCCAAGATTGTCTATGATTAAGGAAGTACAAGTAACTAGGAATGATCAATTTTTATGTTTGAAACCTTGTTACTTGAAAAGGAATGAAGACAAGGTAATTGAGGTGTTTGATACTTATGATTAGTGGTTTGTTTTGAGAAGTCTCATTTGAAGACTATAAATTTAGCGCTTCTTGGGAGGCAACCCAAGGGTTTTGCTTGCATGTTTTATTATTATTTTCTTTTTTTCTTTCTTTCAGTTTTACTCGGGTTTGAAGAAGATCACTTCTCTTTTTGCTGCAAGGTCTTGCTTGAGCACTCTCTTCCCCTTTACAATTTGAAATATCATGGATGGTACCAGGGAAAGCACTCCACATCAGAGTTAGAGGCCTAAACCGGGGAGTACTAGTTGTAATATCCTCAATTTTCTCTAAAAATTTCATGTATGAAGTATGTGCATTTGGAGAAACGAAATGGTGGAATTTGACTAAAATGTCAATTTTACCCTAATACGATTTCGTCAAAACCGAAAATTTTGAGACATATGTTAGCACAAAATGGGACACTTGTGCCTAACACTTAATTAATTCAAATGGGGCTATTATTTCTCCAAAAAGGAAAGGGAAGTTCATGACCACATGAAACCATGCATGTGATGAAGATTTGCTAGTAATGGTTGCAATTGTAATTAGGAAAAAGCTATGAGGTTAAATTGAAATTTCTTCATTCTTTTAGGCTCCAACCGATATCTTTTCTCTAAGATTCATTAATCCCCATTTCAGCCCATTCATTTCGGTCAACCAAGATCATTGAATTTACACCCACTGGTACAATGGTAATTAGGTGTAAAAATGGATGTCTTATGATATCTTTTATGCTCCACCGAACTTAAATGCTTAATGTCCATTAACCCGTTTATTATTTATCTCACTCTCGGCCAACTAGCAGAATAAATAAAGGGAGAAGGATTCTTGACCAAGAGATAAATAAGAAGCCCTTAAAATATAATTTTATTAAGGGAGGCGGAATTAAAATAATTATTCATTTGGGATAAGAAAGAGATGAAAGCCATCTACTTTTTATTCGCTCATCGATTCGAAAGGGAAGGAATAAGGTTTCAAGCCATGAGATAAAAATGAAGCAATTAAATAATATTATTTGCGGAGGTGGACACCAAATGACTTTCCAATTTAGCTAATACTAATATTAAGCCTCCCAAACCTCTCTAACACTCCCGTAACACCCGGTCATTCAAGAGGAAAGAGGAGGCCTAGAATAAGAGGAGAGAGAGCAAGTTCCAATCATCAATCTAGAAAGAGAGGACGTTCGAAGAAGACGGGTGCCAAGCAAGAAACTATCGTCTTGGAATAGGTAAGTGATGAGTTTGATGAATATTGATTATATCATTGGTGATGTTTGGGTTGTTCTCATCACTTTGTAAATTCGAACCATTAAAAAAAAGAAGAGTCGAAATCTTGGAAAAAAAAATAAAGCAATCTTGGTTGTAAATCAAACCATGACTAGGCATGTGGCAAAAATGGACTTGGACCATCGTAGCTTATGAAGTGGAAGTTAGAAAAAAAAAAAACCAGTTTGTTCTTTTCCCTAGCATGTCACGATTAGGGGTGGAAATAAGCCGAGGCCGCCAACTTTAACGGCTGGCCTTGATTATCAGGAAGCGGCCGAGCCTGGCCTGGTGGCCTTATTCATGGGGCTTATTTTAGGCTGAGCCTGGCCTTAAACTGAAAGCCTGGCTCGCCTTCGGGCCTGGGAAGCACGTATTTTAAAATTCTATCGTAGGCTAACAGCCCGCAGGCCCCATGAAAACAGGTAAAAACAAAGCCTCATATCAGCCGGTAAACAGGCCTCCTAAATTACAGGCCGAAAAACAAAGCCTAATTGCTTAAACAGGCCAGGCCATTGAGTTTTCAGGCTACACTCCTTTAACAAAGTCGGCCAGGCTTTTCAGGCCTACACACAGCCTGGGCCTGGCCGTTAAGGCAACAAGGCTGAAATTAGGCCTTGGCCTGGCTTCAGCAGCCTGGACAGCCAGGCCTGATCGGCTTTTAGCAGGCCAGGCCACCAGGCCCCGACCAGGCCCCCTCGGCCTGTTTCCACCCCTAGTCCGCGACCAATGGTACAAAGAGAAAAAGGGTTTGTCTATTTAGATGATCCCAATGTATTTAAAACGAAAATTGTGTAGCAAAGAGATTCGGTAGAAATTTTGAAAGCTCTAGGATTAAATTGTACGGGAACCTAAGAACGCCTGAAAAACTCCACACATTGTGGGCGGTGTGTTTACAACGAATGTTTGGGATAGTGTATGATGTCCAATTGCCCTGAAAATTTACAGATTAAAGTGGACGTATTAAGGGTCATTTGAGCTTTAGAATCAATCTAAAAAGAGTTTTCTAGATTTAATTATGAATTTTTTTTAGATCAGTCACTATTTGCTGGAAATTTCAGAGTTTGGGCAGAAATTTAGAGAATATAAGGTCATATTAAATTCCTTAATAAGAAAAGGGATTTAGTGAATATGGACATATTAATTGGGCTTATTTTCAAATTATCAAAGAAATATTTATTGAAAGGAATTTGATTATATTTACATTTTATTATTCTAGGGATAATTGAAATATTTTACAACGGGAAGGTTATTTTTATCCGTAGTCGACTATCAGGTAGTAACCTTAATACTCATATACTTTGTATGACTCTTGTATGTATGTTTTACGTTGAAATTGCATACATTTGGGTATCATATATTTCCGAGCGCTTTGGAACCAGAACATGCTGTGTGCATTAAGGGCTTTGTCTTGTGTCTTTGTGCCTGGTGGTTGTGTGCTATTAGGACCACTGCGCCTCAATCTTGTGTGCTATTAGGACTGCTAGTTCCGGATTTGGTCTGTGTGCCTTGATACTGAATGTTATGTGGTATTTATTTGTTTATTTATGGTTTTTCTTACATGCATTGTTATACATTTTATATGAAATTAACGGTTACTACGGGATTCGATTTTGAATCCCGACCCCTTTTAAGCCATCGGCGGTTCATCCGGACGGAGCGAGGGAGATAGAGGTAAGGCTCCGAAACGGGGCTAGTCTGTTGGTGGTTTCCGATGTTTTTCTTTTGAGAATTTATTTTGGTTCTGGATGATTGTAGATTATTATTTTGGCTGTCGGGGCGGGATATTTGTATATTTTGATCCCTCCAGGGAAGAATTTGTCCTTTCGTATTTTTATTACAAACCGGTGTGTGCTCTGTTGTTTGAACTCTGATGTGTGATGTGAATTAACCTGGGAAAATAAGCTAAAATTAAATAAAAGTGAAGGACCACACTACACGCCACCCGAAAGGGCGAGGCCGGTAGGTGTGTTACACTAGTTCCTTTCCCTCTTTATATTTTTGCAACATTGAGGACAATGTTTGGTTTAAGTGTGGGGGAGGGATATAATTTCTTTGGTTATGCTTGTCCTTATGCAATTGAAAATATTTTTTTATTTGAGATTTTTGCATTGTTGAGGATTGACCTTAATTTTGAGCTTTCCCCATCTTAGAGAATATTATCAAGTTAAAGATTAAAATAGAAAAAAAAATGTCTCAACCAAGTCTCTTAAGCCTTGAGTTTTTTCTTGCAATCTTGAGATGGACTATAAGAATAGGGATTAGTTTGTAATATGAGTAATATATTATTAGTTCATAGATATTTTGCTACATGATTTCTTTAGCAAATTAGATGATGACCTTTGCCAGCTAAGTAAGATTTTTGTGTAGGGAAATGACTCAGGAAAAAAAAAAACTAAAAAAAAAAAAACTCCAATGACTTCTCTAGACCTCACTTAGTAACCGGGGCACTTCATCACCAATGTTGGCACTCGCGTCAAACGGTAAAGTCAAAAAGAGGGTTATGAGTTGGGCTAAAAGCCTCTTGAGGTGCCCGTTGGGGTAACGAGTAACCGGTGCTGCATCACCCATGTGCGGGGCGCGTCAAAAGGGGACCTACAATGGCTCAAGAAAAAAAAAAAAAAAGAAAAAGAAGAAGACAAAATAAGTTATTTCCTACTTGAGGATCCTTAGTAAATTAAATGAAAAGCTTGGCTTTGCAGGGCATTTGAATTTTTCTAGAGGAGTTAAGTAGCATGATATCCCTCTTCTAATCTTATTGTTGCACTCATTGCTTGCCGATCTTTTGATTATGGGACATTAAGAGATTGTTTTCACTAATTTAATTATCTTTAATATCAATTTTGTTAATCTTGAGTATAAATAGCTATAAGTGCCTGTCGGTCCACTTACAACCCTCTCTTGAGTATAACTTGTTATGTCTAACATAGTTACTCAAGAGGCAACAAAAACTCGGACACACTCTTCAACAACTATATGGGGCCATTAGGTATATGTCTATCCTAACCGCAAATTAAATCGTAATCTAATCCCATATTACTTAATCCCGAGCCTAATTAAAATCCCCTTCGTCAAGGTAAATTCTAATGCTCAAAATCATATTCAATGATGGCCAATCACTAAATAGATAAAACTAACCAAGATTAAGTAACCAAAATTAATATCAAATTTAACTAAATAATGAAAATAAAATCCAATTCACCTACAAGTTCATAGGTCCTCTAGGTTGCAAAACCAACTAGCCACACATGGCTTTATTCAAATCCATAACAAAAAGATAATAATTCAGGTTCAAAGAATAAAGAGAGAGAGAAAAGAAAGATTCTCCGTCGCCTCCACAGTCCTTTCGTCTTTCTGTGGAGATGATGAAGAGAACTAATACGCTCAGCCTCTACCCCTCTGCTTCTTCATCCCTTCCTTGTTCTACGTCTCCCCGATCTTTTTTCTCCTTCTTGTCTCTGCCTCCCTATTTATAATTTAGGTCTTGAGTCACTGATTCTCCTTTTCTTATTACAGAGATATCTCATATCTTGTACTTAACTCCACCAAATCACGCAATTGATTTTATTTCCATATTTCTTGCGTGAGACCATTGAATTTGGCTGATTGCATATCCTTTTAATTGCTTTTTCTACTTCTTTCCAAATCAGCTAATATTTCCCCACATTAAAAATAGGATATGAGCAGATTTTATGTCGATTTATCCTTTGATCCTAAGTTTGATTCAATGATGGAAAAGTCAATAAAAGATAATTAAATAGGTATATAATATCAATGATTCCAATCAATTCTCATAAAATATACACCTATTTAATCATAAAATATACACTTATTAGAGCCTTAATGCGAATGAGGGAAGACTATACAGCTCTATATGAAATTCATCAGAAATTTGCAAGAAAATATATATATCTGACAATTACTTATTGTTAACGTCGAAGGAAAATTCTTCTATTGACTTCATTTTTGGTCTTTCATGAATTTAAACTCAAACATGTTAAAGTTAAAATGCTTGATTATTTACACCCCTTCCTTAGGAAGCTTGATGTGGTTTAAGGACATAGACTTGGAAATTAATTTGCCTTAACTTCTTAGTAATCTAAAAACATATGATGTATAGTTTTGGCCTCTCATGTTCAACAACTCTACTTCCTCTTACTTGATTTCCCAACACTTGACAGTATAGAGACATTACTTCTAATGAAATATAAGATTTATACTCATCGCTAGTCTTACACTATTAACTGCCTTGACAAAAAACAAAAACAAAAGCAAGGAGCTAGATAGGGAACATGCGACGGAACTTACAGAAGACTGAGGTCGAAGTCACGTATTTGGAATTTGGAGAATTGGAGTCCAGTGCACGGTGCAGTGGCGATTTAAAAAAAAAATTTAAAAAAAATAATTGGAAAGGGAAGTTAATTGATTTAAGCCATCAACACTTGAAAAGATTTTCACAAGAAGGGAAATCCAAATTGATGGTGTAGGAAAAAATTTGAAGGCGCAATACTGAACTCAAGTGGAAAAGGCAGTATATGCAATACTGAACTCAAGTGGAACAAACTCAATCCACTAAATTCAAACAATCACAGCAACAGACTCCTATTCTGTCCACAAAATTTGTTTGCTTTAATTCAATTCAATTATTATCACAAATTCATATTACCCTGCTATTTCATCATTTAAAGTTCACTACATCCCATACTTAAACGTGGATATGATCTATCATGATGCATCTTTGTAGTCGCTGTCAAATATTGTCATTTATGTACACTTAGATGTCCAATATGCAGACAAAACAACTGCAGAAGGTTTGAAGAGTTGACTATGAATTTTCAAATTTTTCTTATAAATCCTCAGCAAACAAACCAGCTCAAAATTACATTTTAGAGTAAAGGTGTAAAAATGCACATGTGCTTTGTCCTCAGGAGTGCTTTGTTTAAGTGCTTTTTTTAGGTGCAAAAATACACATATGGTTATAAAATAGGTGCAAAAGCCACACCTCCGTTAAAAGAAAACGTTGACTGTTAAAAAAAAGAAGAATTTTGACTAACATTGGACGTTGACGTGGGGGCATATTTAGCATCTAAAAAAAAAAAAAAAAAAAGAACACCTAGAACACGAGCACGACCATGAGATCGAATCGAAGGTGGAGCTTCACCTTCGTTCTTCCATTTCACCTCTTTTCTTCCTCAACGGCAACAACTTCCACCTTCACTGTCGCCGGTGAGCTCCTCCTCTTCACCATAGCCACCACCTTCGGAAGCTTTCAAGAGGGGAAAAAAAGAACAGAGTGCTTGGATTCCTTGGTACCTTCTTGTTTTCTTCTTCTCCTTGTAACGTAATAATGCAGAGTCTCTTTCTTGACTTGTCAGCTCATATGAAGCAACTTTCAGAGTGGTTGACAAGTTTTCAGAGTTTGGTAGTTGTCCAACATTGTTAAGATAGGTATGACTCCCACAGCCAGGGAAGCTGAATGTAAGTCAACAACTTCCTCTTTATACAACGATGTGTTAGGAGGAACCACTTGATTAGTCTCACTGTTTCTAGGCCCCTCAAAAACACTTGTCTGCAAATGAATTACTCCTCCGGTCCTAATTATAAGATAATATTTGGGATTTGGTTTTGGTCCTAATTATAGGACAACATTTTAATTTTTATCAATTTCTTCCTAAAATGCCCCTATTTTATTTTTTCAAATGTGTTTGGTTTTTTGTAAGTATATTTATGTGGATGTGTAAACTTTTCCAATCAATGAAATTTTTAAATTGTTGGATTTTGATTTATTTATCGGTCAACTGACGTTCACTACAAAAAAAACTTCGTATTACCCACGGAAAAACTCCGTGGGTAATTTCCCATAGAATTCGGGTAAAAATTACCCACGGAAAATTTCCGTTCCAAAAAAGTTGTGGTAAAAATAAGCTATGTCTTTTTTTGGGATGGAAATTTTTCGTGGTAATTTAATTACCCACGGAATTCGATGTGGGTAATTTTTACCCACGGAAATTTCCTATGGAATTCCATAGGTAATTTCCATGGGTAATACGAAGTTTTTTTGTAGTGGTTAATTTGTCAATATATATATAGTCACACACACACACACACACACACACACATAGATATATATGCATGTATGTGTGTGTGTTAATATATATGTGTGTGTGTGTGTGTGTATCACACACAGATACATATATTATATCTGTGAGTGTGTGGGTGTGTGTTTATATGTGTGTGTGTATGCATATATATGTGTGTAGATATATATGTACACACACACACAAATATATATATATATATATATATTATCGTGAGTGTGTGGGTGTGTGTTTATGTGTGTGTACGCACACACACACACACACATATATATATATATATTATATCTGTGTGTATGCATATATATGTGTGTGTAGATATAGACACACGCAAACATATACATATAATATATATAGTAAGACCATTATTTCAATTAGAAAATATGTGGAAATGAAAATTTTAAGTGGGAAAGGTATGTGGTAGGGGTTATTAATTCATTTTTACTTATGTCTTCTTAAATTTATATAAGGGCATTTTTGGAAAATGAGTAAAATTAACTGATTTAACTCCTCTTCTTAATCTCCCCAAAATCGATTAAATATGTCTTATAATTAGGACCGGAGGGAGTATTAATTAGCAGGAATGTCTTGTCTTGCACATAATCAATAAAGCAGCAATCAATAGTTCAAAATCTGTCATCAGCTAAAAGATAAATCAGTTTCTTACCAGTTACACATAACAGAAACGATAAGAACAGCTCAATAAAAGAAACATATGCAAATGCAACCAAAAGATGAAATGGCAAGACATACGCTGCACAGGTACATGTGCAAACCCATTATGAGGATAAATGCCAACATAACTAATCTCTTAACCCAGAATGATTGGGGAAAATATATATATATAAGAAAAAGAGAGAAGTGACTTCAATTTAGAGCAAGGATGAAATTAATTTGAAAATTGAGGAATGCTCTATTCCAATTGCACTTTTCGTTTCCTCAACAACAAAACATATATATATATATATGGGAAGAAAATTTAGGTTATGATATACCTTAGGTAGAGGAGGAACCTCCATGGCCTGATAATTGTGAGACGAGCTTGTAGAAGTTATCAAATCGTTAAGGCTAACAACAACAGGAGCTGATCAACCCAGCTATCCTCGGGAACATGAGCAGCCTAATCAGGAACAATTCCACCAAACGAGACACCATGCATGCCCTCTCACTCTCATGGCGTTCTCTGCCGACATGGCACATTCCTTCGGTTCTTATCCTCTCTGAATGCCCTTCGAATTGTTGGCTCCGATGCCTCTCTTATCCGTTCCTCTTCCTCATCCTCGTCACTCATTTGCTCAGCGTCATCGTTTAGAACCAGGGATGACATCCCATTCTCCATTCCATATGAGCAGTGGCCATTTGAAAGCTAGTGGAAATGATAGCTGTGCTCATCGTCTGAGTTGACAGCGTTGCCGCCTCTATCTTTGTCGTCCCTGACGTTGGAGATCGGCTGGTAATATTCCAGCGCTTCATCGGGACTTGCGTCCAAATCACTGTGATATGAAAGAAGAAAGAAGGCGAATCCTTGGGAAGAAAGAAGAAGAAGAAGTGATAAGAACCACCTTAGTTTTTTTTCTTTTTCCGTTAAATATGCCAGATCAGCGTCCTATTATTCAAGATTCTTCTTTTTAACAGTCATTAACAGTCAACGTTTTTATTTTAACAAAGGTTGTGACTTTTGCACCTGTTTTATAATTACATGTGCATTTTTATACCTAAAAAAAGCAGTTGGTGTTGGGTGCTCATGAGGACAGAAAATATGTGTATTTTTACACCTTTACCCTACATTTTAACAAACTACTTGCACTTAAATCTCGATATCTTAATACCTATTTTCAGCAAGGAATTAGAAACTTGCAACAAATCACAAACCAGTTCTGAAATTTCTGGCGACGAGGTAAACGAGATGTTGAGAGTTTCGAGACTTAAGATGAGGCACCGTGGAGAGTGGAGAGAATAAGAGAGACGAGCCTGGAACTGGAAGTGATCGATCATTGAGCTCGAGTCCGTGAGAGGCGAGCTTGATAGGTAGATATTTTATAATTAAATAAGTATAGATTTTGGGATATATTGATTGATTTTACTAATATCTTATGCTTATTTAATTATCTTTTATATACTTATCTATCTTTTAATTAAATATAGGATAAAAGAATATTATAACAGAAAATCTATTGATATCCTATTTTATTATGCAGGAGATATTACGGGATCTAATAAATTAAATTAAAAAGGATATAATATTATATATTATTATATTATATTATAAAAAAGATATAATATATTATTATATATTATAAAATCCTATCAATTGACCAAGATGAAAAAAACGCACTGCGGGAAGAAAGAAAAGAAGACCTTATCTTTATAGGAGAATTGAAGACGTGGACCCCGCTGGAGATATTATATGCATCTAATGGATCTAAAGGAAAATGAATAAAAGCTAAGTGTTGCTATAATCACGCACAAGCGCCAAAAGTCAAAAGGATATATCATATCCTTCATTAAAAAAGATGGAGAAGCGCGGGCCCCAAAGACTAACTAAAATCTATTAAAGGGGAGGAAATGCACGACGCAAAGACACGAGAGCGAAATGACAATTAAAGAATTGGAGGCATAGCGCAGAGCCACAATTCGAATAACAATTTGAGAGAACGCAATTCGGTGAAAAGAGAATCACGGAGACGCAAGACGATCAAAGCACGAGGAGCGTCTGACAGAGACGCAATTCGGACGTAGAGGAAGAGGATCATAGCACCATTATGGAGGTCAACCTTCCCCAATCTCCGAAGAAGAGTCTGATTTTCATCTCTTTTATTATTTTGTTAACCTAGCCATGCTTGGCTAGTTTTTTTTTGTAATTAGGGCGAGGATGAACCCATGCGAATTTAAAATATTTGGTTGGATTCTTTATTGATCTTTATTTTTCTTGATTGAATGAATTATCTTTGCTTAAAGCTTTCTTGAAAATTGATCACCTTTTAGATTGTTCATAAGTTGGTGTATGACAATAGAGATGTTGGTGCATTTAACTAGAACTGTTAATTCATCGTAGAGTTGCATGACCTAGACATAGGCTTACGAGTTTATGCGATCTCATAATTTTGGTTTAAAAATATGATCTTTCCAATCAATACTAAGACATTAGGTTGTTTTCAAAGATAACGGACTAAGGTAGCATCAAGACATTGGGACTTAGTCTAACTTTAGAGAATTGATCGTCAATCAAGGGAATAATAATCAATTAGGGATTCAATTCAAATTATTAGAGGAATATAGGGGGATTCTCATCCCTAGCTGCGTATTTCTTAATCACTCATCTTTTCTCTCGGTTGTTCTTGAAGGTCTTAATTTTGGATTACTCATCTTTTCTCTCAATTGTTCTTGAGATTCATAATTTTGGATTCTTGTTTTTTTTTTAAATTCTTTAAATTCTGTTTGGTTACAACTCACCCCCATATTACTCATTCATCCAACTAAAGCAAAAATAGCAAATTAATGATTGGAGTACTATTCCTCGTGGGACGATCTTTTTCTCACTACTTTATTACTTATAACGACCAGCGCACTTGCCGAAGTCGCTATCGAGCTCACAACTCGCGGCTTGGGCGGCAGGGAATCCGAGAAGTCATGTTTTGAAAACTAATGATAAAATATATAAAACTTGTGAATTTTAATTAATTACACAATATATAAATAAATTTAATTTAATTATATCTTTCTCACTTACCTTAATTAATTAATTAGTGTTGTCTCGAACAATTATATTATTTTTTCGCCTTTGAAGAAATATTATATTACTTTTCACTCTCTCTCAAACATTCAATATATAATATTATCATTTCATTTAAGTATATTACTTACAAAAAACACAAGTATACTTGCATAAATTTAACTATAATATCCAAATAGTTAATTTTATTACATACATCTCTCAATAGTATTATCCCTCTCTTCCTTCCGATGCTCCATCTCTCACTTCCCCTCTCGCTATCTTACAAATTATACTATCCTCTCTTATGCTTGCACTCCCTTCCGCACACATACATGGTATCTTTAATTCTCCATCTCTCTCTCTCTCTCTCTCTCTCTCTCTCTCTCTCTCTCTCTCGCTCAATGCGCACACACACACAAGTACAAATATAATTATAATCTCTCTCAAATACACAATTGTTCGCTAACGCAAGTGAATGAATCACACACAAGTACAAACATAATTATAATCTCTCTTAAATACACACTTGTTCGCTAATGCAAGTGCACGCAAGTCATGCCAAGTAATAAAATAATAAGTGGAGATCGTTCTCACGAGGATTTGATTAACAAATGATAAAGCAAGATGCTTAGTGAATTCAGTTAAGTTGAGCATTGACAAATTTTGATATGCCAAAGGGAATTTTGAAACACTATTGTTATGACTAGAAAGTGATAAATGAAAATGATTATTTGACTCTATGGATTAAAGGGAGCCTAGGATTATTTTTCTCATTTGTATTTCATAAAACTAGATCTATTTCCTTTCCAATATTATTTCATTGAATATATGTGTTAGTTTAAGATTCAAAAACATTTGACAAAACTTTCTCAAGTCAATATCAAGTTTTTCTTTTCTTTAAAATGTACAATCTCTTACTACAATTAATGAAAATCAATTTTAAGCAACAACCTTAATTATATAACAATATAGGGTTAAAGGCCTAATTTTCTATGGAAGTTTTGCTAAGAGAGCGTCCGAAGACCCGGAAGTTTTTTGGTACCAAATTTGCCCTAGAAGTATGAAAAAAGTACTAAATTTGCCCGGAAGTATGAAAAAAGGTAGCAAATTTGCTCATCCGTTAATTTTGATCAAAGTTTAACGAGTGTACATATGGCATACTACCTCATGACACGTGTCATGCCACCTCATTAACCCAATAAGAGTTAAGTATCATTTTTGCCCCCGAGAAGTTTTCACTAAGAGCAAGTTTGCCTTGGAAGTTTTCACTAAGGAGCAATTTTACCCCTAAGTTTACAAAACGTATCAATTTTGCCCTTCTTTCCCGCATATTAAATTTAACTATTAAATCGTCAAAGGCCACGCATGTCATGCCTTGAAAATGTTGAGCTTGGGGTCGGAGAAGGAGATCCTTGAGATGTTGAGCTTAAGACAGCCAGAATTTGTGAAGCCGAACTGGTTATAGGAAGCATCACTTATGATCTAAGCAAATGATCGGTCTATACAAACCGTAGGGGCACCGATTAAGCTCGAGGCCTGCGCAGCCAATTTCAAACTTCTTGCTTATTTTTCAAGCCCGAGCCCCTGCGGCGGGGCTTAAATGGGCCCGGCTGATTTCCCGGCTCTAGTCCCTGTGACTAGTTCGGCTTCACAAATTCTAGCCGCTTGAGCTCAACATGTCAATGATCTCCTTCTCTGACTCCAAGTTCGAACTTTTCAAGGCATGACATGTGTGTCTTTGACGATCTAATAGTCAAATTTAATATTGGGAGAAAGAAGGGCAAAATTACTACTTTTGTAAACTTCGGGGCAAAATTGCTCCTTAATGAAAACTTCGAGCAAAAATGATACTTTTGATTGATGAAGTGGCATGCCACGTGTGATGAGGTGGCATGCCACATGTGTACTTAGCTAAACGTAATTCAAAATTAATGGAGGGGCAAATTTGTTACATTTTTCATACTTAGGGGCAAATTTGGTACCCTAAAAACTTCCTAGTCTTTGGGCGTTCTGTTAGCAAAACTTTCGTGGCAAATTAGGTATTTAACCCAACAATATAAGGTTAGTAAATATATCTCTATTTTACCAACAAACATACTGGATAAAACAAGAAATTCTTTGACTTTTTGCTTGATACTTTGACAGACACATCTTCTTCTATAAACTTCTTTTTACGTACAAATTTGATTTCAAAATAGTTAAAAGGAAAAGAAAATATGCCAGAATATATCAATTTCTAAAAAAGTTAACAACATCATACCATTCTCTTCCCACTCCCTTCCTCTCACACACTCATACACAACATACCATCTCTCAAACTCTCTTTATCTCACAATAGTCCAAAGAATTAATTAATTTATTCATAATACATTATATCAATAAACATATTTATTGAATAAATATCATAAGTTTAAAAAAATTTAAAAATTACAAATAATACTTTTGGTGGTGACACTAAATTATGGCTGAAACACCCTTTTAGCGACGACACATGAAAGTCGATGCTGAAAACTCTAACTTTCAGCAGTAACAAGTAATTGTCACCGCTAAAAGTCATACTTTCAGCGGCAACAATAAGATGTCACCATCGACTGTAAAACTTTTAACGGAGAAAAAATATGTCGCCACCAAATATCAATACTTAATTTAAGTGGCGATAAAATATGTCACTGCCAAAAGTGAGTACTTTTAGGTGAGGTAGACAAATCAAAAACTCATATCTCCTTATTAATACACAAACACCAGTTGAAACCGTACAAGAAAAGAAAGGAGAATTGGAGATTAACTAATGAAACCAAAATCTACAAGACTCAATTCCGCAGGCATGATCTATTTAATTTTATTCCTGTATAAAAATCTATTTCCTAGATTGGTTCAGATAGTGTCTCCCACAAGATCGATCAAAAATAGTAAAGGTAGCTTGAATAGCATTGTTTTGTTATAAATGATACGAGTATTATATTAATCGCAATGACACTCTATATGTTTAAACTATAAACTCTCACTGCACTCCAGAGGAGCTTACCTTGTATATGAACATAACATAAACAACACCAGAAAAGAATGATTAATATAATTAACCATCAAAGATCAAACACGAACGCCAACGTAGTTCCACCAATTAACAGGAATCCCCATCACATATCCATTATTGTCATTATGAGTATTAGCATTCATATCTTGATGATGAACTTCAATTATCTCTGCCTTCAAATCTCCAGAATTCACCATCATCTTCGAGTCTTTTAATTCCTTCTCTGTTCCTTGTTCGTCCTTATTGTTGGCCACTTTGACTGAGAAATTGATGATCCCACTTCTCCTTCCTTCCCAATTCCTCAGCCTGTAACTTAGCATCTCCGAACACTTGTCTTCCTTTGGAATCACATCCCAAATCCCTATTCTCGCCAACCCCACAGATCGAACCATGCCTCTCGGTGTCTTACACTGAACTTCGAACGTAATAGACTGCGCATGAAGTGGCACCTCCACCATCAACTTCTCGTTCCATAAACTGCTTAAGGTCCCCACTTCCTGCTTCGCCGGTTTGGTGCTCCAACACTTCAACGACTCCGTCCGAACCACCACGTACACATTCTCCGTCACCGGAGTCCGGTCAATACAGAGACTCTCGCCAGATATGACTGTCACCTCTAGGGTACGCGGTTTCTTAATTGCATCCATGTTTAGTTAAGTAGAGGGTGGAAGAGGGATTTAGTTTACAAGAAAGAGAGATTTTGATATAATAGGCTTGGGATGAAATAGAAGGGACGAAGGGTGGGTTTATATAATGGGATTTGTATGCACAGACGTAAAAGAAGGTACAAGCTAGGAAGAAGAAGAAGCAAAGAATACGCCGAGTAATTTTGGGGTTGTTGGACGTTATTGTTGATGATCATGAGAAGACCGTATACTCGGTTTGTTTTTAGAAGTCTTTCTGTGAAAATAATTAAATTGTCGGGAAGGTTACAGTCATTGACTGGTGGTTTTGAATGGTCCTAGGGATTGTTGTTGATAAAATTCAAACTCAATTTTTTCTCCCACCTGACAAAATTAATTCACCGCCAGGATTAGTATTATGGGTTGTCAAATAAGATGATCAATGCAAGCTGTGTTGTCAATTGGATATAAAATGGCAGCATGAGGTGTCACGTTATAAGAAGAAAAGCAATTCGTTCTTTCTCTCTTCCACCGATAGTCAAATTGAAGAAATGCTGTTGATGAGCTGTAAAGCAATTAAACTCTATTTCCAATAACTATGAAGACTACAATGACGGTACAAGGAACAATTAAAAGACATACACGTTGCAAAATTCAGTCGGCTTCCTACGCCTATATATATCTGCGTTTCATTGTTGCAGAATAGATGTGTATCTGAAATTATATTAGATTAGATCAGAAAAAGAGAGAACAGAGAGTTGTAGAAAAAACAGAGTTAAGTGCCGAAGCACTTTGAGAGAAAAGGAAGGAAATTATTTTGTGAGAGAGAAATATAAGATTGTTGTTGTTCTTATGTGAGAAGAAAAATAGAAGTGTATTGTATTTGAATCCATAATAGAATTATTGTTTTTCATCTTCCTATATCTACAATTTCCAACAGTTGTTGCTATATATAAGTTTTCTGGGAAATTTAATTTCTTAATTTTATATATAGGATTCTCGGTGAATTTTCGCGGGAAAATATATACGATGACACTATTTTATTACTTGACATTCAAATCAAAAGGATTGAAATGTAACTAAGCCACGATGAGATATAAATTATTTTAATTTGACGAGCCAGTAATATAATATCATGTTGATATGGACTACAAAGAAAGTAAATGTTTTATTTCAATCAAGTTAATGAATAAAAGATATGTGAAACACTTTACACGATTTGTTAACACACTTTTTAATTATTTCCTTTTCAAGGTCAATAATTGTAATGTATAAAATTGGATTAAAATTACTAACAATCTGTTAGTTTAGATAGTAAATGTATAGCACATCTCTCTAAGAAAAAAGTACAAGGTTAAATCTTAAGAAGCACATTTGTACATTAGGAGAGATGAAAACATGTGTGCGTATGCATGTGCGAGTGCGTGTGAAACTGTATTTTATCTTGTAATTTTAAATATACACGATCAATCGGCTCATTGTTTGACACATTATTTCCCGTGGGAGCCTTATTGCGAATGAGGAAGACTTCACGGCTCTTTATGAAATTCATCAGAACTTTACGTGAAAATCTATATATCTTACAATTACTTATCGTTAACGTCCAAGGAAAATTCTCCTATTGACTTCATTTTTGGTCTTTCATGAATTTAAATTCAAACACGTTAAAGCTTACCAACTTAATTAGACTTGGAAATTAATTTTCTTTAACTTCTTAGTAATCTCACTAAAAACCCAAAATGAATATTCAGTGCCCTTTCCGGCGTAGTAGTGTTCTATTCATTATACGAGTGCTGAGTGCACATATAAAAGGAAGAATGACGAGTGCTGAGTGCACATATAAAAGGAAGAATAAAGAGCCAGAGGAAAAATTATGATAATATAATTAATCTCGTAGTATATTAACCACATTTTATATGAAAGTTAAAAATTCTGAGGAAATAACTCAGAAATCGCATAGCTTTAACTCTGTTAATCAACTTTAGGAAACTATTTTGAAGCTACCTATATTTGAATCTACCTATACTTTCTCTCAATTTTTAAATTAGTAATTATAAATTCTTATTTCTTAATTAAATTATTAATTCTATTCTAACGCAATTATTCTGCATACGGGCTAAAGGAGCTGTTAGTAAAGTTACAAGGGTTAAAAGTTTTTAAAGAGCCAAATTAGATTATGTAATTTAATAAAGAGAAGGCCAAAAAAAAAAAAAAAAAAAACATATACCAAATTAAAAATTGAGAAAAAGTATAAGTATCTACAAAATATTTTCTTTTATACAGCTATATATAGAAGTTTTTGCAGCGTACAAAAGTGGGAGAAAACTGCTAATTGTCTTCTCGTTTGTACATACTTACATACATTATATTATCATATATATATGTATGTTTGTATGTATAAATTTGTGATGTCATACAGGTTGTTAGTTCCATCCTTCTTGATTCTCTTACATATACACCAATAAAAGAAGGAACCGGTACTTACAAGTTATTAATATTAAGAGTGAAATACTCTAGCCACCCTCTCCGCTTTTATTTTAATTACACAGACCTCCCCTTTATTTTGAAAACCCATATAGACCTCTCTTAAAACTAAAATTATGTTACATAAACCTCCCTTATATTTTGAGATTTTATTTCCATCCACCCAAACCGTTAGTTGACCGTTAAGTTTGACTTTTGAACTTTTATTTTACCATAATACCCTACTTTAACATTAGAATTATTTAAAAAATGAATTTTGAGATTATAAAAATTTATAATTGTAAATTTTTTACCATATTTATTACAATTTTATTTATTTTTAGTTTCTTAAATGACTAAAAATATATATATCAAATATATTATTTTCTATCAAATATAATAAACTATATATGTTTGAGAGACTGTATTAAGTCATTTAAATTTTGATATTTTTTCTACAAACATTTAAAAAACTTACTTAAATTTTTAAAAGTCTGTGATATTTACAAATTATCAATTAAAATTTAGGATTTAGCATTAAGGGTACATTAGTAAATAAATTTTATAAATTTCAATTAAAAATATATTTTTAGAATCTTTTTACGATATTCTTAATAGAGTTAATGGTTTGGATTTAAGTATATGTTACAAAATAGAAGATAGATCTATGTAATTAAGACAAAACAAAAAGGTGGTTAGAATATTTTACTCTAAATTTTAATTGACAACTTATAAATATCACAAACTTTTAAAAACTTAAGTAAGTTTTTCAATTGTTTGTAGAAAAAATATCAAAATTTAAATTTAAAGGACCTAATACAATCTCTCAAACATATATAGTTTATTATATTTGATAGAAAATAATATATTTGATATATATTTTTAGTCATTTAAGAAACTAAAAATAAATAAATTTTTAATAAATATGGTAAAAAATTAAAATTATAAATTTTATAATCTTAAAATTCATAAATTTTTAACATATTAGGAAGTTAAAAAAATATATTAGGATAAAAATTTGGTGGTATAATTTTTTTTTCCCACATACATATATATTTTGTAAATAATTCTAATGTTAAAGTAGGGTATTTTGATAAAATAAAAGTTCAAAAGTCAAATTTAACTGGTCAACTAACGGTTTAAGAATGATATATATATCCTTAATCCATAAGATAGCGACTTGGAGGCCAAGGCCTCTGATTATGAGTGGATAACATTTAAATTGTTTTCATCATGGGAAAATAGAGATCTAGTCGAAAGAGGGTAATCGTGAGCCAATAAAAGACGTAACTTGAAATCCACTTACGTATGGGGTTGTTCTAATTAAATTTAGGAGGAGTAACAACTTAAATATATAAACTAAAGTATAAGAAAACCCGGTATTCTATATATATGTGATTCATATGCATAACTTGAAATCCACTTACGTATGGGGTTGTTAGCAACTTAATGCTTCCGTGCTTGGCGATGATTTAAAGCATGCATAATAAAAACATGACTTCTTAAATCGAAGTGTTTAAATTTATATATATATATATATTCAGTTAGCAACTTAATGCTTCCGTGCTTGGCTATGATTTAAAGCATACATAATAAAAACATGACTTCTTAAATCGAAGTGTTTAAATTTATACTATATCCGGTTCTTAATATAAGGCTTAAGTAAAAGAAATTAATGAAGTTAAATAAATTACTTTAAAATATTTATATTTTTCTTTTTTCATATCAAATTAATTTGTTTTTCTTATATTAAGGATGGGAATATTATTTAACAAAGACCACTCTAACTAACCAGATCTTGACTATACCATCATAAAAGATTCTGCAACAGAAAAATCAAATCCCTTGCAATAACATAATTTACTTGTGTGACCACTAATAATATCCATTACAAAGTCGTTTGCGAATAATTTTTCTTTGAACGGTAGTCGTATTTCTCAATCATAAAATTTCTATTTTCCTGTATGGAGCACATTGTCAAGCCATGTCATGGGGCTATTAAAAAACAAAAAAAAACTAATTAACTATGCATTATAGTGATGCTAACCTAGGTTGATCTTTTTAAGGAGCCAATTATTTAGCCACTGTCTAACTAAGTATTAGTTAACAAATTAACCAAAGAGTGTGATGGAATGAATTAGCTATTCTCAATTAAGCTCAGCTACTTTAATTTTATGGGTTTTTTCAACTTTGAAATGCTTCCTTTCCTATTGTATATCTGTGAGAGATTTGCAGATAATGTTATAAATAAATTGATAATATTACCGACATCATATTGGTAGAGATTATTGATATAATAGAAGGATGATTGTTAATCATATGGGAAAATAATATGTATATATTAGGAAGATTATAATTATAATAGCTTGGAGCATATAATTTTTTAAAATGATGAAAATTAAAATTATTTGAATGAATTTAATGCAAAAGGATGAAAACTAAATATATACTTATTCTAAGAAATTAAAGAATCAACTCAGATAAACAAAATATCCATAGTTATGAAACTCGGACCAAACCAAATAACCAGTGAAAATCGGTTGTGAACTGGTTCTGTCAGTAGAGAAACCGAGGTCATACCCTTGAACCAGAGCTGACCTCGTCAATTCAAAGTGTGATCCGAAGATTATTTAAAATTATTTAACTTTTGATTTATTTTATATATTTATATAATACTACCTTTGGTCTCAAATATAAAACCCATTTAATATTTTTTGATAAATTAAGCAAGGTAAATAAGTTTGTTAATCATATAATTAATACAAGGTGTATTATTATATTATTTATCAATTTATAAGTTAGACACAATAATTTGAATATAAAAGGATAAATATAAATACTTTAAAGTAATTTAATTATTTCTTAATTTTTAATTCCCCACGATGGTCTGTCCTGGTCTGATCCCTAGGTTTGACTCTGATCCGACTCACTTTGACCCAATACCCTAGCTAGTTCAATGACCAATTTGGATTTAATTACCTTGAAAATATCATCATATTTGTCATTGAAAAAATTAAAACATATAATAGAATATAACATGATGATATACCAAAACCAAAAAATGAAAAGGGGGTAAAAATTAACCAAACAATATCTTCTAATCACTATTAAAAATTTAGGAAAAATGACATTAAGGCCTCTATTAAGGAAAATAATATCGGAGAAGTTGCATAATTTGTCAATGATAGCTCTTTCACTTATCTATGGTTGCTCTTTTACTTGTCATTCACAAGTTATGAGGCTTTTCTAATATTATTTTACTTAATTAGGACCTTGATGTCATTTCCCCAAAAATTAAATTATATAAAGGGTTAACATAATATTCGGTCCTCAAACTTAACCTCATTTTGATTTTAGTCTCTCAAGTTTCAAATCATAGAAAGGGACTAGAGCATGTGGTTTGAAAAGGTAAACTCAAAAGACTAAAAGCAACAAAATAACAGTTCAGAAGAACAAATAACAAAAAAGAAACATAATCCAAAATCTTCTGCAACTGCTCAAGAGGTGGCCAAATCAAAAACTTATATCTCTTAATTAATACGCATACACCAGTTGAAACCGTACAAGAAAAAGATAGAGAATGGAGATTAACTAATGAAACCAAAATCTACAAGACTAAATTCCGCAGGCATGATCTATGTTTATTCCTCTATAAAAATCTATTTCCTAGATTGGTTCAGACAGTGTCTCCCCACAAGATCGATCAAAAATAGTAAAGGTAGCTTGAATAGCATTGTTTTATTATAAATGATACGAGTATTATATTAATTGAAATGACACTATATATGTTTAAACTATAAACTCTCCCTGCACTCCAGAGGAGCTTAACTTGCAAATGAACATAACATAAACAACACCAGAAAAGAATGATTAATATAATTATCCATCAAAGATCAAACACGAATGCCAACGTAGTTCCACCAATTAACAGGAATGCCCATCACACATCCGTTATTGTTATTATGAGTATTAGCATTCATGTCTTGATGATGAACTCCAATTATCTCTGCCTTCAAATCTCCAGAATTCACCATCATCTTCGAGTCTTTTAATTCCTTCTCTGTATCTTGTTCCCTATTGTTGGCCACTTTGACTGAGAAATTGATGATCCCACTTCTCCTTCCTTCCCAATTCCTCAGCCTGTAACTTAGCATCTCCAAACAATTGTCTTCCTTTGGAATCACATCCCAAATCCCTATTCTCGCCAACCCTATAGATCGAACCATGCCTCTCGGCGTCTTGCACTGAACTTCGAACGTAATAGACTGCGCATGAAGTGGCACCTCCACCATCAACTTCTCGTTCCATAAACTGCTTAAGGTCCCCACTTCCTGCTTCGCCGGTTTGGTGCTCCAACACTTCAACGACTCCGTCCGAACCACCACGTACACATTCTCCGTCACCGGAGTCCGGTCAATACAGAGACTCTCGCCAGATATGACTGTCACCTCTAGGGTACGCGGTGTCTTAATTGCATCCATGCTTAGTTAAGTAGAGGGTGCAAGAGTGATTTAGTATACAAGAAAGAGAGTTGATATAATATGCTTGGGATGAAATAGAAGGGACGAAGGGTGGGTTTATATAAATGGGATTTGTATGCACAGACGTAAAGGGACAGGGAAGAAGAAGACCGCGTATACTCTCACTGCAATCGAGGAGTTATTTTGGGGTTGTTGGACGTTATTATTGATGATCATAAGGTTGACTGATGTCTTGCTGTGAAAATAATTAAATTGAAGACCGCGTATACTCCGTTTGTTTTCAGATGTCTTTCTGTGAAAATAATTAAATTGTCGGGAAGGTTACAGCCGTTGACTGATGGCTTTGGATGTTTCTATGAGATTGTTGTTCCAATATATAAATTTTCGGGGAAATTTAATTTCTTAATTTTATATATAGAAGTCTCGGTGAATTTTCGCAGGAAAATATATACAAGGACACTATTTTATTACTTAATATTCAAATCAAAAGGATTGAAATGTAACTAAGCCACGATGAGATATAAATTAGTTTAATTTAACGAGCCAGTAATATAATATCATGTGCTGATGATATGGATTGCAAAGAAAGTGAATGTTTTATTTCAATTAAGTTAATGAATAAAAGATATAAAAAACACTTTACACGATTTTTTAATACTCTTTTTATTAACTATTTCCTTTTCAAGGTCAATTGATTGTAATGTATAAAATTGGATTAAAATTATTAACAAGCTACTGGTTGAGATAATGAGCAGCCTCACCCCTCTGGGAAGAAAAACACAAATTCAAATCTCAGAAAACATATTTGTTGGGAATGATGAAAACCCTTAGTTATATTTATATGTGTGTATTGATAGTTTAATATGCTAGTCGGCTCATTTCTTGTTTGACACATTATTACCTGTGGGAGCCTTATTGCGAATGATCGGAAGACTATAAGGTTCTATATGAAATTCATCAGAAATTTAACCCTTAGTTATATTTATATGTGTGTATTGATAGTTTAATATGCTAATCGGCTCATTTCTTGTTTGACACATTATTACCTGTGGGAGCCTTATTGCGAATGATCGGAAGACTATAAGGTTCTATATGAAATTCATCAGAAATTTACAAGAAAATCTATATATCTTACAATTACTTATCGTTAACGTCGAAGGAAAATTCTTCATTTGACTTCATTTTTGGTCTTTCATGAATTTAAATCCAAACATGCTAAAGTTACAATGCTTAATTAATAAATTCTTAGTAATCTGACTAAAGACCCAAACTGAATATTCAATGCCCTTTCCTGCGTAATAGTGTTCAATTCATTATACGAGTGCTGAGTGCACATATAAAAGGAACAATGTAGAGCCAGGTAAAATTATGATAATATGATTAATCTCGTAATATGAACCACATTTTATATGTAAGTTAAGAATTCTGAGGAAATAATTCAGAAATCGCACAGCTTAAGCTCTGTTAATCAACTTTAGGAAACTATTTTGAAGCTACCTATACTTTCTATCAATTTTTAATTTAGTAATTATACACTCTTATTTCTTAATTAAATTATTAATTCTATTCTATTAACGCAATTAGCTTCTCTGTATATAGGCTAACGGAGCTAACAAAGTAAAGTTACAAGGGTTAAAAGTTATAAAAGAGCAAAATTAAATGATTTAATTTAATAAAGACAAGAAAAGAAAGCAAACATATACCAAATTAAAAATTGAGAGAAAGAATAAGTATCTACAAAATATTTTCCTTTATATAGCTATAGAAGTTTTTGCAGCGTACAAAAATGGGAGAAAACTGCTAGTTGCCTTCCCGTTTATACATAATAAATATATGTATATATGTATGTATAAATTTGTGATGTCATACAGGTTGTTAGTTCCATCCCTGTTCACTACAAAAAAACCGGTCATTTGTCGCGGTTAAAAAGACACATTAGTAGCGGTTTTAAACGTGACAAATGACATTTGTCGCGGTTACTAAAACCGCCACAAAAACGACCGAAACAAGGAAATTTGTAGCGGTTAAAAAAACCGCTACTCAACGCACATAAACCGCCACTATATAAGGCTAAGCCGGCAACTAATGAACACATTAGTCGCGGTCAAAAAACCGCTACAAATTTTTCCCGCCATTAAATTTGTCGCTATTAAGGTCGCGGTCAAAAAAAACCGCTACAAAACATTCGGCCATCACATTTGTCGCGGTCATTAAACCGTGACAAATTTGTTTAAATAATTTTTTGTCGCGGTTATAGAACCGTGACCAATTTCAAGCCATTATTCTTTAAAAAAATTTTGCCGCTTTTTTTATTTGTAGCGGTTTTTAAAACCGTGACAAAAGTGTCAAAACAATTTTTTGTCGCGGTGATATCACCGTGACCAAATTCCCGCCCTAATTTTTAAATTTCAGATGTCCCTCGTTATTTTCGTTTTTGTAGCGGTGTCATAACCGCGACAAAAAGATGAAATTGAAAAAAAAAAATTTACAAAAATTTTTTTGTGATTATAAAATGTTGAATTAATAAACATTTATATTTTTACTAATTATAAATGGATATTAACATTTGATAGAAAACTGTATAAGATGTCTTTAAATGTGTAAAAAGAATGAGAATCAACAATTTATGAGTTAGTTAAATAAAATGAATTTTAAAAAACAAAAATGTGGGAAAGTTGATCAAAGAATAAGTAGGTGAAAGTAGAAAGAAAGTTGAGAATTGACAAAATATACCCGTAAAATAAGAGAAAATAATATCATCGTAGAAGAAAAAACAAATATTTCGAGAATGGCTAGATTTGATGAAGTTTAGAGACACTTACCCCATCCAAACACTTTGCCTCGTTCGTAAAAAACGTGAAAATATAAGAGAGAAAACGTGAAAATATAAGAGAAGACAAGAGAAAAACATATAATTATAGCGGTTGGTGGCGAGGTATTTATTTTGATCTCGCGCAACATTTTGTAGCGGTTGTTGTGTCGGTTTTTGTAGCGGTTAGTTTGGTAGCGGTTTTATCTAATTAGTAGCGGTTATTAACCGCTACAAATCAAATTTTGGTAGCGGTTATTGTTATTCTTGTAGCGGTCATGAACCGCTACAAAATAATTTTTTTACATTTTTTAAAAAATAAAATAAAAGGAAGAGAAGGGATAATTTTTCGTCTCAATCTCGTCGGCATCCCTACAAAAAAAGTTTGTATAAAAAGTTATGTTTGAGTTGAATTTAGAATAAGACATATATAAAACTTTTGTGAAATCAAAATTTTTATATTTCATATTGCGTCTATTTAAAAACGTACCGAACTATAGGTAAAGTGTCATCGCCGTCTGGGAAGAAGTTTTCAAAACCGGCGGGCCGAGCGGCTCACAATCGTAGGCGACGTTCTCACCATCGCCCATGTCATAAAGGTCCCGAGGCTTTAGGTGAACCACCATATTCCAATCCCGTGCCTCTCATCGGGCGACATAATAAACCCGATGGGCCTCGAGGCGAGAATATACGGCCGTCATCTTCGATCGACCCAGGTGAATAGGGCGAGAGAAATTCACTGATGTGATGCCTAAGTCATCAGTCGTGAGTCCCCAGGACGTTGTCGTATTCGCCCACAAACACTTGAACAGCGTCACAGAGAAAATGCCTTGGTAAGTTATCCTGACCACATCAAGCAGCTTTCCATAATACGGACGTCACCGAACTGCATGTTCCCGTCATCAACGCTGCTCGCATAACTCCTCGTCCCAAACGTGCCATATACACCCGAGTTTTGGGTGAGCAATCCCTGATCTCGTGAAACCGTGCAAAACTTGAAGCCATTGACATTGTATGCCGTAAATCTTTGGGCGTGGTCAAGCGGGCCGAGTGCGAGAGCTCTGAATTCTGCTGAGTGGGGGTTGTGGTCATTCATTATTCTCCTCCTAAACCAACCCCGGAATTCTCTCGTGGACCTTTCTAGCAATTTCGGAGGATGTCTCGTGAACGGATCCTCAACGACGCTTCACATGACTCCCGAATTCCCTACAATTTAAACATGCGATGACGAGCAATAAATGTGCCTATAAAATGTCGGAAACATATAGGATAACAAATATATCTGTGTGCAATCCTTATCGAAGGTACGGTTCAACTTGAGTGCAATTGATCAAGACATGTCTATGTGCTTGAAACTTCTCAAGTGCCGTGAGTTTGAAGTTCTCACATCCGCCAACCGGTTTACCAACACGAGGGAATAACAACTCAAGCCGCGGCTCTGGGTCCGGCTCTGACAATCGTCCACACGAGGCGGCCGGTTGAATGACGTCTCAATGTCATCAAAGTACCTGGAACAAAAATATAAGACCTCATCCCCAATATAACCTTCGCTATTGAACCTTCAGCCACGCCTTATTCCTCACGTAAGATTTCAGTTTCCCAAGGAACCTATAAAGTAATGAGGAAAAATGTCGATACATCAATGGTTAAACATGCGACTAGGAGGTAATATAATGCTGAAGTAATTAATTTTAAAAGAGTACCTCTCAATAGGATACATCCATCGGTAGTGAACCGGGCCGTAAAGCTTTGTTTCGTGAACAAGGTGTACTTGTCAGTGAACCATGACCGTGAAAAATGAAGGAGGAAAGATCATCTCCAAATGGCACAAAGTAAGAATGATTTGTTGTTGCAACCGGTCGAGCTCCTCCACGATCAACACCTTGGAACACAACTTCCGAAAGAAAGTACAAAGCTCGACCAAAACGATCGACACATCGAGAGGCAAAGTATTTTTTATGGCCAGGAAGTAATCTGCGCATAAGCACATGTGAGTCATGACTCTTCAAATTCCAAGAACCTTCCGAGCTCCGCACGTCCACACATCGTGAAATGTTGCTTGAATACCCGTCAGAACTTTTATTTTCTTCAAAGTGGCGAGGAAGATTTCCTTATTCGGTTTTGTCGGGTGAATTTTGCGGTTGAAATCTGTCATGCTCATCCGGCCACGCGTCTCGCACGAACCCCCATCTCCCATAAATCTTTCCTCGCTTGAAGATGATCTTTTGACTTGCCTGGTTCATTCATAATCGTGTACAACACATTGTCGCACACATTCTTTTCAATGTGCATGACATCCGGACTATGTCGGAGCAAATTATCTTTCCAATACGGAAGAGTGAAGAAGACGCTTATCTTTCGCCATTCTTTGGGTCCCGGAACCGAAGCCCTAACCGTCTTTGTCCCGGCCTTTCTGGATCGTCTTTCTTCCCATACTCAAAATCAACATCCACAATCTGCTCTATGATCTCTCGCACGGATAATATGCGAGGAGGTCCTCTTTTTCCCGTTGCCCATTGAAACGGTTGCGTTGCAACCTAAACCCGTGCGTACCATCGAGAAACCTCCGGTGACCCATGAAGCACCACTTACGACCGTGGGGAAGGCGCACGAGTCGAGTCAAAATTGCAAGCCGGACACGCAAGGCCGGTATGCACATTCCACCGGATAATGTTCCCCCCGGGGAAGTCACCGATAGTCCACATCAACGCCGCACGCAAGTTGAAGAGTGTCTTCTCGTGCGCGTCATACGTCTCGACGCCTACGTTCCACAACTCCACCAACTCCTTGATAAGCGGTTGTAGATACACATCGATGTCATTTCCCTGCCTTTTTGCCTGGAATGATCATGGACATAATGAAGGAGCTCTGTTTCATACACATCCAAGGGGGCAAGTTGTAAGGTATCAAAACAACCGGCCATATACTATAACTTGTGCTAAGATTACCAAACGGATTAAAACCATCGGTGGCCAAAGCAAGACGAACATTTCTAGAGTCCACTCGCGAAATCGGAAAGTCCGAGTCGAACGCTTTCCACGCTTCACCATCACGTGGATGTCCGAGTTTACCATCTTCGTTCTTGTCGGCTTCATGCCACCTCATATGCTCACTGTCTTGGACGACATAAATAATCTTTGTAATCGAGGTTTTAAAGGAAAGTACCGAGAATCTTTACGGTTTCTTCTTCTCGCTTTTTCCCTTCTCGAACTGTCCCGAACCTCGAAGTGTGACACTTCTTACAAGTCTCCTCCGAGCGTCCTCCCCCAATAAAGCATGCAGTCGTTGGGGAAGGCATCAATTTTTTCGTAGTTCAATCCCAATTTGTTGATTATCTTCTTGGCCTCGTAGAAGGTTGTGGGAATGTCCACGTCAGGGAAAGCATCTCGTAGTAATTCCAACAACATCGACATCGCCTTATCAGTGATGTCACACATGCACTTGATATGGTACAATTTGATCAGAAAGGATAATTTTGAATATTTCTGACAACCTTGATACAGAGGACGATCGCTCTCATCCATGAGGCTGAAAAATTCCCGAGCTGCTTCATTCTTGAAGAAAACTGGTTCAGGACCCTTCACTTCTGTCGTGAAGTTGTCGTCTTGAACACCAAAAGCGTCGCGAACAGCTTCATTAACCGGATCATCTTGATTTATTTGATTTCCTACTTGTGAGGTTTGAGGAAGATGATCCCCATATCCCATACCACGTTTCTCACCATGAACATCCCGAATGTATATGCTTCGGAAAAGGCTTAATAAGAAGATGTTCCATAGCACCTTCTCGTGTTTGCCACTTCTTAAACTTGCATCTACAACAAGGACACGCGATCTTGCCATTAATGCTAGCGTGAGAGAAGGCGAAATCTATGAAATTTTTCAATCCCGCTAAATATACAGGAGAACTGCGGCATCTTGATCCATGACTTATCCATCTCGTAGTAAACAAAGGAAGGAAAGCATACAAATGTGGAGACAATGTTTAATTACTATCATCTCGAACCGGAGATGTTTAAATGCAACAGGGGACAATTTGTAGCGGTTACAAAACCGCGACATCCACCGCAACGAAATTTAAATTTGTCGCGGTTCCTTAACCGCGACAAATTGAATAAAAAATCCGCTTTACCTAGTAGCGGTTTTATAACCGCTACGAATCCGATACCAAATGATGACCGTTATTACATTTTGATGGTTTTTTTCTTTGAAATTCAAAATTTGTCGCGGTTATGAAACCGCTACAAATGAGAATCAAATTTGTGGCGGTTCTTCATTGAAACCGCGACTAATATATTTTGTGGCGGTGAAACTCTAAAACCGCTACTAATGTATTAAAATTTAAAGATTTTTAAAATGTAAATTTTAATAAAAATCATATTTTAATAAAATTTAAATTTTCATAACATTCCGAAAAAAAAGATAACAAATGTTTAAATTGTAAAAATCTACTTGAAAAAAAGAAAACAAGTAATTACATTTAATAAAATTGTCATCAAACATCCGGGGCATACAAAATAAGAACTAACTATCGAGCCCGATGATCGATCCCGTCTCGTGGGGGTCTCTCGTGGGCGCGCGAGCTCGACCGTAGGTAACATCGTCCTCCTCCTCACCAAAGAAAGATGTTCCGGAGGGGGGGCGGGGGAGGCGGGGAGCCGAAGGGGAATCCTCGAAGATGAACGGAGGGGAGGCTCGGGAGACGGAACCGTCGGTCGTGCAAAGAATCGAAGGCCCCGCAATTGACCGCCTTTTGCTTCGAGTAGCGAACCAACCGTTGAGGCTCTCCCGCATGCGCCTAGTCCCGGCCTCATTCCTCGCAGACCGCGGCAACCCGCTCGGCAACTCAAGCGCGGCAACTTTCTCGGCAATCATCGCATCAACCGCCTCGTTGTGGCTCGCTCGAGCCGGAGGTCCCGGCGCGAGGAGGAGGCCTTGCCGTACACCATGCTAGGCTCCGGCGCCTAGCCCAAAGCCCCTAACACGGCCAGATGCTCGACGGGGCCCACACCAGCCTTTCAAAGTGGCCGTAGGATCAATAGAACCCCGTGACTCCGGGCCGCGACGCTCGTATCTCTTTGGCCGGGCTCGCTCAATCCGGGTCTCGCGCACATATTTCATAAAACATTAATCAAACAATTAAATTAAATTAAGTTAAATTAATATTTTTTTTAACTTACTATTATCTCCTCTCGTTTCGCGCAGACGGCGTCCCATCACGGTGTCTATGTGTGCGTGTCCACAACTGCCCATAGTCCGTCTGACGGTTCTCCTCCCGAGCCTTCTCTTGCTAAAAGAATATAAACTTTGTTATTTCTAAAACGAAACAATAATCATTTAACATACGATTAATTTAGCTTTTAATATACCATCTCACCGTAGGTCACAAAGAAACGTCTTGGATCCCGACGTGTGATTGACCCTTTGAGCCGCCCCCGGATCTCGGTGTTCCTCTCGCGATAGAGCCTGCAAAATAAATGAGTTGTTTGTGCAATTTAGGTACAATAGAAGTGTAGTCAATGTATTTTACTCTAATTAAACCAAATCTATATTTTACTCTATATTTAAATTTTTAAACTACATTCAAACAAAATTAATTAAAACAAATTTTCAACTACATTCAAAACTAAACTATATTAATTAAAAAACGTACCTGTCCCGCTGGACTCCTCCTATATTGGACAAAAGCTGCCCATTCATTTGGCTCCACGCCGTCTGGGACGTTTGCCATCGCTTGTTGCACGTGCATAGTCCCATCTCCATTCTCGCGGGTCGTACGTACGACCCTCCGCTTTTCCACGCTTCTCCCATCTTCATCTTGACATACCTCTTCGCGTTGGCTCGCAGCTTAAACTTTTTCTACATTATAAAATAATTAGTAATTAGTAATTAATTAATAATTATTTAAGAAATATATAACGAAATTAGCCACAATTTATACACCTTAAAACTATTAACATGTAAAATTTAATTACACAACATAACTTACCCGCACAATGTCCTCGAACGCCCTATCCTTGTTTTCCTTCGGACCTTTTTCCAACGGAAATAGATTGGGAACCATGCCCAATTCCCACCTAACCGTGACAGTGCATCGGTTTAACAGTGGCCACGGTCCCCGACGGCCGGTCCGTGTCCGTGTTCCAGGGGACTATCACGCGATAGTTGTCCCCCTCCCGACTCGACTCGGCGTATGAAGATCCAAATAGCCCCTCCGCCGACGTTCCCATGTGATCTGCATAATTATAACAAAATTGTTATATTGTATTTAAATTTAAATTTTATTTGTTTCCAATAAATTACTTATACTTACCTTCGACATCCACCGCAAACCGGTGGAACGAGAAGATGACGGTCGGGGTTCCCTTGCTCCCGCTCGTTCTCCTCATCGAGAAACCGCTCCGCTTCATTTAAGGGAAACTCAATGTCGATGTCCGGATTTTCCTCATTGAGGATGTCCTCAATCGATAGAGTTACGCCGACCTCCACCTACGGTCTCATGTAGGGTCTCGGGCTTGGGATTGGCTGATTTACAAAGAGCTCATCAAACTCATTCCCAACCCGAGGGGGCTGAAGAGGGTTATCCGGGCCGAGGGGGCGGATATTTACTCTAGGAGGCCGAATGGTGATATTTAGAGTCCCACGACCTCTCCTACGGCCCCTTGCACTACTACTACCACCCCCGATAAACTTTTTCTAAGGTGGTTCAACCGCCTTTCCTTTTCCTTTATCGGAGAAACCATGATGTTGAAAGGTAAAAAAGCGAAAAGAGAGAAGTGAAAAAAAGAGAGTGAACAAGACGCGCGTGAATTTCAAAGGTGAGAAGGTATAATAACCGCTACAATTAGTCGCGTTATAGCCAAATAACCGTTACAAAATTAATAACCGCGTGATTTATGTAGCGGTTTTATCTAAGACCGCCACTAAAGCCGCGACAAATGTGCCTCGTTCGGGTGACAATTTGTAGCTATTCATAAAACCGTTACCAAATTAATAACCGCGTGATATTTGTAGCGGTTATACAAAGACCGCTACGTCCGCCGCGACAAATGTGCCTCGTTCTATGTGAATATTTGTAGCGGTTAAACAAACCGCTACAAAAGTAAACTTCGCAAACGGTTATTACCAAAACCGCTACAGATCTTAATATATTTTTTTAAAAAAAATTTCCAAACTAATTAGTTTGATTTATCAAAAATCAAACTAATTAGTTTGGATTTTTTCTTTATTATAATCAAAGCATTCTCAATTATTTTCTTTAATTTCGTTAAAAAATTAGGAATGACAAGTCTATTGAAAATTGTCCAACATGCTCGTGAATATTCGGATTCGATAGCCACCGATCTCCCAGAAAAAACTCACCGACTCATTTTGATCGAGATATTTGCCGAGAGAAAGGTGGCTAGTATTGAACCCAATATTCGATGGCGTGTTAGACATATTTAGAGGAGTAGAAGTCTTCGTGTCAATGAATATCTCGAATTTGGATTGTCAAGAAGGAACCTCCTCGACTTGACCGATGAGGGACAGACAACAAGTTGAGAATGTTCCTTTAGTGATAAAGCCGATGTAGAATATTTTTGAATATTTAAAATTGTTTGTACGGTGGGTTTTTATAGAATAAATTTTGTAGCGGTTATAAGAGAAACCGGTACTAATCTTGAGGTTTTGCCGCGGTCAAGGTGTCTCTTTCTCCTAACCGTGACAAAACCGTGTCGTTTCAAATATTTGTAGCGGTTAGTTTGTCAAAACCGCTACGAAAAATCCGCAAATGCAATTACGCGCCATAACGCGCCAAGGCGGCGCCATATTTGTAGCGGTTTTATTTTCACCGTGACAAAAAGCGATAAAATGGTCGCATTTGGCGCCAATGCTTCCGATACTAATTTGTGGCGGTTTGGCTTAAAACCGCTACTAATGTTGAAATTTGTAGCGGTTTGAATTAACCGCTACAATATAACCACAAATAACCGTTTTTTTGTAGTGGTTTGATTCTCTTACATATACACCAATAAAAAAAAGCAACCGGTACTTACAAGTTATTAATATTAATAATCAAATTGAGTAATGATATATATCCTTAATCCATAAGCGACTTGGAGGCCAAGGCCTCCGATTATGCGGGGGATAACATTTAATTTGTTTTCATCATGGGAAAAGAGAGATCTAAGTGTAATCATGAGCCACTAAAAGACGTTACTTGAAATCCACTTGCGTATGGAGTTGTTCTAATTAAATTTAGTAGGAGTAACAACTTAAATATATAACGTATAAGGAAACATGGTATTCTATAAATGTGGTTCAAATGTATGATTTATATACGGAGCGGAATTAAGGGGACTCCCCCCCCCCCCACAACAAAAAAAAAAAAAAAAAAAAAAAAAGAAGGTTGGAGATGGAATGTGTTGTTAGTATTAAGGTGTCCTAGATATAATTTGTAAGGGCAAATCAACACCTTTTTTATGTTGTAGTATTTCATTATTAATAAATGAGCATATTTTATCTTTATCATATTTATGTCTCACCTTTATTTTAAAGTAAATATGTGTTTGAAGATAAAAGCCTTAAGAATAGAATATGTGTTAATCTCGAGGATCAATGATAGAGATCATGATCATGAAGACTCGAGAACACTATATATCTATTACCTAAAACTTGTTCCTAGTCTTGAATCACCAAGAAAGGGCATTGATAATCTCAAAAACACTAGTACGATATAATCTACTAGTATAGAATACAAGGTAGGGACCTCATGAACATGTGTATGGAGATGCCTTAGATGTCATGGGCGGATCTCGTTAGGAAAAAATATAGCACCGAAGTACCCACCGAGAGACTCCATAAAGATTCATTGTAGATAGTATCATTGGATATGTAAAGTCTCTCATCGTTTGGTAATGCGGATCGTTTTGAACTTAAGGATGTCATCGAACACTATGTTCTAGGGTTATACTTTGACCGTATAACTCTATCCACCTGAAAATGGGGAGAACAGTGTACTCTTGGGTGTAACTCAAATACATGAGTATAGATGGACATGCTAAGAGGACTCACAATCTCCTACAAGGGATTAGTCATTCACAAGACTGATAGAGCTTGGATAGCTTCTAATTAACTTAGGAGTCTGTGCGCACAGCAAGTGATCATGAAGAGTCATGATCCATTATAGAGTTAATATAAGAAGATTCCTAGCTTAACTACATTTAGTCTATTAAGAGAGATGATACTCTATCTTTGCTCTTGATAAATGTGAATGACGATGTGAGGAGGATGCCCGTAATCTAAATATAAAAGGTAGATCATTTGAACAACTCAATTAGTTCTGGGGCCACAAAGGATTGCTAGTGTTTTATGAGGTCATTAAATAAATTGGGCCCATTAAAGGGGTTTTTTTTTTGGTCCAAATCTATTTATTTCAGTGATTAATTAAGCTAATGAGTCACACACAAATGTTATTCCCGATTGTTTAAAATGAGCAAACTTGGGCCAATAACTCTTATTGGGTTTTATCAAGTAAAGGTGTAATTGGGTTAGAGTGAGACTCCAAGCCCAATAAGAAGAAAATGGCGTCACATATATGGTCTTGAGTGAGAAATCAATTTCCACAAAAAGGGCCTAAATGTGTTGAAAGACCAACGGGGTCTTAGGTCAACTTGAATTTGAAATTCGAATTTTGAGTTTAAGTTTGAAATTTAAATTCAAGAAGTTAGATTATAAAAGATAATTCTGAATTATCTAATATATATATATATATATAAAGATATTATAATGATTGAATGAAGATAGGAGAAATAATAAATGAGGATTGATTTAAGAATGATTTTGAATTTTAGTTTAAGAAATGAATGTGATCCATCATCTTAAATTATTATTCAATCAATCAAGATATGAATTTAATTCATTATGCTTTGGATTTTCCAATTCCAAAATTTGATTGAACCTTTCTTGCGAGCACTTAAATTAGAGTTAGACTCCTATAAAGTGCTGATTTTTTATGTGCCCTTTTTATGGACATTTTTTTTAAGAAAAAAAAGGAAATAAATGTAATCCATCATCTTAAATATAATCCAACAATCAAGATATGAATATTATAAATTGTTATGAATTCTCATGAGTATTGTAAAGAGTTACAAATTAATTATTAATAACTAATTAACGTAATGAGTTAATGTTAATAATCCATAAGGACTATAAGGAGTTACGGATTTCCGCAACTATTAAACAAAATTTTTGTTTTCAACTTTATGAAACTTTACATGAAAGTTATGTAATAGACAAAATTAATCATCAAGTGTTGTCGAAGGAAAGTCAAAGATTTCCGTCTTGTTTCATTCCCTCCGATTCTCTCTCCCCCCTAATCGGCCTCCATGGTTTCTAGCCCTCACTTTGATGTCCAGGGTCTCCGATTCTCTCTTTTTCTTAGGTTTGAAAAAATTTGACCTAGTTGCGTTTTGCACGTTTTGACTAAGGGACTACAATGAAATAATTGAAAGTTTGTAGAGGGATTAAAATTTTAAAATTCATTAATTTGACCAAAATATCCTGAAAGTAGAGCCGTCAATCAGGGCCGGCCCTCCAGGGGCCCGGAGTAAAAAAAACACACTGTTTTTCAAAGCCCTACCCGAGAGCACCAGGCCGGGCGGGGCCCCGCAGGCCTGGAAATTATTATTCCAAATTTTAATTATTTTTTCTCCGTGTTTTTCACACAAATATAATTAGTAAATTACAACAATTAAAGCTCTAAATTACAACATAAATCATCTAATTTATTAAATAAATGTTGTCAACATTTATATCCAAAAAAACACAATCATCCAACAAATAAGCATTCACGAATTCATAATTAAAAACAAATTATGTTCTAAAATAACTTACATAAAATATAAAAAGCATACCACTAATATACATAAATTATGGTTAGTGAGATGCGAGAAAGAGTTGCAATTGAGGAGAGACGAGGAGTGGAAGGGACATGAACATAGTTTATAGTGTAACTATGTAAGGATCATGAGTAGTCAATAACAATATTAATATATTAGTTTAAAATTTTTAAGACTCTACATTGTTATAAGACATAAACATTATATTCCAACTCGGTTCAGATTTTGTTAGGAAAATATATCAAAGAAATTTTTTAAGACTCAACATTTAATGAAAAAAAAAAAAAAAAAATATGATGGGCTAAACGGCCGCCCGTAGCTCCGCAGGCCGGCCCGTAAAGCCCGTGGCCTGCAGGGCCGGCCCTCCGTGGCCCGACTTCATCTCTTTCTTCTATTTTGAGGCCCGCCCCGTAACGGGCCAGGGAGCAACGGGCCGGCCCGACGGGCCGGCCGTTTTGACGCTCTACCCGAAAGTAAACCCAAACCATTGTAATTGAGACGACAAAAAGAGAGCTCAAATGCACGAGCTACCATCCGTTGAATTAGGTTTAAGCGATTGAAACTCAACCGCACATTTTCATCACGCGCTCTCGATATGCACCGAGGTCTCGTGCCATGGCAGGTACTATTCTACCACTAAACCACTAGTGCTCCTGGTGATCATTTCGTTTTTTTTAATTTATATCTATAATTTTATAGGGAAAATGCATCTTAGGGCCCATATTGACCAAAAAAAATAATAATAATAAAAAATAAATCAAAAAATGCCTAACAAAAAGTCACATGTCAAAAAAGACCACGTGGTCTTTTATGGTATTATTTTATAAAGCGTTAGTTGTTAATGCCTATTGATATAGTTGTTAATGGGTGCGATTTAGTTGTTAATGGGGTTGATTTAGTTGTTAAGATATTATTGTTAATGCTACTGATTTAGTTGTTAACGGTATTGATCAAGTTGTTAATAGGATTGATTTAGTTGTTAACTTGAAATAATATATAAAAAAAGGCCCTGGAGCCTTTTTTTTTTTTTTTTTTTTTTTTAAACATGTGACTTTTTCTTAGACGTTTTTAACATTTTTTTTACTAATATGAGCCCCTAAGATAGATTTTGCCAATTTTATAGTGCAAGCATGAATTTTTTCCTTATATTATTCTAGCTATCACTATACCCACAGCCATCAGTTCCAAACTATTACTTAGTAACAACAATTGAATAGAAAAGAGGATCTTCGTCAACGGATCCAAACGTGACAAAGGAAATTCCTCAACCTCCCCCCCCCCCCCCCCCAAAAAAATAAATAAATAAAATCCTTCCCCCCCCTTTTTTTGTTCTTATAAATCTGGTCGTTTGTTTTTTACTAGTGTAAAAAAATACTTTAAGACCGGACGAATGAGGTATTGTAAGACCGGATCTACGACCGGTCTTGTTCCAGCTTTCTTAAAAGTATGTACCTTTTAAGACCGGATGAACGACCAGTCTTAAAAATTTAGACCGAACTTTTGAAATATCTGGTTTTAAAAGTGTTTCAAAATAATTAAAAAAGAAAAAATCCAAATGAAATAACCGGTCCCAAATCACCAGATCTGGCAACATTTTGAATGTCCCTCCTCATCGGCGACGGAGAACCAAGAGAAGATTGGAAGCAACACCAACAAGAGAAACAAAAAAGAAGAGAAGATTGGAAGCAACACCAACAAGAAAAACAAAAAAGATGAATACAAAGTCCAGAAATAAGAAAATATAACAAGAAATCAAAATCATTCACCATGGAAATCAAATTTGAATCAATATAAAATTAGAGGTGAAATTGAAGTCTAGATCTACACAAAAAAATCACAAGCTTAAAGCAACCAAATCTGAGCGATCCTCTTGTCGATCTTCGGCAAAGTTTCAAGCAACCAAAATCAAAGTCCGATCCGAGCAGGAGCGGTCAAGGTAGGAGCAAACAGACTTAAGTAAGAAGAGATCTGGGTTTGATTTTAAGCCGATATCTGTGCGAAGGCGGTGGGAGGAGCCATAGATCGAAGAGGAAGGAGCCGCCATCCGTAATCCTCGAAGCATGCTTGCTTGGCATTCGAGGATTGGAGTTGATGCCATCGCAAACCCTCGAAGCATCTCACCGTCAACGTTGCCAAGGATTTGATTGTGTGGCTCTTAGGATGACTTCTCAAGATTGCGAGTAGGTTAGAGGAAGATGATGTCATTCTTGCGAGGATTTGACCGGTGAGGCTCTTGTGACACTTGTTGAATCTATAACTAAGAAAATATTATATCACCAAAAAGACAAACACACTCACGGACTTAACGAGTTTAGCGAATTTAGTTTTTCTTTTTTTAACACTTTTAAGACCGGTTGTTTGTAAAAATAGGTCTTAAAAGTATATTTTTAAAACCGGATCATTTATAATCTGGTCTTAAAAGTGTTCTATATATTTACGAAATTACTACCGGTCATACTTTTAAGACCGGATCTTTTATAATCCGGTCTTAAAAGTCTTCTATATATTTACGAAATTGCCACTGATCATTATTTTAAAACCGAATCTTTTTATAATCCGGTCTTAAAAGTGTTCTATATATTTGTTGGAAATTCAGATTTAATTAGTTAGCATATACGATTATATTGTGCAATTATCTTAATTAAGTTGTTAGAGAGATTTTAGGAATTAAGTTAGCGAGATCATGGTTTTTTGAATTTCGTAATTATATTCCCGATTGTAATCATCTTAATTAAGTTGTTAGAGAGATTTTAGGAATTAAATTAGCAGATCATGGTTTTTTGAATTTTGTAATTATATTCCTGATTGTAATCTCTAGATTATAGAAACTGCCTAGGTCAAAAGATTATTTACTTATTAAGCATCCGTATATAATTCCAATTAAGCGAAGGAATAAATCATCCTATTCTCGGACTCACAATATTTATGAAATTGTCATCGGTCATACTTTTAAGACCGGATCTTTTAAAATTCAGTAGTCTTAAAAGTGTTCTATATATTTACGAAAGTGTCACCGGTCATATTTTTAAGACCGGATTATACTTTTTATATTTACGAAATTGTCACCGGTCATACTTTTAAGACCTGATTTTCTATAATCGCATCTAAATGAGGCGGTTTTAAAACTCTTTTTTGCACTAATGTTTGTATTCACAAAAATTTGATTGTCGCATATAACGAATGCCATAGCATAGTAGTGAAGGATTCGAATTTTTGTCCTGATCAAACTCGTCTAAATCTAAGGAATATGATTTGATTTTGACGGGGGAAAACTTTTGGATTGGGTGAGTTTGATTCTCTGTGAGTTTCAATTGACACATACCATGGTTATAAAACATTTTAATTACGTTTAATGTTTATAAATATTTATGATTATGTTTTGAAAATACAAAAATACAGTTATAATGTGGGAACTTATAAGACAGTGGATTTTCTTAATTTTGAGAATATAAATTAACTGAGTTCGAGAAACAATCAACAAACAACCACCATTGCCACTCCAAGAAGCATTTGCCTGTTGGATATATATACAGAAAACTCATGCTCCCAACACAAAACTTTGAAAAACAGCCACTATTGTAATTTTGTTTCTTCTTCTTCTTCTTTTTTTCAAAGTTGCGTCTAAATTATCAAAGTGCTAAATTATAATATTCGGCCATCTATTAAACGGATTTACAATTTACAATTTACAATTTTTCAAGGATTGGAAGAGTGGTTGGTCCACCGAACGGGAATCCCAGTAACAACCCCACGCGGATTGTGCTGCTCACCTAACGGCACTCTCATTTGAGACCCGCACGAGCTTCTGTCCGCCAACGCCGGCACCGGAACCGGAACCGAAGGCTCATACTTGGGAGCCATCGCCGATTTCACTCTTACCGAGAAATTAATGATCCCGTTCCTGCGGCCGTCCCAGTTCCTCAACCGATAGCTCAGGAACTGCAAAGAAGATTCCGGTACAATCCCGCCAAGAAAATCCGACAGAGCGATCCTGGCGATTCCGACGCTCTTCGTTCCCATGGCCGTCTTGCATTTGACGTCAAACGTGATGGACTTGGCGTACGGCGGTATTTCAACCATCAACGTCTCGTTCCAGGAGGGGCTTCCCCTGGCGCCGTCGGCCACACCCAGCGATGTCGTGGAGCAGTTGAGGGTCTCCGCCCGGATTTCGACGAATACGTTCTTGGTCACCGGCTTGCGGTCGACGGTGAGGCCCTCCGCCGATAGAACCTTAACCTCCAGAGTTCGCGATCCTGCAGATACTGTCATTTTGATCCACAATAATGAGGTGCACGAATTAGCTAAGACTAAGAATTAAAATATTGTGACTCAAGTAGCGGGGCTTGAAGATTTAGATTTCGTGGTGAGGAGGAGAGAAGTCTGAAGAGAGAAATGAGAATATGGAGGGATTTATATAGAGAGAGATGAGCGAGGGGGTGATGGACCAATGGTTTATATGGGTCCCACGCCGCGTGAAAGAAAAATAATATCGGCGCGTTTTGGATTTTGCGAGGAAGGGAGTAACTTGTAAGACCTGCGAAATTCAATTTTGGAGACTGCGGCGTCGTTTCGCATGAACCTCGTTGGAGGAATTTTAAATCTCACCGTGTCTTTCGGGTCAACAAACAACAACTGTTACCTGTTTGTGTTTTCCTCCGCATACTAGGTTACTCTTTCTACAGAAATGCGCGTATTTGTCCAGACATCAAATTTTCATCACTCCAAGACACAGCTTTTTAAAACCATTGCTAGTCATGATACAAATCCCGTTAATATTAATTGAAAAAATTGGTTACAATGTTAAATATGTGGAAATTTTTTAAAACGCGCACTTGATAATTAAAAGTCATTTTTATATTAATTATAATATATTTAACTCTGTAGAATATGGAACAAATATTAAATGTTGTTCATAAGTGGGTCGGCTTATCCCCTTTTTTTATTAACCTATATTTTGGATCAAATAAAATAAAAATAACTTATGGATGAATAGTGATGAGCTGTTGGTACTCATAAGTGGGTCGGCACCGAAACTCGTTCAAAAAAAGGTGGTGTTATGCTTATATCCACCGAAATTGTAGAAGAGTTGGGTCGGAGGAGTTGAAGTTGTCAATTCATCGTGTTCATCGTGTTCCCAATGTTTTGAGATAGCCGTTTGAATCGTGAAACTTGCCAACCTGTTGTTTTCTTCGTGCTCGTGAGTTGCCCCAATTTTTCACTTTTAGACTTTCTCCTAATTACCATCTTTATCACGTAACTGGAGTGCGATTTCTCTTACTTTAATTTTTGATATCTTCAAATAATTTAATAATTTAAATATGGGGATAGGATATTGTTACTACTACCATTTTTCGTTACTATCAATGTTACTACCACTTTTTCACCGTTAGATCAATCTCATCTACTTTTATAATTTCTCTCTCCTATTAAGATGATAATCTAAGATGGAAAAGTGTTAATATTAATAAGAATAAAAAATGATAAGAATAATATCCTATCCCTTAAATATGACAGTCACACTCTAAACAAAAATCTATTCATATTATAAGGCTCAAATTCAGATTGTTCACGCGCACCAATTCGAGATTCATGAGACAAGGCTATTGATTTAACCGACAACCACAAGACTTTGTTGAGTTGGGCGCGTGATTAAAGCCCGACCAGCCGTTGATTCAGCCGCACAATCTCTTTTTCACTTTTGATTACATAATCCTCACTATTTTTTATGTCTAAAAATTGCATTTCATATCATGACTTTAAAAAAAAAAAAAAAAAAAAAAAAAAAAAAAAATTAGACATACACGCACAAACATGTTAACATATGAATTAAAGTTCAAATCTTATCTAAATATGACAGGTGGCATCACTTCTAGTCCGAGACAACTAGCCGTTGACATGTTTACATTGGTAGTAATTAAATATGTTTTTATTATCATAACAAAAATTTAAGAATAATTTTTATGAATTCAAGATATTTACAAAATAATTACATTGCACAGAATCCGAACAATAAATGCTTTATTTACAAGACTTATATTAGGTAAAACTGATTGTTTACAACTTGCTTTTGTTTTTTTCACAACAGATTGTTTACAGCTTGCGAAAATGGTGTTCTATTATTTTATATATACGGACATTGAATTAAATGGATCGATGTGATTGAGATGTTGATATTAATCATAATTACTATAATTTTAAATTCAGTTTTCAAGATAAGATAAGATTGAATGATTCCAACAATTGACAAAGTTAAATTCAGGGCCGAAATTCATCATGAGAGTGTAATTCGTGACGATGTGATAAATAAAATAAAATAAAAAATGTTGAATCAATCAGAGTAATTGTTGTATATAAAAAAGGATTGGAGGGAGTAATCCAGAAGAAATCAATATTAATATCAAATTATAAAATTCATATCAAACTCCGTATGGTAGTGCATCTTTATTGACAAAATGTTTGATTACTTAAAACTGATTACCGGGCAGTTGTAAAGAATAAATCACAGGATGATGTATCAAGAATGCCATTTGTTAATCTGTAGGACTAGGATTTCAAGTTGATGTTCTTGTTTGCCCCATCTTGGGCCCACATTTTGCGGCTTATCCTTTATCGATAATTCCGAAGTTTGTCTTTACTTTAGTTATCAAGATAATGTCGACACTTCACTTTCATACCATCCACCACTTTTATATATAATGAATGTTGTCAAACTTTTTTCTGAGCAAAAAAAAAAATATTGTCAAACTCGTAGTGATGTAAACTCGAATTGTTATGTTATAAGAATTTGTTTTCATTATTAAATAGGTATTAATAATGTATAATTAAATAATTTAAATTAAGTCTATTAAAATTCATAATTTATTACACTTGGAAAATATATAAAAGTAAAATATAAAGCCATTAAACTTGATCACATTGAAAAAATTAACACTAGTTTAAGGGTGAGTTAATATAATTTTATAATTTAGAAATATAAAAACAATAAACTCAGATGTGTAAACTTACAAGTTTACAACTTACATGAGTACATGCTTTATCGACGACTCAACACAATTTTGTAAGTTAAAATGTAAAAAAAAAAAAAAAAAAAAAAAATACATATTTAGAGTGTCAACTTGTAAATTAGACAACAATATACATAACCGATCTTTTATAAATATTATTCACACTTTAGAATTTAATTATTTTATTTTGTATAAATTTTCAAAGTATGATAAATTAAGTTTCACCAATTCAGATTGGCGTGGGGGAGGATCTAACTTTTACTTTCAACGTCCTAAACAAAGAGATAACACTTGAAATGTATCCCTTGACATTGCCAAAAAAACAAAAGCAAGATAATATAACAAAATTCTACATAATTAAGTAGGGTCTAGCTAGTAGATTTTTTGTAATTTACTTTTTCTAAAAAAAAAAGCAGGTAGCATAATTTTAAAAACATAAAAAGTGTACAATCTTTAACTTTGAATGTATGATCCAATTTATAGCAGAAATTATACTATAAAATAGATTTTATATTTGAGATGAAAGAAGTATAATTTTATAAATAAAAATGAGACCATGCATCATCATATTGTGAAGGCTGCTGGCATGTGATATACATGGAAAAATCGGTTGGGGCTGACGAGGATGGAGCAGCTTTTGAGTTGGATGGACGACTACAAAGACTGCAAACAGGAATCAGTTTCACCACCGGATGGGTGGGTAGGGGAAGATTTGGACTGTTTAGAGATCTGCATAATTTAGATTTTATTTTTTTAAAAAATAGTTATTTTAATAGGTAGAGAATCTAAAATAAAGATAATTTTTAAATTAACATATTTAAAAAAATAATTTTCATTTAAAAATTGATAGTTAAAAAAAATTAAATCTCAACGATTCAAGTCTAGAATAGCTCTCCCTAAGAAAACCGATTCCCTACATCTCTCGCCGGCTTGTGTTTCCATCACATGCCGCCGGTGAGTTCCATTTCTGTGCCACAGACGTGTCAGTGTTGTAGTTTAGAGTTCAGATCTTGGATCTACGGTCCTCTCACCCTGAGTTCTATCAGTAGTGGCCTTCTCTCGTCCTTGTGGCGAGTCATGTCCCCTCCTTCTCCAGATCTGATTTGTGGTGGTGGGAGTTATTTGCGTTTTGTTTCCTTTTTTCTAGTAGATCGAGTTTTGTGGGTGGTGTTCTTGTCTCACGAAATAAACGATCTATAAGATCTGCACTCAAATCCTCTTGGTTAGTGACTGTTTGAACTTTATGAGATCCGATTATCACTTGGTAGCTCGGATCCGCATTATTGGAGGAAGATTTCAAGAGGTTTTGTTTGGTGTGTAGTCGAGGTCACCTTATCTGCTTGATCAGAGGAGCAGAAGTGTTCTTCAGGATATCAAGGGTCTTCTTTATTCTGAGGTTGAGTTTTTTGTGTCCTTTACCCCAAGATGGGTTACCTATTTAGCTGATCTAATTTCAGCTATTACTAATAAGATTGTGTGCCCTTTGGGGTGGGTTTTCCAACCAACACTTTCTTGGTCGTCACTTCTAACCTTGGGTATCGAGGAGACCGAATTTGTCCATGATTCTACTTCCACTCTTATATCTTTAATGTACGGTGCTTGGCTAGTATTGTATCTCGGTTTATTTTATCGTATTTGTTTTAGCTTTATTTGTATTTATTTTCATATATTGTATCGTTTGCGAGTATTAATGTATATATCCTTTGATTTTTTTTTTTTTTTTTAAAAAACTGGTTCCCTACACTGTGTCACCTGCACTGATGTTTGACTTGAGTAATCTTACAGTACGTATTGTATAAGTGAGAATAATTTTATTTTATAAAACATTAAAAAACTTTAAATTAATTTTCTTGTCCTTCTAATGCACATTAAACACTCAGAAATAACGTCTCCCTTCCTTCATCTTCTGATGATATATGAATCAAATTATAAGGTGTTTTTTTTAAGTAAACAAAGAAGCGAGGTTTAAATATTTAAAAAATATATATACAATTAAAAACAGTTCAAATTACTAGTAGTATCTAGAGTAAAATATTCTAACCACCCTTATGTTTTGCCTTAATTACACATATATTCCTTTTATTTTAAAAACATACACTTTAATTCAAATCATTAACACCGTTAAATAATATTCTGAAAAGCTTATTCAAGTATATATTTTAAATTAAAACCCATTCAAAATAAATATTTTTTGCTAATTTACCCCTCATTATACCAATTCCCTAATTTATCTTTTAATATTAATGTTCATTAATGATCTATTTAATATTTTTAATAAATTTCATTTAGAATAAGTTTTAGTAAATCTATAAAAAAAAAAAAAAAAAAAAGAATAAGTTTTAGTAATATGTTTATGTTGTAAATATTAGTAACTTGTTCAAAATTTAACTAATTTTTTTAAAGAATATCTGTCCAATAAAATATTCTTAAAATGTTAAATTATAAGATAATTAATATGAGAATCTCATAATAATATCATTTTATAATTATATAACTTAATTGAATATATGTATGTATGTATTATTGAAAAACATCATCATGCGTATTTAAAAATTACATGATAAGTTTAATAAATAATAGAGATTAAAAATTTAAATTTATCAAAAAATTAAAATTTATAATGATAAAATTAACTAACTTTATAATATGATAAATTTAAAAGTATGACAAAAATATAAAAATATATACTAATTTTTTTTAAATTTTTTTGAATAAAGATATGTAATTAAATGATTATTTTTTTGCTAAAGATTATATGATAAGTTGTAATATTTATTTTAAGGAGGGGTATTTTTGTCAAAATAATAAGTCAATATTGTGATTTAATGATCAACTAATGATTAGATGGATGAAAGTTGAATATTAAAACTAGAAAGAAAGTTTATACAACATATATTTTAATTTTAAAGGAGATTCATATAGATTTTTAAAATAAAAGGAAGGCCTTTATAATTTAAAATAAATAAAGGAGCGGTTAATATATTTTAGTCTAGTATCTAATTATCTTTCGATACAATATCTTCTGCTCCCAGAAAAGAATTTCCAGAGCATTAAAGGATAATAAATTCCATTTCATATCATGTCTTTTTTTATTTTTTATTTATTTATAATTATAATTTAAACATACGCCACGCAAACACGTGAGGCTTAAAGTCCGAATTTCATCTAAATATGGTAGGCGGCGACACTTCTAGCCCGAGCTGACATGTTCACATTGGCCGTAATTAAACACGTCTTTATTATCATATTTTTTAAAAAAAATAGTTTCTATGAATTCAAGATATTTACCAAATAAGTATATTGCAAAAAATCTGAACAATAAATGCTTTATTTACAAAACTTATATGAGCCGTAAAACTGATTGTTTACAGCTGGCCAAAATGGTGTTATATTATTTTATATATACTGACATTGAATTAAATTGATCGATGTGATTGAGATGTTGATATTAATCATAATTATTATAATTTTAAATTCAGTTTTTCAAGATAAGCTAAGATTTGAATGTCTCCAAAAATTGATAAAGTTAAATTCACGGCCCAAATTCATCATAAGAGTGTAATTCGTCATGATGTGATTTTTTTTTTTTTAAAAAAAAAAGTGTTGAATCAATCAGATTAGTTCGTTGTTGTTTATAAAAAGAATTAGAGGGAGTAATATCGAAGAAATCAATAATTAATATAAAATTATATCAAACTCTGTGTGGTAGTACATCATCATTAAAAAAAATGTTCGATTATTTTTAAAACTGAATACCAGTGTGTTCTGGTATAGAACGTGAGTGTCCGTCTCGGACCCGGTGCTTTGATGTTGGATCAAAGGTCTCGCTCCCGATATCTAAAGGGGAGATATCCGGAAGAGGTTGGGATCACTTGTAATATAGGGGTGAGGTGTGTGCTCGAAAGTATATCTAGAACGTAGAACCCGATTAACTTGTCTCAGATAGATCCCAAGATGGTGATCATGGGGGTGAGGTGTGTGCACGGTGTGCATGATCTTCATTAACTTGTCTTATTTATAGAGGCCATTGTGATGGTGATCATGGTCGGGCATGATCTTCATGCTTTGACTTGGTGGGGGCGCATGATGATAGCGCTCGGATGAGTGCGCCCACTAAGCTATAAATCCGGGTCATCCAGTCTTCCTGAATAATAGGCGAACGGTTGTACTGGATATACCTACCATTGGGCCTTTGTGGCATTGGGCCTTATTAGCGGTCCGTAACAGTTGCCCCCCAGCTCGGTAGGTCGGGAATTCCGAGCTGCCGAGATGTCCTATATCCCGTGCTGGCCTCATTGGCCGAGCTTCCCTAAATTTTCGTAACTCCGAGGTGAAACCTCAAGGAGCCGAGGTAGACTCTTTGGGCCATTTATCCGAGGCTTTGTGCAACGAATATTTCTGAGCCGGGAACATATGAGGCTTACCGAGGTGCTCTCGGCTATGTCGGCTGGTTACGATGAATTTGTGCTATTTTGATGGGAGAGACTTTCCACATTCGCCATCATTACCTCCTGACACCTGGCGACTCAGCGTTGGCGAGTGTCTGCAACCGCCGCGCCATTCCATGCATTGATCTTCGTGCGCATTTAATGTTCTCTACACACGCGATACGCCATCTCCTTTATCGGGGTGAAAAGACGCTTCTGTCCCCGTCACTTCAGTTTCCCTCGAGCCTATACGAATCATCTTTCCCTCTATTTTCTTCATTTCCCTATTTTCCATCGTCATCGTCTGTTTCCTCTACTCTCTGCCATTTTTTATTTTTTCGCAATCGCTTTGCTCCCGCGTTCTTTCATCTTCGTTCGCGACTCGCTCATTCTCCAAGACTTCGGGTATGTTGTTTCTCCCGCTTTTGTGACGGGTGTAACTTGATGATTGTCGTTCATTTTGATCGGTTAATTTTCCGTCGCGGTGGCGATTTTCTGGGTAGACTTCCTTGATAGTTTCTGTCTCTGTTTCTAAGGTCGAAATCCCCCTTCAAACTATCTTGTAGCCACAACATTTCTTTAGCGATTCTTCCCCTTATTTCCCCTTCTTCACGTATCCTTTTGTGCCTTTATAGGGTTCTGTTCTTTGGCGATGGTTGGGAGTAATCGCTAACCCCTTCTAATCCACCATTAACCCCGAGGAAGAAGCCTTACGTATCCGTTACCCCCCGCCTCCTATTGGATCCTCGGTTTTGAACTTTCCGAAGAGGAGAAATTGGCGTCCGTGCTACGAGGAGGATCCGGTCAACGGAGTGCATCCGGGTCCCGATCCGCTCGTGCTCAGGTTCGGGATCCGACGCTGGCTTGTGCTTATTACAAGGCCACTTCAAGCGTCCAGATGGAACCTGCTGGACCGAGTAGTATGGCTCGTGCCGAGGACGACGTGCTGTCCGCTCAACCCCTTAACTTCTATCGTTCATCCTTGGCTCCGGATTCGAATGTCCATCCGCCGGGTATCTCGGCCCTGGGGGATTGTCTCGCCGAGAGCTCCTTCCTCATCGGCCGGGCGAAGATTCCCGTGCTTCTCTAATTTTAGGCTCTTGTCGCCATCCGGCCCTTTCCAATCCTTCTTCGGCAATCTCCGTCCCCGGTCCGCTTGTTTTTTCCCACCCGACGATATAATTCATTCAGGTATTTTTTTTCTCTTGCTGATCCTAGCATTTTTTATTTTGCTTATAGGTGAATGGCTTCACAGTCTTCTCCATACAGCCTTCAGTCCGACGCCGGGGAGTCGAACTCTTCGAGTCCTCCCAAGGCGCTGTGTAGACAGTATTCCTGGGTATCCCACGATATCCTAAAGACTCGGTCACTGATGTCCAAGGCCGACATTGCACGTCTTAAACTTCCCGAGATGGAAGGCTGTACTGTCAGTCCTCCGGATGAGGGTGAGCCTATCTGCTCTACTCGGTTGGTCGGGCGCACCAACTTCTTCTTCTTCTACCGAGATTACCTGACCCGGGTCAAGGTTCAATTCCCGTTTAGCCAGTTTCAAATGTCGGCGTTGATGGCTCTACGGCTGGCACCCTCTCAGCTCCATCCCAACGGATGGGCCTACTTAGTGGCCTTCGAGCGTCTATGCTCCTCCTTTCCGGTCCCCATTCCTTGCACTACCTCGTTGTTCTTCCATTATTTCGGCCCTTTCACTTCTCGGACATCTAAGGAGGACGAGAAATTGAAGGGATTGGTGTCCCTACGTGTGGACCCGGATAAGAAGATAATGAGTGCATTCTCCGACTCCTTTAAACACTTCAAAACGGCTTTCTTTAAAGTCGAGGCTAAGCCTGGACAGCGGCCCTGGTTTTTGAAAGGTCCCGAAGGAGAGGACGTGGAGTGGGAGTTTCCTCTTTACTGGAACGACACCCATTATGATATGAATCCTTCTTCATACCAAATTCAAATTGAGGACCTTTCGCTTTGAAGAGGCCGCTGTATACCTCGGTTTGCCGCATATGTTGAGAAATACGGGATCCGAAGTGCCGCCTTCTTTATTAACGGGGCTGGGGCTATGCCACAACCTGTTGATTGTATGGTTCCATGGATTGCTAATTATTATGCTTTTTGATTTTCCGTTGTCCTAACCTTCATCGCATGTATCTTAACCCCCTTATTCTTTGTTTTGCAGCTCAAGATATGTCGGAACTTCCCCGCTACCTGGCGCTTGTGAATCCGACGGTAGCCGCGTTGACTCGTAAACGCCCTTCCTCGGGCTCAGAAAGGGATAAATCAAAGGCGGCGTCCCGGTCGTCAAGGACCCGGAAAACCAAGGCCTCGGATACTCCTGGCTCTAGGCGTTCTGCACTTCCTCCGGATGTGCCCCAGCCCGAACCAACCGTGCCCGGGACCACTGCCCCCGAGGGGACCGATCCTGCCCCGGACGCTACAGCTCCTGAAGGTTCTGTTCCATCCTTCTCCGGTACCACTGCCCCCTCTGGATCATCTCCGGCTCCGGACGTGGCATCCGCGAAGGCTAAAGGAGCGGTTGCGTCTGCTTCTCCCGTGGCGGCTGCTCCTCCCTTCCGAAACTCTGCCAGTTGCGCATCCGTGCCAATGATTCCCCGAGGACTTTCGTGGGAGAGAGGGGTGACCGAGGAGCTTAGTGTCGCTTTCCTTCCGCCGAACAAATTTATGAATGGGGTCCCTTTGTCCGCCATGGATGAGTCCATCATTAGTGAGGCTCAAAGGTTCCTTTGCAAGTCCATCGGTCTTCACCAAGCGCTACTTATGCTGAAGGAGAAGCATGTGGCAGCCGAGGTAGACATTCAGCGTCTGAAACGTGCCGAGGAAGAGGCCTTGACGAGAGCCAAAGCTGCAGAAGAGGAGGCGGCTAATGCGCGAGCCCCGGTCGGACAATTGAAGGCTTTGGAGGAGGAGGTAGCTGCGCCAATGCTAGAGCCGATCGAGTGACGGCTTTGGAGGACGAGCTAGCTGTTGCCAAAGCTTCATGTGGAAAGGCGACCGAGGAGCTTCTGATGACGAAAGAGACATTGGATAAAAAGACCTCAGAATGTCATCGTCTTCGGAAGGCCCTGGACGAAAGCCTGGATGCCGTGAAGATTGTCCAGCAGCAACGAGGCGATCTGGCCGCCGAACTTGGGTCGGCAAAAGAGGAGCTTGTTGCCGAGCGACAAGCTAACCTGGGGTCTCTCGAGACCCTCCATGAGTCGGCGAGAGAATGCTTCAAAATGGCCTTGGATCAACTCCAGATCTTGAACCCAAAATTATCCTTGAACGTCGACGGTTATCACTATCGAGCTTATGTGAGGGACGGCGTGTTTTATCCGGCTCCTCCCTCCCCGAATCCCTCCCCGGAAGATGAATCCATATCCATTGAAGATGAGGACTGTGGAGAACGGGCAGGTGAGGAACAGGTAGAAGGCGCGACATTAAATCCCGAGACCGACTCAGGACCTATTGAATTGACTCCATCCGTCGAACCGGGGCCCTCGAACAATGCTGTCGCCTAGCCTCTTTTCATTGAGGCGTTTTTGCCTTTGTAAACATGAATTTTCCCGGCGTCTGAGCCGGTTATAAATATTTTAATGACAAAGTAAATTTTACGTATCTGTTGTTGTGTGAATTCTAAATATAGTTAGAGATTCGTCGGCGCAAGGGGTGCCGAGCTATGCATTCTACCAGATGTGAAGTCTGGGAATGGATGGTAGGGTTGTCAGTTTTAACCGTATGTGGTATTAACCTAACCGCGCTACCTTGTTCCGGAGCCGTTGGCCGGGATCATAACGAGGTAAGAGCGAATTGTCACTTGTTTAAATGAGGTGTCCGTTACGCACAACTTAAACATTTTGACCTGATCGGGTCGGAATGACAACTCGAATGCTTAAATCGGGCGAGCGTTGACATGTCAATTTCACGAAGGCCAATAAAAGGCAATTTCGCGAGCTCTTGACCTGGGCTAGTTTGCCCCGGTGTTAAATCATCTAGATGTGTCGTATTTGTGATCGGGTTTATATACCTCGGTGTAATGCTTAAGCGATCAATTGTGCACGTTGGCGAAAATCCACCGAGGAATCCTTCATTAAAATGAAAACGCTCCAAGAGCCAACACATAATTCAATGAAATTTTAAGACAGAAAAATTAAAATACTAAAAACAAATGATAACTGATCTCCAAGCTGGATGTGTTCGGTGTCTCCATCACCCGAGGCCGAGGTCTAACTGTGGTAGATCTTCAACTTGTCTGCGTTCCAATTTCTTTTGATGGGTTTCCTAGCCAAGGTTTCAAGTATATAGGCTCCGTGGCCCAATTTCTCTTTAACCCGGTAGGGACCTTCCCAATTTGCCGCCAATTTGCCATCTCTGGCGTTCTTGTTGCCTATGTCGGCTCGTCGGAGTACAAGGTTACCCCGGTTGAAGGACCGGGGTCTAACCTTCCGATTATACTTGGTGGCTAGAAGTTGCTTAGCGGCGAGCTCTCGGCGAGGCGCCACCACTCGACCTCGTCGACCGGCCCCAAGTCCGTCATCGCCGTCGTCATTCACGCCTCTCCCTCCCGCGGGCTCTCATCCTTCTCCACGATGGTTGTCCTATCTCGACTGGGATCATGGCTTCGCATCCGTACGTCAACCGGAAAGGGGTCTCTTGGGTAGAAGACTGTACACTTGTCCTGTATCCCCATAAGACGCTGTATAGCTGCTCGACCTAGTTAGATTCTGCGTCTTGCATCCGTTTTTTCAGCCCGTCAAGGATTATTTTGTTGGCCGACTCGGCCTGTCCGTTAGACTGTGGATGCTCAACCGAGGCATAATGCAATCCGACGTCGAGGTCTGACATCAACGTCTTGAACCTTTGGTCGGTAAACTGCGTATTGTTATCCGTGATCACCTCGGCTGGCACCCCAAAGCGAGATACGATGTTGTGTCTGAAGAATCTCTGTATGCGTGCTGAAGTAATTGTCGTCAATGGTTCGGCTTCGATCCACTTGGTGAAATAATCCACCGCCACGATGAGCCACTCCGAACTCCCGGGGCTGCTTTGAAAGGTCCCAGGATGTCCATGCCCCATTTAAAGAAAGGCCAAGGGGCCGAGATGCTCTTCAGTTTCGCTGGGGGTGGCCAAACGAGTTTGGCGTGCTTCTGACAACTATCGCATCTTCTTACGGCCTCTTTGGCATCCTCCGTCATGGTCGGCCAATAATACCCGCGCGCGCCGCTTTCCTAGCGAGTGCCTTGCCCCCATGTGGTGGCCATTGATGCCTTCGTGTATTTCCGCTAGCACATATTTCGCTTCCACTGAGTCTAGGCATCTCATCATCGGAGAGTGTAAGCCTTTTCGATACAGCTGGTCGTCGACCATTGTATAGATGGCGGCCTCCCGTATTAGCTTCTTGGCGTCGGTCGAATCAGTTGGGATAATGCCTCTCTCTAGATAATCTTCTAAGGGTTTCCTCCAATCTGTGGCTGCCGAGATGGTCATAATACAACTCGGCTCGGTCAAGTTTTGTCAGTATCACCGTTCTATGATTACCGGCTTCTTTCGTGCTTGCCGGTTTTAACAGATATCCGCCCGGAGTTTTCTTCCCGGGGATATGGGTGACAATTACTTCTTGAAATTCTGAGATAATCTCTTTAGCTTTGTTGAGGTATTTGGCCAAGAGTGGACCTTTCGTCTGGTAGGTTCCTTCGATTTGCGCGGCTACGATCTATGAGTCGGTGAAAACCTTGACCCTCTGCGCTCCATTTTCTTTGGCCTGTAGCAGTCCGGCAAGGAGAGCCTAATACTCGGCTTGGTTGTTTGAGGTCGGGAACTTTAATTGGAGGGACTGCTCCACAGCGATGCCCTCCGGGCTCTCGACTATGATACCTGCTCCGCTCCCCTTTGCGTTGGATGAGCCGTCAACGTACACCTTCCATATACCTCCGTGATCCCCCTCGGTCGCCTCTGCCGGGGTGAGTTCCATGATGAAGTCCGCCAGTGCTTGTGACTTAATTGCGCGTCGAGCTTCGTAAGAGATATCAAACTCGGACAACTCGATCGCCCAGCTAGTCATTCTCCCGGCGAGGTCCGGCTTGTGTAATACTTGGCGGATCGGTTGACTAGTTCGGACCACTATCTGATGTCCTTGAAAATACGGCCTCAATCTTCTTGCCGTTGTTAATAAGGCGAAAGCCATTTTCTCCAACTTTTCGATATCGGAGTTCCGAGCTCTACGGGCTTTACTTACAAAGTAAATCGGTGCTTGTCCGGACTCGGCTTCCCTTACTAAAGCAGCGCTTACTGCCTCTTCTCCGACTGACAGGTAGAGGAATAAGGTCTCCCCCGGCTCGGGTTTTGTGAGGACCGGAGTAGTTGCCAAGCATTGCTTGATCCTCTCGAACGCTATTTCACACTCCGTGCTCCAACCCCCCTGGGTTTTCTTTTTTAAGAGCCTGAAGAAAGGAAGAGCTTTCTCGGCCGACCTCGGTAGGAATCTCGTCAGGGCGGCAAGTCGGCCAGTTAACTGCTGAACTTCCTTCTTCGTCTTCGGGGCTTGCATGTCCAACACAGCCTTGCATTTATCCGGATTCGCCTCTATTCCGCGGTTGGTTAACATAAATCCTAAGAATTTCCTTGCCGGGACCCCGAACGCACACTTGGCCGGGTTTAACCTTATCCGATGCCTCCTTAACTTCTCGAATGTTTGTTCCAGGTCTCGGATGTGGTCGTCTGAGCGCTTCGACTTTACGATCATGTCGTCAATGTACACTTCTATGTTTTGCCCGATCTGGTCTTCGAACACTCTGTTCATCATTCTCTGATAGGTAGCTCCGGCGTTCTTCAACCCGAAAGGCATGACCTTATAGCAATAATTGGCCTTATCGGTCATGAAGGCCGTCCTCTCTCGATCGTCGGATGCATGGCTATCTCGATTATAATCGAGTATGCATCCATGAATGATAGTAGCTGAAAACCGGCCGAGCTATCAACCAATTTATCAATGTTTGGCATGGGGTAGGAGTCCTTTGGGCAAGCCTTATTCAAATTGGTGTAATCCGTACACACCCTCCACTTGCCATTTGGCTTTAACACCATCACTACATTGGAAAGCCAAGTGGTGTATTGTATCTCTCGATGAATCCGGCCTCCGTGTTCGGTCACGTGCCCATCCCGGGGCCTTTTGTCTTTCCGCCCCGATGTTTCTTTTCTTTTGGGCTACCGGGTCGACCCGGCCGCACGGCTAGCTTGGGCAACAACCTTGGGTCGATACGGGTACCTCGACGAGGTCCAAGCGAATACGTCCCGGTTGTTCCTTAAGAATTGAATCGCCGGGCTCGAGGTCGCCATTCGCGCCCCTCCAATCTTGGTGGTTTTCGAAGGATCCGCCCCAAGCACCAATTCCTCCAACTCTCCTTCCGGTTCCGGGCGTGGTACCTCGGGCTTGTCCTTGAGGTCCAGCTCTACCGTTCACTGAGCGTCGGGCCTGTTGACGTCTTTCGGGTTCGGGTGAGTTCTCCCTTCTTCCGAGCCGAGGTGGAGACGAGGGCCCTCCTTCCCCGATTCGGAGAGTTTCGAAATAGCATTGCCGGGATTCCTTCGATCCCCGACCACTACCACCTGTTCCTTCTTGTTAAGCATCTTAAGTTTTTGATGCTTAGTAGATACCATCATGTCCCAGTCGTGAATGGTCGGCCTGCCTAGAATGACATTGTAAGATGACGGAAAGTCGGCCACTATAAATCTGACCCGTTCCGACTTGAATGCCTCCCTCGTACCTAGCGTCAACCTGAGGTCTATGTAACCCTTGGGAAGTGAGTGCTCTCCGTTGAACCCTATGAGGGTCGTCTTGCACGGCTTTAAATCTTCAGCATCCATCCGCATCCTTTTATACGCATCCCAGCTGATAATATCGGCTGAGCTCCCCGCATCTATGAATATCCTTTTGACCAGGCAATTAGCCAGGGTTCCGGTGATTACCAGTCCGTCTTGATGCCCTGGTACAACATCCTTCAATTCTTCAATGGTAAAAGTTAAGGGCGGCGGTGCCGGCCTCCTCCGTTCGTCCTTGACTTTTGGGAGGTCTCTAACTGTTTGGACTTCTCTCAAGTACTTCTTGCGCTGGCTCATTGTGTCTCCGCCACCTCCGAATCCTTCGCTGATCCCATTGCAACGGAAATCGGTTTCTGGGTAGGCATCATGGGAGTTGGACCTTCTTCTTTTTTCCTCCTTCCTCGGGTCCGTTACCGCGCTCCTACTCCGGCCTCCCTGATTGCTCGTGCCATTTCTCTTGCCCTGAGTTTTAATTACGTATTGGCGCAATTTTCCTTCCCTGATAAACTTCTCAATTGCATCTCGGAGCTCATAGCATTGCTCCGTCGTGTGTCCCGTCCCATCATGAAACGAACAATACTTTGACTGGTCCGTAGTGGGTCGGTTTTAGAGCGGCTTCGACTTTCCAACTCTTCTCATCTCGGTTTGAGCCACCTCCTTCCAGAGCTGCGCCCGAGGGACGTTCAACGGGGTATAGTTGTCGTATTTCGACTTTCCTTCCGGCCTTTCCCCCCTAGTCCGACTGTCTCGATTGCGTTTTCTGGACTCCTCTCTTCGTCTATTCCCGGGGTCAGGAGATGTCTTGCTTATTCTTTCGGGTTCCACGGTATTGGCCAGCTCCATTTGCTCGACGTCCAGATATTGCTGCGCCCGGGTGTAAAACTCCGTGAGAGTATAGACCCGGTTCTTACATATGTTCTTGGCCAGTCGCGACGCTGGATCCAAGCCATCCACGAGGCAATGGACGTGTACTTCCTCAGAGAGGGAGCGCACTTGCAAAGCCACCTCCTTGAATCGGTTAAGGTATTTTTGCAATGTCTCTCCCTTCTTTTGCTTTATTCGGCTCAGTGTGTACCGGGGACTTCGATCAAGCTTTTTACTGGTTGCGAAATTCAGCTCGAATTTCCGCGCCAGGTCTTCGAAGTTGCGCACGGAATTATTTGGCAAGGAATGGAGCCACTTCTGTGCCGGTCCGGTTAAAGTCACCGCGAACAAGCGTAGGATGACCTCCCCTTTGATCAAACGGACCCACATGAGTAACTCGAATGTTTCGAGGTGACTGCGCGGATCCTGTGTTCCGTCATATTTCGGAAGATCGGTAAGATCGAAGTTCTTTGGATAGGGTGCCGTGGCGGCCTCTCGCGAGAATGGGCTCGCATCGGCTTCTGTCAGGTACTTCATCCTGTATACTCGGGGAGATCGTCGAGACCGTGGTGTCCTGGCGACTTCTTTGTCTCCTCCTTCCGACGTCCGAGACCGGATCTCCTCTCCCGCCTCGGCTTTCGTCTTCCTCTTTTCGTTCGGGCGCACTTTCGTCTTCTCTCGGGCCCGGTTTTTCGGTGCGGATACCGACTCGAGCCGCCGGACGAACCGCGCCATCCCGCGTCGGTCTCTTTTTTCCGCGTGATCCTTCTCGGCCTCCTTGGTGCATCCAATCCCCGGAATCTTTCGAGCCGATCGTCCATCATCTGTTGGATCACTCTAAAATCCTCTTGGCGTTGGAGCTCGTCCCGCCTCTCCTTAGTCTCGAATTTTCTAAGGATCGATTCCTGAGCTTTTTGCAGAATGCGGACATCCGGGTTTGGAGCCGAGGTGTCCGTGGCCGTCTCGCCTTGCGCTTTGTTGGCATCGGGGAGAGGAGGCCGTATATGACATGTGACCCTCGGAGCTCCCCCCGGTGGGGACATACTTCGATCGTTTGGATTGCTTGCCTCAGCCTGTGGTTGATTAGGCTGAATACTCCGACTGTTGCTTCTGGTGTGAGCCATCGGTAGTCACGGAATCGTAATTTATAGATCCCTTACGGTCGGCGCCAATGTTCTGGTATAGAACGTGAGTGTCCGGGGCTCGGACCGGTGCTTTGATGTTGGATCAAAGGTCTCACTCCGGATATCTAAAGGGGAGATATCCTAAGAGGTTGGGATCACCGTACACAATATAGGGGGTGAGGTGTGTGCACAGCAGGACCGAAAGTAAGAGGTCCGAGTTAGAACGTAGAACCCGGTTAACTTGTCTTTGTATTTATAGAGGCCATTGTGATGGTGATCATGGCCGGCATGATCTTCATGCCGACTTGGTGGGGGCGCATGTATAGCAACGTTCGATGATGAGTGCGCCCACTAAGCTATAAATCCGGTCATCCAGTCTTCCTGAATAATAGGCGAACGGTTGTACTTGGATATACCTACCATTGAGCCTTTGTGGCATTGGGCCTTATTAGCGGTCCGTAACACCAGGTGTAAAGAATAAATCACAGGATGATGTATGAAAAACATGGTTTTGAAATTGAGATCGAAGTGGCCGATTCGGATCTAAAACTATCAAACTAGCCAAGAATCGGGCATGAACTCCGATTCGGTATTTTTTTAAAAACAAATTTAGAATTTTATTTTAAAAACTTTGAAATTTTCAATTTTTCACTGGTTTGATCTCTAATTAGTTCCAGTTTAATTATAATCTGACTTACTAACACTTAATCAAGTATTATAACCCGCTTAATAAGCAATGTGGGCCTATGAACCTTTGATAATGAGTCCATTCTGTTATATACCATTCTGGTCCTATTTATAAGTCCAGTGTGACCAAAAAATTTGGTCCTTTTTATAAGTCCATTTTGACTAAATAAATGAGATTGTGATAATTTTGCCCATAGTAATGATGATGAGAGAGATAAGCTAGCCATGTTGGAAAGAGAAAAAGATGAGATAGATTTGACAATAAATTTTAAAAGATACCCATTTATAAATGAGGGTAAAGTTAGAAATTTATTCCATAATCATTAAGATACTTACCTCTCTTTGGTGTGTGAGATTTAGTCAAACCTGACTTATAAATAGGACCAGAGTAGTATGGGACAAGGATTTCAAGCACGATGTTGTTTCCCCATCTTGGGGCCACAATTTGCAGATCGATAATATCACTTGACACTTCCACGTTTCACAACATCTCGTAAGTTTGAGAGATGAGTTTTTTTTTTTTTTTTTTTTTTTTTTTTTGATAAATAGAGATGAGTTTTGTTTCGACAAATGTAAACAGACTTTTTCACTATCAACTCAAATAGACCCAATTAAGATTGTCAAATTGGCATGGATGTAAACTGGAATTTGTAATCTTATAAGAATCTATTTTTATCATTAAATAGGTATTATTAATGTATAATTAAATAATTAAAACATGAAAATGACAACAATTTAATTTAGACATATTTTAAATTCAAATAATTAAAATTAAATATATTAAAATTAAGTAATTTATTATACTTAAAAATAATTTATATAAAATTCAAATATAATGCTACTAAACTTGATCAAACTGAAAAAGTTAACACAAGTTTAAGGGTGAGTTAACATGATTTTTTAACCAAATTTACAATTTACATGAGTTTACCAGACTTACCACGATTTTGCAAGTTATAAATGTAAAAATGATAAATTTAAACTCGTCAACTCACAAGTTAGACAACCAGGGGTGGATCTAGGAAATTGTCGAAGGGGGCATTTTTTCTTTTATCTTATATTATACAAGAGATTCTATATTTAAGATAAAAGAAGTATAATTTTATAAGTAAAAATGAGAAAAAAATGCTTCATCATATTGTGAAGGCCGGCATGTGATATTCCTGTTATAAGTGTCATTATTCTTGGAGATCACGTTCGGGCTTTTAGTGGAGTAGCACCGAACTAGATAATCTTCTCTAGATTATCATGAGCCTTGATGAATGATAAATGGTAGATCCCCGGCTAACTCGAGACAAGGGATGAGGTATATTATCGATGGTGATGGCTTATGGGCTACATGGTCTTGGGTTTACGAACTCAAGTTTGTATCTCAAAGAGCAACAAAGACCAAGTGGGAGATTGTTGAGTTAATGTGCTCTTTAGTCACTTAAGCCCAATAAGGCTTAATTGAGACTACGACCCAAGAACTCTATGGCCCATGTGGTTTAGGGTTAGATCTTGGGTGTAGTAGCATATAAACTTACTTTCACCCGCTTGGAAAAGAGACGCACGCATAAGGAGGCTCTCATCGAAACAAACTTAGAGGCGCACGTTCACCATCCGAACGGTTGCCCACTGATAATGAATGATTCTAAAAAGATATTTTAAAATATTGAATGGTACTGAAAAATACTTCATGGTCCTAAAAAATTATTTTAGGATCTTAAAAAAATATATTAAAATATATTTTTAGTATCGATAAGTAACTAAAATATTTTTTCAAGATTTGAAAATAATTTTTCAGGATCATGAAGTATTTTTTAGTACTAATCAGTATCATCAAGTATTTTTTAAATATCCGTCGAGTGTCTGAAATAATTTTTTTTAAAAGAAAAGGAAAAAAAAAAAAAAAAGTGGAAGTGGCTCAGTTTTGCACCAAAAGGGCTGTATTTTATGCAAAGGAAGCAGCGGACGGTAGCCCCGCAAAGGACCAAAGCTGCGTCCGTGTCACCATGCAGTGATGTTTGACTTAAGTAATTTTACAGTACGTATATATTGTATAAGTAAGAATAATTTTATTTTATAAAAAATTAAAATTAATTTTCCTGTTTTTCTAATACACACTTAAACACACAGAAATAACGCCTCCCTTCCTTCATCATCTGATGATATATGACTCAAATTATGAGGTGCTTTTTTAAGCTAAACAAAGAAGCGAGGTTTAAATATTAAAAAATATAATACATTCTTTTGAAAACTGTTCAAATTTACTAGCTAGTAGTATCTAATTATCTTTCGATCACAACATCTGAGAAAAAATTATGGTCCTAGAAAGAGAAGAAGTTCCAGAGCGTAATAAATTCCAATAGTACCCAAGAATATTATGGGGTAAAGACCTTTTGACCGACTCGGATGCATACCGTGTGGATTAGGAATGGGGTTATACAATTACATGCATATTCTCTGAAATTATATTTTTCTTCCTATCCTTAATATAATAATAAATGTAATTAATTAATTTTGATCTATTAAAATAAATAAATTAGTTCATTTGAACAAATTAGTTATTTAATATACCTATATAATATTCAATTATGTGTTGATTTATAAGTTAGGTAATTAAATTGAGAGAATAATGATAAATATATGAGATAAAATAGATTTGGATGTTAGACTTTGGATTAAATCCAACATTTTAACTAACTCTTATACTATCTCCAATTCTTAATATAAGATATAATATATATATTTTTTTACTATAATTAAATTAAGGAACAAGAATTAAACTTCGAATTCCTTTAGCCAGTGAGTTGTAATTTCTCAACGCATAAATGTATCTTCTCAGAAATTCTGTACCAAAATATTGCTGTATTTACCTCTATTTTTCTGGCAAACATCCGGAGACGGAGACGGCCGGGAAATGAAGGGACTTTATGGGTCAACTCAAAACAAAGGTGATTTGACAATATGTCAAAATCGATTGTGCAGGTTCCACGTAATAATCCACGTTGCGTCACGTAAGTTATGTCAACGAATTAGGTACGTTTTAAAGTTTTCCACATGATAACTGAAAATGGTGTTAAAATACTAGCAACCATATATGGTCTTCAAAGGCCTGCTTAATTGACACAAAATAGTAAAATGTGTCATATCTTATGTTTTCTTGTCATATTGTTCATTTCATCATAGTACATTTGATTCTGATGTGCATGCGTACTAGCACATTAAGTACTATGTGTCATATGTGTATACTATAGGAAGTAGGGAGTAGCTAGGAAAATGATCAGAAGGCACGTGTCCAAACAGCTTATAATTAAATTGACCAAGACATCTATAATTGACCACGTCAAACGTGGAATATATTGCTTAAATAATTGGTAATGAAGGTCGATTTTTGTGGTTCTACGGGTCGGACGGTGTATATGTTGCGTCACGTATCTTATGTCAAATAATTTATCGTGCATATCATTATCCACTCAGTGAGAGAATGAAGAAGTGTCGGATTCTTGCCAATCATATTGATTCATGGCTAATAAGTTAGTAAGGCGTTAATGTGAGAGGATGTTGCCATTTTCACAACTAGCGACGTCAAAAAGGATTTGACCCACAAGGACAAATTAACCATCTCAAGTTAAGATATAACTAAAATTATGAAATATGGCTAATTAATTATTTTCTCCGGTTCTAATTATAGGAACTATTTACTAGAATTTGGAGAGATTAAGAAGATATGTTAAATTAGTTAACTATAATTATTTTCTAAAAATACCTCCACTTAAAATTAAAAATTACAACAAGCTAGCCCCACGCAATTGGGCCGTCACCAAGGGAAGCCATGAAGATAATAGCGTCGATTTCAAATTTGACCCCTCAAGCTATGGTTGTTTATTATTATTATTATTATTATTATTTATGCAGAACCCTCGGTTCCATATTTAATACTCCATGTAAACAACATTGCCTGACAAGATAATGGAGGAGCATTATCAATCATATACTTCATATAAATTATTTTATTTAAAAATAAAAAATAAAGTAGAATCTCTCACTTGATAAAATATAAACGTGTTGTTAAATTAATTATTGTGGAGGAAGTATTAGTAAAGGTGATATGGGAAAAATATGACAAAAATTGCTCAAAATTATTTTATATGAAAAAAAAAAAGTATAATTGAGGTGTATATGACATTAATGAGTTGTAAAAAATTATTTACTTTATAAAATATATAGCTGTATTATTAAATTATTGTTGTCTTTAATTATTATTGAGAAAGTATAAATAGGGGTATTATAGGAAAAAAATTGACAAAAGTTAAAATTTGCTCTTATAATTAAGACCAAAACTAACTCCAAAATATGTTCCTATAATTAGGATCGGAGGGAGTAGTTACTATTATCTTCTCTTCATTCATGGAACGTGATTAGTTAGGATAGCCGCGCCATTGTTTCCTTATAATTGGTCGTGTGGATAAAAGCATGCATGTTCTCAGAAATTGCGTAGCAAAATATTAGCATTTTTTGCGCAAACTCGATCCGCGTAGACTAGAAACGAGGTCAACCACTCAACCTATGAACAGTGTTGAATTGAGAATGCGTCAAAGATGATCGTACTACGACCCTCGTCACATAACTTATGTCAATTAACTATGTTTTAAAGTGTAATTTCTAACGTGCGAGAACGATGCTAAAATAAAAGCAACAACGTCATTTAATCAGATTATTTGAAGAAGTGTGGGTCGGTGTACGTACAGGAAGTGGGTAGGAAAATGGAATGAAAGTGGTGATTAAATGCACTTATTAATAAGACAAGCTGACCATGTCAAACGCGTATAGTAGTGTTGCATAAATAATTGGAGGATTAGTATTACTATTATTTATCAACAAGATATATACATGGAATTGAGAAGGGTGAGCTAGTAATTGAATTGGCTAATTTTAAGTTTGGCCTGGCTTGGGGTTTTAACTATGATCTCTGATTCTCTTCTAAAGCTGCTTTTGGTGAAGAGCAAGCCTGTGTCTTCAACCTTCAATTATCCTCAATCCATATTCTTGAAGGAACCAAAAATATTGTGGGGATTGTTGTGTGTGCGAAATTGTGTAGCAACGGTAATGAGACATTATTGTTTATGTGTTGGTGCAAATGATATAACCTCAACAAACGAAGGAAAAAAGAGGAAGACTAGCTCGGAGGGTGAACCTGCATGCAGAAGGATGAGATTTGCAAATAGCAGGTCTGAGTTCAATGTGTAAGAGAAAATGCCTCGCATTGCACCTTACTGGCTTTGAAGAAGAGAAGACAAGTGTAGAAGTTGGACAAAGCTGACGGGTTTAGTTAATTAATTAGGAACTCGCATTCACCAAACACATCGTTTTCACAGTCAAAATGTCAATGCAAGAAAAGAGCCAACGAAATGCCAATATGCCTGCCCATAGACTCGTAGAGCTACTGTCCTAACTCCAAACAACCTTAATTATTTAAATCAATGATGATATATTTTGTCAAGCATGATGTTTTTGGGAAATAAAATTCATTAAAAGGCAACGTGTGTGCGGAAGCAGAGACCAATCTTATATATGGCTACGGCCCCAACAAATTAATGAAATTGAGGGGGACACTGAGTCACTAACCACGTCAGACGCGTAAAAGGGCAAAAAGAGGAGCTCAGAAGCACAGTATAGCATCTTTTGTATCAGATGAGAGCGATTGAACATCAAACGCAGGTTGTGCAAGGAATCATCACAGCTACCTGGAATGCACCAGCCGGGAATCGAACCCGGGTCTGTACCGTGGCAGGGTACTATTCTACCACTAGACCACTGGTGCTTGATATTCTTGTTGCTGATGTAAAATAATAATAAAACAGAGCTCTACTTTACGTACCGTTCAATATATATAAACATACCACTTCCTGCCTTCTTAAAAATTACTTCTACCTAAAAAAATTTTGTTTTAAAATATAAGTAATAAATGAGCTTTTGACAAATTTCCCTTTCATTAATAATAGAGGGGGAGAGAAATATAAATGTAGAGAGATAAAAGGAATTAGTGGGAGAAGATACACACCCTTCATAAATAAAGGCAAATATATGAAGAAGAAATTAATCTATTTATATCTAAATCGATGATGATATACTTAAATTATTTGTGGATCATAACATCATGTTCATGTTTCAATCAAAGAAAGAAATCACTTAAATATAATAAAAATTGGAGGATTTCACATATAATTTCTAGCATATCACTAGTGCAAAAAGGCTTTAAGACCGCCTCATTTAGAGCGGACAATGGACACCCCGGTCTTAAAGGAATGACGGTGGCGATTCCGTAAATATAAAGAATTTCTTGCACCGGACAAATTTTTCACCGCTCTTAAAAACATTATTGAGACCGACTAAAATACAACCGGTCTTAAAAATTGAACCGAAATTTCAATTACTTTCTAAATATATCTCATATAGCCGTACTTATATTTTCTAACGGTAAAACATAATAAGGAAAAATTTAAATATAAAAAGTCTAAAGTTTTAAGATCGAACTTATCAAGAAGATGGTCTTAAAAGTTTTCTTTCAAAAACGGACATACGATACTTCCGTACGAAAAAGTTCATTAATATTAAGACCGGCGTTTTAAAAGGAACGGTCTTAAAGGTTAAACTTTTAAGATCGGACGTTTAATATGACCGGGATTAATGTAAATATTAAGACCGTCTCTTTTTCATTCGGTCTTAAAAATCCACGCAAGTTATACATTTCTTCGCGCGAAAGCTTTTGTTACTCGTGGAGAACCTCTTTCACGTTCCGAAACCCTTCCCGTTGCATTACCTCTCTTCGTCGCCCACGTACCATCAGCCCCCGTTACTCTCTCATTTGCTCGAGGCATTCCTCTCTTCCCGTCTCAAAATGGACGGTGAAAACGAATCTATTCGTGTTCCGCAACGCCGCCTGGTGTGACGGTGTGAGTGAGAACGAACCCTCTTCATCTCACAATGAGGCTCGTAATCGCCCGCACGCCGTGGTAGAAGAGGCACACGAATGATGGATGTGACCCTAAGTCGGACTTCCGGGTCAAAGCTCGAGATTCGATTTAATGCAAGGTTGGAACCCGTCGGTCCTAATAAAAGCAAATATAATAGTTTTGTCGGTACTGTCTAGCACGCAGCAAGGTTAGCATCTTGACGGATGAGTGGAAAAGTGTGGACCCTAAGAATGTAAAGGATCCTATTTGGGAGACTATCCGGGTTACATACACTCGTCCCCGATCAAGTCGAAGTTGAAAGACAAGACATTGTCTTATTGTCCGATCGGTGGAGGAAGTTTAAGACCTTTCTCGCTAACACGTATATTTTCTCCGAGGTTCCGCCCGCCAAACATCCTTGGGAAGTTTACACATTTATTGATGAACGAATTTGGCGACAATTTGTTCTTCGCGGACCACTCCCGAAGCTCGGTGAGTTTATATTTAGTTTTGTTTTCCCTTTTGTTTGCTTATTAACCTTGTGCGGATATGTGAATGTTATTGTGTTCATGTAATCCTGTTAGTTATAGAATGGTTCGGTGTGTGAATAGAAGTATACATTTCCCTTTGTCTATGCAAGTCGATATGTCAACCCCGAAAAGGTAAATTACTTGATGAGAAGGTATTAATTGTGTAATGGTTTGTCTTGCAAAGGAGGAAATGAATAGTCTTAAAAGGGGGAAACTTTATATACCCAATTGTTACTATCTAATGGGGACTCGCTGATCCCACCGGATGCCTTAAAAAGGATCAAGTTTGTATTATTCGTAAGCATAATTCTCTTTTGTTTCTTAACCTATCTATCTAGCTAGCACTACAAAACATAGCTCCAATTTCTTCTACAATTCTACATCTTCCTTAAATAAAATGTTGAAACTTGATGAAGTGAAGAATTTGACTACCGTTTGATTGACGTTCATATGAAGCGAAGTTCTCTAATTTACGTTAGTGACATGCATGGCTGAAATTCATAATTAATAGATGTTTTCAATCCCGATTCACGAAAAGAAGGGAACAAGCACAGGAGATAGGTAGAAAGAATGATTGCCCTCATAGGGCTTCTCGCGCGGATATCAAAAGGCCGAAAAGATTTGATGGCTGCCAAGCGGAAGAGATTGGATGATGAAGCGTAATCCAATCCTTCTATGATACATGCTCCTCCATCTCCAATACGTCGTGAGGAGTTGTGGTTGCATATTCGGCAAAAGCCAAGCGCGCCTACACGAGTGAACAAACTCGTCTAGTTGCTTTGAAAGAATTGTAAGTATCGTTATTGTTATTTTTTAGTTACTAAACATGTTTCATTACTAAGCTTCTCGTTATCCGTATCTTACGGGAAGATCTTAAAAAGAAAGAAGCGGAGGGATCTTTTGTGTCGGACGGGAGGAATGATGTTCGACCGACCGCGGCCGAAAAACCGGATCACCCGGGCGTGTAAGGGGGATTGGAGGACGGGTAGGCATAAAGCAAGTCTTTGGTACATCTAAACGCCATAGACAAAGTATGGTTACCCGGGAGGAGATGGACCAGACGCCGGCTGCTAATAAAGCTTCAATGACCGCAATGTTTCAATCCGAGATGAGCCGGATGAAGGAGGAACTGAGTCACCGAGGCCGCTTTTGAGCAATCGTCCGAGACCGGTGTTCCCTTCACACACTCACTTACAACCGTGCACGTGAGCACTAGAGGGAGCTGCATTGTTGGACGATCGAGCAACCTTGTGACCTTTATGTGGAGGATCCCGATCATCATGATGGACGATTATTGGTTGCAAAAGGGACTGTTCACAACTTGGGATCAACCGTACACCACCAACAAATGCCCGATGATGAAGTCGAGTGTCGGTTGAAAAGGTGATCATTGATGCACGCTCCTCTCCAAACCGATGAGTCGAAGCCGATCAACCGTACGGGTAAATGATAAAAGGTCGGTCTTAAAGGTAAGACTTTTAGGACCGGACTTATTATAAAAGATCGGTCTTAAAAAATTAAATAATAGAATTTTATACCGCATACCTCTAAGTACCGGGTTAATGATAAAAGGTCGGTCTTAAAATAAAATGAATTGGAAAAATATTAAATAATGGAATTTTATACCGCGTACCTATAACTCCTTATTAATTCCTCACTACCTCGTAACTCTAAACTACGTACGTGGCTATCTCGAGAACAGCTCTCGCCTCTATTAATTAACTCCTCATACCTCTCTCGCCCAACCGCTCAAACCATGGTTAGATTCAAGAGAACCGCTCGTAGGGTGCTCTTAGTCGTGATGCTCGTGCCTTCCGTCGATCGTTATACGGTGCGCCTCCTCCATCGAGAGTCCGTCCTATTGTGACGAAGAGTCTCGGGTCGTTGGACCCATTGTTATTTCTTCGGATGATGAAGAGGTTCCCGCTCCCCCTCTCCAACCTCTTGGCCCCACCGCGACTACTACGACCCTCTCCTCTTTCCTCTAATGAAGCATTGTGGCTGATTCGAGTAAGACAAAACTTGCGATCTCCCATGGGAAATTAATGCTGTTCACGCCGAAATCGCCAAGGCTTTGGAGGATAATAAGCTTTAGGAGATGTTTAGTCGATTCTTGTTTTTGATAATTTTCTGCTTGTTTTTGTTTTGTATTTTTTCTTGTGTACGTGCATATGCAAGTAATATATGTAATTAAAGAAACTCCAGTTTTCCTTTAATTTTTATTCATTCGATTCTTTGCGCTCGCCAAATCCTTTTTTAGAAATCACAAAAACTAAGAATTTTAGGACCGAGTATTATAAAACGGCGGTCTTAAAAAGTTTTATATATAGAACCGTCTCCTTTTAATGAACCGGTTTAATTGTCTCAATTTAGGTCCGGAGGATTATAAAAATCCGGTCTTAATAAAATCCCAAATATAAAACATGTCTCGCTCGTCGCGGGAATATTAAATTTCCCTCTCGAACTTCTCTTGTCGCGCCTAAAGTGTTACTCGGTTAATCGCCACTTACTTCGCCGGGTTCGCGTTGCTCTCTCGACAATCACTTTCGGTTCCTTAGCTAAACGTCTATAGACCAAGCCGTAAGAGGTGTTTCGGTTATATAACTTTATGATTTTCCCGCTCATCGTTCGGGTTTTTCCCGGGTTGAGCGAAATCGATCAAATGTTCTTGTGGGTTTCGTGTTGTTAATGGATATTGTATTTTGAAGATTATAATTGCATTTTAGACCTACCCAACCGACCAATAAATGTTTTTAGGGTACTCTTTTTCCGCAACATCAACGTTCGTGGCGGGAGAAGAAAGACTAAGCAAACGCATTTGAATTTATATGATACGGTTGAGTCCACAAGACCTTCACGCGATGCATTTAATTTCCTCGTCATGCATTTATTTTGGTTCTTGGATTCTCTCGCGATACATTTATGACCAAAAGTGATTCTTCGTTCTGCATTTAATGAGCAAGTTTATCCGGAAAAAAAAAAGGAAAAAAAGACATAACCGACATTTGAGCATATATATGTATGTTAAATCTTTCCGTCTATATATATATAGGAATTCTATTATGGATCACAGTTGGATAAATGCTAAACGGACGAGTGTTGAATATCAGAATGGGGTAAGAGACTTTATAAAATTTGCTAAACAAAATGCCCATGCTGAGGGTGGGAAGTTTTATTGCCCTTGTGTAAAATGTTTGAATGAGAGGCGACTAAGTCCCGAAGTTATACACACACATTTAATTTGTGAAGGAATTTGTAAGACTTATACGGTATGGGTATGGCATGGTGAAAAAATACCAAGTGGGTCTCAACATAGGGAAGTGGCCTTTGATGATAATGACACGGATATGGATGATCACATAGAGGACATTATCCGTGATGTAGGAGAAGAGGCTTTTCATCAATCACATGCATATGGTAATATGTGCAACATGCGAGACCCTCTATACCGTGGGTGTAAAAAATACCAATTGTTGAATGCTTTGTATTGAAATTGGTAAGCTTGAAGGCACGTCATGGATGGAGCGACAAGAGTTTTTCGAAATGCTTGAGGCTTTTAAGGACATGCTTCCGGATGATAATGTGTTGTCGCATCGATACTATGATGCTAAGAAAATACTTTGTCCACTTTGGGGATGGAGTACAAAAAGATCCATGCATGCCCGAATGATTGCGTGTTGTATAGAAAAGAGTTTGAAGAGGAGCAGAGTTGTCCGAAATGTGAGACCCTAAGGTACAAGTCAAATAAGGGGCCTGCAAAAATGTTATGGTATCTTCCAATCATACCAAGGTTCAAGCATTGTTTGCTAAAGAAAATGATGCAAAATATTTTGAGGTAGCATGCAGATGAGAGGATTTCTAATGGAAAGCTTCGACATCCAGCAGATTCTTCTTAATGGAAGGAAATCGATCAATTATTTCCGAACTTCGGTGAAGAACCTAGAAACCTTAGGCTTGCCCTTAGCACGGATGGCATGAATCCATATGGAAGCCTTAGCAGCATACATAGTTCATGGCCTGTACTACTGATTATTTACAACTTATCTCCAATGTTATGCATGAAACGAAAGTACATCATGCTGTCTATGTTGATTTCGGGACCGAAACAACCCGGAAATGACATTGATGTTTACCTTCAGCCCTTGATCGAAGACTTGAAGGAGTTGTGGGCGAAGGTGTTGATGTTTTTGACTCTTTCAAGAAGGAGGTGTTTAAAATGCGAGCCATGATATTTTGTACTATAAACGACTTCCCAAAGATATGGGAACTTGTCAGGGTATAGTATAAAAGGCCATAAAGCATGTCCGGTTTGTGAAGAAGGCACATGCTACCATCAACTTCAACATGGAAGAAAGACGGTTTACCTTGGACATAGGAGATTTCTTAGACGGGGCCACCCATATCGTCGATTGAAGAAAGCCTTTTTTGGTGGCCAAGAGTATGAAGATGCTCCGGTGGCATTGACTCGGGAGCAAATTTATGAAAAGGTGAAAAATATCAATGTCGTATTCGGTAAGACCGCAAAGTGTAGAAAAGAAACAAATATATGGAAAAAGAGATCTGTATTCTTCGATCTTCCATATTGGCGCAATCTTGATGTGAGACACAAGATATTGATGTCATGCATGTGGAGAAAAACGTATGTGATAGTATTGTCGGCACGCTTCTCAACATACAAGGTAGTTCCAAGGATGGTGTGAAGGCAAGATTGGATCTCGATAGCAATGGGAATACGCGAAGAGTTACATCCAAGGCCAGATGGGAAGAGAACTTATTGTCCCCCCGCTTCTCATACTTTGTCTAAGGATGAGAAACGAAGTTTTTGTGAGTGTTTACATGGCACAAAAGTTCCCACGGGGTATTCTTCAAATTTGAAGAGGCTTGTATCGATGAAGGACTTGAAATTAGTAGGCCAAAAGTCTCATGATTGTCATGTCTTGATGCAACAAACTACTCCCAATAGCTATTCGAGGCATCGCCGAATATGATCTTCGAGTCGTTTTGACTAGACTTTGTGTCTTCTTCAATGCGCTTTGTCGTAAAGTTTTTAAGATTGAAAAGTTGGATGAATTGGAGAATGAAGGATATCTTATCTTGTGCCACCTTGAGAAGCTTTTTGTTCCTACATTTTTTCACATCATGGTTCATCTAATTGTTCATCTAGTGAGGAGATAAAGATGTGCGACCCTATCCATTTACGGTGGATGTACCCAATTGAAAGATCTATGAAATTCCTAAAAGGGTACGTGAAGAACGCATACCGCCGAAGCATCGATTGTTCGTAAATATGTTTCAAGAAGCCATGGAATTTTGTCAAGATTATTTGGCCAAAGTAAGACATATTGGGCTTCCAAAACGTCGATGCTTGATGGGGGTAGACAAGGGGCTTCCGTAAAGAGTGTGGATCCCGATGAATTGTCACTAGTCCACTTGTACATCTTGAATAACGTCGATGAAGTTCAAGCCAAAGATAGCTGCACATAAAGCACAAAGGAAAGAAAATCATCGAATGACGAACAAAGGTTGATTAGGGAGCATAACAACTTTTGCAAACCGGTTCAAACAAAAGGTCGAGGGAGAGGAATGTGTTTCGATACAATCAAATGGTTAGCAAAGTGGTCCCGAGGTTGATGTTATAAGTTGGAATTCATATGTGATCAATGGTTATACATTTTACACGAAGTCCCTAGATGATACGAGCACAAATCGTAATGGGTGTTATGTTAGAGGCTCAATCTATGCACTTCTCCAAATTCGAAAGACAAGAGCCCTTTATTGGCAGTCATGTCATATTATGGGGTTATTGAAGAGATTTGAGAGGTGGACTATGTGAAAATTAGATTTCCCATTTTCAAATGCAAGTGGGTTAATGTCAATAATGGTGTTCGGATCGATCGGCTAGGATTTACATTAGTCGATGTCAATGGTAGAAGTTTTGGAGATGAACCTTTTATTATGGCGACTGGCAAAACAAGTGTTCTATATCACCGATCAAGAAAATAAAATGTGGTCTCGTAGCTCTCCAAGGAAAGAGGGTCATTGATATTGATGAGGAAATGAATTCAAATTATGGTATTCCCGAGAGTACTCCTTTTTCAAGGGGTCTACCTATTGGACATGAACGAAGAAGATGAAGCGGATAATGAACCCGCATAAGAAGTGATCATCAAGAAGGGATATGGGAAGATATCACTTTATAAAAGAGTCAATTCATAAGGTAATATTCATATGCAGATTTCTTTGAAGACTTTAAGGCTTTAACTATATATATTATATTCCTTCTATCTATATATGTTCATAGTTAATGTCACCGACTATGAATTTTGTTCTTGTTTTATTTTTGTGGCGTGATCCGATCCAAAGGGGCATGTTATATAAGAGGATGTTACGTTGTTGGGTGGGGGAATCGATGAAGGCATGGTGAATATTATTTTGGGCGCATGTATGTTGTACTTGTAACTTATTGTATTTGTAAGTAAGTTATCTTATTGTATGAATTATATTAATTTAGGTGTTGTAGTCATAGTAATCATTAATTAAGAGGCCAAATAGCTCATGGTGAATAATATTTGTATTCTTTTTCCAATTCAATTTATTCAAATAATTGTTCATAGCTTGTAGCTTAAAGTATCGAATTTTATGTCTTTGGATTGGGTGGTGGATTTGTGTATATATATAATCGGGAAGAACAAAGGGAAAAATTCGGAAAATTTAGACCGGAAATAATAAGACGGTCTTAAATGTTCACTTGTTAAGACCGGATGTAATTATATGACCGGTCTTAAAGGTCGACGACTTTTGATTTTTGATATTAAACCCGGTCTTAAAAGTTGGTCTTTTAAGACCGGTATATTTAGACGTCCGGTCTTAAATCAAAATATTTAAGACCGGATGTTTTTATCATCCACTCTTGAAAGTCAGTCCTTTAAGGCCGTGTGTAATTAGTCGTGTGGTCTTAGAAGCCGCTATTTTTCGACCGTATGTGTCTTGTCCGGTCTTATAATTACGATCTTTTAAGAGCGACCTATTTTTTGGCCGGTCTTAAAAGTTGAGCATTAGGATCGAACAAAAAATATTTCGGCTTCATTTAGTACAACTTTTTAAGACCCAAGTTTTTAAATGTCCGGTCTTAAAAGAGTTTCTTTAAGACCGGTTCGAGTCCGGTCTTAAATGGTAGACTTTTAATACCGGCTGGAACAAGACCGATCGCATATCCGGTCTTACGACCCCTCTTTTGTCCGATCTTAAAAGCCTTTTTTGCACTAGTGTATATAGCTTCTTTGGTTTAACTAGACTTAATAATATGTTTGGATGACAGGATGGAGTATATATGTGTACGTAAAATATTGGGAACTGACAAGTGAATAATGTTGTAGGCGCTACTTGAGTTGTTTGTGGCATGTAGTCCCACGTACACATACACACATGTATATATATAACATAACATAATGAAATATGAAATAAAAAATTGATGATTTGTGAAGACGATGAACTAGAACCCACTCATATTATAAAAAGCTTCACAGCAAACAAAGTACAATTTTTTAAAATTATGCTAAGTATTTTATTTTTATTATTTAAATTAGTGTGGATGGATCTTGTGTTATATGAAATGAAAAAAAAAAAAAAAAAAAAAGTGGTATTATTTATAAGTTACTGTTTTGTTATTATTTGCATATGTTATAATATACACACACACAACTGACACAAGATCATATTTTTCAAAAAAAGAATCTGTCAAAGGTCAAAGCCTGAACAACAAATGCATGCTGATTATATTAAATGATTATTAATTAATTTAAATAAGATGAGGCCTAATTTAAAAATCATTTTTTCCTTTTAACTACCTTCAACATTTTTTTCTCTCAACAATATGGGGATATTATGATCTTTTAACAACTTTCGATGTAACACCCCTACAGTTGTAATCCTTGTACTTGTAATTATTGTGGAATTAATGAAGAGCTTTATTTTCAATTATTGTCGTTATTAGCATTATTTTATTTTATTTTGATCAATTAAGTGGTGTAATGATAAAAAAGGAGTAAAAGCAAGGGCGAAAACAAGTCAATTTTTGGACCATATAATTTTAAATTTTGATTACCATGGGAAGAAAAGGAAAACCAGGTAATATAAGTCATACTTTGGCCAAAACGCGACATGCGGGTCCCACAGGTGAATAACTAACGAAAGGGGACCGATAAGGACCGACAGGGTTCCTTTGGACGAAGCCGGAGTCAAGTGTGGGGCCACTCCACGAAGTTTGAGAAGTGTCACATAGGAGTGTCTATTCAAGAAGGAAAAGTTTGGAAAAGATAAAGAAAAGTACAAAGGGAACCACTCGATGGCCTACGGACCCACACGTCCTAGAGCATGAACTGGACTAGAAAAGTGAAGGAAAAAGGAATTAAATGTCAGAGACCCAATGTGTGGAGCCTCTTAGGCGTCACACACTCCCTTTAATCATTGAAAATATTTACCTGAAGGAAAAGAAAGAAAAGTCGGTGTAAAAGTCAAACAAGTGGGTCCCACGTTCGGAGAACAGGGGAAAATGGGAATAAATAGGTAAAAATTGGTTTGGGCAGGCATGTGGGCCCAAAATGGGGCCACATGTGTCATTTTTAGGCAAAAAAAAAAAAAGTGGGGTAAGGATTGGTAATTACTAAAAAAATTTGGGCCAAAATCGTAATTTTTAAAAGTTTCAGGCCAAACACGTAATTTACCCCAAAAGCAGGCAAATATCTAGATATTTTCAGGTGAATTTTGCCACATGGAAGCTGCTGGACTCCCCTGGAATTTTCTAGAAATACTTGGAGGTTAAGTCAAAAATTACATATCCAAATTACTCCCTATCAGCCAGAAACTTACGCCAGTTAATTCCAGTTCAACTGGATCAAATTTGCCTTTGTTAAAAAGGTAATTTCTTCTTCTTTTTCACCCTTAGCCATGAAATTTCCAGAGGAAAGAAGAAGCTCCAGCCAGCCACCATAGCTAACCCTCCAAGCTCAAGCTTCCAAGTTCATTCACCTCTTTCCGATTTCGTGTAACCCCGACAACTTCTTCTCTTGAGTTCTTATGAAAGGAAAATTCGTGCAAATGATAGAAGCTTGGTTTTGGGGTTGGATTTTTTCATTTTTAAGGTCTTCAAAGGCTCTGGAATGAGGTTTTGTATAGGGTATAGCTATGGTTAAAGTTTCCGAAGCCGAAAACACCGAAAACCCCATGAGAGGGCTTGTTTGCACGCCTTCAAAGTGAATCTGGGCAAAATGACCCTTCTAACACGTTTTTAAGCTGAAATATTTTTATGTAGAAACTAGACATCTGGGGCATGAGTTTACATATATGATATGATGGATTTGGATAAGATTTACTGGGTGAAATAAATGGTTGAAAAGAGGCTAGGACAGTGACACGAATCTGGACCAGAGGGGACAAAACAAACAACACGCCAAAATATTTGTACTTTCAGGGTCTAAGCATATTTTTCCTGTAAAATAGACTTATTAATGGTTTGAATGGCACTGGTTTCACATCAACATGATTTTTTTGGAATTTATGAAAAATTCATGAAGTTGGGACAAAAACAAGAATTTTTGGAAATTGCATGTGGACTCGGTTTTAGCAAAAAAAATAATGTAAGGGCATTTTTGTAAATACTGAAAAAGGTGTACTTTAATGTTTTAGGTCAAAGGGGTACTGTTAGAAAGGCCACAGAGCAAAAAGGTAGTAAAAACGGTATCCACCACACCAGGTAGTAACCTCTTTACTCCGGCACTCTTATGTGTTTGATGTATGTATTTGCCTGCCATATGTATTGTTTTGTATTGTTTGCCAAATATGCATATAGATCATGTTTGTGATGTGTCCCTAACGCTGAGGGTGCTTGCCGCGTTCAACCAACGTGGTGACTCAACGGAGACAGGCTGATGATTCCGGTAATTCCGGGGTCTGCCTTGGTAAGGCGACCCGACGGTTTGAAGACGTGTTGTTGTGTATATGTCTGTTTGCATATTGTGGCATGTTTGGCATGTTTATCCATATTTACATATTCATGTGGTTGCATGCATACACATATCACATATAGTGCATGAGTATTGACAGTTACTCTGGGGGCCAATATTGGACCTCAAGAGCTTGCGGTGACACAGGAGATCGTTCCTGATTGATAAAGGCCTTTTTGCAAAGATAGTGATGATCGGGCAGATGAAGGATAGGGGATGCCCTATCGTATTTTGTATTTTATATTTTGGATGACTGTACTTATTATCTGAATACTTACTGTCGGATGACTGTAACCTAACCCTCCGGGGACTTTACTTTTTGTTGACGTTTACTTTTTACCAGTACGTAGTTTGTCTAAACCGATCCTGTGCCCTGCTACGCGTACTCTGATCTATCTTTAAATGGACTAATAATAAGGGATAGGTAATCTTTAAAAAGGAATCCCTCACTATTACAAAAAATGGATACTACTTCCATAAAAAACGTCCTTATTTTAAAAAAGGAAGTAAAAAGTATAGGCGGTGGCATTCTCGTAATTATTTGGTTGAATTTTGAGACTTCTAGGCGTCCTAAATATAATTTTAGGACGCCTAAAATTGTTTTTTGGCGCATTTTGAGGATTTTTTTGGCGTCCTAAATCTAATTTAGAACGCCTAAATTAAATATTTGGCACATTTTTAGAAATTTTTTTGGCGTCAGGGGAGTTTTTTGGCGTCCTGAAAGTAGTTCAGGACGCCACAATCAGCATTTTATCGTCCTAGATTTTAAATTCGGACGCCAATTTTTTTTTTTTAAACGCCACGCCAAATCTGGACGCGAGGTATTGAATTATTTGAGTTTAGGGAAATCTGCGCCAAATCCGTCCAACTTCCCATAAAATTGGGGTGGCATTAAAAAAAAATACTGAAAGGACGAGAATACCTCTTTTGGATTTGGCGTGGCATTGAAAAAAAAAAACTTTTCAGATCTCCCAAAATTTCTCGTCCCCCACAATCGCTTTATTTCAATCACCACAATCGCTTCTTTTTCTTCTTCACACACACTCGGTTTCATTTCTTCAAAAGCCAAAATTCTCTCAACGTCAAATCCGTCCCGGCTCCACAAGCGCATCTCTTCACACCATGGTTCCTCACCAAAGACTCGCTTCCCCAGGCACCGTCACGCAAACGCGTGTGAGATGACGAGATCCAGATCTAAAGGTCAGTGCAGAGCCCAGATCTGCCACCACTAATCTGAAGATCCAGATTGGAAGGCTGTGACGAGATGACGTCGCTGGCGCTGGTTGCTTCCAGATTCGAAGCCTATGCAAAGGCCAGATCTGTCGCCACCAATCTGAAGATCCAGATCCAAAGTTGTGCGAGAAAAATGGTGTATATATTTTTTGTTGGCGTTACTTTCTTTGTTCTTGAATTTGAACTTGTTTGTCTGATATAAGTATGTAACTATGAATTTTGGTGGCCGATAATATAATATTGGAATCTCCGAATCTATAGCTTCTCCTTTGGTTTTTTTATTGTTGATTGCTAATGTGTTGTTCTTGCCGGTATTCGGATAATATTGATTGTTGATGTGTTTTTCTTACTGATTCTTCTTCGAATTCCACGGCCAACCCTCAAACTCGAGGTTTGGAGTTTTTTTTTTTAAAAAAAAAAAAAAAACTATATATGGCGTCTCGAAATGTGTTCGATGCCTTAATAAGGCGTCCTATATTAAGCATAGGACGCCTTTTTTAAGGCGTCCTGTTTTAAGCCTAGGACGCCTTATAGGTTATTTTTTTAACTACCCTTGGTCAGACGTCCTTCTCAAAAAGGACGTTAATTGCCTCTAATTCAAGACGTTATTATGCTTTTTTGTAGTAGTGCCTCTAACCCGCCACCCGAAAGGGCGAGACCTAGAGAGGTGTAACATTCAAAAATCCCGAATTAGACCTCTTGAGCTAATTAAGAATTTGTTGAAAGTAGGCTTAATTTTGATTTTCGATTTTATTAAGATTTTCCCTAAATTATATGATACTATTAAAAAACGAAAATTCCACTTTTAAAACCATAATCACTAGAGCGTAGTAAAAAAAAAAAAAATTAGTTAAGGCTTTATGTTTTGGGGGTTTTGCAAATTCAAATTGTATTTAATTAGAATTTTCCCAATTATATTTTTCTTCCTATCCTTAATAAAATAAATGTAATTAATTAATTTTGATCCATTAAAATAAATAAATTAGTTCATTTGAACAAATTAGTGATTTAATATACCTATAATATCCCTATATAATATTAAATCATGTGTTAGTTTATAAGTTAGGTAATTAAATTGAGAGAATAATGATAAATATATGAGATAAAATAGATTTGGATGTTATACTTTGGATTAGATCCAACATTTTAACTAACTCTTATATATCTCATCCCTCGTCCTTGGGCTCAACTAGCAAGGGGGTCCGATACTCTCATCAAAGGGAGAGGGTTCGATCCCGAGTTGGTCAAGGCGTGGAGAGGCATCCTAACTCCTAGATGCCTAGGTAAACTCCCCGAGGGTAATAGACGGCCCCCGCCCAATATCGGTATAACCTAGGAGGAATAGAGATTTCGTCCCCGCCTTATATCGTGGGTGAACCCAACCCCTTTCCTAAATTTTTCATATAAAAAAAAAAAAAAAAAACTTTTATACTATCTCCAATTCTTAATATAGGATATAGTATTTTTTTTTTTTTTTTACTATAATTAAATTAAGGAACAAGAATTAAACTTCGAATTCCTTTAGCCAGTGAGTTGTAATTTCTCACACGCATAAATGCATCTTCTCAGAAATTCTGTACCAAAATATTGCTGTATTTACCTCTCTTTTTCTGGCAAACATCCGGAGACGGAGACGGAAAAGAAGGGACTTTACGGGTTCACCTAAAACAAAGTTGATTTGAGAATACGTCAAAATCGATTGTGCTGGTTCCACGCAATAATATACACGTTGCGTCAACGTAACTTATGTCAATTAATTACGTACGTTTTAAAGTTTCACACATGATAACTGAAAATGGTGCTTGCTTGATTGACAGAAAATAGTAAAATTTGTCATATCTTATATTATATTTTCTAGTTATATTGTTATTTCATCATATAGTACATATGATTCTCATATATATGTGTACTAGCATTAAATACATGTGTCATGCGTGTGTACAATAGGAATTAGCTAGGAAAATGATCAGAAGGCACGTGTCCAAACAGCTTATAATTAAATTGACCAAGACATGTATAATTGACCCCGTCAAACGTGGAATATATTGCTTCAATAATTGATAATGAAGGTCGGTTTTTGTGGTTCTACGGGTCGGACGGTGTATATGTTGCGTCACGTATCTCATGTCAAATAATTTATCGTGCATATTATTATCCACTCAGTGAGAGAATGAAGAGTGTCGGATTCTTTCCAATCATATTGATTCATGGCTAATAAGTTAGAAAGGCGTTAATGTGAGAGGATGTTGCCATTTTCACAATTCTAGCTACGTACGTCAAAAAGGATTTGAGCCACAAGGACCAGTTAACCATTGTTGCCTTATAATTGGTCATGTGGATAAAAGCATGCATGTTCTCAGAAATTGCGTAGCAAAATATTAGTATTTTTTGAGTAAAATCGATCCGCGTAGACTAGAAACGAGGTCAACCACTCAACCTATGAACAGTGTTGACTTGAGAATGCGTCAAAGATGATCGTACTACGACCCTCGTCACATAACTTATGTCAATTAACTACGTTTTAAAATATAATTTCTAACGGGCGAGGACGTTGTTAAAATAAAAGCAACAACGTAATTTAATCAAATTATTTGAAGAAGTGTGGGTGGGTATGCCGGAAGTAGGTAGGAAGATGGAATGAAAGTGGTGATTAAATGAACTCATTAATAAGACAAGCTGACCATGTCAAACGCGTATAGTAGTGTTGCATAAATAATTGGAGGATTAATATTACAATTATTTATCGACAAGATATATACATGGAATTGAGAAGGGTGAGCTAGTAATTGAATTGGCTAATTGAGAAGAGCAAGCCTGTGTCTTTAACCGTTAATTATCCTCAATCCATATTCTTGAAGGAACCAAAAACATTTCGGAGATTGTTGAGTCTGCTGTGAAATTGTGTAACAACAATAGACATTATTCATGTGTTAGTGCAAATGATATAACCTCAACAAACAAAGGAAAAAAGAGGAAGACTCGGAGGGTGAACCTGCATGCAGAAGGATGAGATTTGCGAATAGCAGGTCTGAGTTCAATGTGTAAGAGAAAATGCCTCGCATTGCACCTTACTGGCTTAGAAGAAGAGAAGACAAGTGTAGAAGTTGGACAAAGCTGACGGGTTTAGTTAATTAATTAGGAACTTGCATTCACCAAACACATCGTTTTCAAAATCTCAATGCAAGAAAAGAGCCAACGAAATGCCAATGTGCCTGCCCATAGGCTCAGAGAGCTACTGTCCTAACTAATGAAATTGAGGGGGACACTGACTCACTGACCACGTCAAACGCGTAAAAGGGCAAAAAGAGGAGCTCAGAAGCACGATATAGCATCTGTTGGATCAGATGAGTGCGATTGAACATCAACCGCAGGTTGTGCAAGGAATCATCACAGCTCCCTGGGATGCACCAGACGGGAATCGAACCCGGGTCTGTACCGTGGCAGGGTACTATTCTACCACTAGACCACTGGTGCCTGATGTTTTTATTACTGATGCAAAATTAGAATAAAACAGGGCTCATGTTGACGTACCGTTCAATATATATAAACATGCCAGTCTCTTCCTTCTTAAAAATTACTTGTACCTAAAAAATTTGTTTCAAGATATAAATTACTCAAAGGGTAATAAATGTGCTTTTGATAATTTTGCCTTTCATTAATAATAGAGGGGAGAGAGAGAAACATAAATGTAGAGAGATAAAAAAAAAACAGTGAGAGAAGATATGCACCCTTTATAAATAAAGGTAAACATGAAAAAAATTATCTATTTAATGTTTTTGTTTTGTTTTGGAAGAGAGATTTCGCCACCCGTGGATCGGATCAAGCGTGAACCCAACCATTTCCCTAAAATTTTTGTATTAAAAAAAAATGTTTTTGTTTTGTTTTGCGAGAATGAGATACGAATGGCTTATAAAAAAGAAAAAGAGTGGTATGGTACTGACATAAATTTTGTTTCCATAGACATATATAAGTGGCAGGATGTGTCGGCAATGGCCTCCCAAAATGTTGCTTTATGCGGTCTCTGTGTGGAACTGGCTTGGCTCCTATCCTTTTCTTCACAACATCACTGTTTTGGTGCAAAAATAGTGCAACTGGTGTCTTTTTTTTAGGGTATACTTACGGGTGCTAAGATGATAAAATAGAAGCTATAGCAAACCATGGTCTTCAAAAGCTTAAGTCTTAACTAGCAGTCTGACATGAGATAGTAAAATCTGTCATAATATATTGTTATTTTCTTGTCATATTTTTCATTTCATCATAGTACATATCATTCTCATGTATATGCGTATACTAGCACATTAAATTTTAATTAATAAGACACGCTCACCACGTCAAACGCGTATAGTCTGTGTTGCTTGGAAGATTACTTATCCACAAAACATGGAACCAAGAAGCTGAGATTGGGCAAGTAACTGCGTTATTGGCTAATTAATTAATATTAAGTCTGGCTCGGGATTTATTTATAAAGAGCCTGTGTCCGCCTTTAACCTCTAATTAATAAATTATCCTCAACAAATAGCATGTTTGAGTGTTTTCAAACAGAGAAAACAAACATAGCCTAATGAAGCAACAAAATATATTATTGTGGAGATTGTTGTGTCGGAAATTGTGCTGTATGTGTAGCAACAATAACGAGACACAACGCGGAGACTTATTTTTAATGTTTTAGTGCAAAATGATATAATTAGCCTGAAGGTTTATTTGGGAACTTGTATTCACCAAAGACATCGTTTTCACAGTATGTCGTCAAGCCAACTAGTTAGGAGAAGGAAATTACCAAAGGCAACGTGCCTGCCCATAGACTCATATAGTGTCCTAACAACCTTATTTGATTTGATCCAATGAGGTCATGAATGGATGGCACCGTTGGAAAATCAACTAAATGGCAACGCGTGTACAGACTATAGAAGCAGAATCCATTATCCAACACCTACCCCGACGTGCTTTGGAAGGAAATTAAAATAGGCAAATCTCATACGTTGCTGGAACAAATTAATTGGTAATGACACAGAGTAGGACATCGTTAAGAAAAAGGAGAGATCTGAACCACTGTTTATCCATCAGTACTCCTATGCTCCGGTCCCTAAATCAGTTAGCAATCACAACTCACCGTTGATATCGTCTGCTTAATTTGCAGCCCTGTCACCCCTCACAACTTTAAAAGTTGTCAAGAAGGGGAGGCATCCAACATGTACCCAATGTGCTTTAGAAGGAAAATAGGCAAGTAGGACATGGTTAAGAAAAAGGAAAGCCTTTGCAGCCCTTTCACCCCTACCCTAGGGGATGTGGGATATAACATCCATCCACCCACTTTTAGGGCCTTGCCCTTGATGTTGTTTGCTTTAGAGTCTCATCACCCCTTATGGCTTTGAAACGTACAAGAGAGAGTGACACTAGTATAAAAAAGAGCTTTAAGACCGCCTCATTTAGACCGGACTATAGAGAATCAGGTCTTAAAAGTATGACCGGTGGCAGTTTCGTAAATATAAAGAACTTTTTGGACCGAATTATAAAGGATCCGGTCTTAAAAATATGACCGGTGGCACTTTCGTAAATATATAGAACACTTTTAAGACCGGATTATATAAGATCCGGTCTTAAAAATATGACCGGTGACAATTTCGTAAATATATAGAACACTTTTAAGACCGAATTATAAAATATCCGGTCTTAAAAGTATGACCGGTGGAAATTTCGTAAATATTGTGAGAAGACACTGATCAGATATGAGTCCGAGAATGCGATGATTTATTCCTTTGCTTAATTGGAATTATATACGAGATGCTAATAAGTAAATAATCTTCTCGACGACAAGGCGTTCCTATAATCTAGGGATTACAATTAGGAATATAATTACGAAATTCAAAAAATCATGATCTACTAACTTAATTCCTAAAATCTCTCTAACAACTTAATTAAGATTATTACAATCAGGAATACAATTACGAAATTCAAAAAACCATGATCTGCTAACTTAATTCCTAAAATCTCTCCAACAACTTAATTAAGATGATTACAATCAGGAATATAATTACGAAATTCAAAAAACCATGATCTGCTTACTTAATTCTTAAAATCTCTCTAACAACTTAATTAAGATAATTGCACAATATAATTGTATATGCTAACTAATTAAATCTGAATTTCCAACAAATATATAGAACACTATTAAGACCGGATTATAAAAGATTCGGTTTTAAAAGTATGACCTATGGCAATTTTGTAAATATATAGAGGTCTTTTAAGACTGGATTATAAAAGATCCTATTTAAAAGTATGACCTATGGCAATTTCATAAATATATAGAAGACTTTTAAGATCGGATTATAAAAGATCCGGTCTTAAAAGTATGACCGATGACAATTTCATAAATATATAGAAGACTTTTAAGACCAGATTATAAAAGATCCGGTCTTAAAAGTATGACTGGTGGTATTTCGTAAATATATAGAACACTTTTAAGACCAAATTATGAAGGTTCCAATATTAAAAATATACTTTTAAGACCTATTTTTACAAACAACCGGTCTTAAAAGTGTTAAAAAAACTAAATTTGCTAAATTCGTTAAGTCTCGTGAGCGTGCTTGGTCTTAAAAGTGTTAAAAAAACTAAATTCGCTAAATTCGTTAAGTCTCGTGAGCGTGCTTGTCTTCTTGGTGATATAACATTTGCTTAGTTATAGATTCAACGAGTGTCCCAAGAGCCTCACGGGTCAAATCCTTAGCAAAAATGATATCCTCTTCCTCTAACCTACTTGCAATCTTCGTAAGTCATCCTAAGAACCATACAATCAAATCCTTGACAACGTTGGCAGTGAGATGCTTCGAGGGTTTTGCAATGACATCAACTCCAATCTTCGAAGAACGGCGCAAGCGTCTTCGCTTCGAGGATTCTGGACGACGACGGCTCCTTCCTCTTCGATCTATGGCTCCTCCCACACCCCTTCGCACGATCCGGCTTAAAATCAAACCCATATCTCTTGTTGCTTAAGTCTCTGTTTGCTCCTACCTTGACCGCTCCCGCTCGATCTGGACTTTGATTTTGGTTGCTTGAAGCTTTGCCGATCGACAAGAGGATCCTGCTTTCGATTTGGTTGCTTTAAGCTTGTGATTTTTTTTTTTTTTTTTTTTTTTTGTAGATCTGAACTTCAATTTCACCTATGATTTTATATTGATTCAAATTCGATTTCCATGGTGAATGATTTCTATTTCTTGTTATGTTTTCTTATTTCTGGACTTTGTATTCATCTTTTTCATTTTTCTTGTTGGTGTTGCTTCCAATCTTCTCTTCTTTTTTGTTTTTCTTGTTGGTGTTGCTTCTAATCTTCTCTTGGTTCTCTGTCAAGATGACGGAGGGACATTCAAAATGTTACCGATCTGGTGATTTGGAAAAGTTTGTTCATACCGATTGTATCATTTGGGTTTTTTTTTCTTTCTTTTTTATTAACCGGATATTTTCTTTCTTTTTTATTAACCGGATATTTCAAAAGTTCAGTCGTTCATCTGGAACAAGAGCGGTCGCAGATCCGGTCTTACGATACCTCTTTCATCCGGTCTTAAAGCCCTTTTTTGCACTAGTGTGGTGTCTAGACCCTTATAAGACATATTTGTTCGCCTTCTCAACCGATGTGGGACATAATACTCCACTCACTCCACTCACCTTTGGGTCCAGCATCCTTGTTGACATGCTGGCCTAGATCCGCACGAATCAAATGAACATTAATGAATGAATCAAATAAGCATGTTGCAACAAAATCAAACGAACATTAATTTGAAGTTGAAACATCTTCTAATCACATATATTAGCTTGGGTGTTGCAATTTGCCTTACAAACTAAATCTTATATTAAGAATTGGAGAATATAGTATTTAAAATAAAGGGTTACTATTATATTTGACAATAATTGTTAAAACATAATAAATTATATAAAATTAAAGAAAGAGAATACCCTTTTTAAAGCATAATTACTAGACCGTGCAATGAATGAAATGGAAACAAACTAGTTAAGGCTTTATGTTGGGGAATTATTATTTTTATTTTGTTGGAAAAAAACAGGATTATAACTTCAGAAAACTTTGCATGGCGAAAATAAAGAGTATACCCTGTGAGCGGCAGAGATTGATCTCTCTTGACATATTGAGAACAAAGCAAGACAAGATAATCTCTTGTAAATTAAATATGTTTGCTTTCCACACACAAATCGAAAAATTCAACACACATGGTCGTTATCCAATGAGCAAGGGGCCTCTAACGCATGACGGTTAATATTATTTTTAAACGGAATAGTAAATGCATTATGATACTCTATGTTGGCAAAAAAAAGAAGGAATAGTAAACCTGTGAAAAAATATTTATTCTAATTTATTAGTTGTTGAACATATCAAAAGAATTTCACCATATACTCAATAAAATTTACTAATAGTGTACTGTGTACGTTTGGTAATCACACGCACACATATTAATTTACCAAATCAATAGGATCTTTGGACCAACATATATCTTTTCTCTTCTATTCAACGTAATTTTCATCAATTCTAAAAGAAGAAAAAATCATTCGTTAATTATTATTTTTTCCTTTTTTGATTTCCACAATCAACCAAAAAATTAAACAAGACTTTCAAAGTTCAAAGCCTTGCTGGGTAATTATTCAACCAAACTGGAATTCCACGTACAACCCCAGAGCAGTCGTCACTATTACCTACTGTTACTCCCTTCACTACTTTACAACAATGTTCTGAAACTATAACCCTAACTGAAACATTTATAACCCCATTTTTCGTACACTTTTTATCCCACAACCTATAACTCAGAAACTGAACTTGATTTTCCGGCACGTAACCTCCCATGAAATCTGAAACTGGTATTCTCGCCATCCCAATACTTGTCACTGACCCCATTATTGAACTCTTCTCTTTCACCTCTGCTGTTATGAACCTTGCATGTACTGGTATTTCCATCTCCACCTTCTCATTCCATTTCGGGTGGCTCCCGCCGCCTTCCGACTCCATCCCCGTCGTCCATGTCTCGTCCAGCCGCCCTAACTCGGACGACTGAAGACAGACGAATACGTTCTTCTTCACGTGCTTGCCGTTGACTCGGAGGTCGTCTGCTGATAACACTGTGATCTCTAGTTTGTATGACATGGTTTGTTTGGGAATGAATATGGAAAAGGAGATTCCTTTTTTCGCTAGGGAAAAAGGAGATTGTATGTGGGAGATGTGAGAAGGATCGGAGAGGGAGGGAATTGTTTTATAACGTGTCTGGGAAGGAGGGTTGAGGGAAGGGAGACAGAAAGAGAGAGGTTGTTTACGTTCAGGTGGCCGGAAACTTCTGAGAAAAGGAGGACTGTTACCTAACGGCGTGTTGCTGGGAAGGGAAGTTTGGCCACCGGAACGGCGACGTTTTGGGAGGAATTTTCGTTCCTCATATCCAAACGGCGACGTTCGGGCCAATTATTCAAATAGTGAGGTTTAGAGTTCATGGTGGAAGTTACATGGAAATTTCGTTCCTGTCAGAGAGGACTTGACTGATTGTTTGTTCTGAGTTAATTACGGTGCATGTGAAATAGGGTTTTTTACCAAAATAAGTTTTTTTTAAAAAAAAAAAAAAAAAATTACCGGACTACAGCTTGTCAGAAAGTATTTACCAATCTAATGCAGTCAATGACGTGCATTGACCGACGCCATTGGCTGCGTCAGATTGCACACGCCACGTGGATGTGGCGTGTGATGACAGACGCCACCTCGATAGTGGCGTACGTGCGAGACGCCACCGTGGCGTGTGTTGACGACGCCACGTGGCGTCGGTCACCGACGCCATTTGTCCCCCCCACCCCCTTCACCCGTGACTCCCCTTTCGTCCTTTTTTTTTTTTGTTTTTGTTTGTGCTCCCTTTCCTCCTATTTAACTCCTTCCCTCTCTCAACATACGCTACAAAACTCCCTCATTTGTGACTCCTTCCCTCCCTCTCTATTATTATTCACTCTCCCTCTCTTATTTATCTTTACCTTATCTGCAAAACTTCCTCCGTCGTCTATCTCCTTTCTTCATCTTTTTTTACAAAAAAATGAATAGAATTCCTTCATTTATATATTATAATGGTTCTAAAAATATTGTAGCAGACGGGTTTAGCTTTGTTGGTGAGAAAAAAACAATGTATATTATTGGAGCCATGTCCGCTGAAGATTTATATGAAAAGATCCGTCAAAAGTTAAAGCTGCAACAAAATCAAGTAATATCTTCAGTGACGGGTAGAGTGCAATTTGGAAACCACTATGCGGGTGTTGAGATATCCGATGATGAGGATGTGGATGTTTTTTTTCAAACATTCAAGGAAAACTCTGCGTCCCAATTTGCTGAGTTGTATGTGGAAGTTGAGATGTTAGAGGAGGGTGTACAAACACAATCAACCGTTGTGCATGGAGAAGAAATTGACTATATGCTAGATGAAGAACCTGACAATGAGGAAGAGCAAGAGGAAGAAGATAATGAAGACACATTATTGTCTAATGACCATGATCAGAATGATAGTGATACAGAGGATGAATATCATCATAATCCCATGTCACAACAGACTGGTATGTTATCATTAGGTTAGTTACGGAGTTGTATTATTATTTAAATTATTTTTTATTAGTTACCATGATTTCGCATAAACTGTATTATGTGTGAATATACAGATGTTACACCGTTTTGGAAAGACATTCCGCATTATGAGGCTGTTCATGAAGATTACCCGCATGAGGATATACTGGATGTGGAAGGTTTGGGCCGGGGTCCGTGGGCAAGAGGAGATAGACTATATCTTAGACAAGAGTTTGGGTCCAAGAATGATGTCCAAGCCGCAATAAAATATTATTGCATGAAGGGACATCATGAAGCTCAAGTGGTTGAGAGTACTACAAAGGCCAAGTACTCAATGAAATGTCGAATGATGTACAAGGTTGCGATTGGAGAGTAAGAGCAATTAAACCAAAAAATAGCAACACTTGGGTGATAACTAAATGTGTTGGAAACCATAGTTGTGTGAGGCAGATTGTCTCCCAATATCACAAACAACTTGATTCTGAAATTATTTCCGAGGCCATAATAGGTATGATACAATACCATTTGATAATTTGTGAATGTTTGTGTGTCAGTGAACATAAATAACATTCATAATATGTAACTTTTGCGATTGATTTTGCAGACATGGTTAAGGAAACACCTTCGGTACCTGTGGTCATGATACAAGAAAGGGTAACTGGAATGTTTGGGTATCATGTTTCGTATAGGAAGGCATGGAAGGCAAAACAAAAGGCAATTGCTAAGATTTACGGTGATTGGGACGAGTCATATGCGTTCCTGCCAAGATGGTTCGAGCGCATGTTGAAATTTTCCCCGGGATCTATTTATCATATTCAACATGGAGAGTATATTGTTGATCGACAGGTTGTTAATGGGATTCGGGTTTTTCAACGTACATTTTGGACATTTAGACAATGTCGTGAGGCGTTCCAATGGTGCAAACCAGTCATACAGGTGGACAGTATGCATCTATACGGTAAGTATAAGGGGACATTATTGATTGCCACCGGCCAAGATGGAAATAATGAGATCCTTCCGATTGCATTTTCAATTCTGGAAAGTGAAACTAAGGAAGCATGGGAGTATTTTTTGCATTTCATACGAATGTATGTTACAAGTAAGGTTGGTCTATGTCTTATTTCTGATCGTCACAAGAGCATAATATCAGCAGTCGACAATGAGATGATTGGTTGGCAGCCTCCTAATGCGTACCATGTATTTTGCATTCGTCATGTTGCGAGCAATTTTAATACTCGCTTCAAGAACAAGGAGTTGAAGAAAAAGTTAATTAGATTAGGTATTATACTCCAACTGATGTGCCCTGACGTTCATTGTTTTTATTACTACAACGTGATACTATTGTATTTCTGTCTTTTTTACAGGATATGAACCAAACAAAATAAACTTTGATGCTTTGTATGCCGAATTCTGTAGTTACAGTCATGAAGCGGCTGCATGGATTGAAAGAATTCCAAAAGAAAAATGGTGTAGGAGTTATGACGAGGATGGACGAAGATACGGTCATATGACAACCAATTTGTCTGAATCAATCAATAAGGTTTTTAGGGGAGCAAGGAGCATGCCCATAACCGCGTTGGTGAAATGCACCTATAGTCGACTTGTTCATTATTGGGTCAAAAGGGGGACCAAAGCACAAAAAGATGCAATGTCCGGAAGGTTTCTTACAAGTGTTATTGGAGAAGCTATGGCAAAGAATAGAGAGCGTGCTACATCGATGCGTGTTCGGGAGTTTGATGTGGCGCGTACGACGTTTGAAGTTGATGATCACGAGGATACATACTCGGTGAACTTGACCCAGAGGAAATGCCAGTGTGGAAAGTTTCAGGCATTCAAATTCCCTTGTAGTCATGTACTGGCTGCATGTTCGGCAGTATCCCATAATGCTGCACAGTACGTGGATGCAGTATTCTCAATCTATAATATTATGAATGTTTACTCCTCACCATTTCTGCCGATCGGTAGCGAAAAAGGAATACCGTCCTCCTCCGAACCAAAGATTATCCGCGACGAATCAAAATTGTGTGGTATGGACCGCCCTCAAGCTAGACGCATTCGTAATGAAATGGATGAGGAAGAGGTCCAACCTAGCTCCAGTCGAATTAGATGTAGTATATGTAAACAGTTCGGACATAATAGGCATTCATGTCCTACAACGCGCTTACGTAATATGACATAGTTATGAATTTAGAATTATGGTCAAAGTTGATTACCTATATGTTCGATAGGAAACTAAACAAACCAAATACATTCTCAATCCATGCAAATATGACATAATACAGTAATACGGTAATCCCGACAAATATGAAATAATACAGTAATCCCGACAAATATGACATAATACAGTAATCCCGGCAAAGATGACATCATACAGTAATCCCTAAAAATATGACATCATACAAGAATCCCGAGAAAATATGACATAATACATGACATGGAACACATTCAGGAAGGAGTAAATGGAGGCCACCGCCTCGAACGGGCATCCCGCTAAGGGTTCCTACGGATGCCATCAGGATTGCGACTAAAATTGAAATCTTCAGCAGCTGCCCGTATAAAGTCATCAGAAGGGTCACCCTCGCCGTCGCTTGTGTGGTGTCCTGCCTGGTATGGGCTACTACTAGAACCGGCCTCAGTACAACCCTGTCCATGATGGGAGGGATGGAAGGCTGTAAAACCACCTGGTGTAGACTGAAAAGTATTGAAGCCAGGAACACCATATGGAGGCTGATATGCACAAAAACCCGGTCCAGGATGGTAAGGGTTGAATGTAGGAAAACCAGTCTGGGAATTCTGAGAAGGCCACTGATATGAGTGCGGAACCTGTGTCTCCGAAGCGAACATCGTCTCTGGCTGTGGGTAAGCAGGGATCGGTACATGTATCTCGGGATGCACCTCTGTTGGCATCTCCTCCGGGTACCACGGAACCTCATTATAGGTTTGATCTGGCCATACAAGAGGTCTATATACACCTCCGCCTCGTAGACCAAGCGGGGGTATCTGATATGGCTCCATTTCGTGTCGCGGTCGTCGTTGGCCCAGTCCACGTCCCTCCTTCGCATGGGGCGGGACCTCTAAAGCGGGATCTGGTACACTTACTAATAAACCACTTGGTGCACTAGGCCCAGGCTCTGCAACTCGGCCAAATTCTCTAAGTGCTCCGAGTAACTCGTCCCAGTGGGCCCAATAAGTTTCAAACCAGGTCAACCTGATGTTTCCGCCAATGATATGAGTTGGGAGTGGAGTCCGACCCATGTATTGTTGAATAACTGTTGTCCAGTGGCGTGTGTTGGACCGAAAACTACTTGACCCTTAGTGGACAAACCTAAAATGCCCTCTACATCTTGTAGAGTAATAGTCATCTCACCAACCGGCATATGGAAGGTGTGAGTCTCAGGCCTCCACCTCTCAACCAAAGCAGAAATAAGCTATTTGTCAATCTGCACCGACATAAAGTAGGATATGTAAGGGTTCTATATTATCTGTATCATGTACAAACAAGCGTATAATTAATTACATAAAGAATTTTAAAACATACCGGGAGTCTCTTCATGCGAGACACGTGCCGAAACCCGCACGTATAAGGTGCTTTTCTTTGCAACTCTACAAGGATGAGATTTGGGTCCTCGATATCTCCCAAAGACACGTGTGAGGCTCGCCTCACCCTCAAACAATTGCGCGGTCTCTCCTCGTGTTCCACACCACTTGTGATCGGTGTGATTGTTGCACCTCTTTATTAAGAACTCCCCACTCTTTGGGGTCGGGCTCAATATTGCGGGCGTGTCGATCATCCATTTGACTAATAAAAATTTACAATAACACAACACATTATTATGTCACTAATTATTATTCTCTAAATAATTAATTACTGAATTAATTATTTGAGTAATTATTATTTTCTATTTAAACTAATCTTATCTATCTTAGGGGTACTATAAATAATAATATAATAATAATATAAAATTTAATTTCACAAGATCTTTTTTTAATTCACTAATTATTATTAATATTCTCACAAATTTCTTAAATCAAATTTAGCAAAGCATAATATTTTACATTTCATATACGAAATTATTAATTTACAAAATATTAAATAATTAGTTAATTCATTAATTAATTAATTTACTCTTGTATCCTAAGGTTGATAATAAATTTTAAATATTGTTATTCCCTTAATCATTTATTATAATTATTATTTTACTCTTTTTATTATTTATAATTATTAATAATTTACAAGGAAATAATCATCTATCCTACCGTAATATATTTATTAAGCATCTATTATAAATAAATGTACATAATTACAAGTTAAATCAAAATTACTAAATAATAAACATAACAAAAAAAACTAAATGTTACCTACGCAAACTTGAAGTAATTCTCTCTTCTTCCTTATGCTGATTCTTGCTTCTCTATGTCTCAAACTTTTTCAGTCTCTCTTAGCTAGAAAAGGAGGATGGAGGGACAAGAAAACGAATAAAGAAAATGGAGGATGGAGGGAGTTTTTTTGAAGGGATGACTGAAGAAGAATGAAGAAAATGGAGGGTGGTGGGAGTTTTTACAATGAAGAAAATAAAATGAGTGAATCGAATGAGGGAAAGGGAAGGCAAATGAGGAACATTACATGAAGAAAAGAGAGGATTTTGAGAGAAAAAAGTAAGGAATGGATGAGTTGAAGTGTGTGTGTGTGTGTTTTGGAGGTGGTGGAGGTGTTGTGTTGGGGGTGGGGTGGGGCGTCGTGTGTGGTGAACTGTGTGTGGGTGTGTTTTGGAGGTGGTGGAGGTGCTGTGTTGGGGGTGGGGTGGGGTGGGGTGGGGTGGGGGTTGTGTGTGTGTGCGGGGTTGGGGGGTGGCGTGTGTGTGAGATTTTTTTGGGTGTGTGTGTGCTTTTTTTTTGGGGTAGGGGTGGAGTGTTGGCCATTGGGAGGGAAGGGACGTGTGTGGTTGGGGGGGAGGGGGGTTGCGTGGGATGTGGGGGAGGCATTCGGGAATCGGTCGATTCCCGACGACGCGTCGGCGTCTCCCCTAACCGGATTCCCGACGTCGGCCGGCGTCCATGCGGGGACGCTAGGCCGTGGCATCCATGGAAGCACGCCACCTGGCGTGCTTGAAAGGACGCCCGGTAGGTGGCGTGCATGGAAGGACGCCACCGTGGCGTCAGTCAACACATGCCACAGCTGGCGTCCCTGCACAGACGCCACCGTCAGAGGTGGCGTCTGTCATCACACGCCACATCCACGTGGCGTGTGCAATCTGACACAGCCAATGGCGTCGGTCAACGCACGCCATTGACTGCATTAGATTGGTAAATACTTTCTGACAAGCTGTAGTCTGGTAATTTTTTTTTTTAAAAACCTTATTTTGGTAAAAAAAAAAAAAAACCCTGTGAAATATTGGGAACTGAAAAATAATGTTCAACAACGTTACTTGAGTCGTTTGTGGCATGTAGCCCCACTTATACAGGCCTTTTTTTCCTAAATTATCCCTTATTAAATAACTAATTACTGAAATGCCCATGTTTCCAAACTATTTCTCAATCTGCCCGTTTAGTCGACTAACCCTAAGTTTAATCGATTAAAACGCGGGGCGTTGAATTTTTTTGACTTTCCCCGCAATTTAGTCGACTAAGCACCGTGGGCTTAGTCGACTAAATCGCATGACAGAGAAACTTTTTCACGTTAAACACCATAGATTTCCACTTTTATTTAGTCATATTAATTAAAATATTAACAATATTATAGGAGAGATTATAGGAGATTATAAATTATCAAATAAATTAGTATCTCCATTGATAAATTCCCCTTTCATTCTAATTAATTAAATTAAAGTTTTTCAAATATATAACATCCTACAATTTATATTGGTGGGCATTTATTAAAAATTCAATTATGCGATTATTGCTTTCAATATTGGATGTGCCGATTTCTCAAGATTGATGTGTGACGGCATAGAAATCAATATTTTATGTAATTATTGATTACTTTCATGATGAATTTATTTTCATTGAAGTTTTGAATATCTTTAGTTAATAAATATATTAGATTTAATTGATATGGTAGTTAATAGATCTCCTAGTATATCTCCTTATTTTATTGAGGATTTGATGAATATTAAATTAATAAAGGGAAGATAATGTATATCTTATACCCTTAGATTCATTAAGAGATTTTATTGGTTTTATTTTTAAATATCTTGAATTAAATTATTCATCATAGGGAAATTAAATTTTGATGAGATCATTATTGGGTACATGCTTGGTTTCTAGAAAGCAAATATATTTAATAATTAAATGATGAGCTTTAATTTATTTAAAAAAAAGATAATATAGAGTCCTAAATTGTAGGATGTTATATATTTGAAAAACTCTAATTTAATTAATTAGAATGAAAGGGGAATTTATCAATGGAGGTACTAATTTATTTGATAATTTATAATCTCTCCTATAATATTATAATATTTTAATTAATATGGTGAATAAAAGTGAAAATCTGTGGTGTTTAACGTGATAAAAGTTTTTAAAAAAATCCCTCTGTCACAATTTAGTCATTAAGTCACGGTCTTAGTAGACTAAATCGCGGGGAAAATCCAAAAATTCAACCCCCGCTTTATTTTAGTCATTTTTTCGAGATTTGTTCGGACTACCTTGCGAGGTAGCCGGGTACCCTCGCGAGGTTTTGAATTTTTTTATTCTTTTATTTAATTTTATTTTAAATTTCATTTTTATTAATTTTAATTTTTTTCCAGATTTGCTCCACTACCTCGTGAGTTAGAAGGACTACCTCGCGAGTTTGTTTTTTAATTTTTTTTTAATTTTAATCATTTTTTTGAGATTTGTTCGGACTACCTCGCTAGGTAGGCCGGTATACCTCGCGAGGTTTGGAATTTTTCTTTTTATATTGTTATGTTATTTTATTTTAAATTTCCTTTTTTATTAATATTATTTTTTTTTTTCCGTTTTACTCCACTACCTCGCGAGGTTTTTATTTTTATTTTTTTAAATTTCGTTTTTATTTTATTTTATTTTACTCATTTTATGGAGATTTGTTCGGACTACCTCGCGAGGTAGCGGGTATACCTCGTGAGGTTTTGAATTTATTTTTTTTATTTTTTATTTAATTTTATTTTAAATTTCTTTTTTATTTATTTATTCTAGTCATTTTTTCGATATTTGTTCCGACTACCTCGCGAGGTAGCCGGTATACCTCAAGAGGTTTTTATTTTTTTTTAATTTATTTTTAATTTTATTTTACTCATTTTATGGAGATTTGTTCACTACCTCACGAGGTAGCGGGTATACCTCGCGAGGTTTTGAATTTATTTTTTTTTTATTTTTTATTTAATTTTATTTTAAATTTCCTTTTTTTATTAATATAAATTTTTTTTTCCAGATTTGCTCCACTACCTCGCGAGGTAGCGGGACTACCTCGTGAGGTGTTGAATTTTTTTTATTTATTTTTTATTTAATTTTATTTTAAATTTCTTTTTTTATTAATTTTAATTTTTTTTTCAGATTTGGTCCACTACCTCGCGAGGTAAAGCAAATACCTCGGGCGGTCCTTTTTTTTAAATTTCTTTTCTTTTTTTTAGTCATTATTTCGAGATTTGTTCGGACTACCTCCGAGGTAGGCGGTATACCTCACGAGGTTTTTATTTTTTTTTTAATTTCTTTTTTTTTTTTTTGCTCATTTTATGGAGATTTGTTCGGACTACCTCGCGAGGTAGCGGGTATACCTCACGAGGTTTAGAGTTTATTTTTTTAATTTTTTATTTAATTTTATTTTAAATTTCCTTTTTTTATTACATTAAGAAATAGGATATTATTACTACTATTTTTTGTTACTACCAATGTTACTACCATTTTTCCACCGTTAGATCAGAATCTCATCTACCTTTATAATTTCTCTCTCCTGTTAAGATTTTGATCTAACGGTAGAAAAGTGGTAGTAACATTGGTAGTAATAAAAAAATGGTAGTAACAATATCCTATCCCTTTTATTAATATTAATTTTTTTTCAGTTTGCTCTACTACCTCGCGAGGTGCTCAATTTTTTTTATTTAATTTTATTTTATATTTCTTTTTTTTGTTAATTTTAATTTTTTTTTTTCCAGATTTGGTCCACTACCTCGCGAGGTAATGCGGATACCTCGGGAGGTCCTTTTTTTTAAAAAAATTTCTTTTCTTTTTTTTTAGTCATTGTTTCGAGATTTGTTCGGACTACCTAGCGATGTAGGCGATATACCTCACGAGGTTTTTAGTTTTTTTTAAATTTCTTTTTTTTTTTTTTTACTCATTTTATTAATTTTAATATTTTTTTTCCAGATTTGCTCCACTACCTCGTGAGGTAGAAGGACTACCTCGCGAGGTTTTTTTTTTTTTTTTTTTAATTTTAATCCTTTTTTTGAGATTTGTTCGGCCTACCTCGCGAGGTTTTCAATTTTTCTTTTTATTTAATTTTATTTTATATTTCCTTTTTTATTAATATTAATTTTTTTTTCCAGATTTGCTCCACTACCTTGTGAGGTTGTCCGGATACCTCGCAATGTTTTTTTTTTTTTTTTACTTTTTTTTTTAATTTTAATCATTTTTTTGAGATTTATTCGGACTACCTCATGAGGGTTTGAATTTTTTTAATATAATTTTATTTTAAATTTCATTTTTTATTAATTTTTTTTTTTCCAGATTTGCTCTACTACCTCGCGAGGTAGCGGGATTACCTCGCGAGGTTTTATTTTTATTTTTTAAATTTTAATCATTTTTTTGAGATTTGTTCGGGCTACCTCGCGAGGTTTTGAATTTTTTTATTATTTAATTTTATTTTCAATTTCGTTTTTTATTAGTTTTAATTTTTTTTTTTTCCAGATTTGCTCCGCTACCTCGCGAGGTTTTGAATTTTTTCATTTAATTTTATTTTAAATTTCGTTTTTTATTAAATTTAATTTTTTTTTTTCCAGATTTGCTCCACTACCTCACGACGTAGCCGGGCTACCTCGAGGTTTTATATTTTTATTTTATTTTATTTTAAATTTCCTTTTTTATTAATATTAATTTTTTTTCCAGCTTTGCTCCACTACCTCGCGAGGTTTTATTTTTTTATTTTTTAATTTCGTTTTTTGTTAATTTTAATTTTTTTTTCCAGATTTTCTCACAGTTCTCTTTTTGTGTTTTGTCATATAATACTTTTGTTTACGTCTTTGTCATCATTTGCAGGATTTCTTACGACAAAACAATATTGGAAAGATATTGTGGCAAGTCTTTGAGTGTAGGTAAGTACTTGGAGTATAATTCTTCAACAGTTCTTTGCCCCTGTTTTCTTATGAAGTTGAAATAAACGTGAAATACATAATCGCAATGCTTTGATTTCAATACCCGAAGCTTCCCACCGATACCACCAAAGCTCATTTCGGCTTCAACATCTTTCTCTAAAGCCTTCAAATCCTCAACGATCTCCATAACCATGTTGGGTAAAGGGGAAGTGGTCCCCCATCCCTGCCATTCCTACAATGTGATAGTCCTTTACTGCGGTCTCCCATGCGAGAACGAGCAGCAGTAGCGGATCTTTGATAAGGCCAGGGGCCACGGCCCCCCAAGAAAAAAAATTGTTAAAAAAATTAGTCATACAAATTAAATGTGAGATCTTTTAGTTTAAGTAATGAGAATATGGGAATTGTTCAACCAATTAATTAAATTTAATGACAACGATAAATTAAATGTGATTGATTGATTAATTATTCCAATTATGTCAAGATAACTTATTTGATAACGTGTCTATTATTCTTCCAATCTCCCTTTCCTTGATAACTCATTTGTGATTTTTCGGCTCTTGCTTGCTACATTCTGTAAATTCTCCCATCTTATTTCTTTGCTCGATTCAACTTCATATTTACTTTGTCTAGTCTTATTTCTTTGCTCGATTCAACTTCATATTTACTTTGTCTAGTCTTGGTTCTTTTCTCGATATAAGAAATTTCCTACTTTCTTTCCTTCTTTCTTTTCATTTTTTGATTTTGTTTGTCTTTGTCGGTGAGAAACGACGTAATAGATATCTTTGTTGTCTTCATAACTCAAACTGGATTTGTTACTCCCCGCATTTGCCGCCTATACCAAATATTAGATTTGGGAAAGAAATTAGAATTTTGAACCCTGATTAGACAAGTCTTTCTGATTAGCAATGCTGCATTAGGGGCCAAAATTCAATAATCCATGATTTTTTTCTCTATTTATATTTAGTATGATAATAGTTAATTATATTGTTTAAATTGTTTACGTGTTATTTGGAAAGTGATAAAATCTAAGAATAGCTCAATGATGAAAAATAAAACAATTGATTCATTTTTCAAGAGGAAAGCTAGTGATCACATAGAGGAAGGTAACATAACTCAATATTTTAAACATGTTATAAAATTATAAAAAAAAAAATAAATTAGTTAATGAGTATACATTTGGTTCCCCCAAATATTTATCCCAAGATCCGCCATTATTTGGACCAACCACATGTTGGTACCATAATCACTTGCTCGTAATGAAAGAACTGGAAAAAAAAATCGTTAAGGCTTTATGTTGAGGAATTTTTATTTTTTTGTCAGGAAAAAACCCAATTATAACTTCAAAAAAATTTGCATGCAAATTATGGCAAAAAGAAAGAGCATCCTCTGTTAGCAGCAGAGATTAATCTCACTTGAAATATTGAGAACAAAATGTAGATAATCTCTCGTAATTATGTTTCTTCATACACAAAAATCGAAAATTGAACACACATGATGAACATAATTATCCAATAAGCAAGGGGCCTCTAATGCATGAAAGTTAATATATTATTATTGGACCGAATAGTAAATGCGTTAAGATATGTTGGCAAAAAAAAAAATTAAAGAAGGAATAGTAAATCCGTGAAAAAAAAATATTTATTCAAATTTAGGATGTGTTGTATGTGTTGATTATTGATGATTAAATTCAATTATATGTATATTATATTTTAAAAAAACCAAGTAAATGTAAATAATTTCACCATACATAATTAATATAATGTACTATTAGTGTACCGTGTACGTTTGGTATTATAATCATGCATACATCATATTAATTTACCAACTCAATGGGATGTTTCAACCAACATATATGCATTTTCTTCTATTCAACATAATATTCAATGTAAAAGAAGTAAAAAATGGTTCGTTAATATTTTTTCCTTTCTTGTTTAATGTCCACCATTTTTGGTTCGGAAGATCAAAAAAACAAGACATTCAAAGTTCAAATCAAAGCCTTGGTGGGTAATTATTCAAAGTTCAAACGCGTAGAGTAGTGTTGCTCAAATAATTGGGAGGACAAAATATGGAACTAAGAAGTTGAGATTGTGCCGGTAATTGCATTGGCTAATTAATCAAAGTTAAGTTCGGCCTGGCTCGGGGTTTATTTATGACTTCTAAAGCTGCTTTTGGTCACGAGCCTTAAACACGAGAACTGAATATGGCGTTAAAATACAAGCTAGAAAAATGATCAGATGGCACGTGTCCAAACAGCTTAATTAAATTGACCACGTCAAACGTTGAATATATTGCTTAAAGAATTGGTCATGAAGATTTGTATCAGAAAAAAAAAAAAAAAAAAAAAAAAAAAAGAATTGGTCATGAAGATCGATTTTTGTTGTTGTACGGATGGTGTATGTGTTGCGTCGCACTTATCTTATGACAATTAATTTATAGGGCATTTCATTATCCCACTCAGTGGAAAATGACGAGGATTGGATTGTTGTCGCCATATTGATTCGTCGCCAAGTTAGTAAGGCACTAAGGCCAAGTTAGTATATATATAAAAGTTAATGTAAGAGGATGTTGAACCATTTTCATCACTAGCTAGCTACGTGAAAAAGGATTTGAACCACAAGGACGAATTAACCATCTCAAGCTAATATATAATAAAATTATGAAATAATTAGTTACTATTATCTTCTCTTCTTTCACGGGATGCAATTAATTAAAGAGGATAGCCGCGCCATTATTCCCTTATTATTCATGTTCTCAGAAATTGCGTGGCAAAATATTAGCGTAGATTCTTTGCGTAAACCTCCGAAGACCAGAAAGTGAAGCTTTTCTCTGGGTGGTCAACCTCTCAACCCATAAACAATGTTGACTTTTGAATGCGTCAAAGCTGATCGTACTATATATGCCCCTCGTCACATAACTTATGTCAACTAACGATACGTTTTAAGGTGTAATTCCCAACATTGACTTTTTTTAAAAGAAATTAAGGAAACTAAATAAGTTACTTAATCATATCATATATTATGTATCTTTAAATTATATATCATTTTATTAGTCAAACTAATTAGTTGAGGGCAAAATAAAAATATAAATACTCTAAAGTAATTTAATTAGTTTTTTTAATCTTTCTTAAAAAAATCAACTTTGTCTTATATTTAAGACTGGAGAGAGTATATGGAGTAATTAATCTGATTATTTGAAGAAGTGTGGGTGGGTGTGCATGAAGTAGGTAGGAAAAGGGAATGAAAGTGGTGTGATTAAGTGGACTAATATAATTAATAAGACACGCTGACCACGTCAAACGCGTAGAGTCTGTACTGTGTTGCTTGGAAGATTACTTATCCACAAAACATGGAAGTATGAAGCTGAGATTGGGCAAGTAACTGCGTACTGGCTAATTAATTAATGTTAAGTTTGGCCTGGCTCGGGGTTTATTTAATTATCCTCAACTAGCATGTTTGAGTGTTTTCAAACAGAGAAAACAAACGTAGCCAAATGAAGCAACCAAAATATATTATTGTGGAGATTGTTGTGTCGGAAGCAACATGGGCCTACTTAGCGGTCATGAACGGTGACTTATTTTCTATCTGATTTTGTAGAAGCTCAATAAGAAAAAAAAAAAAAAGTCATAGTATAAATGTGATTTATGTTTATATTGACGTTGGCGGAAGTGAGTTTTTTTTAAATGGAGATATATTTGGATTAGTGGTTGAAAAGTGAGTTAATATAAAAAATGACTAAAAATGGGCATGTATTATTTGTGGGATTTCAACTTAAAATATAATTTTTTAATTTAGTTTAGGAAATAAAAGAATAATGAATAAATAATCAAATATTATTATTATATAATATTTATACAAAATAAATCCTTCCTTCAGTAAAGCACGGGTACTTTTTGAATCTAACAGAAAATGGGCCCATAAATAAAGTTAAAAGCAAGGAAAAATTGGCCCCACACAACTTTTTCAACGTCTAACACCCCAAAAGTTTAGTCTCATAGTTTTTTTTTTTTTTTTTTTCTAAATGGGCATTTTTTAAGATGCCTAAAAGTAAAAAGCTACCCAAACACCTTTTTGTGTGCTTTTTTTTCTTTTTTCCCCACTGCTAACCCTACTAGGCTTTTTGGGTCTAAAAGCTCGATCTAAATGGGCTCAATAATGAGACACAACGCGGAGATTTATTTTTAATGTTTTAGTGCAAAATGACATAATTGGCCTGAAGGTTTAATTGGGAACTTGTATTCATAAAACACATATCGTTTTCACAGTCAATATGAATTTGTTATCGTGTGATGCATGGATAGCACTTTTGGAAAATTAACTAAATGGCAACGTGTGGACAGACTATAGAAGCAGAATCCATTATCCAACACGTACCCCCTCGTGCTTTGGAAGGAAAATAGGCAAATCTTATATGTTGCTGGAACAAATTAATGACACAGAGTAACACATGGTTAAGAAAAATGAGATCATCTCAACCACTGTTTATCCATCAGTACTCCTATGGCTCCGATCCCTGAATCAGTTAATTAGCAACCACAACTCGACCTCAATATTGACCGTTAGAGCCACCACCCACCCGAGCCTATTTGTCATCAATGTTAATATTGTCCATCTTGGGAGCCTCGTCACCCCCTCGTGGCTTTAAAATGTGTTAAGAGAGGAGGTATCTATGCTAGGCCCTTATAAGGTGTATTTCGTGTTCCTTCCCCAACTGATGTGGGATATAATACTTCATCCATCTTTTGGCCCAACTTCCTTGGTGGTTCAATGGCCCACATGGCCACATCGACTTGAATCAAACGATCATTAATGAATAATGAATGAATCAAATAAACATGTTGCAACAGAATCAATAACATGAATTCTGAAGTTGAAATTAAACATCTTCTAACCATATACAATATTTATCAAGCTATATCTTATATTAAGAATTGAAGAGTGCAGTATCAAAAAAGAAAAGGGTACTATTATATTTGATAATAATTGTTAAATTGGAATAAATTATATAAAATTAAAGAAAGAGAATTCCCTTTTTAAACCATAATTACTAGACCATGCGATGAAAGAAATGGAAACAAGCTAGTTAAGGCTTTATGTTGGGGAATGATTATTTTTATTTTGTTGGAAAAAACACGATTATAACTTCAGAAAACTATTGTATGGCGAACATAAAGAGTATACCCTGTGAGCAGCAGAGACTGATCTCTCTTGAAATATTGAGAACAAAGCAAGATAATCTCTTGTAAATATGTTGTCTTCCCACACAAAAACCGAAAAATTCAACACACATGACCATTATCCAATGAGCAAGGGGCCTCTAATGCATGACGCGGATAATATTATTTTTAGACGGAATAGTGAATGCATTATGATACTCTATGTTGGCAAAAAAAAAAAAAAAGGAATAGTAAACCCGTGAAAAAGTATTTATTCTAATTTATTAGTTGTTGAACGTATGTATGTTGATTATGCTTAAATTCAAACATATCAAAAGAATTTCAACATATACATACTTAATAAAATTTACTAATTAATAGTGTACCGTGTACGTTTGGTAATCACATGCATACATATTAGTTTACCAAGTCAATAGGATCTTTGGACCAACATATATGTTTTCTCTTCTATACAACATAATTTTCATTAATTCTAAAAGAAGAAAAATGATTCGTTAATCTTTTCTTTTCCCCTTTTTTGATTTCCACCAAACAAAAAAGTAAACAAGACTTTCAAAGTTCAAAACCTTGCTGGGTAATTATTCAGCCAAACTGGAATTCCACGTACAATCCCAGAGCAATCGTCACTATTACCTACTGGCACTCCCTTCACTACTTTACAACAATGTTCTGAAACTTTAATCCTAACTGAAACATTTATAACCCCATTTTTCGTACACTTTTTATCCCACAACCTATAACTCAGAAACTGAACTTGATTTTCCGGCACGTCACCTCCCATGAAATCTGAAACTGGTATTCTCGCCATCCCAATACTTGTCACTGACCCCATTATTGAACTCTTCTCTTTCACCTCTGCTGTTATGAATCTTGCATGTACTGGTATTTCCATCTCCACCTTCTCATTCCATTTCGGGTGGCTCCCGCCGCCTTCCGACTCCATCCCCGTCGTCAATGTCTCATCCCGCCGCCCCGACTCCGGCGACTGAAGGCAGACGAATACGTTCTTCTTCACGTGCTTTCCGTTGACTCGGATGTCTTCTGCCGATAACACTGTAATCTCTAGTTTGTGCGACATGGTTTGTTTGGGAATGAAGATGGAAAAGGAGATTCTTTTTCTTGGTAAGAAAAAAAGGATATTGTATGTTAGGAGATGTGAGAGGGAGAGGGAGGGAATTGTTTTATAACGTGTTTGGGAAGGAAGGTTGAGGGAAGGGAGAGAGAAAGAGAGAGGTTGCTTCTGTTCATGGTGTCGGGAAACTTCTGAGAAAAAGAGGACCGTTAACTAACGGCGTGTTGGTGGGAGTGGGAGCTAGTTTGGCCAGCGAAACGCCGACGATTTGGGAGGGATCAACGGTGGAAGTTACATGGAAATTGAAATGCACTCACCCGAAGAAGATAATATTGTAAATGTAATTTATATTTTGATTAACAGTCATGAAAGTAGATTTTTTTAAAATAAAATTTATTTAAATGGTAATTTAAAAAATAATTTTAATTAGAAAATGACATGAATCTTATTAAATAATTTATACACACACCCTCGTATATTGATAACTTAAGAGGAAAAAATAAAATTATATAAAATAAAAATAGTTAGCTTATAATTAATAAAGGGATTAAGATTTCTCCAGTCACTGGAGATAAGGTTATCTCCCGTGACCCCCAAACTACACCGTTTCACTAAAAAAAATTAAAATCGCTGGTACAATCTCACGCTTGGTTCTTCCTTCAAAGATGAATCTTCCAACAAATATTGCACTCTGCGTTGTAAGTATTTGTACAGAAAAATCTGATCATTCTTTCCTATTTATTAGTTTATAGCAGGCAAACAAGAAGATATATGTTTGATTTTTCAATTGATTTTGGGAAATCGGCGTATTCATTGGTTTTCTTTATCTTCAATTTGGGGGTTTAACGTTAGAAAATTCTGAAATTTGTGTTGTGTAGATGAATTTAAACCTGCTTCCATTGATAAGACCAAGCCAGGATTACTTCGCAAGACCAAGGAAAATAGGGTCTTTGTGGAATTTCAAAATAACCAAATCGAAAACCTAAAGTCACATTTGAGGGGAGTAGCGAGGAATACAAGGAAAACGATGTTGTATTGTTCTTTGAGGGCGAGACATTTCGATTGGGCTGTAAAGCAACTGCAGCTTCTTCACTTACCTGGTGAATCTGTCATACGATGGAATGAAGGATGGCTTCCGGTTGGGGATTAGGGTTATTTGGGAGAGATATTTTTAATTTTTTTTAGCGAAACGGTGTAGTTTGGGGTTAATGGAGATAACCTTATCTCCAAGTGACCAAGAAATCTTAATCCCATTAAAAAAAATTGAAAACACTAGCTAGAATAGTAAATTAAATAAATTTAATGAGAAAATTGTATATAATTATAGAAATCATAGGAATATTATCAAATTTTCAAATTAAATAAATAAGTAAATATCAAAGAGTTGTATCGCTCATCCCTTTTAAATAAATACAATAAAAAATAACAATCCCTAAAGATTAGAGATACATGATCTAACTTGTTTATTTGAATCTAGAATTCTATATGATAAAATAAAAAAATATTAACTGAAAAATACATAAATGAATGAATTTTATCAACAACAAAAAAAAATAAATGAAAAGAAATATGGTAGGTGCTTTTCCTTTCCCAATTTTCATCTTCATCGCATTATAACCCCAAATTCCTCCGAAAAACAAAATCCCAAATCCTCAATTCATTCCACCGCCCTTCCCCTCTCTTGACCACTCATCCTTGTGGATTATTAAGGGCAAAAATTTCAGAGTTCAGACTCATTCCAGCCTCTCTCTCCTGTGTTTCCCAATATCTCAATCACTTTCCCAAGCCCTCGATTCCAGATATTAGTGTCTGAGAGTATGCCGTCCTCATGGGTGTTGGGTTTTCTCCTTCTCCATCTCATCCGAGATCAAAAAGGATCGGAGTTGATGTTGCACTTACCAAAATATCAAAGACGACCGGAATAATGGCTATATATGAAATATCTAGAACTAAAAAGATGAATAAATATGGGATCTGTAATATGTTGCTTGATCTATAACAGGGAAGAGTTCACTGCTGCTCGTGAGCCATGGCGATGAGATGGTGATTTTAAGAACAAGAAGGAGACCTCAACCCAAACGAATATATGCACACATCACCCAGAGAAGAGATATCAAGAACAAGAAGGGAGAGTGGTGTTTCTTTTTGTCACAAAGAAGATAACGCATGAGGAGCTGGGACAAATGATGGATAACTGAAAAAGTTAAAATCCACCGTACACTACTAGAAAATGTATAGATAGCGACGGAATTTGCTACGGAATTTATTCCGTAGCAAATTCTGAAACTTTGCTACGGAATTGTTTTTCCGTCGCAAAGTAAAAATTTGCGACGGATTTGAATTCCGTCGCAAACTTTGCGACGGATTGAAATCCGTCGCAAACTTTGCGACCAGATTTAGTGATCCGTCGCAAATGGGCGGCCAAAATGGCCGCCCATACTCAAGATATTGCGACGGATTCTATATCCGTCGCAATTTTTTTGTGACGGATACAGAATCCGTCGCAAAGGGCGGCAAAATGGCCGCCCCTTTTTTGGCTTTTTGCGACGGACTTGTTGTCCGCCGCGCAAAAAGAATTTGCGACGGACAAGAAGTCCGTCGCAAACCCCTATTCCGTCTATGCCGCCCTTTTGTTGCTTTTTGCGACGGACTGATTTCCGTCGCAAAATGCATTTTTGCGACGGACCAAGAGTCCGTCGCAAAAGACGAGGTCATTAATGACCTCGTCTTCCTCCCCCTTCCCCGACGCCATTTTCCCTCGGCTCCTCACCCCCGCCCGCCCCTCGGCTCCCCCCCTCCCCGCCGCCTCGGCTCCCCCCCCGCGGCCACCCTCGGCTCCCCCCCCCACCCTCGGCTCCTCCCCCCCCCACCTCGGCTCGCGCCGCTCCTCCTCCTCCTTTCCGGCCTCGACCTTCGGCTCCCCCTCCCGGCGCCCTCGGCTCCTCCCCCCGCTCGCTCCCCTCGCTCGCCATCTCTCGCGCCCCCGCTCCTCCTCCTTCAAGAACGTTCGGCTCCTCCGATCCGCGTGTTTTTTTTTTTTTTTTTTTTTTTTAACACTTCTAAATAATTTTATTACGAGATAAAAAATTATTGTAGGTACTTCCGTGACTTAGTATTAAGATCTTCACAAGGGAATTATCAAACAAATCCTAACACTTATAATTTTACAAAGTTAGCTTGAAGTATATTTTTTGCTTATAGTTATATGATATCTATGTTAGATTTGCTTTGTTACATAGTGGAAATATGTATGTTGGCGAAGATTATCAATTATATGAGTTTAGATTTTTTTTTTTTTTTTTAGTATCTTCTTTGGCTCAATCTATTAATTACATAAAGATCTCTATACTCAATATGTTTATTAATTTGGATTATAGTTATAGTGTGTAGAAGATTTCATGATTTTTTTAATTATTGAGTTTTAATAATTTTGATTTTTTTAATCTTGCATTGTTTTTTGGGACGAAAATAAATTACAAAAGTAATCAAAGCCTTATACCGCTAAACCAACCCTATGTTGGTAATAATATTTTATTTTAATTAGTTTACTTTGTGTACATGTTATTTGTTTTTTTTTTTTTTTTCCCTTTAAAATAAAATATTCCCAAATGTATAGGATATTAATTTATCTAGCACTTTTTATGTTAGGTGAAAGTATACTTTTTTTTTTTTAATATTTTTATAGAAAGTTTGTACTTTCAAGGCATTTTTAGTATTTTCAATATTAAAAATTTATTAATTTACTAATTTTTGTTTGGAATTTTAAGTTTGCAACATAAACTCACGCTTAAATGAAAAAAGGAGCAAAAAATTGCAATAAACATTAGAAGTCGTAAAAAACGAAAATTGGAAAAAAAATTTATTCGGCTAAATATTCTTTATTCTTTTTAAAAATATCTTATAAATATTTCTAAAAAAGTATACATGGAAAAAAATACCAATTGCACTTTAAAATTTCAAATCAATGGTTTATTTATTAAAATAATTTGTAAATTGATAAATTTTATATTAAATACTTATTCCGTTGAATTGACCACTTTTATATATTTGTTGCATGTTGAGATGTTAATTAATTTAGTAACTCGAACTAGCTAGGAAATATGGAAGGCAACCATGATAGAAGTTGGATGTACAATCGTCTAACCGAGAGAAGACAACTAACTCTAGCATTCTTGGCGGGTTTGAAAGAGTTCATCGAATTTGCTTTGGCACATTCACCTAATTCAAGTAGGGAGATCAGTGTCCGTGTGTCAAATGTAGGTGTTTAAGATTTCAAGATTTTGAGGAGGTTAAAATCCATTTGTGTAAAAAGGGCTTCATGAAAGATTATGAGTGTTGGGAATGTCATGGCGAAGTCCGACGTACACCGACACCGAGTGGTTATTACGGGGACAAGAGTCATCGAGACAACCTTAATCAATATGAGCAAGCTTGGTTATGGACGCTGGGACCGTCGATCGGCCGATATTTCGATCCCGTTACTCATGATGAACCGTCATACATGGGAGAGGAGACCAATACACATAGTCAACCATCATACATGGGAGAGGATCCTCATCCTAAGCCGATAGGTTCTATAAAATGCTCCAAGAAGCGCAACGTCCGTTATGGGAAGGTTGCGAACACTTTGAAAATAGTGAATATTCATCGCTATCGGCTACCCTAGCAACACTAAGCTTGAAGACTGATCACCATATGAGTGAGAGGAACTACAACGAAATGATGCAGATCATAAGCAAGGTTGTTCCCAAAGACAATAATTTGCCGAAGGATTTTTACCAAGCAAAAAAAAAAGGTGAAAGAGCTTGGGCTTGGATGTGAAAAAATCCATTGCTGCCCTAGAGGATGTATGTTGTATTACAAGGATGATGCTGAGCTGACCAGTTGTAAATTCTGTGGACATGATAGATATAAAGTTGTGGGGAAAGGAAGGAAAATGACCCGTCAAGCATTAAGCAAGATGTGGTACTTTCCTCCGGTTACCGCACTTCGTAGATTGTATGCATCGTAACAAACAAATACTCACATGAGATGGCATCGGAGCATCACAGGATGAAAACTTTGTGACGCATCCATCCGAGGCCGAAGCATGGCGTAAATTTGACGAGGTGAATCCTTCCTTTGCTATGGATCCCCGTAATGTCCGTCTTGGTCTATGTTCGGATGGGTTCGCTCCTTTTGACAATACGGGCAGGAATTATTCCCTGTTGGCCCGTCATTGTGACACCGTACAACCTCCCACCTTCTATGTGCATGAGAAGAGAGTTTTTGTTCCTTAACGCGTTAATCCCCGGGCCATCCAACCCAAAAAAGAAGATAGATGTGTACCTCGGGCCTTTGATAGACGAGTTGAAGATGTTGTGGAGTGAAGGGGTTCTCGACGTATGATATATCATTGAGCCGTAATTTCACAATGCGTGCCGCCTTAATGTGGACGATAAATGACTTCCCTGCATATGGTATGTTGAGTGGCTGGCAAACGTCCGGAAAGCTGGCATGCCCGGTATGTCTTGAACAAAACATGGGTTTTAGCTTGCAACACAGTCACAAAGTCTGTTGGTTTGACAGGCACCGACGAAATAGAAAAGACTTTACGCGAAATGTTGTCGAACAAGCAGATCAACCTCGTCGTTTAAGTGGCCAAGAAATATGGGACAGGGTCAAGTACATTCAAAGTGTCGAAGAGGGGTCGCTTCCGAAATAACCCGAGGGATATGGCGTTGATCATCATTGGAACAAACGCAAAGATCTTCTCGGGAACTACCATATTGGAAAGATCAATTGTTAAGACACAACCTCGATGTCATGCATATCGAGAGGAATGTGTTTTGCAATATTCTCGTATTAATCGTGATGGACACCAAGGGCAAGACGAAGGACACAAATCAACGCAAGACTAGACATAGAAGCGATTTGCAAAAGGCCTGCTTTGCATTTGCTGCAATGGCACGGACGGATTTCCAAACCTAGAGCGCCTTACACATTCAACAAAGAGCAGAATTTAGAATTGTTGCAATGGGTTAAAGATCTGAAACTCCCGGACGGTTATGCGTCAAACTTGAAAAGATGTGTCAACATGCACGAGGGGAAGTTATTCGGGATGAAGAGTCATGATTGTCATGTTTTTTTCCGTAGATTGTTGCCGTGGGCCTTCAAAGCACTACCGAATCATATATGGTCTATTCGACTGAATTTTCCATGTTCTTTAGAGAAATATGTGCTTCGAGCTTAATGTTGAAAAGTTACGACACTGAGACGAGCATGCCCATAATGCTATGCAAGTTAGAGATGGTGTTTCCTCCTAGCATGTTTGACTCAATGGAACACTTGCACGTTCACTTGGCCTACGAAGCAAGGGTAGGAGGGCCACAACAATATAGGTGGATGTATCCGTTTGAGAGGTAATACATATATGTCTTTTGCGTTTATTAATTGACCGACATGGTGCTTTAATTTATAAATACCCTCGATATTCCATTGTAGGTTTTTACGCACACTTAAACACAAGATCAAAAATCCAAGGTACGTTGAAGGATCTATCGCCGAAGCATATCTAGTCGAAGAGGCCGCAAAATTTGCGTCATACTATTATCCCCCGAAATGATGACAAGATGGAGAGGGGTACCTCGCAACGATGCCGGTGATACGAGTGATCAAATATCAATATTTAATTATCCAGGGCGAGTCGTGGAAAACATTGGAGGTCAACTCTTGACGGAAGAGATAAGCAAGTAGCAGAGTGGTACATTCTAAACAACTCGTGAAGAGGCCGCCTACACTTAAAGTAAGATTTTTTTTTTTTTACTATTACGGTAAGTATTAAAGTATTAACTTCAGTTCTTTGTTATAGTTTCTACTCTAATTGGGTCCGATCGACAATCCTTCAATGTCGGTGTCACAAGTTGATCAATACACGAACTCGAGTTTCCAAAATGGTTTCGTCAATATTTCGTGAAAAATCGACCAGATCCCAATAAAGTTGCGTGGAGTTTATCTTATGGAGCTGCAATTAGTGTTACCCGATGCAACAAATATATAATCAATGGGTATCGATTTTCAACTGTTGACGCGGACGCAGGTACACTATGTTGCAATTACGGTGTATGTTGTCGAGGTGACCAAGTTGGCGGGGTGGAGACTAACTACTACGGAAGTTAGTTGACATAATTCAGCCGAGTTACCCGGGGACAAGGTGGTGACCCTTTTAAATGTGAGTGGTTTGATAACAGTCCGCGTGGGACAAAAGTGGACAAACATGGAAATATTGAGATCCACTGGACAAGGAGATATACGGTTAGTTATGACCCATTCATCCTTGCTCAACAAAGAACAAGTTTACTATACATCATACCCCACATCCCGCCAAGGGTGGGTGGGAGTTATCAAAACCAAAGCACGGAATATTATACCTAAGTCGAAAGAGTCGGAAGCAAATGACGGCATGAAGGAACCGTTCCAAGCTGATGTGGAACATGTATTGCCCATAAACATCTTCGACGACGAAGTACCAAGGAATCTCTTTGATTCTACTACGGATTTAGAATTGATTCCTATACAAATTGACGATCAGGAATCAGACGATGAGGCAGAAGTGATGTACTCTGATAGTGAATCTGAGTTCGATGACTATGAGACTTCGAGGAAGCCGTGCAAGCGATGTCGATGAACAGAATCGTCCGGTTGATTTGTGTTAGTTCTTTGTTTCGACGATCTCGTTATACTACATACATTGTTACTTCGCTACTATAATATTAACCAAATATCTTTTTTTTATTTATATTTTTTGACATTATGTCTATAAGTGTTCGAAATGGAGCATCCAGAGGACGTTCAAGTAGTGGACGTGGTCGTGGTCGAGCCCGACCCCTTCCTATAAGAGGGGGTAGGGCGACGCCATCTGCTCCATTTGGAGGTAGAGGGGTCAGCACTTCCCCAGAGGTGCCATTTGATATGTCATCTTCACCGTCGGGTTATAATGCATCTTCACCGTCGACGCTTCATATGTCGTCGTCACCGTCTACCCACACTGATCCACAAAGAAGGGAGACAACATGTTTACTTTACCATTTCGATTGATTTACGTATTTTTAGTTTCCCGAAATCATCTATGTACAAATATCTTCAATATTTCACATTCCTTCCTTAGCACACCGGGTCGCCTCATAGCCACGTCGGGGAAGAATGTAGTTCCTCCGATACACCAATATGGGGCACAACAGATCCTTCGACAGGGAAGCTTTGGATCTGTCCTGACGGCGATGAGTAAGTCATGCCAAGTTACCAATAATGTTACAAATTTCTTCTATAATTGATTTGTATGCTAATATTTGCATGATGTCCTCTGTCTTCAAGATTGTGCCTCATAATCCGGTGGGGATTTCATCTCGGCCCAATTATTCCGTAATTACAATCATCCTTGGACCAAGTGGAAAGAGATTCCTAAGGACAATCGAAATGCTTGGTTCAATGAGTTCTTGGTAAGTTATTTGTTTTATGGTTATTAATTAAGTACTTTTAAAATTTGGAGCACTAATTGTTCGTTATTGATTTTCGTGATAAGCATATGTCGTTGCTCGAACATCGTGAAGATCCAAAAGCTTATAACCACGGGGCGGGTCACTGGTTGTCTCAAAAGCTTTATTCATTGAGACAAAAAAGAGGCAAGAAAGATTGGATTCCACAAACAGACGCAGACGAATTATTTGAGAGTTGGGCCACCGATGCGAAGTTTCATAACACAAGTGCGAAAAATAAGGAAAATAGGGCTAAAATGGAAGGACCGTCATATGTTGGCGGCTCCATTCCAATTAGTGAGCATCGACGAAAAGTTGTAAGTACACGTTATTTTCTATTTAGGTATCCAATATTTTGTACTTTGAAGTGATTAATTAATGTCATCATTTGCGTTTGCGGTTAGAGTCCTGGGAAGTTCCCGTAGGATCGATTGAGTGGGTTACCTTTGAGCGCACCCATTCCCTAGCCTGAAGGGAGTGAGAGGCAAGGATTAACCCAAAGGCGCTACAGCAAGTAGCGGTTAGACATTTATTTCCTTTTTATTTTTTATGCACCACCATATTTATTTCATTTTACATGTCTTATTTGTTATGTATTTTTGTACTTGTAGGAAACCTTTCAGAAGTTGTCACAGGAGAGAGACCCCACATCCTCTCAATCCGATAACGAGAGTCTGTTCTTTGAGGCTACAGGCGGATTTAACAAGAAAGGGAGAGTCTTTGGATACGGTGCCTCACCCCGACCGAAAGCAAACAAAGCGCTCCTTATGCGACATTGAAGGTGTTTCTTCGTAAATGTAATACATTTAATATAGATAATTTCCATTCTCTTTGTCCATTCAAATGAAGTTCAACTAATAAATGTACTTCATAATGTTTTTGCAGATGAGCCAAGAAGATGAAGGCTTTGGTGCGGGAGCAAGCAACACGATGACTCGAGAACAGAGGCGATGAGGCAAACGACTCGGAACGAGGAGATAATGAGGCAACATGATTCAGAACGAGAGATGATGCAAAGAAAGATGACCCAACAAGCGGAGATGATGCAAAGAATGCTGATTCGAGAACGAGAGATGATGCAAGCAAGAATGATGACTCGGCAAGCGGAGATGATGATACGATGCAGCTTCAACTCAAGTCTCTAATGAAAGACAAGGGTTCGGGGTCGGCTCCGGTGATGATGACCATGCCGGTGATGATGATGATCACAATGTCGCATTTTTAGGATACTTTTTACTATTTGCTATTTGCAACATTATTATATATATTTTGTTTTCTCTATGTAAACTCTTTGTAATTGTTATTATATCCATGGTACACTACTTTTTGTACTCACTTTTCTCAAAAAAAAAAATTAAAAAAAATATAAAAAAATATTTTTTTTAATTTATTAGTTTTGCTACGGAATTTTTTCCGTAGCAAATTTTCGCAAATTTGGGAATTTGCTACGGAAAAAAAAAAATCCGTAGCAAAATTTCGAATTTGCTACGAAAAAAAAAAATCCGTAGCAAAATTTCGAATTTGCTACGGAAATTTTCCGTAGCAAAAATTGCAAATTTGCTACGGAATTTTTTTTGCTCCGTAGCAAATTGCGACGGAAATGAATTTCCGTCGCAAATTGCGACGGATTTTCATTTTCCGTCGCAATTGCTACGCCGGTTTTTGCTACCGAGCAAATTGCTTTTTCTACGCCTGTTTTGCTATGGAATTTTTCCGTAGCAAAACTTGATTTTTCTTGTAGTGGTATAAGCCAGAAAAAAATAGCTTCTCTTTTTCTCAGAGTCCTTTTCTCCATCTTCTTCCTCTTCCCACCGTTCATAGTGTCCTAACAACGTTATTTGATTTGATCCGATGCGAGAAATGGAGGTCACCAGAACTACTATTCTATCTCATCAGTTCTCTAGGAATTCATCATTTGCACTCAATGAAGCACCAGCCAGGAATCTAACCGGCTATGTACCGTGGCAGGGTACTATTCCCCCACCAGATTTCACTGGCGCTTGATATTCACGATGCTAATGTAGACCATAAATAAAATAAAACTTGCTGTGTAGTTACTACTCCTCCTATACTCATCATAACACATATTGGAGGAGTTGATCTTGATTTTAATTATAAGACATGGTTTTAATATTTGTCATTTTTTTTAATTTACCTCTATTGATACTCCCTCAATCGTTTTTATATTTATAAGATATAGTGGATCGAACTCTTATATTTAGTATCAAATTTAATCCTAAATTGGTTCTTATATTAAGAATTGGAGGTAGTATTATTATTAGCAAAATTTTTGTTTCTTTTCAATTGACATATGTACGGTCTCTATGAATTATTTGTGCATTTTTACTGTGAAGAGATCGATTTAATTAGTTGCGGATAACAAAGTTCAAATTAAAGCCTTGCTGGGTAATTATTCAAAGTTCAAACGCGTATAGTAGTGTTGCTCAAACAATTGGAGGACTACTTATGGACAAAATATGGAACTAAGAAGCTGAGGTTGGGCCAGTAATTGCATTGGCTTATTAATTAATGTTAAGTTTGGCCTGGGTTTTTATTTATGACTTCTAAAGCTGCTTTTGGTGATGAGCCTTGAACGCGAGAACTGAAAATGGCGTTAAAATACAAGCTAGCAAACTATGGTCTTCAAAGGCTTAAGTCTTAATTAACTGGCAGTTGGCACGAAATAGAAAAATCTGTCATAATATATTGTTATTTTCTTGTTATACTTTTCATTTCATCATAGTACATATCATTCTCATGTATATGTGTATAATAGCACATTAAATTTTGAAATACAATGTGCGTGTATACACACACACACACTATTGGAAGTAGCTAGGAAAATGATCAGATGGCACATGTCCAAACAGCTTAATTAAATTGACCACGTCAAACGTGGAAATATTGCTTAGATAATTGGTAATGAAGGTCGATTTTCGTGATTCTACGGATAGTGTATGTGTTGCGTCACTTATCTTATGTCAATTAATTTATAGTGCATATCATTATCCCACTAGGTGGGAGAATGACAAGGATTGGATTGTTCTCGCGATTTGATTCATGGCCAAGTTAGTATGGCCTATGTTTAAGTTTTATAAGTAAAATCTAATTTAAGTCCTATAATATATATAATAGTTAATGTAAGAAGATGTCGAGCCATTGTTATCACTAGCTACGTCAAAAAGGATTTGAACCATAAGGACTAATTAACCATCTCAAGCTAATAAATAATTAAATCATGAAATAATTAGTTACTATTATCTTCTCTTCTTTCACGGGATGCAATTAATTAAAGAGGATAGCCGCGCCATTATTCCCTTATTATTGGTTATGTGGATAAATGCATGCATGTTCTCAGAAATTGCGTGGCAAAATATTAGCATAGATTCTTTGCGTAAACCTCCGAAGACCAGAAAGTAAAGCTTTTCTCTGGGTGGTCAACCTCTCAACCGATAAACAATGTTGACTTTTGAATGCGTCAAAGCTGATCATACTATGCCCCTCGTCATATAACTTATGTCAACTAACTATCCGTTTTAAGGTGTAATTCCCAACATCGACTTTTTTAAAAGAAATTAAGGAAACTAAATAAATTATTTAATCATATCATATGTAAACATCCGAAGACCAGAAAGTAAAGCTTTTCTCTGGGTGGTCAACCTATAAACAATGTTGACTTGTGCATGCGTCAAAGCTGATCGTACTATGCCCCACCACACATAACTTATGTCAACTAACTACGTTTTAAGGTGTAATTTCCAACGTTCGCGAACGACGTTATAATAGACGCCACAACGTTCTCTGCTTGATATAGTATAGTGTTGACTTTTTTTGAATAAATTAATGAAGTTAAATAAGTTATTTAATTATATCATATATTATGTATTTATATATCAGTTTATTAGTCGAACTAATTAGTCAACGAAAAAATAAAAATAAAAATATTTCTAAAGTAATTTAATTATTTTCTTTAATCTCTCTTAAAAAGTTAGCTTTACGTTGTATTTAGAGTCAAAGAGAGAGTGCATGAAGTAATTAATCAGATTCTTTGAAGAAGTGTGGGTGGGTGTGCATGGAGTAGGTAGGAAAATGGAATGAAAGTGGTGTGATTAAGTGGACTAATTAATAAGACACGCTGACCACGTCAAACGCGTATAGTCTGTGTTGCTTGGAAGATTACTTATCCACGAAAGATGGAACTAAGAAGCTGAGATTGGGCAAGTAATTGCATTATTGGCTAATTAATTAATGTTAAGTTTGGCCTGGCTCGGGATTTATTTATGAAGAGCCTGTGTCCGCTTTTAAGCTCTAATTAATTAATTATCCTCAACAAATGTCATGTTTGAGTGTTTTCAAACAGAGAAAACAAACATAGCCTAATGAAGCAGCCGAAACATATTATTGTGGATATTGTTGTGTCAGAAATTGTGCTGTATGTGCAGCAACAATAATGACACAAAACGCGGAGATGAAGATCTAATTGGAAACTTGTATTCACCAAAGACATCATTTGCACAGTCTGTATACTGTATGAACTAGTTAGGAGAAGGAAATTACCAAAGCCAACGTGCCTGCCCACAGACTCATGGTGTCGTCGTCCTAATAACCTTATTTGATTTGATCCAATGAGGTCATGCATGGATGGCACTTTTGGAAAATTAACTAAATGTGGCAACGTGTGTACAGACTATAGAAGCAGAATCCATTATCCAACACCTACCCCCACGTGCTTTGGAAGGAAAATAGGCAAATCTTGTATGTTGCTGGAACAAATTAATGACACAGAGTAGGACATGGTTAAGAAAAATGAGAGCTTATGAACCACTGTTTATCCATCAGCACTCCTATGCTCCGCTCCCTCAATCAGTTAGCAACTACAACTCGCCCTTGATATTGTTTATGGCCTTGTCACCCCTCACGACTTTAACATGAGTTAAGAATGGAAGGCATTCAACATGTACCCAATGTGCTTTAGAAGCAAATTTCGCAAGTAGGACATGGTTAAGAAAAAGGAGAGCATTTGCGGCCCTGTCACCCCTCAGTCAAGAGGGGGAGGCATCCAACACATACCCCAGCGGCCGTCATCCCTGCTACATCAACTCGAGGGATAGATATCACCTAGCTGTCCTCGTTGGTACATCAACTCGACTACTCGAGGGATATCACCCAACGTCCTCGCTAGTTTTATCATTTGTAACATCCAAGCTCCTCTCCCTTGATATTGTTCGCTTTAGGACCTCATCACCTCTTACAGCTTTAAAATGAGTCAAGAGGGAGAGAGGGATCTAAATCCTTATAAGGTATATTTTGTTCCCTTTACCATTCGATTTGGGACATAATACTCCACTCACCTTTGGGCCCAACGTTCTTGTTGACACACTGGTTTATATCGACCCGAATCAAACAAACATTAATGAATGAACCAAATAAACACATTGCAACAAAAATCAAACGAACATAATTTAAAGTTGAAATATCTTCTAATCACATATATTAGTTTGGGTAATAAAATTTTCCTTACAAACTAAATCTTACATTAAAAATTGGAGAATGTAGTATTAAAAAAGAAAGGGTTACTATTATTTTTATAGTAATTGTTAAAAGGTAATAAATTATATAAATTAAAGAAAGAGAATTCCCTTTTTAAACCATAATTACTAGACCGTGAGATGGATGAAATGGAATCAAGCTAGCTAGTTAAGGCTTTATGCTGTGGAATTATTAGTTTTAGTTTGTTGGAAATTATAACTTCAGAAAACTTTTGTATGGCAAAATAAAGAGTATACCCTGTGAGCAACAGAGATTGAGCTCTCTTGATATATTGAGAACAAAGCAAGATAATCTCTTGTAAATATGTTTGCCTTTCCCACACAAAAATCAAAAAATTCAACACACATGACCATTATCCAATAAGCAAGGGGCGGCCTCTAATGCATGACGGTTAATATTATTTTAAGACGGAATAGTAAATGCATTAAGATTCTCTATGTTGGCAAAAAAAAGAAGGAATAGTATACCCGTGAAAAAATATTAATTCGAATTTATTAGTTGTTGAAACGTTGATTATGGTTAAATTCAAACATATCAAAAGAATTTAACCATATACTTAATAAAATTTACTAATAGTGTACCGTGTACGTACGTTTGGTAATCACATGCATAGATATTAATTTACCAAATCAATAGGATCTTTGGACCAACATATATATTTTTTCTTCTATTCAACATAATTTTCATTAATTCTAAAAGAAGAAAAAATGATTCGTTAATCTTATTTTTCCTTTTTTGATTTCTACCATTTTTGGTTGAGAAGAATAAAAAATTAAACAAGACTTTCAAAGTTCAAAGCCTTGCTGGGTAAGTATTCAACCAAACTGGAATTCCACGTACAACCCCATAGCAATCGTCACTATTACCTACTGGTACTCCCTTCACTACTTTACCACAATGTTCTGAAACTTTAACCCTAACTGAAAGATTTAGAACCCCATTTTTCGTACACTTTTTATCCCACAACCTATAACTCAGAAACTGAACTTGATTTTCCGGCACGTAACCTCCTATGAAATCTGAAACTGGTATTCTCGCCATCCCAATACTTGTCACAGACCCCATTATCGAACTCTTCGCTTTCACCTCTGCTCTTATGAACCTTGCATGTACTGGTATTTCCATCTCCACCTTCTCATTCCATTTCGGGTGGCTCCCGCCGCCTTCCGACTCCATCCCCGTCGTCCATGTCTCGTCCAGCCGCCCTGAATCCGGCGACTGAAGGCAGACGAATACGTTCTTCTTCACGTGCTTGCCGTTGACTCGGATGTCTTCTGCCGATAACACTGTGATCTCTAGTTTGTGCGACATGGTTTGTTTGGGAATGAACATGGAAAAGGAGATTCTTTTTTCGGTAAGAGAAAAAGGAGATTGTATGTGTGGAGATGTGAGAATGAGAGGGAGGAAATTGTTTTATAACGTGTTTGGGAAGGAAGGTTGAGGGAAGGGAGAGAGAAAGAGAGAGGTTGTTTCTGTTCATGGTGGCGGGAACCTTCTGAGAAAAGGAGGACCGTTAACTAACGGCGTGTTGGCGGGAGTGGGAGTTTGGCCAGCGTAACGGCGACGTTTTGGGAGGAATTTGCGTTCCTTATATTCAAACGGCGACGTTCAGGCCAATTATTCAAAACAGTGAGCGTCAAAGTTGACGGTGGAAGTTACATGGAAATTGCGTTCTGTCAGAGAGGAATTTTCCAACCTGAGCTGGGCATTCGTGGTCATTTTCGTAGCTACCAAATTCCAAGGGAAAGTTCAGGACCTGACTGAGTGTTTGTTCAGAGTTAATTAATGGTCGACGCTTTCTAAGAATGTAACTTTTGTGCATATTTTATTTAGATAGTCCAGATTGTTTTGTAGCATGTAAATCTTATTTTTTAAAAAAAAAAATTACATAATATCATATATATATATATATATATATATATATAGAAGTACTTTTTAGACCCGTATGGGATTATTAAGATTCTTCAAAATCTTGTGGATTTAATTAGGATACGTCAAACCAAGTCAACACCCTTGCTTTTTTGGGAACTTGCTTCTCTACAAGGTTGATATGGATGAGATGGAATTTTTTAATTTGGCCTTGCTTGTACAATTGCAATTTAATAGAGAAAAAGAGGTAGCCTTAGGGCCCGTTTGGTGTTTGGTATGAGGAAAATTTGAGAAGAGAAATAAACTTAGAGAAGGGAAAAGAAGGAAAGGGAAGATTTTGAGGGAAGAAGGAATATATTTTGTTTGGTAGGAAGAAAATGAAGGGTAGTAGTGGGTAAAAAATTAAGAAATACCTATTTTACCCTCAAAAGTAATTAATTTAAAATGAAAAGGACAAATAGTTTTTTTTGTTAAAATATATTTTAAAACACTATCCTCTTATCAAGTTAGATTTTGTCTAAAATATTCTCCTGCCAAGTTTGAATTTGTCTAAAAAATTCCCCGCCAATTTCGAACATATCACATAAGTTCGAATTTATTGCATAAATTTGAATTTAATCTTATTTTCTTACATTATAAAAAATATATTTTATGAGTGGTAAATTTGTCCAAAAGTGTCACTTGTTGGGAAGTTGAGATCTCACCAATTTTGATGGGATCTTATCTTCCCACATATAAGAAAGATTGGTGAGTCCGGATTCTCGAGAAAGATTTGACACAAAATGCGTATCAAACAAAGGAACTAGCTAATCTTCATTTTCCTTTCTGCCAAATCCGTGTACCAAACGGCCCTTATTGCTTATCATTTCCCTGTAATTGTATGAAGTGGAAAATGTGTAAAGGATCAAATTTTTTATTTAATTTATTATGACAAAAAACCGGATTGAGTAGTTTTTTGGCCGGCGTAAAATATACAGGTAATACATAATTAGTTTAATTTTAAACAAGTACTTACTTTAATCAGGACCTGAATAATTATGGGAGAATTCCGTTACGATTCCATTATTTATCCTTTTCCTCTCGTATTATCCCAGACTAGCATTATTTGCCACCTCATATTTCCAATATATGATTTACTATACAACCTTCAGTTGTTTACCGAATACAAAGATTCCAGACAATTGTTCCCTAATTAAAAATGAGAATTAAGCATGTTTTGTGACGGAATCACATGTGATGTAAATATGTAATGCATATTACTGATGCTGCGACTAAATGATAATTTTCTTTTATCTTTCTCATAAAATAATACTCTTTATCATCTTAAATATAAGACAGAGTTGATTTTTTTTTAGAGATACTCCTCTCGATCCTAATTACAGGAACACTTTTATAGTGTAAATTGCACTATAAAAGTGTTCCTATAATTAAGACCAGAGGTAGTATTAAGAAATCTAATTAAATTAATTTAAAATATTTATATTTATCATTTTTTCCTCTAACTTATTTTTCTTAACTTATAAACGATATAATAATACACAACATATGGTATGATTAAGAAACCTATTTAACTTCTTTAATATCTCGCAAAAAAATCAACTATATCCTATATTTAAGATGGAAGCAGGGAGTAGCATGCAGATTATTCGTCCGGCTATACACTTCTTCTAAATTATGTTTTGTTATTCCCTCATACCTCTTCCACATATTTCTAATAATAGAATTTATATATTTACTAAAATGATAACTAAACGAATCATAACATTGTCATGCAATTTTCCTATTAAAACAAAGAATCTCACAAAAATCATTCACATGTAAAGAGCAAAATGCACACAATTTCGTTAGCAAGGAGAGGAATTTTCAAGCCTGAGTTGGGAATTGGTGTTCATTTTTCGTAGCTACCAAACTCCAATATGGAAATTCAGGACCTAACATATAAAGTCGAGTCCCAATTCAGTGCATATTGTTTGGAATACGCTTATGCCATTTACACCTCTGGATAATCAAATCGCAATTTGATTTGAATTGATTTGGTAAGTTCAAATTTTACTTCTGCTTGGTGCCTTTTTATTTAAATCATTACTGTTTTATTTAAAAACATATTTAAAAAGTGAATAATATTCTACACCTTGGTTCATTGAAGATAACAAATAAAAATAATATTAATTTTGAAAATTAATGAAGAGTCTGAACCTTTTCAATTATATCTAAAGAAGTCAAAATAAAATACGACATGTTTTTCAGATGGGTGCGGAGCGGACCTAGCTAGATTATTTAAAATCATGAGGAATATATTAAACCAAGTCCAAACTCTTTTGATGAAAAAGAAAAAAAGGTGAAGAAAATATGGCCGGTAAAGTTCGAATAATTTGTATTTTAATAACAAGAAACTGACCATTCTTCAAGCAAGTATAAACTTTGATTTTATGGCATGGGGTCCAATTTACTTATAAAAAAAGAAGTTACATGTAAATGGTAAAAGAAGAATTCTATTTTGCAACAAGAAATAATATAATTATTGAAAGAACTTTAGATGTACGCGTTAAAAAACAGTTCCTTTATGTACATTTATTTTTTTAACCTGTATTTATTCCATCATATATTAGAAATTTTGTTAAGAATAAACCAAACAAAATTGAACAAAATATATTTTGACAATTTTTTCTAATTTAATAGTGTAGCTGTCGTATAAAATATAAGCCACAATTTAAGCATGGAAAATGCTTTATTGCAAGGGGAAAACCTACTTAGGTGATCTCTACACCAATGTTGTTAAAATCGAGATCCTACATAAGATCGGGAGGGGGTGTGAAGATCGTAAATCGTGGGATCGACACGGATCGTAAGATTCTATTACCTAAGATATAAAGTTATATTAGACTACATATATGCATATAAAATAACTAACATTAATTATAAAACTCATAAATATAATATAAAAGTAACAATAACAATAGAATTTTCAACTTGGCAATATATAAAATAAATTATAATATTTTGAATAGCATACTTATAAATAAAGTACATTACGGACCGGCCCAAAAGCCTCCAAGCCCGTGGCGAGGCCCAAGCGAGCCGAAAGGCATGATCTTCCAATCATGGCGGGAGATCCGAGATCTCGGCCGGGAGGATCCGCCCTATCATATCGGCTCCCCGAGATACCCGCCCCATTAATGGCATATCTCGGGTATCCGCCCCATTAATGGCACGTCCCATTAATGGGGTATCATCCAATATCCGCCCCATTAATGGCTCACCATTAATGACGTGCCCGGATATCGCACCGTACGCCCCTATAAATACGGAGGGCGAGTAACAAGGTGCACACACTCTAAACCTAGACTATTTACCTACGGTCTCACCGTGCACACACACACCCCTTTGTCGTGTACGGTGATCCCACGCTCTCCGGTTATCTCCTTCATAGATACCCGTGTGCGCCGATACATCCAAGATCAATCTACCGGCCCACAGGCCGGACATCTCGTGTTCTACACCGAGAACATTGGCGCCGACCGTGGGGACCATAAATTTCTATCCCCGTGACCATCAATGGCTCACACCCGAAGCCACACGCAAAACCAAGAATTGGACCGGCCAAACGAGGAAAGCATGGTACCCCCAAATCAACCTCGGCCGGCCCGAGTCGACCGCAAAAGTATAGTCCCTCCAAATCAACCTCAGACCCGGCCAAGTAGGCCACAGACCCATGATCGACCATCCCGAGGAAAAACTCCGGAAGGATACGTTACCGACTCAGAAACCACCTCGCCTTCCCTCGACAAATCTCTGCATGAAGAATCCCCAAAAGATCAGCCCCGACAGAGCCGATTCCGGACGCTCGGGTACTAGACACCGACGTCTCGCATACTAAGGAGAACCCAAGAGGCGATGATTCGTAGATTCGAAAACAAGGAAAAGTTCGATCACCTCCAAAGGCGGGAGGATTTTCATGCTCGGAACTAATGATAGAGGAAAAGCTTGAAAACCTTTTTCAACGCGGAACCCCGAGAAGCCCACGTAAGAGGAAGGAGGTTGTACGCCCGGATAGCAATAGTCCGCGTACCGGCCCGTAAACGAATCAACATCCCCGTGGCGGGGAAAAGAGGGGGACGGCGGGAGGGAGCGAGATCGCCAACCAACCCCAAAAGGCACAAAGAGGCACCTTTGCGGATCCGGGATAGGGAAGGCCGGAGGCGAGCAGACCACCATGATGACGATAGGGAACCGGAGATCCGAGATCGTGATCGGGACTCGGACGAACTACACGAGGCGATCACTACGCCTCGGACACGAGGATCGCCGCGCGGTATAAGATGAAATACTTGGCCGGCGCGGGTGGGACTCCATTCTCACGAGCTACGGCCACGGCTCCTTACCCGAAGAATTTTGACCTAGCCGATCTCCCCAAATATGATGGGACCCGGATCCACGTCATCACCTCGAGTTATTTGAAAAGTTAATGTGGGTAAGATCAATAGAAGGTCCGGTGATACTAAGACTCTTCTTGGCCACGCTAATCGGGCCGGCCCACAAATGGTTGAGTTCGCTACCCAATAATTCCATTCGGAATTTTGAAGACCTTGGTCGTAAGTTTGAATTGCACTTTGCCACCAAAGAAGAAACAACCGAAATCTCAATTCACGCCGAGTAAAGTGAAGCAAAAGAAGGGCGAAATATTGCGTAAGTATCTGGATCGGTTCGGAGACACGGCAATACAGTACGATCCTTATCCGAAGAGGTCCATGTGCACCGCCTCGTCAACGGACCGGACCCGATGACGCGTCCGGCCCGACATCTATGTAAGAATCGAGTATATTCCTTGACGGAATTCTATCTTTTGAAGCGAAGAAATATCTAGACGTCGAGCAAATGGAAATCGCCAATGCGAGATGAGCCCGAGAAGGCAAGGAATTCATCACCCGAAAGAAGAGACGACCAACAAACACAAGGCGGAACCTCGCAGACGTGGCGAGAGCGGCGACGGACGGAGCGAACGGACAATAAGGGGAAGTACGGAAACTATACCCCCAAATGTCCCGCGATCCCAGTGTGGAAGGAGGTCGCGCGGACGAGATGAGGAAGGTGACCAAGCCAAAGCCTCTCGAAACCGGTCCAATACGGGCCGTGGGAAGTTTTGCGCTTCCACGATCGTCCCGGTCACACCACTGACGAATGCTACGAACTCAGGGATGCTATTGAAAAATTTGTAAGAGAAGGGAAACTACGCCAATACGTCATAAAAACTCAAGGGAAATCTGGCAAGCGGAATGGTAGCCGCCGAAGCAGGAGTCCAGCCACGAACGCTCGGATTCTGAAAAGAAGCGAGAACCGGCCCTCCCAGGGGCTACCCGGACGCCGATCTCCAATGCACTGGGATCAGTGGCGGCTTCGGAGGAGGTGGAGATACAATAAGTCAGCGCAAGAAATACCTGCGAGAGGTGTTAACGGTAAAAGAGGTGCCGAGGTTCAAGGGCACGTCGTCAAAACCGAAACCACCCTTGGTCTTCACCGACGAGGAGCTCAAGGAGGTTATTCCGCCACCAAGACGGATTGGTCATCACCGGATCGTCGTAAACTGCCGGGTCAAACGGATATTTGTCGACGCAGGTAGTTCGGCCGACATAATAAGCTGGGATGCATACCAGAGAATGCACCTCGATGTCGAAGACTTAAAGCCATGCAAATCTACCCTCATCGGGTTCAATGGAGAGCGTTCCTTCCCAAAAGGATATGTCGACCTCGGGCCGACCTTGGGAACTAAGGAAGCCTTCAAATCGGACGGGTAAGGTTTGTAGTGGCGATTTCCGCTCCTTATAACATTATACCGGGCCGACCCACTATACACAAATTGGGATATGCTTTGGCATCCACCAAGCACCGAGAAATTGAAAATGATCAATGATCGAATCGGGTGGTTGAAGTGTCCTATGACCCGAAAGCGTCGCGGCGGTGTTACTTCGAAGCCCTCCGTGTAGAGGAGGAAAAGACGTCATCCCCGCCACGGCTCCAAACCAACGAGGTAATGACTAATGACGAAAAGAGGGCGACCCCGCAATCGGTCAACATGGTAGAACTGGACCTCCGTGAACCGGAAAACCCACGCCCGAGCCGGAAGGAGAGTTGGAGGAATTAATCCTCGGGACGGATCCCTCCAAGACAACTAAAATCGGCGGGGATATGGACGCGAGAGATCAAAGCAAGGCTGATCAAATTTTTAAGGCAAAACCAGGACGTCTTCGCCTGGACGTCAGCCGAAATACCCGGGATCGACCCACACTTTTGCTGTCACAAGTTAGCCATATGGCCGGGGTCGAAACCAGTGGCCCAGAAGAGGAGGAATATCTCAGACGACAAGCAGAAAGCCCTTGAGAGTCACATTGAAGAGCTCCTTGCTGCCGGGTTCATAAGAGAAATACAATACACGACCTGGCTTTCTAACGTGGTCATGGTGTTAAAACCAACCGGTAAATGGAGGGTGTGTACCGACTACACCAATCTGAATAAAGCATGCCCGAAAGAGTCCTTTCCCATGCCCAAAGATTGACCAAATAGTGGATAACTCGGCCGGATACCAACTGCTTTCTTTTATGGATGCCTACTCCGGATACAACCAGATCGCGATGCACCCCGACGATCAAGAGAGAACCGCCTTCATGACGGATAAGGCGAACTATTGCTACAACGTCATGCCATTTGGATTGAAGAATGCCGGAGCTACATACCAACGCATGATGAATCGAGTCTTTGACGATCAAATCGGTCGTAATGTGGAGGTATATATAGATGACATGATAGTGAAGTCAAAACATCCGGAGCAAAGATATCCGGATCTAGAGCGGACGTTTGACAAATTAAGACAATACCGCATCAGTTGAACCCGCCAAATGTGCGTTCGGGGTGCCGCCGGCAAAATTTTTGGGTTTTATGTTGACCAACCGAGGGATTGAGGCCAATCCGGACAAATGCAAGGCCGTGCTAGATATGCGGGCCCCCAACTCCAAGAAGGAAGTGCGCAAGAATCGACAGGCGCTTGGCGGCCTTGACAAGATTCCTACCGAGGTCACCGAGAAAGCTCTACCTTTCTTTAAATTATTGAAGAAAGAAACCCGGGAGGATGGAATACGGATCAACGAGACGGCCTTTGAAGAAATCAAGAAATGCTTGGCAACCCCGCCGGTACTCACAAAGCCGGAGAGGGGGGAGACCTTGTTCCTATACCTCTCCGTAGGGATGAAGCGAAGCGCCGCCTTGGTAAGAGAAACCGAGGCCGGACAGACACCCATCTACTTTGTGAGCAGATATCAAAAGCTGGAGAAAATGGCATTCGCATTACTGACAACGGCAAGGCGACTTCGCCCATACTTCCAGGGACATCGGATTGTGGTCCGGACCAATCAGCCGATCCGGCAGATTTTGCACAAACCGGATTTGGCTGGACGAATGACGAGCTGGGCGATTGAATTATCTGAATTCGACATCACCTTTGAGGCACGGCAGGCGATCAAATCACAGGCATTGGCGGACTTCATCAGGGAATTGACTCCGGTTATGACTGACAACGACTGAGGTATTTGTTGACGGATCTTCCAACCCAAAAGGCGGCGGAGCGGAGTCATTGTCGAAAGCCCCGAGGGAATCGCTACGAACATTCCCTCCAACCGGAATTCCCGACCTCTAACAATCAAGCCGAATACGAGGCCCTCTTGGCGGGATTGGCTCAAGCAAAAGAAAGCGGAGCCGGGCGGATTAAGGTGTTCACCGACTCACAACTCGTCGCCGCCCGGATTGATGGCGGCTATCAAGCGAAAGGCCCCTTGTTGGCCAAGTACTTGAATAAAGCAAAAGAGGTAATGACGGAATTCGAAGAAGTCATTGTCTCTCACATCCCGAGAGAAGAGAATGCCCGGCCGACATCCTCTCCAAACTCGCAAGCACCAAAGGTCCGGGAGTCAAAGAACAATCATCCAACAAATTTGGCCGAGCCCACGTGCATTATGACTATCTCGTCCGGATCGGACCGGAGAAAACCAATTGAAGATTACCCGGAAAGAGGGATCATTCCCACGAGACTCTACCGAAGCAAAAAGCTGATAAGAGAAGCCGCCATCTACACTATGGTCGATGACCGCTATACCGAAAAGGAGTACACTGCCCAATGATGCGATGCCTCGGCGAGTCCGAATCCAGGTATGTACTGACCGAAATACATGAGGGATGCAACGGCCAACACATGGGCGGCAAGGCTTTGGCTAGGAAGGCATTGCGCGCCGGCTATTATTGGCCCACCATGATGCATGACGCCATGGAGGCCGCCAAGCGGTGTGACAGTTGCCAGAAACACGGCGGGATCTTATGGCCACCGCCCACAGAGTTAAAAGGGATGCCGGTTCCCTGGCCCTTCTATAAGTGGGGAATGGATATTCTTGGACCATTTAAACCGGCACCCGGACAGCTCAAATGGCTCATTGTCGCTGTTGACTACTTCACCAAATGGATTGAAGCGGAAGCATTAACTACAATCACGTCGTCCGGGATTATGAAATTCGTTCGTCACAATATCTTCGCTCGGTTCGGGATACCTGCTTTGAAGTCGTCACGACAATGGAACCCGGTTCACGGACCAAAGATTCCAGCCTTAATGTCCAACCTCGACATCAAACAACACTTCTCCTCCGTCGAACATCCACGCCTAATGGCCGGTCGAGTCCGCCAATAAGATCATTCTCGACGGATTGAAGAAACGCATGTTAAAGGCCGACTCTAGTTGGACCGAACAACTCCACGTGTTCTATGGGGATACGGGACGAGTGTGCGGACCTCTACCCGAAAACTCCCTTCCGGGCCGACATATGGATGCGAAGCAATGATTCCAGTGGAAATCGGGCAGCCATCGTGGAGGAAGATCGAGCGGACAGGAGGACCGATCAAATGATGACGCCTTAAAGACAGATCTGGACCTCGATAGATGAGATCCGAGTCACGCTCATTGCGGGAACTTGCCGCCAAGCGTTACTCGCGGCCAAATATAATCGCAAGGTTCGGCCACGATCCTTCAACCGGGTAACTTGGTACTTCGGAGGGCCGATATAGGTAATAAGAACTCCCGAGACGGAAAACTCGGCAAAGCAACCGGGAGGGACCGTATCGTGTTAAAGAAAAGCTTGACGCGAGGGGCATATGTTCTCGAAACTTTGGCAAGAAAGCCGGTTAAAAGGACATGGAACGCCGATAAGTTGAAAATCTACTACAAACTAGCCCAAGACTACGGCTCGGTCATTTCTTACTTTCTTTCATGTTTTTTGCAATTGCTTTCCAACTTTCCCTTGCTTTGCATTTGAATAATTTATGACCATTTGTACGCTCTTTAGAGCTGCTTTATTTAATGAAGGAATACCTCAAAGAGGAGGCGCCAACGTGCACGATTATTTGCTTAAGCTTGAAGCCGAGGCCACCAAGCCCGGCAAAAACCTGACTCTGAGGTACCTATACCCGGTCAGAAACGAAAAAACATCTAGATGTATGACACCGGCCGTTGTACTCCAACGCGCATAGGTAAGAGCTCGGCGAAAACGCCATACGTGGCCTTCGCGAAATTGACGCGTCAACGCTCGCCCGATTTAAGAAGGCAGGCTGCCATCCCGACCCTGATCAAGTCAAAATGTCCGATCTGAGGTACTAGACACCTCGGTCGACATGTGACAGCCTCGCCCTTAAAACGGTTCCTACCATCTTTTCCGGCTATTTAAGCCAGGATGAGGCAGTGCGGTTAAGTTAACACCCCCAGAGGGTACGACATACAACCCTGTCCCACTCTCCCACACCGAAGTGTTGGTCGAGTACACGACTTGTATATAATGCGATCAATAAATTTCAAACAATGGAATTTAAGAAACGCGAAAGGGCGGATAAATAAATTCCCCCATAAGTCATACAAAGTTACGGCACAAAAGCCGGAGTCAATAAAGTACAAAGGCACGTACGCCCACTAACACTAAAGATTAAAGCTTAACTAGAAGGACCGGCCTCGGAGCACTCTTGGTCGCCCCACTCTCCGCATCCGACTCTCCCCTTCCCGACCCGACGCAAAGGGTGAAGGAGGTTGATACGAAACTAACGTTCCGTCTTCCACAAAGGCACGGAAGTCGTAGCCGTCCAAGTTAAGCTCCGTCTTCGGATTCAAAAGTCGGATCTGCTCCAGTGCATTCTCAAAGCAATCAGCGGCAGTCTGCTTTAGAAGTTCGTCGGACTCTAAGCGCTCCCGGCCGCGATACGGCGAGCCTCCTCGACGGCTTTAACCTTATCAAACAACGAATCACGCTGTTTCGCAGGGTTTTCACCACATCCATACTTTCGCTCGCGCTTTACGGCCCGGACACACTCGAGAGGCCGACTTCTCCGCCCCTTCGCGCGCCAAGCAAATCGACTCCACCTTAACGAACGCCTCCTTGGCGATCCCGTTCAAGCCAGGCAAAGATCCCGTTCCTCCTCCATAAGGCGCGGCTTGGCCTCGGCATCGGCTAAAGCCTTTTTACGGATGCCGCCTCGGCCCGGTGCCTTTTGGTTGGCCTCAACTCGGCCCTAGCCGCCTTCGTCGTCGTTTCTGCGTCGGCCCGAATGTACTTTTCCCTCACAATCATATAGGCCTGCAGGAAACCTATGGATTTACACAAGTACCGTTCTGCGGCTTGTACTTCCTCAGCACTAGGAGGGGACAGGGCTCGGTTATCCATGAATTCCGGGGGGAGGAACGCTACATCCAGCTCCTTGGTCACCCCCTTTCAAATACGAAACTCCGAGGAAGCACGGAAGAAGGACGTAAGGGCACGGTTGAAGGAGGAGGAGGAGGCGGAGCGGCCGAAGACGCCGGAAGAACCGAGGCGTAAGGAACGGTCGCGGCCCCGAAAGGCCGCAGCTTCACCCTCCGAGACGACAACCTCGCTTCCCTTTGGAAATTTCAGAACCCCGCTCGAGGGGATGCGGAGGGCGCGATGGAGTCGATTCCTCGGCCCCCGAGACCCCGGCCTTCTTAGCCACAATAGGGGCATCGGCCTCGGGCGCGGAAGTCTTGACGAAGCGGCCCGTTTCCGAGACCGACTACTCGAAGATGCGGCGGCCGGATTTACTTTTTTTTCAAATAACCGGGAAGGGCCTTCATGTCTTGAGCCGAAAAGAACAGGTAAAGGGAAATCAAGAATGAGCACAAAAGTACGGCCGCAATATACGGAACATAAAGAAACATGTCAAAAAAGAACTCCTACAAGTCGAGGGAATTGGCCTAGATCCCTCCCCGGATATGAAAAAGGCCGCGCTCAGAATGCCATACTGCTCCACGAAGGCATCCAACCTGGGGACGTGAGGGGCCATCTCGGGTAGGAGGTCATCTTGCGAGATCTCGGAAGGACGAGGGGGCTGGCCTTATGATGATTCTCCACCCAATATAAAGGGAAGCGCCATACTACGTCGGACCTCGACCCCCTTTAAAAACCAAGCCGGCTTACCGTGCACGGCGACAACCTTGAAAAACGCATTCTTAAACCGCTTAAAAGACTCGGAGAAGGGCTTCATAAGCTTCCTGGTCGGGATTAACGCGGAGAGACACCAGCCCTTTCAACTTGTCACCTTCCTTCGGAGAGCCGGGGGTAAAGGGGCCAAAATAATAAAAGAAAAGGTTGGTCGAGCAGGGGATTGGAACCGGGTAGGAGCGACACAATTGCTCGAACGCTACAAGGTAAGCCCACCCGTTCGGATGAAGTTGAGACGGGGCCGGTCTCGAGTGCATCAGGGCAAGCATTTGAAAATGGGTAAAAGGAAAGCGGACGCCAACCCGCGTAAGATAATCCCGGTAAAAATAAAAGTAATTTGGACTGCCTACTTCCCGCTCAGCACAAACAGGCTCATCGGCCTCCGGGCAACGTAGAACGCACCCCTCCATGACGGGTAGGTCCATTCGGGCAATATCCTCGTCCGACATAATGGACCGGGTCTTCAAGACCTCATGGGACACCCAGGGATACCTACGACACAGGGCCTCGGGTGGACTAGAAGAATCCGATGTCTCGGCCTCGGCCTTTTTCTTTGAAGACAAAGATTTCGGAGCCATTAACCTATATGCAACATAAAAGGAAATTAGCGAGTTGGAAATACCTGGTAAAACAAGGTTAGAAGGCAAAACAGATGGCGACGGGGGACGAAACGGCTCGCCGGAAGTGGGGCCGAAGGGCGCCGGTGCCGGCAAGATCCAAGGACCGAGGTAGCTCTAGAGTCCTCACCACGCGCAATGTGGAATGAGCTCTCGGCCAAGCGGTCCCCAAAGGGACCGAGATAATCATCAGGATAAGGGTCCAAGCTCCCAGGGGATGGACCCTCACAAAAATGAGGCGGTTGGGCCATCGAGGCAAAAGCCCGGGAATCAGCAGAAGAACCAACTCCGGCCCGAAAAGATGATCGGAAAGAAGTTCGAATCAAGGAAGGTGACAGAGCTCTAGCTGGTATGGGCTGAGGTCCAATCCGCCGAGAAGAACCATTCCCACCTTAAAGTAGGGGCGCTAGCCTTTCAGTTTCCGGGAGCTCAGTTTCAAGAACCCGCAAAGAGGCTCTCGGGTAACGACGACGGAGAAACTCCTCTTCCTCGGGTTAAACACCGGTCCGGTTCTAAGGAAAGGCCTACGTCTATCCATCGAAGAGGAACTAGAACCTAAGAGCTACGGGTCTTACGTCAAAAGGGAAGAGCGTACAAGGCAAACCCGAAACCGATCTTAAAGGGAAAAACTCGAAAGACCCGAAGAAAGGGAAAAGCAAATGAGGAACCGAGAGGATATCCAAACGGTATGAAATATGCCTAAATGAGCAAAGACAAGGACGAGAAATACCTGTGTAAATGTGAAGAGGATAACTTGAACAAGCGAAATGGGGACGATGAAGTTCTCGCGGAAAAGACTCGAGCAAGTTCACTACCAAATTGCAAAGGGGGAAATAATGACAAACGCAAAGTGAACACTCATATAAAAAGAAGAACAGGAACGCCGGGGCAGTTCGGTCTTTGAACGTTGACACGATAGGAACTGCACGGAATGACGTAGGCGCATTAAATGTGCACACGAATCGGCACTCCGAGCGGCGCGACGGCTGTAGACCCTTTCCAATCAAGGCACGCCAGGTGTAAAGACGCAATAATGGCGCCTACGGAAAGAAGACCAAACGGTTTACCCGCGAACGGGGACTTACCACATAAATCCGAGGCCGCCCAATAAGCCCCGGTCAGGCATGACCCAGGGCACCATCCAGAACGACGTTATAGAGGTAAGCCGCAGCATAAGAAGCCGGGCTGGCTCAAGCACAGGCCCCGGTCACACACCGGACCCGAGAATCGTACACCTCGGCCGTCCAACAAAGATGAACAAATGAGCCGGGGGCAACTATTACGGACCGGCCCAAAAGCCTCCAAGCCCGGGCGAGGCCCAAGCGAGCCGAAGGCATGATCTTCCAATCATGGCGGGAGATCCGGAGATCTCGGCGGAAGGATCCGCCCTATCATATCGGCTCCCGAGATACCCGCCCCATTGATGGCACGTCCCCATTAATGGCATATCTCGGGTATCCGCCCCATTAATGGCACGTCCCATTAATGGGGTATCATCCAATATCCGCCCCATTAATGGCTCACCATTAATGACGTGCCCCGGATATCGCACCAGACGCCCCTATAAATACAGAGGGCGGGTAACAAGGTGCACACACTCTAAACCTAGACTATTTACCTACGGTCTCACCGTGCACACACAAGACCCCTTTGTCATGTACGGTGATCCCACGCTCTCCCGGTTATCTCCTTCATAGATACCCAGTCCGCCGATACATCCAAGATCAATCTACCAACCCCTGGCTGGACATCTGTGTTCTACACCAGAACAGTACCCAACCAAGCAAAAGTTAAAAAAGTAAAAAACCAAAAAAAAAAAAGTAAACTATCCTCCTCCTATGCCTTATCAATCGAATAGCACATTGCTTAAGGTGAGCCAGAAGCCTAGAACGAATGGGGGACCCACATGGACATATTTAATTATTTAAACACAAAGAAGGGGCATAGATATTTGTCAGAATTACAAGGAGGGTTATATATTTAAAAAGGTGATGGGATCATGGAAGGCCACGTGGGGGTAAAGACAAGAATTTGAAATTTACAGAGAAGGCAGGGAGGGGTATATTCGTACGCGACAAATTTACAGCTGGCCCTTCTTCTTCTACAACTTTCACTCCCCATTTATTTACATACAGTTTACCAGGTTCACCTTTCCCGGAAAAGCCGACTAATTAACTCCAACTCCTATGCGGAAGTTCTTACCGAGTCGAATTGTGGAAGTTTGTCTTCCTTGAGCGGCGGAGGTGCGCGGCGACGCGGCGCTGCTTCCGAAAGCACAGCGAACGAATAAACGAAATCAGCAACACCGTATGGTTTTTTCTTTTCGATTTAAAAAGCGCAACAAATCTTGCGATTTTACGTTTTGCCCGTCGATCCTAGCGTTCCAGTTCAATTTGCGATTTACGTCGCCTTGATCGTTGGGTTTCAATATATCGCGATTTTGTGCGATCCTACGATGTAAATCGCGATTTTCATAACAGTGCTCTACACTTCAAGTGAATTTAATCTCTAATTGTCGGTAGCGGGATACACGAGCCATAAAAGAGACAATCTTTTTTAGACATAGGCATTATTGGGTACGACGTATGGGTACATCTTTCACCATTCAAACTTTGATTTATCGCGAGATACCATGCCTTTCTCTTTTTTTTTTTTTTTTTTTGATACCGATGCCTTTTGATGCTCTCGTTTTACCTAACCATAGTTACGACCTTTTAGCCAAAAAAAAAAAAAAAAAAAAAAAAAAAATTACGACACCAACCAAAAAAAAAGGCCGACAAAAAATGAAAGAGTCCATAGGATCGCCGAGTGGCCCGCTTTCTTGAGACTTGGGCAAAGCCCATATGTACATGCATGGCCTGAGTTTAGTGTTTGGTCGTTTACACTTTTTTGTTTTTGAATTTAAGAGATAGATATTACTAATGACCAAACCAAACCTGTAAGTGCTCAAAAAGCCTCAGGGCCGTGTCCTGCCTTTGGTGGAGGACCAGTGTCGAACCCACCTAAACTTTTTCATATCAAAAAAAAAAAAAAAAAAGTAGGACCAAACCTGCAACTTCCCAACCCAGTGGGAAGATTTTATACCACTAGGCTATATATAAAGTGGTTTTCTTTCCTCTTGAGCATACGATAAAGGGTTTTTCTTGTTCAAAATAAAAAACATCTATGATGATAATTAATAGGGAGAATTCCAAATAAATACCAAATGAATTTGTAAAACCCCCAGATGCCCCTCGAATTTGCAAAAAGACTGAGAGGTGACAAGGACTTTTGAGGGTTATGCAAATTCATGGAAAATGACCCTAATACCCTTCCTTCCTCTCTTCCTCTTCCCCTTCGTCTCTCTCTCTAAAAACCAGAACCGCCGCCGCACGTTGGTTCGCCGCCGTCTACCTCCGCCGTTGACGCCAACATCGTACCCTCCACCTTTGACGCCCACCACCGGCACCACAAAAAACTGAAACACGACGAGAAAACGAGAAACAGTAAAAAAACTTTGATCGGTTGATCCGGAAGAAATTGGAAGAAGAAAACGTGAAGGAAGGAAGGAAGGAAGGAGGAAGAAGGAAGAAGAGAAAAAAAAAAAAAAAAAAAGGTCCAGACGCGAGAATGCCTAAGGCATTCAGGCATTCTCGAGAATGAGAATGCCTTAAGGCATTCTTGTAGAATGCCTTTGGGCATTCTCGAGAATGCCCAAGAATTTTACAACTATCATCATTTACAAGTAAACCATCGCCATTTACAAGTAAACCATCACCATTTACAACTTGTTTCTTGCCTTTTCCATTCTTGCCTCAATTACAAAACATAAACTTCATCACCATTTACAAGTAAACCATCGCCATTTACAAGTAAGCCATCGCCATTTACAACTTATTTCTTGCCTTTTCCATTCTTGCCTCAATTACAAAACATAAACTTCATCACCATTTACAAGTAAACCATCGTCATTTACAAGTAAACCATCGTCATTTACAAAAAAACCATCGCCATTTACAACTTATTTTTTTTCTTGCCTGAATGATAATAAGTTGTAAATGGCGATGGTTTACTTATAAATGGCGATGGTTTACTTGTAAATGGCGATGAAGTTTATGTTTTGTAATTGAGGCAAGAATGGAAAAGGCAAGAAATAAGTTATAAATGGCGATGGTTTACTTGTAAATGGTGATGAAGTTTATGTTTTGTAATTGAGGCAAGAATGGAAAAGGCAAGAAATAAGTTGTAAATGGCGATGGTTTACTTGTAAATGGCGATGGTTTACTTGTAAATGGTGATGAAGTTTATGTTTTGTAATTGAGGCAAGAATGGAAAAGGCAAGAAATAAGTTGTAAATGGCGATGGTTTACTTGTAAATGGTGATGAAGTTTATGTTTTGTAATTGAGGCAAGAATGGAAAAGGTAAGAAATAAGTTGTAAATGGCGATTGTTTACTTGTAAATGGTAATGATTTACTTGTAAATGGCGATTGTTTACTTGTAAATGGTGATAGTTGTAAAATTCTTGGGCATTCTCGAGAATGCCCAAAGGCATTCGAGCAAGAATGCCCGAATGCCTTAGGCATTCTCGCGTACGACCTTTTTTTTTTTTTTCCTTTTCTCTTCTTCCTTCTTCCTCCTTCCTTCCTTCCTTCCTTCACTTTTTCTTCTTCCAATTTCTTTCGGATCGATCGATCAAAGTTTTTTTTACTATTTCTCGTTTTCTCGTGTCGTGTTTCAGTTTTTTGTTTTCTTTTTCACCGGTGCCGGTGGGTGGGCGTCGAAGGTGGAGGGTGCGATGTTGGCGTCAACGGCGGAGGTAGACGGCAGCGAACCAACGTGCGGCGACTGGTTCTAGTTCAGAGAGAGAGACGAAGGGGGAAGAGGAAGAGAGGAAGGAAGGGTATTAGGGTCATTTTCCATGAATTTACATAACCCTCAAAAGTCCTTGTCACCTCTCGCCTCTTTTTGCAAATTCGAGGGGTATCTCGAGGGTTTTACAAATTCATTTGATATTTATTTGGAATTCTCCCTAATTAATAACACCTAGTATTTTGTCTGAAAAAACACCTAATTTTAGGTGCTGAAAATCTAACCTTTATTTCACTTAACGAGCTATACTGAACACTATCCTTTTTCATCTTTATTATAAGGCATATATAGCCACATCATAAAAAACTAGGAGCGGTTAAGTCATGAACTTTATTCAAAAATAAAAAGCTTTTAAATTTACCCATATTTAGTACTCCCTCCGGTCCTAATTATAGGACATATTTAACTGATTTTGGGGAGATTAAGGAGAGAAGTTAAATTAGTTAATTTTACTCATTTTCCTAAAATGCCCTTATATAAATTTAAAAAGACATAAATAAAAGTGAATTAACATATGCGTATATATATGTATATTACACACACACACATGTGTGTGTACATATATCTACACACACATATTTATATATACTTGTGTACACACACACATATATTGACAAACACACACAAAGATATACATAAATACACACACATAGATACACAAATATACATATACATATAAACACACACACACATATTTATGTATATATACCTGTACACACACATATATATTGACAAACACACACAAAGATATACACAAATACACACACACATAGATATACAAATATACATATACGTATAAACACACACACACATATTTATGTATATATACCTGTACACACACAAACATATTGACAAACACACACAAAGATATACATATATGTACACACACATAGATACACAAATGTACATATATGTATAAACACACACACACATATTTATATATATCTGTACACACATATATATATATATTGACAAATACACACAAAGATATACATATATGTACACACACATAGATACACAAATATACATATATATATAAACACACACACACACACAATTATATATATATATATATATATATATATCTCTGTGTACACACACACACACATTTATATATATTTGTATACACACACACACATGTTGACAAACACGCACAAAGATATACATATATGTACATACACATAGATACACAAATATACATATATGTATAAACACACATACACATATTTATATATATTTGTACACATACACACATATTGACAAACACACACAAAGATATACATATATGTACACACATATAGATACACAAATATACATATATGTATAAACACACACACATATATATTTGTGTGTATATGTCTATATATATTTGTGTGTAGACACAGACACAGACACAGACACACAAACACACACATATATATCTGTGTGTGTAAATGTGTGTGTCTATGTATATATATTGGTAAATTAATGTCAAATGATTGATAAATAAATTAAAATATAATAATTTAAAAGTTTTACTTACTATAAGAGTTTACGCATCAACATATATACACTCACCAAAAACCAAATGCACTTAAGAGAATAAAATAAGGGCATTTTAGGAAGAAATTGACAAAAATTAAAATGTTGTCTTATAATTGGACCAAAACCAACTCTTGTTGCCTTATAATTAGGGGCCTAGGAGGAGTATAATGAATAATACAAAGAAGTCATAGAGGTTAGAATTAATGTCATTTTAGATAGGGACGATAATGTGAAAAGATGTAATGACTATTGTCCCAATTGAGGACTTATAACAAGGTTTTGACGTTGCTTTCCATCATGCGGAGTTTTGCAATGTATCACTGGACAGGAGCACGTGTTAAATTTTGTACGACACGTTTGGCAGATCAAAACATCTTTTGAAGACAACAACATTAGATGTACTTTAAACTAACAATTTTCTTCAGACTGGTTGATCCAAAAATTCAAAGTTTCAAACATGTCTAGCAATAAAGATTTCCCTTTTCGCACTCTTGCATTATAGCAAGTGTGTGTTTATTTAGAACACTTCAGAAAAGAACTATTTTTTTAAAAAAAAAAAAAATTATAAGATGATAGGTATTAATGACTGAATTACAACAAACGGGATCAAACCCGCGACTTTCTACTAGTTGGAAAGTACCAATATTATTAGGCTATTAGGTCTTTGATACCTCAGAAAAAAACTATATAATCGAAGTTGTCGCGATCTCTCTTAGTTCAGCGTAACATCCTTCGTCCGCATGTTTTCTCATACAGCAGAGAAACGTTTAGAAATGACTCAAATGAGAACGAAGGCTAAAAGCAAACGACGTCGTTTGCAATCCCGCTATTAAGCGCTAAAAACGGCCTTTTTGTTTTTAATTACTTTTATCTTCTCCTTCAGAAAATTTGTAGCAGCAAAAATGGCTGCTACTTCTCCTGCTTCCCTCCCTCGCTTCTATGTCAATTCAAGACATTATCCGCCGCAATTTTTCTACTTCAACTCCCCTGGAACCAGAAAAGTCCGTTCTCGAACCGATACGGCTCGGTTCAAGTGCTCGGCGGAGCAGACTGGGTTTTTCACGCGAATCGGCCGGTTGATAAAGGAGAAGGCCAAGAGTGATGTTGATAAGATCTTCTCTGGTTTCTCTAAGACCCGAAACAACCTGGCTGTAATCGACGAGCTACTCCTCTACTGGAACCTGGCTGACACAGACCGAGTCCTTGATGAACTCGAAGAGGTTTCTATGCTTAGCTTGTGAAGTGATTTTCAGGGATTTTATTATTTATCTTGAAAATGATTCCTTGTAGCGAAGAGAACAAGAATGTGAGTTTTGGTAGCTAGTTAGAAGTTTGCTTTGAATGATGGATATGAAATGGCTTTAAGCTTACGGAATTTCTGTCTTTGAACGAAAGTGATTAATGTAGTGCTATTTGTAAATGACTGCATTTAATTTCAAGTGGCTTCTTTTCTGGGTCCCCCCACCCCCCGGCTAAATTAAAAAAATTACCCCTTTAGCACTGGTTGTTCTGACAACTATGAGCAGTGTGATTAAAAAAAAACATAAAAATGCTTCAGCGTCATTTCTGTATCTGTGGAGTATTTTTGGGATTTTGGTTGAAAATTGCAAAGGATAAATTTACATGTAAATATAATGGGAAAATTCCAATTGGAATTTCTGATTTTTCCTTTCAGGCTCTTTTGGTGTCTGATTTCGGGCCTAAAATTACTTTCAAGATAGTTGATAACTTGCGTGAGGATATATTGTCTGGGAAGCTTAAATCAGGGAATGAGATAAAGGTAAGCACCTGGAGTTAAGGAATTTTTAACACGCTAATTTCATGCTATAATGTCTGACCGTGGAGCTAAACTTAATTTCTCCGCCTGCCATATGCATATTGCCAACCAAACAATTTAATCTCGCAATATGAAATGTGTTGTGCTGTACTGAAATGGCTTTAGGAAGCATTGAAGAAGAATGTTTTGGATTTGTTGACCAGTAAGGGGAGTAAAACTGATCTTCAACTTGGATTCAGGTGGGAACCTTCTTTAACTATTGATTTCGACATTGTTATGAATAATTTTCGTTGCATTCTGATTCTGGTTGTGATTGATATTGAATTGATTTTTTTAATGTCATCAGGAAACCAGCAGTAATAATGGTAGTTGGTGTTAATGGTGGTGGGAAGACAACATCTCTGGGTAAGAAAAGGACTTGAGGTCTTGACCTTTTTATTTGTCATATAACAAAATGAAAATCTGAGAGACGTCTTCTCTCCCAAGATATCGTGGACTAACACAAAATGGTTTATGTTTCATTATCTTTAGCTGGGATGGGAGATTTTAAATCTTTTATAGAGTTATTGTTATATATGCAGGGTACATTCTTAAACTAATAATCTTTATATGAACCCAACCTTCTAATAGAAAGGAAAATGAAAAAAACAATCTTTACAGTTTAACCAACCAAAACCATGCCGATTTGATCATCTCACTTGCAGGTAAGTTGGCCTACAGATTGAAGAATGAAGGGGCAAAGGTGGGAATATGTTATCTGAGTTTCGCTGTGGCATTTGTTTTATTCTCTGAATTAAAATTGGTTGATCAACACGGAGAACCAATTACCAGAAGCTTCAACTGTTCTAATTAGCTTAAACCTACTGGATTTCCTTCTTCCATGAAGGGCTTGTGTCAAAAGTTTCACCTGGGACCAGTAAATACTTTATAGTGACTTGTCTGATTGAGGTCATAGAAGAGAAGCTTCAAAATCATCTTTTTTATTTGAATATTGAACTGCTCTGTGTTCCTAAAATGCAAAAGCTTTTACCATTTTGGTTTAATGCTTCTTATTCTCAAATATCAGTGAAATGGTTCTGTATTCTTTTACCCTTTCCCCAACATCCTACATGCTTGATAAAAAATGTGCCATTTAAATTTCTCTTTCAAAAGGCAACTTCAATTTTCCACCCCCTCCATCTCTCTTTTAATTGTGTTAAGTGTAGCTTTGATCTCTCTGTTTTAGTTACTATTGAGAGGTAAACTAGAAGGATTATGGCATTATTTTGTTTGATGTCTAATATTTTTGGTTATATTGCCTCCTGTCACTTCAATTTTCAATGGGAGAATAACATCTCTCATGTTTGCGAATCCACCAGATATTGATGGCAGCTGGTGATACATTTAGAGCAGCTGCTAGTGACCAACTGGAAATATGGGCTGAGAGGACTGGATGTGAGATAATTGTGGCTGAAAAGGAGAAGGCCAAAGCATCATCAGGTGTAAATGAATTGGCTGATTCTACTGTTCATCTTCAAGTTTTATAGGATCTGCATTTAGATAACATTTTGTTTCTTGTCTTTGTAACTGTTCACTGCTATACATGACTTGTGATGGATAAAACTTAGACCTTATCATATTACTTGCATGCAGTGCTATCACAGGCTGTTAAAAAGGGGAAAGAACAAGGTTTTGATATCGTATTATGTGATACATCTGGACGTAAGTATAGAAACTTATTATTAGCTAATGTGTACTTCATTGAACTACTTTGATGGTTTTACATTTTCCATGTTGTTCATTTTTGTCCTTTCAGGCCTGCACACCAACTACAGACTAATGGAAGAGTTGATTTCTTGTAAAAAGGCTGTTGGTAAAGTAGTTCCTGGTGCACCCAATGTAAGCGCAAGTGGTTGACGCATTCAACCTTTTGCTCTTCTTAATTCTCTGGTTGCTGGTAGTTGGTAATTTTTTAGGCCGCTAATTAGATCATACCTCGCTGTTCTTATCCATTGCCAATACAATGTGATGCGGGGATGCAGAAGTAATATAAACAAGTCGAAATTAGAGTTGTAGTTCACAGTAAATGGCTAGAACTGAGTATTAGGGCTCCAAGATACGGCTTAAAGCTGTGACGCTGAAGAAAATATCAAGGACAATGATGTTACAGAACTATTAGATGCAAATCAATAAGCATTCAAGAATTACTCCCGGCAAGGGAAAGCACCACAGTACTAGGGCTTGATTGCAAGCTGAATTTTTAATCAGCTTGAACCCCCGAATTATAATTAGGGAGATGAAGGGTATCATCTAGTCTTTGCAACAGAATTTGTTCAGGACAATTTATCATAATTTGTTTTATATATTTTAACGAATCATGTATGAACTAGAATACTGATGCATATATGGCGCTCATGTCAAATATGATACGGCATTTAAAATTGTGTTTAAACACTGAAATATCTTGTCGTGGCATGGTGTTCATATCACATTCTGTTCCATATCCATGTCAGTATCAATGCTTTTCATGTATAGGTTCAAGCAATAGTTTTGATCAAATTAAATCCTATTATGACTTCCAAATATTCTGAATCACTTTCCGAGTATAATAAGTTATTTATTATTATTATTATTATTATTATTATTATTATTATTATTATTATTATTATTTTATTGTGTTGACTGCGTTTTGACAATATTTGCAGGAAATTCTTCAAGTTTTGGATGGCACTACTGGTTTGAATATGTTACCACAAGCACGAGAGTTTAATGACGTAAATCCACTTCTGCTTTCTAAATTGAATATTTGTCTTAATGTTTCTGTTTTAAAAGATTATTTTACATATCTAAAACCCTCTTGTAACCACATGAAGATCCATTTGGTTAACGTCTTTGCAGTAGATATACAATTTTTGAAGCTAAGGATTTGGGTATCAAAGATCATTTCATTGCTTCCTATGTAATTTCACTGCAATGGTCAAAATGATGTAAATGATTTTGAGTATGAAATGCTGGTGCTCAAGAGTTAGAGCTGGAATATTCACCGGGAAATCATGAGATTTTATAGGTCTATTTGTATTGGGATCTGTGTTTAATTTCCTTCTATCTGCAGCCAAATGAATGTCCTGCCACTTGTATATATGCTTTATTTGAGTGTATGGTGCTGCTGAGAGTTTTCTAACTCATACTTCTCTTTGCCTTGATTGTTTCAACTATTCCTGCCCTATGTATCAAGTTCTGATCCGACAAAACTCTCATTTTATTTGGTTTTATCGGTGATTGTTGTTTTTGAATGTGATGTTGATACAGGTTGTTGGCGTCACTGGTTTAATTTTGACGAAGCTAGATGGTTCTGCTAGAGGTGGTTGTGTGGTAATCTCTCGATTTTATTTGAACCACAGTTCTAGTTTATATGGTTGGGGCTAAAAGCAAACATTTATTACCTAGAATTAATCCATGAAAGTATTAAATCCTCATTGATATTATTTCTTATTGTTGGAGTGATCGTGGTAAAAAATTATGATAGTTAATTCTGATGGCAGGTCAGTGTGGTTGATGAACTTGGAATCCCTGTGAAATTTGTGGGTGTTGGGGAAGGCGTTGAAGACCTTCAACCTTTTGATGCAGAGGCCTTTGTGGACGCCATATTTACGTAGTTCAAGTATAGGGTCTGGTACGTGCATCATATAGCTAATTTGTGCTTTAAATTATGATAATAATGCAGAAAAAAGTATAATCCTTTTCATTGTCATGTTTTTGGCAGGATTGCATACAATCATCTGGATTTATTGGTTGAACAAGTTGACTGTGAGGAAGAATGCAATGTCCCATGGGGGAGACCACGTTTTAGGAGACCGATCAGACATGTAATTTAGAGATGACAATTTGCAAAGAGCCTGGTCTGTATATTGAGATTTGAGAGATATGAGATGCTTTGCATGTCAATGGCTGTCAGTTACTGTCAATGGGATTAAGGGAAAATATAAATTAGGAGCATCCCCTTGATTGAACTGTATATTGAGTGATACAGTGGAAATGTAAACAGTAAATTCATGCTTCATTGTCTTAAATCAAGAGGAACATTCTCTTCGGCTGTAGTATACTACAATTTGGAACACTCTTCAATTCCTAATTTTCATGAGATCAATTATGAACTTCTAATTGTTTAAGCGAAAAAAGGGTGAGATTGCATGTGACCTTTTAAAAAAAAAAAAAAAAATATTAAGCTAGGATCCTGTTTAATCATTATATTCGTTGTTTATTTGTTGTACCCTTATACCACTTTTCCCTTTCATCCCTACTATCTATTTTGGAAAAATATATTTGCATTTTGATGTTGTCTTTAGTTTCTCTTTTGACATTAATATCTTCCATAGAATCTAAATATGTTCGGTAGGCCCGTAAAAAGTAGGGGAAGTGCATCGTTCAGAAATCAGAATGAAATTTTTTGTTTACAATAATTATTTTGAATGTGTAATTATTTTTTAAAAGCAAATATATGAATTATTTTTGTTCCCTTTATATTTTATTTATACATTACGATTTGCCAAACATAATTTCTACCACCTCACCTCTGGTCTTCATATAAAATTTCAATCTCGTTCGTAGTACTGTATTACTCCGTATATATTACTAATTTAGCCAGCAGAATGAATTTGGGCGTCCTCAAGCAACAAAGTCAAGTCCCGTTTTCTTGCCTCAGAATTTTTATCTGCATTATGTTCTATCTCTTGGAAGCACTTTATCAAGTATCAAAGGCAAAAATGGCTCCATCCTCTTGCATTTGGTTCTTCGTCTTTCCTTCATTTCTAAATGCTTCTGTTTTGCCCTTCATATATGGCTTGAAAGAGCCACATAGGAAGGTGAACAGAGGAAAGCGTGATGGCAAGAAAATACCCAGAGAAATGAAATGATCAAAATTTAAAACTCAGAACAGAGAAGGAAAGGGAAAGGAAAGAGGAGAAGAAACCACTCAACAACAGGCCCAAATATGAGACTTGGGTATGTTTGGTTTGAGGGAAGGAGAAGGGAGAGGAGGGGAGGGAAAAAATCTTTTGGGAGGACATTGACCATTTTGTCATTAATGATAGAAATATTCTTTTTTAGTGAGATATATTTTAGGAATACTGAAAATTATCTATGGACAATTTTGTAAAGATGAGAGAAAAATTTCTCTTTCAACTTTCCCTCCCACTCCCTCCCCTTCCCTTCTCTCAAACCAAACATATTAAGAGAACAGAACTGTGACAAGTATTCATAATTGATGAAGCCAAGGCTTCTAACACAAACCACAATAAAGTGGATGGCAAAAAAAAAAAATCAAACAGTATAAAGCGACCTAATGGGACCTATCCATGAGGACCTTTGAGATAGAAAGAGAGGAGCGGTAGGGCCCAATGGGACCTATCAATGAGGGAAAGAATCCCAGCTCAATATCTAAACCAATCCTGTATAAAGTTACATATCAATCCGAAACACTTATGATTAACACTAGCGTCAATGGATTTCTCTTTCTACATATATAGTTGTATACCACATACAGGTAACTGTTGAGAGGGTTTCCAGAGTTATGATAGTGTAAGTAGTATTTTTAATATTATAAGCTACCATCAAATGACATGTAGCATTAAGCATAACAAAGAAGAGAAGCCCAAAAGCACATCACCTCACAATCAAATTGTTCAACCCGCATGCTTTGACAGCATCTAAGTACAGGTGTGATCAAACATGACTGCAAGTGAGATCTAACTTTCATCACTTCGAATTGGATAGCATAATAAGGACCTGCAACTCTGAATTTGACAATGAATTACCGTTCTTCAGAACAGCAGATTGAGAATCTACTCTTAAATTCTTAATATGTTCAACAGAAAAACTTCAACGTTCATAACTTGGCAGCTGGCATGTTGTAGAAGGTAGCACGAGCAGTATAAATTAACTTCCCTGTTTTCTTTTGTTTAAACTCTAGTAAAACCACAGTCACATTTCTCCCACTTTTTGCCACAGAGCCGTTCACTTGCAACTCCGTCTGCAAACAGATTTAGCGATAAAAGAGGAGCATGCATCAAAATTGGAGTCTTCCGCTTCCCTAAGAAATAATCAAGAAACAGGGAGACTCACACAAATATGTACATTGTGATCGTACTGAACATCTAAATGACTCCTAGCAGTATAGATAAACCACTTTTACCCCATTCTTGCATATCAAGGAATGCATTAAATTGATACAATTTTCTACGTTTGCCTTTATTATTTCTCTCTACTTTACAAGTGATTTTCACATCTCTTTTCTCTTTCTCTCTTTCCAATAGAAATCAATTAGGGGTAAAATTGACAAAACATTATAAATGACCTTCCAAGTGACTTATATTTTGATTCAAACTTTTTCTCTACAAATGACTTATATTTATCCTTATAAGTGATTTATATTTAGGCAGAAAAGTGGTACGATTATATTTCAAACTCTTTCTAGTTTGGAGAGCCACAATACGAGACTGTAAGGGATATCACTCATTAGACAAAGACAACTAACAAAAAAACATATTGAATCAATAAGCAATTCAAATTCAAAACCTTTCATGTAGACTCGTGTTCTATCCACACTTAATGCACAAATGGCTTTTGTGTGAAAGGCCAAAGACTATGACAGAAAATATTTTAAAGGATTGAACTCCATATTTAATAAATGTACTGATCTACAATACATGACAGTAGACTAGTCACAATTCAATCCAAAACGACTCACGTTCTGCATGGCGCCAGATAAGTAAGCCAAGGAAATTTCACCAAGGAAAAGTTCCTTATCCTCAGACACAACAGTTCTAGCGCAAGCAATAGACACCAATTCAACTGCAGCTGCAAAAGCTCCTCCATGCAGGGATTTGAAAAAATTCTGCAATTTCAATAAACAGACTGAAAAATTAAATCTTGCACCTGAGATAAAAATGGGAGGGGTCTATTATTCTCTCTAAACGCTGTCAATTGAATCAGTAAAGACAATTTTGTAAGAATACTAGTATTTTAGCAATTCACCCGTGATAGGAGTAACATATCAGTTAGCTTGTTATTTTTATTATTCTGTTATATATCCAGTTTTACCATTTAATTATGATGTAACCACTTAGTTATGATGTAACTACTCACATGTAACTATCTCATTGGGTATATAAACACACCACTGTATCAATAATATTCAATTTATTTTCTCCCTTCACAAATATTGTCACAACCCGCGTTTTTTTTTTATGCAGTCATTAACATTAAATTCTGAAACACGAAACTTCTTCACCGATTTTCTCAGCCACCAATAACATGGAAATAGAGGATAGAATATGTTACACTGAGAGGGGATTTGATGATGAAGGTACAGGTGATTCGTCCCCTCTCGATACGGTCGATCTTGAGACAACTGCGAAGGATGTCAGAGTAGTAGTCATAGGTACTGCAATTTTCAGGAACATGCTTGGTGATTCCCATGGTTTCCAAGAAAGAAAGGGTCGATGAACTATGCTGGGGTTCCATTTCCTTCGGAATTTCCCTATCTGGTCTGGTCAGTGAAAAAAGTGTAAGACTTTTTGCAGAGCACAAAGTCGCCCAGCGAAAAAACCCCAAAATAAAAGCCCAATATATAATCCTTCTAAAATATTGTTAACTATATAACATGATTAATGGGAAAATCCTTCTAGGGGCCCTTTTTTGGCAAAAAGAATCTAAAAAGGGCCCTAACTTTCTGTCAATTTCAGAAAGGGCGCCTACTTTCGAAAAAAAACGCATTAAAATTTAACAACTAAATCAGTCTCATTTACAACAATTTTTTTACTCGTTTACAACTAAATCGATTACATTTACAACAATTTTTTTACAACTAAATCACCGATTTACAACAATATCAGTCCCGATTAACAACTATATCGGCCTCATTTACAACTCATCAAAATTCTGACAATCCCAGAATCTGGGATTGTCAGAAAGTTAGGGCCCTTTTTAGATTGTTTTTGTCAAAAAAGGGCCCTGATTTTCCCATTAATTTAATATAACATATTTTTGCCACATCATCGTAAATCAATTTCCAGAGCCTTCTCCTTTTTGGCCTTTTGTCTGATTTTCTCTCCCTCCTCCACACTCATTCATGTGCAGCACAGGAGCTATGAATTTCTTCTCAACAGCATATAACTCCTTAGCTTTCTGGAGAACACGATCTTGGATCCCATGGTATCCTCCTTTTGTGAAGTGGCCCACCACCTTCACTTTCCTCTCCTCCATCATCTTCATCACTTCGATCCTTCTGTCGATCCACCAATGGGCTCTTGCATGAAAAAGAGCCCATCAGAGAGGCAGCTCGGCCATGGTTCACTGAGAAGCAGATGAGCGTCTGTGTGAGAAAAGGGAAGAGGAGATGAACCATAAATGCAAAGGACAGGAAAGATTTCGATCGGCACGCCAACGCCTACCGAGCTTCAGCACAAAAGCTCCTTAGGTGAGCTTCTTTTCAGACGCTACTTTTGCGGTGAAGCCCATCTGCCAGGACGCCATCCCAAACGGTAACAGGGCTGCGCAACGCTCCCTACCGAGCTTTTCTGACGCAACGGCTCACCCAACGCTCGCACCGAACAGGCCTAAAGCGGTGATGCCGAACTGGTGAACACCAGGTTGGACGGTTTGGTTTCTCTTATCCTTTATTTTCTCATCAACCCCATAATTTTTAAATGTCTAATGAATGTGGAAGATAAAAAAATAATCACGTGATGAAGTTATCACTATTTTAACTTTTCTCTCATCATTCTAATTAATGGTTCAAATAGACTCATAAAAAATGATGAAAAAATTGGATGATGAGAGGATTTGCTTCACCGGGAATGAAACTTGCTTTTGATGGTTAATGTCTGTTTGTTTTCTTCTTTTGCGTTATTTTTTGGGACCGCATTGTTATTACGTATTAATTCTTGTTTGCACTATCTTTTGAAGGCTCTACTGGTATCTTTTCAATTTGTGAAATCTTCTCTAAATCGTTTCAATTTTATCGGATGTAGCGAAGCCATGCACTAATGGTATTTTATAATGCACTATTGCTTAAGGGAAAAAGAAACACTCTTTTTTGGCCATCAGAAACTCGATCAGCCACCGGAGGTGAGGTATTTTATAATCATGAGCTAGCAAGTCATTGGACAAAACCCCGGAATTGCAAAATGACAAACCGGTTGATCTAAGAATCTGTTAGCAATATAAACTAATGATTCTCAAGCAGAGGCATAAATAAAAACATAAGCAAGCAAATCGTCTGGCAGTATATAAAATTAGTTCTTGTGAATCTTTCTTGGAGATTTGCTTGTTTGGAACAGCAATTAGAACTTTTAAAAATAACTTTTTAATCATGATTTATGATATACGAGATGAGGTAAGTATGTGAGAAGAGTTTTATTTTAATTTACATGAATAAATATTCTTAGGGTCCCAAACTTCGTGATTCCAACAAAGGCTTTGTTTGCTGCAGGCTCATTAGTAAGGAGAATTTGGCCATAAATAAGTATTAAAAAGCAGAACTAAAGGCAGACTTTTGGACCACATCAGAGATGCAAATTGAGTATAAGTGATGCCTGGTGAAAGACATTTTCGTCTCTCCCACACATGGCTAAGCTTAATTATTCAATTCTCCGCTCTCACTTTGTTAAAATAACAAGGGTTAAAGTATAAATTTACTTTGTAAGTTTTCTCTTAGGAGCAACGTTATCCTATTTTTTTTTTTTTTCAGATCTAATATTGTCTCGGAAGTGTGAAAAAGAAGCAAAGTTGCCCCTAATTGTTAAAAATTTAACAGTCAACGTTAATCTTTTAACGATATAAGGCAACATTGTTACGCTTTGAAACTTTTAAAATAATATTAAACTAAAAAAAAAACCTTCTCGGGATAATATTGATCTTCAAATAAAATTCTTGAAGTAAATTTGCACCTTAACATAATTATGATCCGGGGTTTAGTTAAGGCACCTCATTCATATGAAATGTTGGTCTCGTTTATATATTTTGTGGTTCCAAGGCGCCACAATACAAACGAAATGAGAAAAAGAAAAAGAAAGAAAGGAAGGGATCGTAACTAAAGTTTTCTTCATTTTTATGAATGTTGATTGTTTTCAGCAACGGGTTGTTTCACCTACTTAGAATATACCCATAGTTAATTATTCATGCAAAAGTTTTGCTAGTTTGGGTATTTAATTAATACTACACCTCATGGCGTTATTTATTATTATGATTGTTATAGTGGAAGGGTATCACCAAATAGATTATTTTTCCCCAACGAAACTAAACATTTTATTCGAAATAGATAAAGAGACGCGAGAACAAAGTCCAAGGACAGGAAAAAAAACAAACGGAATATAATTAGTTCACACAGTCTCAGAGCATTAATTAAATTAGTCGCAAGCCTGCGAAAATTGTCGTGGTCTCCTGATGAGTTGCAAGGCTCCCAAGGTAGCTGATCGTTGATACTTGATAACATCAATAATTGGCTGTTTTTTTAATACTTTCAAAGCATAAACTAATTTCACTTGGTGTGGTTTCCTTTACAAATACAACTAGGGAATCTTTGGATCACCTAATCTTATTATTATTATTTTTAACAATTTAGGGATTGCGAAATTGTCAACCAGCTGCAGCCTTTTTTTTTTTTTTTTTTTTAAATATATATCTATATTAGGAAATTGAAAAATTTTTTGAAATTTGCCAGATTGACTGTATTATCTGTCAGTACATTATGATCTGCTAGCTTCCATTTGAATATTCCCTGCGGTTGCTGGCGATGACTAGAATAACAAGACGAAGTTGAGATATAAACTTAGAATATGTCTTCAATTGATTATAATTATTATCACCAGTTGTTTTCTCTATTTGGTTGACACTTTTTTGTTTGCTTGCTTTTTTAAAAGAATTCTTTTGTCGTCTAGTTGTTTCAAAATATAAATCAATACAATTCGACAATTGAAATTTGATTTAAACGATATTAATAAAGAGGAAAACAAAAAAGAAACAAAATGAAATAAAAAGTTAATAGTATTTTAATTTTATCCCATCAACTATTCAAGGTGATATATATGTTCAGATAACATCTTTAGAAATTAATGATAGTGGGCAGAGATATGTTGAGGCTGTGAATGGAATTGTAGATGGAGTCAGTTGTCTGCATCGAATTCAGAGGAGTAATTTCTCTCATATTATGTTTTACAAAATTCTGATGTCCCGCTGGGAAAGTTTCTTCAGGATAATCTATTCAATCAGACAAGACTTTGTAACACTTGTCATGAATTACCAGAAGCAAATAGTGGTGATGATGTACATGGCAACTCAACTCATTTGAATGCAGAACATCAGATTGAAATAACTGAGGGTTGGTTACAATGGAAAACATTTGGATAAGGAGGAAATCTGATTATGTAGAATTGTACAAGGTTGCAAAACTTTATGTCATGAAGCATTGAGAAACTAAACTATAAGACTGTCTAGAAAAATGGAGTGAAATAACGATAAGGCCACCAGAACTAAAGAAATTGCCGAGAGGAAGTTCATTGTAAAGGATATTTTGGGGTATTTCTCAAATGCTAGCTACACTTGATGTGTATATTTCTGCAGGCAATAAAATGAGTTAGCGGCAGCAGATTGGTGCTAAGTTCTTGCCACTTGTATAATCACGTGGTTGAAAGTCATAAAAGTGAAAGAGGCACTGTTCACGCCTCTCCTTCTTTTAATCAAAAGACTCTGCTGTAGTAGCCCAAGATTGCAGTTTTGTTGAAATATAGAGTGCAGGATCATATAGTTTAATAGGTGAAGAATATTGCAAATAGAAGAGGTTGTCGATTGTGGGTCTCGAGAGCCAAAATGGGTATCTTCAAATTAAATATTGGAGCATTTGTTTGCATCAGGTGCTCTGGCTTACAGATTGAATCCTTTTAAAAGTAAATCAGCAAGTGTGGATATAGAGAAGAACGTTGTGAATTGAAGAGATCATTTTTTTTTTTTTTTTGTTGATTGAAAACTGGTCAATTTAATTCACCTTATCCTCTTATTTTTGTGTTGTTCAAGTTTAGCACCTTGTTAAATAGTTTCAACTTGAGGGGGCGTATTAGAAGTATATGGGATTAGTTAGTTAGAAAATTAGAGCCTAGTCTATATATAGAGGGTCTTAATTATTGAGATTAGTGTGTTGGATGTGGAGTCCACACCATAATTAAAGAGGGAGTTAACTTGGTCTCCTCCAAGAGAGAGTTAACTAGGCTTCTCTCTAAGAAAGAATTAGCATGGTCTCCGATCCTTCTAAATTTTAAAGTCAATCCAAGTGGGTTACTCAATGTATGAGCATATTGCTCTTTGTGATAATACAATATGATTCTTCATCTTCTCCATCTTAATTCTTCTTCAATTACATTTGTTAACAATTAATTAATTAATTAAAAAAGGTCAATAAACATAAGGTGGTAACATAATGAAGCTGAAGAATTGTCTGCTGCTTGGTGCAGTTATATATATATATATATATATATATATATAGAGGCCACTCATCCCTTGGGGATATGCAAAGAAAAGAGCAAGTCATTTGATTTAATTTTTAGAGTCAGAGACAGAGAGGAGTGATTAACTGCCAGAAATCAGCATTTGGTCGCAAGGCTGGTCGTTGTTTCTCAGAAGGTGATTTACTGTGATTTTCTTTCTGGGTCTTCTTCATGCATCATTGTTCAATTTAATTAGTTCTCAGTATCTTAATTAACAGAATTAATTACCAGGCTTTATAACCAGTGACATTCTGTTGTTGTTCTTCTTCTCAAACGAATGTGCTTGCTAACTAAGCTCTCTTTATAATTTGCAGTTTTCACAATAGAGAACAAGATGAAGAAACAGGTTTTCATACTGTGGTGGTTTGGAATCGTGACTATGCGACTTTGCTTCCTCCTGGCTGCTTCTTCTGGTGACAACGTATCATTTGATAGGTCGTCCATCGTCTTCTTCTCTTTGTTTTTTCAACTTGAATATAAGCTTAGATGCTTTTGCTTTATACTTGTCACCGAGAGAGTAAGAAAGTTAAAGTTAAGATGATATTATATTCTTTATAGAAGTTAATGATGTTATGAGTTAATGGTTTCCATAAGTTAATATATGTATATATAAGATAAATAAAAGAGTCACGGTTACTTGTCTTATATGTTGTGGTCTGTTGTCACATGCATGAGAAGTTTTGAAAATCGAGGTGCTTTAGAATCTTTTTGTAGTGATGTGTTTTCACTTTTCATTGGGTATAACGAGTCTAGGTGCTTTTCACTTGTCATTGAGGTGTCTCTTGAATCTTCACCTGCCTCTTCCTTCTTCACATGCCTCCTTTTCAATCAATAATATCAGAAAATATGCTTTGATAGATTATATTGTACATGGTTTTTGACTTTGAGTTTGTTGTAGTTCATCATCTATCAACAGTAGTAGTGCGGTTAAGCTAACCACAGGTGATTCAGAGCAAGTGGTCATTGACAATGGCATTGTCCAACTCACTATTTCTAAACCTCAAGGCTATGTTATTGGAATCTCATACCATGGAATCGACAATGTCCTAGAATCTCGTCTAGCACTACACGACAGAGGGTACCTACTCGTCACCTTCTTCAATTCCTTTAAATAACTTCTTCCCAAAAAAAAAAAAAAAAAAAAAACAAACTTCTTCTAAAATGTTCTTATAAAAATTGATAGAGTTCTTGCATTCATGTTTGCAGGTATTTTGATGTAGTTTGGAATGAACCACGAAAGAATAGTATTACTCAAAGGTACATGATAATAAATTAAAGTAGTAATTAATGCTAACTCTTATTGGACCCAACTCATAGAACTGATTAGTTTTATTATTATAATAATATAAAACCACGTACTGTAGAATCAATGGGACCCATTTCTCAATTGTAGCATCGGATGAGGGCCAAGTGGAGGTTTCGTTTGTAAGAACATGGACTTCCTCAATGCAAGGCACTGATGTGCCCATTAACATAGACCAAAGGTGGAATATTATTATTCTTGGATTGGCGTTTAATTTTTATGCTATTTAAAGAATACAGACACACACCCTTTACATATTCACATGTTACTTAACTAATAATATATGGGATATTTGATTTTTCAGGTATGTACTGCGACGAGGCAGTTCTGGATTTTACTCTTATGTGATATTCGAGCGTCCACAAGGATTCCCAGCTGTGGAAGTTGATCAGGTTAGGATTGTCTACAAGCTTCAAGAACACAGGTAAATTACCCCTAAAAAAGGATAAAAACAACACAGTTTTTTAAAATCTATTAATCAATATTAATATACTACTTTGGTCCTAATTATATGAAAAAATTGCAATTTAAAATTATTCATATAATTAGGACTGGAGGGAGTAATTAATAATAATCACCATGTGTTTGGATCAATTAACTTTGAGTTGTTTCCATTTAATTAGTGGTCTTGTGTTTGTGTGCAACCACGATAATTACTGGTAGGTACTACTAATATTAAATATAATAAAAAGTATTTAATTAATATATATAGATGGCTAAATTAATCAAATAAGATATTTAACTTTCAAAAAATATATAGAGAAAATAGCATGATATCTTTAAAATCTTATGCAAACACGTTAAATATACGAGTGTGTGTGTGTGAATAAAAGACTGATCCATGATGTTGGAGCAACAGAAATAGCCAGGATAAACAACATATTATTTTAGGACTTGATTTAAGGCAATACGACAAGGGTTTGGAAGAACGTGAAATGGGCTATGAAACAATCTTCTAATTCACGGGACGAATTTAAACTTTAATTATTTGTTGGGATATAGAGAAAAATGAGGGGAAAGTAGGGGAGGGAATAGTAGGATTGATTTCGACCAAAAAAAAAAAAAAAAAAAAAAACTAGGATTAATAATTTTAAGGTGTTTGCCTTCCGAATACTCCCCCCCCCCCCCCCCCCCCCCCCCAATTTTCTCCCAATCCAAAATAGGGTAAAAGCAATGGTGGTGCGGCAGTAGTAGGTGTACGTGACAACGCATATGCGACAGCAGAATTAACTAAATTAGTAATTTGATGGGCCCTTCCCAAAAAATCAAATTGATGGTGAGGTCTCAATAAGGCTCAACCCTGAGATGTGCTGACGTGGCACTAATAGACATCTTGATATTGCTTAACAAGCTCAGACATAGGAAATCAACAATAGCAGCAACAACATACAGGCTTGGATCGTCTTTTCAGACTGAGATCCTAGAAGTAGGGAATCGCTAAATTCCACAGAAAATAATAAAAGAGACACATGACAGAGTTCTCTCTATATATAAATTGTACTTAATTAATCTTCAATTCATTAAGTTATCCAGGTTTATAAATCTAAACAGGACTGAATTTTAAAATGATCATGTCCTGTACAGGTTTCATTATATGGCTGTATCAGACAATAGGCAAAGGTTCATGCCAACCATGGAAGACAGAGAGAGTGGGCAAGTCCTGGCTTATCCTGAAGCTGTTCTCTTAACCCACCCATCCAACAAAGACTTCAAAGGAGAGGTGCGTACTTCTTTCCCCCAGGCTGTCTATATGTATCTACATATAGCTACAGGCTTACATTTTTCTCAAGTGTACGTAGACTAGTGTTTGTTTTGATTTGATATAACACTCCCGTGAACCATACTGAGTGGGGTGGGTAATTAGGTGGACGACAAATATCAGTACTCATGTGAGAACAAAGACAACAGAGTCCATGGTTGGATTAGCTTTGATTCACATGCACCTGTTGGCTTCTGGATGATAACACCTACCAACGAGTTTCGCAATGCTGGACCCACCAAGCAAGACCTCACCTCTCATGTGGGCCCCTATACCCTTTCGGTATGAGAAACAAAGGCCCAAGAACTTTTTTGACTTCGGCACTTCATATCTTTCTTTAGTTTTACCGTACCGTATAACTTATTTTCTAAAGGCTGACATAGATGCCAGGTGGGCATGTCACTTTGGCATAATCAGTTAACTAAGGTTAACTGTATATATCCATTAAGTCACGGTAATATTGACCCATTTTTTAAACTTCCTGAATAAAGTTGTGCCCTCGAAAACTTCTCATGGCTAGTGTCCATTAGTGGAAACTTTTAGAACAATTTAGCTTTTAACCGTTTTTAAAATGGTCAAGACAATATTGTAACTTCACACAATACTTTGTGGCTAACAGCATAAAAAGTGTAACTCAAAACTACAATAGAATAGGTAGCCGTTTGTTTTCCCATTTTATTTTGTAAGATTTGATTAATATATATAGATGTTTGTGAGCACCCACTACGCTGGGAAGGAGGTAACCATGGCGTTTCAAGAAGGGGAGACCTATAAGAAGGTTTTCGGGCCTGTTTTTCTGTATCTGAACTCTCTTTCAAGCAATGAGGATCCACAGACGCTTTGGCCAGATGCAGTGCAACAGGTAATTATATGAATCAAGTACCGATCTTTTTTCAACAAACATGAAAGATAATGTCATATATATAATTTGTTATTTGATTCAATCAGATGTATAAGGAAGCCCAAAGATGGCCATATGATTTCCCACATTCACGAGACTTCATTCCATCTACTCAACGTGGAAGTGTGGTTGGAAGATTACTAGTTCAAGATCGGTATATCCGAGGAGGGAGCCTTCTCTATGCTAAATCTGCTTATGTTGGTCTCGCTCTACCCGGTTCTGAAGGATCATGGCAGACAGAAAGCAAGGTACTAATATTAGGGTGTTTTTGGATTAGAAGCAGTAGAAGTGACTTTTTTTTAATATGACTTTTGTAAATGTTAGATAGAGGAAAAGTTATATAAGGTAATGTGTTTTACTTTTGGATTAACTTTTATAAAAAAGTTAGTTTGATAAACTGAAGTTTAGTTTGATAAACTGAAGTTTGTTTGGATGAGTAATAGAAAAGTAAATTTAGATGTAAAATGACTAAAAATAACATGAATTTTATTAAATAATATATATAAATATATATATTATTTGTACACAACTTGATAACTTGTATAGAAATATTAAAATTGAAATTATAAAAAATATCGAAAGTTAATTATTTATTTGCAACAGGATTTTTTAATCTTGATCAACTCATTATTTCTTTCTTATGGTGTAATCTATACATAGGGCTATCAGTTTTGGACACAAGCTGATAACAAGGGCTATTTCGTGCTTAAGAATGTTATACCAGGGGACTATAACTTGTATGCTTGGATTCCTGGCTTTATTGGTGATTACAAATATAATAATATAATCACTATCACGCCAGGTACGTACCACATTCTGTTCATTTTCCCTTTAGATTTAATTTGGTCGAAACCCTATTTTCAAAACTTTCTAATTCACTTGTTTTGTGTATTTATAGGGTGTTTAATAAAATTGGATTCACTTGTATTTAATCCTCCAAGGGGTGGTTCTACCCTTTGGGAAATTGGATTTCCAGATCGCACAGCCGCAGAATTCTATATTCCAGACCCTAGCCCTAAACTCATCAACAAATTATACAGTGAACAATCTAAAGACAAGTTAGAAAACCATAACCCATTTATAGTTATTTACTATATATCAATATATGTATATATTTTCTTTTCCTTTTACGCTGACAGTTTTTGTTTCCTTGACGCAGGTTTAGGCAATATGGACTGTGGGAACGTTATGCTGATTTATATCCACACAATGATCTAGTTTACACTGTTGGTGTTAATAGGTATGAGCGGGACTGGTTTTACGCTCATGTTACAAGGTACGTAATTCAAACAATGTATAATAATCTAACGATATAAATTGATACTGTTAAAATTCTGTTATTACTTTAATAAATTTGGTGTGTGTAGGAGAATAGGAAATGGAGTATATCAGCCCACTACGTGGAAAATTTTGTTTGAACTTGAGAATGCATTCACTGGAAGTTATACTCTACAATTAGCCCTAGCATCAGCCACTCATTCTCAATTGCAGGTACTTCGTACTAAAACATGATTAACTTCTTTTATAATTAAAATTCTCTCTAAACCATGTAATCAAAGATAGATAGATATAATAAAATGTCACGACATTAGTGTACGTTTTAATCAGTTAAAATTGGCTTCTTAAACCTCACCTAGAACCGGTTTAAATAGTTTCAAAAGTCAAGCACTTTCTAGACTCACTTGTTAGTACTTGAATTAGCATGATTTGGGAGCTACAAATATTGCAGGTTTGGGTGAATGAGCAAGGTGATAATATTCCTCCGTTATTTGAGAGAGTAGATTTCGGAGGAGATAATGCAATAGCAAGGCATGGAATCCATGGATTATATTGGTTGTTCAGTATTGATGTTCCAAACGATCGTGTAGTAAAAGGAACAAATACTATTTATTTAAGACAGTCAAATGCCACTAATGCTTTCCAGGGAGTTATGTATGACTATATTCGTTTAGAAGGACCTCCAACTCTAAAGTCTTGATGGAGTTCACGCAATATCTACTTGTATAGTTGACTCATTTTACTCTTATATTAAGAATGGTGTCATCTGTAAACATGTATAAGCTCAGTAAATTTGTGTAAAATAAAATGTTAAATAAGAATATTGTGTACTTTCTTTTCTTAATCAACATGAAAAAAAATACGCGACTCTTCTATATATTTGTTATGAAATTCTGCATTCTCTTCTAAAATAAAAGTCTGTTGTTAAGTCATGCAATAAATTCCTCTTAGCGGATAATTATTTGAGATCCAATTGCGCGCACACACTAATCAACACACTACTTTTCTATTTGCAACAAAATATTGTTGTGAATTTTTTTTACCAATTTTAGTAGGGTTTCAAAACCACCAAATAAAAAAAAAGGCTAAAGTATACGTTTGGTCTTTCATATTTGCCTCTGGTTTCATTTTAGTCCTTTAAGTTTGTAAAGTACACGTTTGGTCCCATAATATTAATACCGTTAGTCGACTTAACGGTGAGTCCGATTTAACGGAAAATATTTGATTTAACAATTTTAAGCGATGATCGTGCAATTAAATGTTGATCAAACATATTTATATGTTACTATTAATATTTTAAATCCTATTAATTGAAAAATATTTAATATTCTTTCGACAAATATTTAATCTTTACAAACGTGAAAAACCGTAAAACAAGATGTGAAGATTAAATATTTTTCAATTAATAGGATTTAAAATATTAATTTATTAAAATACTAACATATAAGCATGCTTGGTCAATTTAATTACATAGTCATAATTTAAAATTGTGGAGTCATTATTTCCCAGTTAAGTTAGACTAATAAAGGTGTTAATATTAGGGACCAAACACGACTTTATAAACTTAAGGGATTAAAATGATACTGAAAAAACACGGCTTAAAAAAATGTATACTTTAGCAATGGCATGAGCACACTTGTGCAAATGTCTGCAAGTGTAGACACAAACTTTGAGAGAGAGATATATATATATATATATATATTTGTGAAGGAAACTTATGGTAATTTGTCTGGAGTGGTCTGGTGGTTATCAGGTTTGCCTCACACGAGGTTCCCTGTTCGAACCCAGCGTTGGATAATTAACTTAATTGTTTTTTCAGTTTTTGGATGGACTTGCGGCGGACACAAAGCGCGTGGGAAAAGCCTTCTAAAATGTTTAATTACATTTATATTTATAAAAGAAAAAATTGTTAAAAAATTTCTTAGCATCATAAAATTTATTGCTAAAAAATATCTAATAACCCAAGTTTTTAGCAGGTGTAGCTCATATTCAGATATATATAATATATTTTCTCAACAAAGTGCAAATATTTTCCATTTTATATATAGTTGAAGATAAGTTACACATAATTAAATAATAACGAAGAAGGCAGAAAAAGGCAATTAAAATTGGTAAAAGATAAATAAATATGTTGAATTTCAATAATTCTAAAGAGGCTGATTTAAAATTTTGAAATGTTACAAAATTTGACAAATTACCTAACCACCTTACTTTTTTTAAAATAAAAATTCAAAGGGCCTTAGTTTACAACTTTAGTATCACTATTAACAACTTAAGTATTTCTAATGACAATTTTTGCGTGAGACATTAAAATATAAATATATATATATATATATATATATATATATAATAGGCTGTTGAATGGGTGCATTATTTAGCCGTCTTCATCTAAAACCCAAAAAAAATATGTTTATGAATTCGATAAGCAAATTGTATTACAAAAGTGCTCCTATAATTAGAACCTGAGGTAGTATATTTTTTTTCTTCCAGAAAATGTCAACGATATAATCTTAATGCATTTAAAATTTTCCTTAAAAAAAGATTTCGGGAGCGCCCCCCCCGAATCCTCCAACTATTTGTACACCCACAAATATAAAATTCTCCGCTCACGCTTTAGCCTTTAGCCTAAAAAAAAAAAATCAACTTTGATAGAGGTGAAGCCTTCTCCTATAATCGCATCTTCTTTATAATCCTTTATCCTCTCACGGTCATACCGTTTCTCCAACTTCTGTATTACTGCGCGGAGATTGACCAGAACAAATAAAGTATTTATATACATACGCCAGTGTTTTTTCCCATTTAATTCTTTTGATTTTGGGCACGTGCGCATTTAACTCTTTCTAGGTTCTAGCTCGTGCTCGCAGGTATGAATATTTGCTAAATTTACATAAAAGCCATGCATGCATCTGTATTAAATGTTGAGATGTACATTAACCAACCTATATTTGTTTCTTTAAATATTATACATGCATTGACGTGGTCTTCTGCATATAATGACCAGAAGTTAATTAGATTCATGAATCTAACATGGAATTTAAAAGTTATGATTTTTATGATACATAGAGTCAAGAATGCTATATATAACAAATTTTTATCTCTCTCTTTTCCTCCTCATCTTACACAGGCTACATATATACGATTATTAATATCTCGCACTACGGTTTTTTATGGGAATGTCATAAAAGGCATACATATTATATGAACGGGACTTCCGAATTTTTTGATTCACCGTACGATAATTTACCCAAAACAACTAAATAAAATTAACCTTTAAATATATAAGTATGATAAATACAAAATTTATAATATGATTAATTTAGATGCCATACACTGCACATACATGTTGCTCGCAAGGAGCTAGATTTCTATACATTTTTACTCGTCATCTTTAAAATCATTACATTCCATATATTTAATCAGATATTTATTATGACTTCATATAACTAGTAGTATAGGCTTAAGCGACTAATCCTTACAGGCGTCTTTGTGCTACTAGCTACTTAGTCTTGCTCTCTGATCTGCAGCTTCTTCACTACAAATCACAAATTCTTAGCAGCGACGTATGTTTGCATTTTCTTCTGATGTTTTTTTATTTCCATCTTCATATATTTTCATTAAAAAATTATGAATATAATCCCAAATAACACGAAGATTAATTCAAGGAGGAGAAAAACTAAAAACTAAGCATTCATCTATGATATTTTAACTGATTTCACTCTATATAGAATGCTGAAAATCGAACACTTTAAAAAAAAAAATAATAAAATAAATTCTTCCACTTAGGTCAAGCATAAAATTTTCAAAATCTTACGATAATGGGATAGAATTTCGTTCATCCTATATTTACACATCTAAGTGTAATCGGTAAAGTTAATTAACTCCGAATATAAAACTTTCTTTTGGCCAGTAAAGGGCATATATTTTCGCTGATGAAACAGGAAAACCAGTAGCAGAATCCACAAGGCCACAGCAGCCATATAAATGCCCGTAGTTATGTAGAGAGAGAGAGATAAAACAACACTAATGTAATAAAATTAATTGAGGAAGGGTGATCTGTAGACAATATATGATTGAAAATATGAAGGTACATGTTTACTGAGAGTAAAAAAATTTAACTAATTTTTTTAATCTGTGTGAAAGTTGTTAAATGTCTCTTATAAGAAGAAACAGATGCACTATTTTATAATGACGGTGTTATAAATTCAAGGGGAACTCCTTCCAATATGCTAATCTCTTGGGATTGAACTCTCTTTTCAGACTTGTACGTTTTTAAATAACATATTGATATGTGCTGCTTCAATGGCTGTTATGATTGCAGGAAACATTATTTGATCGATCTGGCGAGATGTTTGCCAAGACCCTGGTTTTGGGAGCGAAAACATTTTTGATCTTACAAAGTGAACGGGGTACCCTCGAATACCCACTTCAAGTTCAAGGATTGTCGGTATCTTGTTGTCTCTCTTAAATCTCAGCAACGGCCAAGCAAATTGTCTCATTTACCAGTTTCAACTTTACCTAGACAACCACGTCTTCGTCTTCAATAATGTTGCTAAAAGGTACTTTCCTCCGTTAATTTGATTATATTAAGGAAGTTAGTTAAATTAGTTGACATAATATGTATTTTCTAAAGCACCTTAATTCCATCCCTAGTTCTATTTTATAAGAGCCCAAAATTTGAATTACTTTAGTCATTTTTATAAGAACCCAAAAATAAGTATTTGAACATTTACTGTGTTTTTTTTTTTTTTTTCCCCATTTTCACCCTTGATTAATTATATGTATTGCATTAATTAAAAGGTTGGTGATATTTATATTTACCATATTTGTTTCTCTTACTCATCTCTTAGGGCATATTGAAAAAAGTTTATTTCAGACATACTTATTATTTTTAACTAATTTTAATTGCTTTATTAAATCATGTAATTTGGTTATCGAGGTATTATAAATAAGACAAGGGTAGTCATTAATAATGATTCATATTTTTTCTCCATACTTATCAGTAACCTTTAGTGCATTATTATTAATCCTCTAAATTAAACTCTTTTGTTCTTGGTAGGAGTCGTAATCTGGAATAGCTAGTTCTCCCCGGGTGGGTCCCAGATATCACAAAAACTGGAATCAATCTAGCAATGAAGCAATGGAAGGGCTAGAGTCGTTGACAGTTGCCAACACTTTGGTAGCTCCTCACTTTCTGCAAGCCATAGGCAAATGCTGTCCCAACTTCTCAGAACTAAAGCTAACTTGTCATTTGACCTTAAAGATTGTGACAACAATGGCGAAGCATGTTCCAAAGCTGAAGGTATTAAGTCTCCAATCTGTAAGGATGAACAAGAATGATTTGGTTTACATGGTGAAGAAATTGGAGTAGTTGGAGGTTCTTAATGTGACGCATGGTTTCATTGTTTTTGGGAAACGTCGGCCCCGCATCATCGAAGTATACCCGCAATATTCGCTTCTTCCGACGTTGCTAGAGAACATGCTGATCGAGAAAGCCAACAACGTTAATTTACTATGGTGACTCACTCAAAGTGAAGATAAACTAGTTAGAAGAAAAGTCAGATTAATTTCAGCAGGCAGAACATTGACCAAATATAAATAGTTGCATATTAATTAGATAAGTCTGCCACGTGTCATTATTAGTTTCAACACTGTTATGACGTCTCATGCAAGCTGTTGTTAAGCATTATGTTACACTCCTCTTATCAAATCCTTTCTGTCAGTCTTTCAATATAATGTAAATCATGAATCATTATCAATTGAATTGATTAAACTCTAAAATATATTTCATATTTAGAGATCTTGCAGTCGGGCAATTCCTGGTAACAATGAAACTATGTGTTACATTAGGAATCTCCAACTCGTTCAACTTCTTTACCACATGCACCAAAGAATTTTTGTTCACCCTTAAGGATTGAACACTCAATACCTTAAGCTTTGGAACATTCTTGGCCAGTGTCCACCTCATGATTAGGGCATTACTTCATTAACATCTTGTATCTCTCCCAAGTGGCATAAAGATGCTCGTCTGGATGTTGTCTAAAGCTTAAAAATTCATCCCTAGCTTCCACAAATTTGTCATCAAAAAAGAACCAAGCTCTAAACTTAGCCTCAAGATCAGCCTAAGAATTGATAGACCCTTCCGAAAGATTGATGAACCAATCCCTAGCCTTGCCTTGTAGAGAGAGAGAGAGAGAGAGAGAGAGAGAGAGAGAGAGAGAGAGAGAGAGAGAGAGAGAGAGAGAGAGAGAGAGAGAGAGAGAGAATAATCATAGCCTCAAAACATCTTGGGGAACTCCATTTTGCTTGAATGAATCACATACTTCCAAGAAGTACATCAAGTGCTTGTTAGTGTCTTCATTGTAAAGATCTTGGAACATCCCATACATTTGAAGCAATGTTATCATAACCGGCTTGATCTCAAAGGTACTTGCTTGCATTTCCGCATCCGAATGCAAGGTTGAGGACCTTGCATATTCTCGACTAGCAAAGTCATTGACGGTAGCTCTATCATATTCATCGTCGCCATGGTTTCGAGATGCGATTCAATCTTTTCTTCAATGAGAGGCACTTCGTCAAGTATCACTACCAATCCGTCCGGATGCAAGTTTTGCATATACTGAAATGGTACCTATAAGAGAAACAAGCAAGAGCGAGTATCAAACTAAAATAAAAAATCAATAAAGAAAAAAAAGAAAAAGAAAAATTGTATACCTAACTAAAAGCTCAAGCGAAATTTACTAACACAAGCCTAAGGTTGACCAAAGGATTTGTTTGGACAAATCCCCAGCAACGGCGCCAAAAACTTGTTCTTCTCACAAGTGCACAAGTTTCGCAAGTAATAAAGTGATAAGTAAAGTATCGTTCCCACGAGGATTTGTGTAACAAATTGGTTAAGCAAAAGGCTTAGTGAATTTCATCAAGTTGAGCTAAAATAAAGTTTTGTTGTGGAATGAGAACTTTCAAAGACTATTTCTAAAACTAAAAATTGATGAAGGTAAATGATTCTTTGACTTCAAGGATAATAGAACCTATGATTCTTTTTCCCCTTTTGCATTTCATAAAACTTGGTTAATTTCCTCTCTAGTAGTATTTCAATACATATATGTGTTAGCCTAAAATTCTAAAACACTTGACATGCTCTCTCAAGTCAAAATCAAGTTTCGTTCTCTTCTCATTAAAATGCACAATCTCTTGCTACAATTAATGAGAATCAATCTTTAAACAACAACCTTAATGTGACAATGCAAGATTAGTAAATATATCTCTATTTTACCAACAAATTATTCATTTATCAAGTAAGCTTCAAGACAAGCATGATTTCAATCAAGTTTTACACCTAGATTAGCTCTCTCAAGTCAAACCTAAGTGAATAAATCATCTAAATGGAGGCCAATCACTTAGAAGCATTAACCCAAGGTTGAAATCAATACACACACACACATATATATTTATCTACAAAAAAGAGGAATATTCAAGTATTAATCCATACAAAGGGTCAAAAGAACCCTAGAATGAAAGATTTAGCTACTCATGTCCAAATACAAAGAGATTCTAAACAAAACTAGTGAATACATGAGGAAGCTAAGTGGAAAAGAGGAAGAACCAAGGTGAAAACCCCAAAATCACTCTTAGGTTGAGTACCTAAGCCTCCAAGATTGTCCAAATCTCTCTCCCAGCTCTTCCCTTTCGTGCTCTAATGTTTTCTTGTGCGAGAGAGTGTGTTTTTCGGCCTTTCCTTTCAAGTTAAATAGGGTTTATATATATATATATCTATATATATATATTCTAAAGTAAAAACGCACAACTGTACTTTCACGAATGGCTGCGTGATGAGGGCCTTTTTGTCTTTAGCCATGGGGTCCACAATCAAATATAACCAAGGATTGCGTATAGGCAAATCGAGAATCGTTCTCTCTTTTCGAGGAGCCTTTTATTGAATCCTAAGTAATCTAAATGCCATGCAAATGCAATAAAAACAAGGGGAAAATTGGTTTTGGATTTTTCGATTAATAAACTAAAGAGAAATGCAATTTAATTTAATGCTAAACTATTATTTTTTTGTGCTTTCTTTATAAAATGGAATGGAGTTTGAAATGTGAGAATGAAGCTCTTGGAAATGAAACAAAGACTATCACGGTTCAATAAATATAGGAGTAAATTTTCACTAAGTCTAGATGAAAAACCCAAGATACCACTTGAGTCCAATATTCCCAATTAATAGTAACTCCTACTACCGTAGCTAACTACTATCTCTTGAGATATTGTTTAAAACAACTTAGTGCGTGATTGAGATTAAATTAGTGCAACTTGCTTTCTCTTGATATGAATGCGATACCACGCCACTCAATTAATCCAATTCAATTATACTATCTAACAATACCACGTAGAAAGCACAAAATCATTGAATCAATAAGGTAATATATATATATATATATATCCAACAAACCACAAAATTCAATCCAATCATATAGGTTCAATCCACAAAGTTATCCAACTGGGTAAACTAAGTCTCAAAATACAAATCAATATTCCTAAAACTAGGAAATTAAAATGCAATTAGAGAAAATAGATTGAAATAAAATAAACTCCCCTATCTGTTTAAGCTTTGAAACTCCAGCACAAATCCCCATCTCCGAGAGGTAAAATGACTCAGCCACGCATGATTTTGGATTTAGCTCCAATGAGCTTTAATATGGAAATAGCAATCTCGAAAATTAATTGAATAGGTTGCAGAGGGCAGAGGAGGCTGAAATTAAATGGTGGATGATGATTGGCGACAGTGCGATCGACGGAGGGAGTGAGAGACGGCGAAGGTGAAGATGATGGTGTGAGAAGGAGATGATGGATTGTGGAAACGTGGTGGTGATGGTGATCGACGGTGGAGGTCGAGAAAGGAAGAGGATGAGGATGAAGGTCTTTGTGTGGTCGAAGGTCTCGGTGTCTCACGGTGCTCAAATGTCAAAAAACGCGTCTCGGATGGTGGAGGTGGAAGACGGTGGTCGGCCGGTGTCTGGTCTGTATGGTCTTCTTAGGTCTCTCAGCTCACGGTGACAGTGGGTGTGAAGATGGAGGGGGAAGGAAGAAGGTATGTCGCAGCGACAATGGTGGAAGAGATGAAGTCACCGGCGACGGAGGTGTGATGTGAAGAAGAAGGAAGGAAGAAGTCGTGGATGAAGGTGCTCGGTCCCCCGAGTGTTTGCGGCGCTCTTTCCATTTATCGCCCTTAGCTCTCTCGGGTTCCTCATTCAATCTATCGGGTCCTGGGTCTTTCAACTGTGGTTGCTGAACCTAGTTCCTGGTCAAAACGCAGAGTTTTGACCAAGGACTAAAGTGTGAACTTTTAAAAGTTCTGGAGAGGGACTAAATTGAGAATCTGCAAAACTTTTTGGGGCGTAAACCATGATTTCCAAAACATTTGGGTAATTTTCTATAAATTTCTCCTGGCCCCTTTTCTTCCTTGATTCCCAATTTTCAGAAATTGTAGGGCCCTTTCTTGTAATTTTCCCTTGTCTTTAAAACATTAATTCTAACCCACAAAAATCTCCATTTTCTTCTTAAACACCTACAATACAAAATTAAACACAATGTAGCATCAAATGTCCAAGAAATCATTTGCATGAATTATGAATAAATTATGACCATTTTTCCCCTAATTACATTTAATTCAATACAAATGTCTCTCCCTCAAAATTAGTGTTTAATCATGCAATAATGTCCAAAAAATGCATTAAGAATCCCAATTTAATCATGAAAAATCATATAAAAATATGGTCAGTGTACACAGAGAGCTATTTTTCTTGACTTACTATGGCAAGTTTGTCAACTTGCCACGGCCAGTTACACAGAGAGTATATTTCTTGAGATTGTTCACTTTCCATGGCTAGTTGGTCAACTTGCTGAAGCCAGTTGTTCAGGTTCCTTTTAGCTTTGCACTATTTCACCTCCTTTATTTCTTTCCTTGTTTCTTGGTTCTTGTAGAGCTTCAAAACTTGTCTTCATTTTCCTACAAAAGAAGGAGAAATTCTCAATTCTCAATTGAATCACAAACTTTACGAGGATATAACAAGAATTTCTTGATTTTTGCACGATACTTTGATATGCACATTTTCTTTTATATACTACATGTCCTATGCATATTTGAACCCCAAAAATAGGTAAAAATAGAGAGAAAATGTGATGGAATGTTGTCAATTTCTAAGAGTCAACACATTGTAGGAAGCATTATTTGAGTATGGGGAAAAACAATAAATCATCAAAAGACATGAGAGATTGGAGTGAGATGAGCTATGAAGTGTTGTTGAGAATCTTCATGACTCTAGATTTGATGAATTTCTCTGCCGTTTCCATGGTGTGCAGCTCCTGGCGAGATGTTTGCCAAGACCCTTATTTTTGGGGTGGGAACATGCTCGATCTTACCAAGTGGTCAAAAACCCTAGAATACCCACTATATGTTCAAGGATTGTTGGTCTCTTGTTGTCTCTCTTAAATCTCAGCAACGGCCAAGCACATTGTCTCATTTTCTAGTTTCAACCTTACCTAGACAACCAGGCCTTCTACAATGTTGCTAAAAGGTACTATCTCCGTTACACTCCTACCAGCCTCGCCCTCTCGAGTGGCGGGTTGAGGGATCCCTTTTATGTATTATCTTTCCTTAGTTAATTATCCCAAATTATCATATATCAGAGCGTTACGCGGCAAACACATGATCGGTTTGGACGAATACATAGTACTTGTAAAAGTGTGATCAACAAAAAGTAAATAGTCCCCGTAGGGTTAGGGTACAATAATCCAAAGATAAATGCTGAGCAAAAGTAAAATATAAATTTATCCCAAATTATAAAATACAAAAGGTGATAGGGCATTCCCTATTTCTTCAATCCTCAGCTCAGCTCATGCCCTTACCTTAAATCTCCAGTCAACTCAGCTAGAAATACCTGTATCTTTAGCATAGTTTGGAGTTCAAAATTGAACCCCAGAGTAACTGTTAAACTTATATACAATATGTATGCAATGCATGTATGCCACCATAATTAGGAAAAACATAACATCAATGGTAACACATATCACATGCATTCAAAACACACAATCACGCCAGCTAGCCTATAGACATAGACCCCGGTTCCTCAGTGTTAGAAAAACAACAGTAGCCAGGGCCTTAAACCCTAACTACATTGAATGCATCACAAGCTCGGTAGTGACCTAAGGACACATAGTCCACTAGGCCCTACAGCCCAAACGCATGTCCCACTCACGAGACATGTTCCTCAATCATGGCACAACAAACATACAACAGTAACATAGAGTATGCGAGTAAACGGTTATTACCTAGCCGTTGATCGGTAATTAATAAACTTTCCTCAGCGTCCGAATATTACTGATCCGAATAAGTACTTTCCTTTATAAAAAAAAAAAAAAAAAAAAAAAAGCAAATACACCCCATTTTATTCACTTATATAAACTCTCCTCTTAATTTCAAGAAATTCGCATGCTCCAACTTCGAAAATTCATAATTAATTCTATAAAAATCCAATTAACGCAATTCAAGTGACCATTGAACCCTTGACATGTCTACTATTTATTAAAAATACTTCCAGAGGTCACAAAATCTCACATCCTTTTTCTATGTTAAAATCATACTCACTGGTCAGAGGTAAAAACTCAATTTCTAGGCTATTTTGAAAAATTTTGTTTCTCTTAGTAGACATCTCGAAAAATTACAAAATTATATACCAAAATAAATATTAGGATGTCTAATTTAAGCATGTAAAATTTCATGACCATTGGACTTCTTTTATTATTTTAAAATAATTTCTTAAGCTCGACTGCTCAGAAATTATCAAAGCTGGCAGTTTTCCTAATTCCTTATAACTTAGCCTTTGAGTTTCAAAATAATGTTCCTTACTTGTTCCCATAGAAATTTTCATTTTAAACAATTTGAACATGTTAAAATAGACAAAATCCCACTGTTTCCTCATGTTCTAGGTCTGACCGAAAGTGTGATGCAAATAGCATCCAAATTCTTCTTCTTAAACCTTATGATTTTGTGTTATTTGACCTTCTAATTCCATTTTTCAAATTTAATACACTTCTAATCCATCTTAAGAACCCTTGGGCAGAAACTCATCTTAGAGTCTATAATCTTCAAATCTATACGAGACATGAGAGAATTAATCCAAGATCAACCAAGGTTACAAATAGTGCAAGAAGACTAGGGATGTCACTTACTTAACTTGTGCTTGCACTTCTTGCAATTTCCCTTTTTCCTTGAGTCCTCTAAGCTTTTGGCTTCCCTTAGAACACCATGCATAATAACCTTCTCAATATTTAAAACTTATATAATTGATGAAGAAGGAAAATTGGGACTTGAATCATGATCACTTACCTTAGGTGACTTAGTATTCCCTTCCTTCTTCCATCTATGTTTCGGTTTGCCTACCTCTTGGCTCTCCTCAAGTCTGACGGAAAGTGCAGAGAAAATGAGGAGTGAAGAGTGTTTTAATATAATTTATCATTCAAGCCACAAGCCACGGATTTGGAGATTAAAGAATGAGATGATGTGGCGGTTTAGAAAAATGGAAGAGATGAGGTGTCTATCTTGACCAAATGAGCAAGAAATGGAAGATAAAAGATGGCTTATCATTCAAGCTATTTTACCACCTCCTCACCATAACCTTTTTTTATTTATCATGTGATAAAGACAATTTTTCATGCTTCTTTCCTATGTCGCCAGCTCCCTTTCTTAGGCATAATAATTATTTGACTCACATGCTCTCTTGTTTATATCTAAGTTTTATCTTTAGTACAATTTGATTGGCTTACAACTCAAGTTTTGACTTTAGCTTCCTGTTACAAATGCTTGACTTTTGCTTTGGCTTATCTTGCAAGTAATTTTATCTCCTCCTTGTCCTTAAAATCTGACGCCATTTAAGGGCTGAGAATGAAGTCATATTTTGTTTCCATTTGCTTCTAATTGAAGCCTCTTCTTGGTCTTTGTTGGTTCCCTCTTATTGGCTAATTTCTCCCTAAGCCTTTGACCTTTCTTTTCGGTTTTCACATTGGTTTAAATCATCTTTTCTTTCCCTTGGTCATGGCTGCACGAAATTGTGGCTTATAGAGGAAGATTTTTGTGTCTTCAAGAATATTCATTTGACCCTTGTCTAATAAGCCACCTTACATCATCTTTGATGATGTAATCTTAATTGGCTTCAAGCTTAAGTTAAAGTTCAATTACCTTTGATTTTCCTTGACTTCCAATTATTCCTTTTCACATGAAGAAAAACATTCTTGTCTTAGTTTCCCTTGAATTGGCCAAAACCCTAGTCAAAAGGGAACTAAAATATTGCTTTCAAGTTCTCTTGCAAACATGTTACTCTCTTTGACTTTTTGTTCTTCCCTTTTTGCATGGATGATGAGGGCCTTAAAGTCTTTAGCCTTGGGGTCCACAATAAAAAATCAACCAAGGATTGCGTATAGGCAAACCTAGGATCGTTCTCTCTTTCGAGGAGCCTTTTATTGAATCATAAGTAATCTAAATGTCATGCAAATGCAATTAAAACAAGGGGAAAATAGGTTTTGGCTTTTCAAATTAATAAATTAAAATATGATTACAATTTAATTAAATGCTACCTATTATTTTTGGTATTTTTATAAAATTGGTGAATGAGTAAATTAAATGATATGGATTGAAAATATGGATGTTGGCGCTCTTGGTGATGAAGAAATGACTATCCTTGCTCAAAAAGATTTTGGGAGTTAAAATTCATCAAGTCTTTAAGAAAAACCCCAAGATACCACTGAGTCCAATATTCTCAATTAATAGTAGCTCCTACAAACATAGCTAACCACTACCTATTGAGAAATTGTTAAAAACCACTTGACGTGCAATTAAAATTGGAATAATGCAACATGAGTCTTCTTAAAATTGAGTATATAACAGTCCCTCAAAGGGTACAAATCAACCACATTAACTAGACATTAACACGCTAATTAATATAATCTCATTGCAACCACAAGAAATTAAAACACATATTTTTCACACTACAAAATCCAATCTCAACTACAATTATCAAACTAACAGAGACAATAAACATTAATCTCAGTTCCAGAATTTATACACAATAATTCCTAAAACTAGGCAATCTAAATGTATAAATCTAGACTAATAGAATGAATAAATTAACTCCCCTTTAAAGCTTTGGAACTCAAGTCAATCTCCACCACCAAGAAGCAACAGAAATCAGCCTCTCATTGTTTTAAAATACCCACAGCTCAAAGTCTCCCAAACTGACCAGCCAAGAAATCGAACTCGTTGGAATATGAAATAATTGAATTGAGTGAGGCAGAGTGAAGAAACTAGATAGAGGAGAGAGAGAGATGGGTCTGGTTCTGTTCAGGTCCAGAGAAGGAAAAAGAATGATAGAGTCAAAGACAATGGAAGAAGAGGGAAGAAGAAAATTGAAGGTCCATGTCTCTCCCTCAGCTCGCGGGTCTCCACGGTGGTGAACGGACGTTAAGGAGGAATGAAGAATGAAGACGAAGGTGAGAGGGAAGAGTTGACGATGATCGAAGGTCTCAAGGCGTTGTGGCGGAGAATGGGTAACGGAGGTCGCTCGCCGGCGATGGAAGGAGAGAGTGGTGTCGCCGGCGGGGGGTGAAGAAATGGAAGAAGGAAAGGTCGAGGAAGAAGGTCTGGGTGTTCAGCGTGGTAGCGTGTAGGTCCGATGGCGTGAAGATGATGCTTTTCTTCCCCCTGGTTTTGTCTTTTCTTTCCTATTTAATGTGTCAGCGCTGGTTCTGCATTTTTATTCCCTCAGCTCCTCAAAATCTGACCTAAAATGCTGCCAAAAACGCAGTGTTTCACTGTAGGGACTTAAGTGCAAATTTTAAAAGTTCTGGAATAGGGACTAAATTGAAAATTTTATAACTTGAGCCCAAACTCCCATTTTCAAATATGGCTCAATTTCTTCAAACACCTACAATTGAAACCAATTACGCCAACATCAAATCTTCCCAGAAAATTTGATTAAGAGTAATTACACTAATTATGACAATTTTACCCTTTTTAACACATTTTCATGTAATCACTCATTAATCCAAATTAATCACAAATAATACATTTTTGGCCCAATTATCATGATTAAATTCCCAAATTAATCATGAAAAAGTCATATAAAAGTATAGCTTGATCAATGGAACATATTCTTCTCTCATACATCCTTGTCTCATGCAAAAATTCCTAGCTTGGAGGGGAAGAATTGTGGATCATTTCATGAATTTAATTACCATGTTGAAGTGTCCAAGTTGAAAGTCATCTTAGTCTCCCATGAATACAAGTGGCATTTTAGGATTAATGAGATTGACTTTCTTCTCAACATATGACCATTGTGTCAACCTTCAATCAATTCTTTCTATGAAAATACTAATAATCATAAAGTATCCAAATTTAATTTTTAAATAATCCCAAGGTAACCATAATTTCTTTAAAAATTTACTTGTTGGCGAAACTCAACAAGTAATCTCTTAAATAGACAAATAATAACCTTAAATTGCCATTTATATTTCCTTGATTATATTTATTAAGGAAAAATTTAAACAACCTTCTTTTACTTCAAATTATGACTTTAATTGGTCATTGGAATTTTAATTCCATAACAAATATCTTTATTTCACATCAAATCCCAAAAATCCAATATTTTGAAAAACCAAAATATTCAACTAATCTTTCTCTAAAACACCAAGAAAATTCCTTTCATAATATTATCACACTTTCCTAAACTGGGTCTAGTTGTCTGCTTAATATAGGCTTATTCTCAAGTTTCTTGGCCCAAAATTCAGGATATTACAATCCCAGGTCTTAAATATAAGATTCAATTATTTTTTTAAGTGATTAAGAAAGAAACATAAATTACTTTAAAATATTTATATTTATCATTTTTATAGCAAACTAATTTATTTGACTTATAACCAAATATATAATCTAATAATATACAATGTGTCTTGTAAATAAGTTACTTATCTACCTTCCTTAATCTCTCCAAAAAATTCAACTGAGTCTCATATAAAAGACCGGGAGTAATTAATAATGTTTCATATTTTTCCCTTCACACTTCTCAGTAACCTTTGTGCATTATTAATCCTCTAAATTTAACTCTCTTGTTCTTTGGTAGGAGTCCTAATCTAAAACGGCTAGTTCTACCAGGGTGGGTACCAGATATCACAAAAAATGGAATCAATCTAGCATTGGAGCAATGGAAAGGGCTAGAGTCGTTGACAGTTACCAACACTTTTGTAGCTCCTCACTTTCTCGAAGCCATAGGCAAATACTGCCCCAACTTCTCAGAACTAAAGTTAACTTGTCATGTGATGACCTTAAAGATTGCGAGAACAATGGCGAGGCATGCATGTTCCAAAGCTTAAGGTAATGAGTGTCCAATCCGTAACCGTAAGGGTGAACAGGAATGCTTTGGTTTACGTGGTGAAGAAGTTGAAGGAGTTGGAGGTTCTTAATGTGTCGCACGCTCTCATTCTTTGTGGGAATCGTGGTCCTGACATCATTGAAGTATGCCCACAATCTTCGCTTCCGATATTGCTGGCGAACATGCCGAGAAAACCAACAACGTTAATGTACTGTAAAACCTTCTGTAATAAGTGTGACGAAGTGCTTATTTGCAATATGATGCCCGAATGGAGGGGCCCCAAAGAGCAAATTTGGCGCGACGATGAGATATCTTCACTTCGAGTTTAAGTACATAGGAAAATCAAATCTTATTTATATGTCTGCCAAATAAATATATAGCTCCCTCCTTCGCCAACTTAATTTTCCCCTGTCTTATAAACTATGGGGCCGAGTGTGTATAACGTTGCACTATTTACAAGTCATCAATAACATATATTTGCAGCTTATTTCTCATATTTGATATGTTGTTACAATATTCTACTCTTCGAGTTTGAAGTAAGAAATATATGTTGTATATTGTTTATAAGAAATATATAACAATATTTATGGGGTCAACCCAGACATATTGACGTGGCAAATTATATTTGAAATTGAAAACAATGACGTATTCACCGGAAGTGATACTCTACATTTAGCCCTAGCATCAGCCACTCATTGTCAATTGCAGGTACAACATTAAAATATGTTTCTTTGATGATCAAAATTCTCTCCAAACCATCTAATTAAAGATATATGAATACGAATGTGCATAATTTGGGAGCCACAAATTAATATTGCAGGTTTGGGGGAATGAGATAGATGATAATGTTCCTCCACTATTTGAAAGAGTGGATTTGGGAAAAGAGAAAGCAATAGCAAGGCATGGAATCCATGGCTTTTATCGGTTGTTCAGTATTGATGTTCAAGCGATCGTTTAGTGAAAGGAAAAAAAATACTATATATTTATGACAGTCAAATTCCACTAATGCTTTCCTGGGAGTTATGTATGACTATATATTCGTTTAGAAAGACCTCCAACTCTAAAGCCTTCATTGAGTTCATGCAATATCTACTTATATAATTGGCTTATTTTACTCTTATATTAAGAAGGGTATAATCAGTAAACATGTATAAGCTCCACCGATTTGTGTAAAATAAAGTGTTAAATAAGAACATTGTGTACGTTCTTTTCTTAATTAACATTCAAAATACACGACTCTACTATATACTATTTATGAAATTCTGCATTCTTTTTTAAAATAAAACGTCGGTTGAGTTATCCAATAAATTCCTCTCGGCAGATAAATGAGATCCACTTACACACACGTCGAGACAAGTATCTTTCCTTTTTAAAAACCGTCTCCAACTAATAAGTCACGTTAGTGATGGTTTTCTAACTATTAAGGCTCTAACATATAACGAGCTAGCCTTTTGAAATAGCTATCTGGGATTCAAGCATTTTTAAGTCTAATTGTGGTAGTTCTCTCAAATTAAAAGTGTGTGTGTGTGTGTTTTTTTTTTTTTTTTATACTCGTGCTTAACAACTAAAGTCCATTTCAAGAAGAACAACACCTTGGTTACAGAGCTAGCTTTTTGCAACAAAACATTTTGTGTATTTTTGTGGCAATTTTAGTGAGGTTTTAAAATTAAAACCAACAAATGATATACATTGTGAATGGTTGCTTCTTTCATTCTTGTCCTCCAATACTTAACATAAGACATAATCCTTTCTTGATTCTTCACTCTATCCTGCTCCTTTTACTTCTCTCTCTACCAAAGCCTAGTGAAAGACCAGGACTTTGCTTGCTACTTGGGGTTGAGAGAATTCAGGTGAATCCGACTGATTTTTGCACGAATTGGGATTTCTTTGGTGGGAATTCGTCGAAAGGGATGGTAAAAATCGTCCAGTAATGCAGTGACCGAGCTTCTTAGGCACAATGGGGCCATGGCCCCCAAAAAAAACAAAATTTGTTCAGAATTTTTTTTAAAAAATTTAATATAATATGAAAAAGTATATTTTTTTATATATTAAATTTGTTAAAATATTTTTATTATACATTTGACTTCTCTAAATATTATTTTTTATTAGTTAATGAGTATACATTTGACCTCCAAATATTTATCCTAAACTCCGTCACTGCGATAATGGTTTCGGTTCTTAAGTGCCTTTCGTGTAAAAATGTCATGAGAGTGCAGGTGGTTTTGGGTGAAGGTGGTGGGTTAAAGATGAATAGATGATAGAGAGAGATTCACCGTAGATGGCAGAATAGAGTAAGGGTGTGCATGATGGTAACGCTCCTAGAATGAGTTTTTTTAAAATTTCTGTTCCCAGGAACAAAAATGGATAGGAAATGTGTTTGGTAAATCTGTTTTTTTTTTTTAATTCCCGAGATGAACCGGTTTATTTTTTGTGTTGGGAAACTAAAAAAAAAAAAAAAAAGCAGAAAAAATTTTGCTTCTCTATTCCGAGCACAAAATGAGAATACTTCCCCCCCCCCTTCCGGATGGCTTCGCCCAAGACCCAAGCCACTTCCGATCACTCTCCGCCCCTCCACCGATGGCGGTGATGCTTCTTTCCCCACCCCGCCGGTGAGATCATATTGTTTAGAGTCGTCATCGATTCCATGAGGAAGAGTGTGAGTTTGAACAATCTCTCGCAGTATGAGTATCCTTAGGATGGCTTGAATAACAACAAGGAAGATCTTCTTGCCGCTAGTTATACCTCCACCGATGATACTGTTGTTCATAGTTCTGGCAAGCACCGCGAGCGCGAGTGCAAATGAGGTCTGATTAATTACCTCCATGGATTATGAGTTATAGTTTTCTCTGAAATGGTTTAAGTATCTGAAATTTTTGTCTGCTTGCTCTGTATTTGGTGTTTCATATTCTATCGATTTCTGAAATTGGTTGACCAGTTCTCGATATCTCTGTTACGGTTTATTATTTGAAATTTGTTATTGGTGTTCTGGAATTGGTGAAAGTACGATTGATTTTTCTGCTGAAATTTCTAGCCGATTAGACTCTTGAAATCTACAGACGATTACTTGAAGATGAATTATGCCTTTTGATATCGTATGATAGAGATATTTGTGGGTGATTGAATAGGGGTTCCATGGACGGAGGAAGAACACAGGCTGTTCTTGCTGGGATTGCAGGAGGAAGGAACACAGGCTGTTCTAGTCAAACTGAATAAACATAGCATACATATTCTGTCAACTGAATGAATTTCTTAGCAATAGAAGAGAAGTTTGAAAGGCTAGAATGTTTTGGTTCCCTGCATTTGAAAGAGTTGACTGACCAAGAGATTATATTGAAAAGTTAGCAGGGAAATATCTGATGCATAGAAAATTTTAAGAAGTGAAAGATTCAGTTTTTTATTTATGATTATATGCATGGTGGTGATCCTCTGCCAGAGTCCGGTGATTCCAAGAGTTCAGATGATCCTTGTATTGAGCAATCTATTGAGTGGACTGCAGAAAGCAACGGAAGTGTTTTTTGTGCCCCGGAGGAGTTTGGGGGATGTGGAAACTGCATGTTGGAGCTCAAGCATATTCTTCCACGGGGATGGATATCTGAACTGGAAGCTAAAGCTGGTGATTTGTTGAGAAAATGCGTGACTGAAAAAACTCTTATGAAGCACAAAGCAGCAGCAGCAGCAGCATCAAGCTGCAACTACTCTGTGAGAAGAGCTGCTTCCAGAGAAGGCAGTGGTGACAATGACATATGCTGCCCTTCTTCAGGGGAGATTATAAATGGGGGTTATCAATCTTTCAAAGGCATTGGATTAATGGTGAACCTGTTAAGTTTGAAGATCTTTTGCCCCGCCACTGTGATGAGTTTATTCGCTCCTTACCATTTCAAAAATACACTGATCCTCGGGCTGGAATCCTCAATCTTGCTGTCAAGTTGCCAATGCATGTCTTGAAACCTGACATGGGTCCAAAAACATATATTGCTTATGGAATAAAAGAAGAACTTGGCAGAGGAGATTCTGTGACAAAGCTTCATTGTGACATGTCGGATGCGGTATGCTTCTTCAGTGTTGTTTATATACAAATACTATGGTTCTTGTCTTAATATATTAACTTTTTAGTATTGTATAATTTCACAGGTGAATATTTTGACCCATACAGCGGAGTAAAGTTAAATGACGAGCAAAGAAATAGATTATTTTTTTTAGATATGAAATATGTGACTAATGTAGATTTATTTATTTATTTATTCATTTGTATAATTAATATTAAGGTAATAATATGGTATTAAAAAATGTTGGCATTTTAGTTAAGAAATAGATTATTTTTTTAGATATGAAATGTTGGCATTTTAGTTAAAATTTACCCCAATTTATTATTTTATACTTGTTGATGATACATGTAAACAAAAAATAAAGAAATAGATTTGAATTGTATAATTCTAATTCTCGGAATAAAAATAAAAATTTGTTAACAAATGTAATTGATTCTTAGAATGAAAAAAAAAGTGTTACCAAACGTATTTCGATTCTCGGACTAAAAATAAAATGAGTCAACAAACGTCATTCGATTCTCGGAACTCTTCCAAGGCACGAATCGAAAAAAACTTGTTTCATTTCGAACGGTGTTTGGGAACGGAATGGTTGCCATGCACACCCTAAAAGACTAGAAGTCCGAGGGAAACGGTGAGAGGAGAGAGAGAATTGATTTTTAAAAAAAGAATAATCATTTAAAACAATGAGAGAGAGCATGAAAGGGGTGATAAAATTAGTAAGTTGGTGGATCGTGATTGGACAATATTGGGATGAGACGGTATCAAATGACACCTATACAATAGTGTGGGACTCACCAAACCTAAAAATAATGCCAGTTTGCCTCAATTAACAGTGGCATTTTTATCCTATTTAAAAATGTTTATAGACACTAAAGTTTATAGTGGTGGATGTCCATCTGAAAAAAATTCATGAACCCTTTATTAAAAGCAATGAGGCGAGCATCCGAACGTATATGTTCGATAAAACAAATACTTCTTGGGCAGTAAAGGGTATATATTTTGGTTAATGAAACAGGAAAACCAGAAGCAGAATCCACGTACAAAGCTACGGCAGCCACTAAATACCCTTAGTTATGTAGAGATAGACAAAACGTACAACACTATTGTAATACCCCTTTCGGTCTTTTTTATAAGAGTCCCAAATTTAAATTGATTTGGTCTTTTTTATAAGAGCTGACAAAAGTTATCTCAACATTTAATGAGTTTTTTCTATTTTTGTTCCTCATTAACGATATATATTATATTAATTAAAGAGTTGATGATACTTATGTTGACCCTATTTCTCTCTTTTACTTGGCTTTTATAAATAAGGGCATGTTTCAATATATATATATATATATATTTCAAAACATACTTATGATTTTTAACTATAATTTCTTAAACCATGTAATTCGGTTATCATCGGACTATTATGAGAAAGATCAAAAGGAGTACTACTACGTCTTTAATATATGAGCTAGTTGAGAGTTGTATTGGGTCTAAAATATAAGACCTCAATCTACTTTATCTCCCAAATTTTTCCTTTTGATTTCAAAAAGGGTTTCCATCCAAGATCAGTCATGACAAAAAAAATGGTGTTTTAGGGAGGAAAAAAAAAAACCATATTTATTACGAATAATTAACATAACCAATTTCCTTCATTTACCTAAATTAATTATCTAATTTTTATACTAAGGATTAAATGTAGTAGATTTCATTGAGGAATGGCGATATGACCATATTGAATGTGAGCAACTAATTTTCATAATCGAGTTGAAAGTTGTTAAACGTCTCTTATAAAAAAAAAGGATCGGAGGCATTATTTTGTAATGATTGTGTTGAGTCTTACATTAGGTGAGCCACAAATGTTCGTAAAGTGTGTGGTTTATAAATTCAAAGAAATCTCCCTTCCAAAATGTTAGTCTCCTGGGATTAAAATATCTCTTTGGACGCGTCTTCATATATAACAGATTGATATGTGTTGCTTCATTATATTGCTTGTTATCATTGCAGGAAGAGTTATTTGAGTATGGGGAAGAACAAGAAATCATCAGCAGACATGAGAGATTGGAGTGACATGAGCTATGACGTGTTGTTGATAATCTTCATGACTCTGGATTTGATGGATTTGGCTGTCGTTTCCATGGTGTGCAGCTCCTGGCGAGATGTTTGCCAAGACCCTTGTTTATGGGTGGAAATATTTTTGATCTTACTAAGTGGACGAAAAACCCTCAAATACCCACTTTAAGTTCAAGGATTGTTGGTCTCTTATTATCTCTCTTAATAATCTCAGTAACGGCCAAGCACATTGTCTCATTTTCCAGTTTCAACTTTACCTAGACAGCCACACCTTCTATAATGTTGCTAAAAGGTAATTACTGATGTTTCATACTCCTTCCAGTCCTCAATATAAGAGTTAATTGACTTTTATTAAAGAGATTAAGAAACTAAAAAAATTATTTACTCATAACATATATTGTCATTAGATTATATATTAGTTTATGAATCGACAAATTAGTTGAAGAGAAAAGGATAAATATAAATACTTTAATATTACTTGTTTAGCTTTCTTAATCTTTATAAAAAAAAGTCAATTGATTATTATATTAAGTACTGAAAGCAGTATTTTTTTTTTCCTTCACACTTCTCAGTAACCTTTCGTGCATTATTAATCCTCTAAATTACACTCTCTGTTCTTGGTAGGAGTCCTAATCTGAAACGGCTAGTTCTACCAGGGTGGGTCCCAGATATCACAAAAAATGGAATCAATCTAGCATTGGAGCAATGGAAAGGGCTAGAGTCGTTGACAGTTACCAACACTTTCTAGCTCCTCACTTTCTAAAAGCCATAGGCAAATATTGCCCCGACTTCTCAGAACTAAAGCTAACTTGCCATTTGACCCTAAATCTTGCGACAACAATGGCGAAGCATGTTCCAAAACTTAAGGTATTAAATGTCCAATCCGTAAGGGTGAACAAGAATGCTTTGGTTTACGTGGTGAAGAAATTGAAGGAGTTGGAGATTCTTAATGTGACGCACGGTTTCATTTTTGCTGGGAATCATCCCGACTTCATCGAAGTATACCCACAACATACCATTCCGATATGGCTGGAGAAGATGCCGAAACAGCCAACAACGTTAGTGTACTATAAAACCTTCTGTATTAAGTGTAAAGAAGTGTTTCTTTGCAATATGATGAACGAATGGAGGGACCCCAAAGACCAAATTTGGCGCGATGATGAGATACCTTCACTTCGAGTTTGAAGTACGTAGGAAAATGTCAATGTTCGTTCCGGACATATCTTACGTACGAAAATGAAATCTTATTTCTATGACTGCCAAATAAATATACAGCTCCCTCCTTTGCCAACTTTAATTTTCTGTATAAGCTGCTTAATTTTTCCATGTCAAAGTGATCTCTTATAGACTATGGGCATGGGGTGTGTATAAAGTTGCACCGTTTGCAAATCATCAATAACATATATTTGCAGCTTATTTCTCATATTTGATATGTTGTTACAATATTCTACTCTTCGAGTTTGAGGTAAGAAATATATTTTATATTGTTATATATTTCTTATAAACTATGGGGTCAATCGATAGATGCTGACGTGGTGCTAGAAGACATCTTGATACTGGTTGTTCAGCATTGATGTTCCAAGCGATCGTTTAGTGAAGGAGGAAAAAAATACTATTTATTTGAGACAGTCTAATGCCACTAATATTAGTGAAATTATTGCTGTTCAGGGAGTTATGTATATATTTGTTTAGAAGGACCTCCAACTCTAAAGCCTTGTCGGTTCACACAATATCTATGACGACTTCCTATTTTTCATAAATTTGATATCCATTTTGATATATTTGGAAAGTTATAAATATTAATTAAAGAGATTTTCTTGAAATTTTAAGAGATATCAATTCATATACATCATTTGTGGATTTTAACTTAGAATATAACTATACGTGAAAGTGGACTTATAAATAAGATTAGAGTTGTTATTTTTCAAGTTTAGGAAAGAAAAAATTACCTACATTTTCTAGAAAAAAATATGTTTAGTTTATTATTATTATATTATTTCCCTTTTCTATTGATTGATAGGACGCTTTTTGGAATAAAAAGAAAGGGAAGACTTAAGCTACAATTCACAATTGAAATAAAAGGAGGAGGAGGCAGCCACATATCACTCATCACCATCTTGAATCACAAGAAAAGAGAAAGAAAGGAGTTCGAGTTTCATTCTTCTTCTTCAACAGGCGGACTGGATAGAAGAGAAGAGACCCGAGTAGTCGCTTAGATAGAGGAGCAGTTGAAGCTTAAAGATGAGGTTTTATTTGAATTGATATTTTGTCCCTTTTCTTTTCTCTTTTTCTTAAGATTTTGGACTATGAACTTGTTGCTGTTTTTCTTAGTTATGTTTAATTAGTTTGTTGTGCATAAGCTATGAACTTATGAGTGGATTAGTCTTTGTTTTAATTGTTTAGTTATAATTAATATTAATTTTGGTTTCTTAATATTATTTAGCTCTATCTATTTAGTGACTAGTCATCATTGAATATGAATTTGAGTATTAGAATTTACCTTGAAGAAGGGACTTTTAATTTGGATATGAGATTAAATAATATGGAATTAGATTACGATTTATTTTGCGATTATGATAGACATATACCTAATGATACCATATAATTGTTAAGATCGTGTGTTCGAGTTATCTTACCTCTTAAGTAATTATGTTAGACATAACAATCTATTCTTAAGAAAAGGTTGTGAGTGGACCGATAGACGCTTATAACTATTTATACTCGAGATTAATAAAAATTACATCAAGGCTAATTAAATTAGTGAAATCAAGGTTTATGAAGCCGATAAGGGATTAGTGACTTTGAGTTGTTCTTTTGATAATTGTGGTAGTTAGTTCATTTATTTTGGTTTTACCTTCTTTTAACTTATTTAAAGTCAAATTATGGTTAGTCAAATTAAGCAAAAGTGTAATCATTGCTAAACTGAATTGTTAGTACCAAGTCCTTGTAAAAATAATACTCTACTCACACTCCCGTGCACTTGCTGTAATATGTTCCCTGTCAATCTACATCATACATTCTAAGTCGACTTATTTTACTCCTATATTAAGAATGGTATCATCTGTAAATATGTATAAACTCGATCGATTTGTGTAAAATAAAGTGTTAAATAAAAATATTGTGTACATTCTGCATTCTCTTCTAAAATAAAAAGCCCGTTGAGTTATGCAATAAATTCCTCTGATTAGATAATGAGATCCAATTACACACACCAATCGAGACAAGTATTATTCTTTTTTTATGGAAAAAAAAAAAAAAAAAAGCCATTACTAAGTCACATTGGTGATGGTGTTCTAACCACTAAGCAAATATTTCGATGTAGCTATTTGATTGTGTTAAATTCAAATTCGACCATTGTTGAATTTAATTGGAACTAGCTTTCCCAATTAAAATTTGAGATTTCGTGTTTAAGCAGCTAAACCCACTTTTAATAAGATCAAAGCTAGCTTTTTGCAGCAATATAAATTTTGGATTTTTTTTTTTTTTTTGACAATTTTGGTGAGGCTTTTAAAAACCATCAAATAAAAAAAAATGGAAAAAAGTCAAATTTGAGAGGGGCAAAGCCTTCTCCTATAATCACATACATCTTCTTTATAAAAGATCCTTTATCCTCACACCGTTTCTCACAAATTTGTTAGTACGCGGAGATTGAAAAGAACAAATAAAGAATTAATTTATACATTCATAAGTTTTTTTTCCCATTTAATTCTTTTTGATTTTGTGCGCGTGTGCATTTAATCCTTTCTATCTCGTTCTCGCTGGTATAAATTTTTTGCTAAATTTAAACAAAAGCCATGCATGCATTTGTATTAAATGTTGAGATGTACATTAAACAACGTATATATATATGTGTCTTTGGAAATTGTTTATGCATTTACGTGGTCTTCTGCATATAATGACCAGAAGTTAATTACATTCATGAATATAACACGAAATTTAAAAGTTATGATTTTATTTTCTTGCTAAAAATTCAAGAATGCTATATATAACACATTCTATCTCTATTTGTTTTTCTCCTCATCATACACAAGCTACATACGATTATAATCATTGTTGTCAAACTCGCGAGTTGACTCTCCGAGTTTAATGTTTTTACGTTTCTAGCTTACAAAATTGAGTCGAATCATTAGTAAACTCATGATCGTTGTAAACTCGGCTAAACTCACGAGTTGACTCTCCGTGTTTGTCGTTTTTACGTTTCCAGCTAACAAAACCGTGTTCATTCATCCTTAAACTCGCATTAACTTCTTTGATTTGATCATGCTCAACTAATTTAAATGTAATTTTTGTAGAATTTTTTGTTTGTTAAATATGATAAATTATGAATGTTAATGGATTTAATTTTAATTATTTGGATTTAAAAAACATTTAAATCGAATTGTTGTTATTTCTATATTTTAATTATTTAATTATACACTATTAATATCTCTTTAATGGTAAAAGTAAACTCTTACGAGTTTACAATACGAGTCCACGATAGAGTTTACCTCACTGTCACAAGTTTACTTAAATTCATGAGTTTGACAACCTTAATTATAATATTAATATCTTGCGCCATGGCTTTTTATGGGAATGTCATCAAAGGCATACATATTATATGAACGAAACTTCCTAATTTTTTGATTCATCGTACGTTAATTTAGCCAAAATAAATAAAATCCACCTTTAAATATTTTATGATATGATTATTTTGGATGCCATACACTGCACATGTTGCTCGGAAGGATATTTCTGAACTTTTTTCACTCATCCTCTTTAGAATCATTACATTACATATATTTAATCAGATACCATATTACGACTTTATATAAACAATAGTAGGCTTAAGCGACTAATCCTTACAGGCGTCTTTGTGCTGCTAGGTACCTAGTTTTGCTCTCTGATCTGTAGCTTCTTCACTACAAATCACAAATTCTTACAAGTGAGGTATGTTTGCATTTTCTTCTTAATCCTTTTATTTCCATCTTAATACATTTTCATTAAAACAAAATCTGAATATAATCCCAAATAACAAGAAGAATTCAAGCAGGGGAAAAGCTAAAAACTAAGCATTCATCTATGAAATTTTAACTGATTTCACTCTATCTAGAATGCTGAAAATCAAACAATTTTTTTTTAATTTTTCATTTAAATAAAGAATAACATTTTCGAAATCTTAGGATGATGGGATATTGGGATAGAATTTCAGTCATCATATGGTTACACATATTCGTGGAAGTTAATTAAACCCGAATATATAACTTTTGCCAAAACATGGTGAAATCAATAGTGGTATTCGTTGGGTTGATATACTTAAAGTTTTCGTGACAATATAAAATGACTCTTAAGAGTAATAAGGCACCCAATACACTTAGTTATGTAGATAGACATACAAAGGTTGGTCCAGTTGGTTAAGAGGCTGGCTCATAGCCATAAGGTTGTGAGTTCAAATCCCACCAGTTTAAAAATTTTGTTGGTGGACAATCTGTAAATACCTCTGTAAGCGTTATTTAAACCTGGAAGCATGCCGTACTCCTAGTGATCCCCCTGAATCCAACTCACCTAAAATTTTTGTAACTAAAAAAGCAAAACTAATTTTATGTAATCTTCGTAATTTGTGTGAAAGTTGTGTCAAACATCTCTTACAAAAAGGAGTAAAGTGTGGTTTATAAACTCAAGGAGCTCTGCCTCCCACTATGCTAATCTTGTGGGATTGAACTCTCTCTTTGGACTTGTATTCGTAGATAATAGATTGATATGTGCTGCTTCATTGGTTGTCATGATTGCAGGCTGCATTGAGGATGAACAAGAAAAGCAAATCATCAGAAGAAATAAGAGCTTGGAGGGACATGAGCTTTGACGTGTTAATGAGAATCTTCATGACTCTGAATTTGGTGGATTTCGCAGCCGTTTCCATGGTGTGCAGCTCCTGGCGAGATGTTTGCCGAGACCCTTCGTTTTGGGTTGCAAACACTTTAGATCTTAGCAAGTGGAAACACCCTCCAACACCCACTTTAAGTTCAAAGATTGTTTCTCTCTTGTCGTCTCTCTTAAATCTCAGCAACGGCCAAGCACATTGCCTCATTTTCCAATTTCAAATTTACATAGACAATCGTGACTTCTTTAAAATTGCTCAAAGGTAATTAATTACTAATGTTTCATATATTTTTTCTCTTCACACTTCTCAATAACCTTTGGCGCATTACTATCTGTTCCTTTGTATGCATAATAACCTTTCTGTAGGAGCAATAGTTTCTAATATCCTTCCTACCACTTTTTTCCCCTTTTACTCTTCATCTTTCATTCATTTTCTCTCTTGTTCATTGTTTGTATTTCTATAAAATAGCTTAGGCCGATTAGATTAAACTTGTCTCAAGGCTATATACACCTTTAATATATTCATTTTTCAATCAGTTGATGCCGGACTTAATATACACTCCCTCTGGTCCTTAATATAAGAGTCAAATAACTTCTTTTTGGAAAAATTAAGGAAGCAAAATAAGTTACTTAATTATAGCATATATTGTGTGTTATTAGATTATATATTAATTTGGAAAAATAATAATAAATATAAATACTTTAATATAACTTATTCAACTTTTTTAATCTTTAAAAAAAAAAAGCTAGCTCTTATATTAAGGACCGAAGGCAATATGTTCTAATAAATAGGTTTATCTCAGAAAGTTCTAATTAATCCTCTAAATTAAACTCTCTTTGTTCTTGTGGTAGGAGTCCTAATCTGAAACGGCTAGTTCTACCCGGGTGGTTCCCAGATTTCACGAAAAATGGAATCGATCTAGCATTGGAGAAATGGAAAGGGCTAGAATCCTTGACAATTACCAACACTTGTATAGCTACTCTCTTTCTGGAAGCCATAGGCAAATACTGCCCCAACTTCTCAGAACTAAAGCTGACTTGTCATTTGACCTTAAACATTGCGACAACACTGGCGAAGCATGTTCCAAAGCTTAAGGTATTGAGTGTTCAATCCGTAAGGGTGAACAAGAATGCTTTGGTTCATGTGGTGAAGAAGTTGAAGGAGTTGGAGATTCTTAATGTGACTCACAGTTTCATTGTTACTGGGAATCGTCCCGAAAACACCGAAATATACCCACAACATTCGATTCCGACATTGCTGAAGAACATGCCGAGACAGCCAACAACGTTAATGTACTGCAACGGATTCTGTGATAGGTGTCAAGATGTGTTCATTGGCAATATGATGCACAAATGGAAGGACCCCAAAGAGCAAATTTGGTGCGAAGATAAGATACCTTCACTTCAAATTTGAAGGAGGAAAATAAAAGAGAAAATCGCACTAAGGTCAGTAGAAATGTCTCATAACTTGTCATTGACAAATTATGGTATTTTTCTGATATTAATTTTCTTAGTTGGGACATTGGTGTGATCTTCCCATAATAAAATCTTATTCTATGTCTGTCAAAAATATATCTCTCCCTCCTCTGCCAACTTATGTGTCGTACGTAGTATAAGCTGCTTTTTTTTTCCCATGTTATGTGTAATAAACTATGGAGTATGTATAAAGTTGCACTATCTAAAAATCAACAATAACATATTGCAGCTTATTTCTCACATTTGTGCAATCTAATCAATATAAAAATTATCTGATATGTTGTTACAATATTCTACTCTTCGAGTTTGAGGTAAAAAATATTTTCCGTATAGATATAGGTGTATCTCTAACAAATAAGTCGTCATACACCTTCACCAACTTTTAAATGAGCTGGTTAATTTTTTTCGGCAAACATCTTTCGGATATACTTTTATAATATCTATATAGATATTTTAGCATTTAAGATGATAAAAACTGTCAAATGTGAGATTGATTCATTGACATTTTTTATTTAATAGTGGTACTATAAAACTTCAAGAATTATTTAGACAAAACCCCAAGCAAATTGCGGATTAAGGAGTGAAATTTTGTTTGAAGACTAAAAATAGTTTTAAAAAAAGAAAGAAAAGAGATTAAAATTAAGACACACACACACATATAATTATTTGATGTGCAAGCTGCTGCATTATAAAAGAAATTAAAATGAAATGTCACTTAACAATATTTGTAATCATCTACTTTTTTTTTTTTTTTAATCACACACACATCACTGAAGTAAATTTTTCACCTGAGAAATTATCAAGTCAATTACAAGTAATAATGTCAAAATTAATTCCGTCAAAATCTGCGTCTAATATATACCACTTTCCAAATGCGGCGTCATAGATATCTTATTGCGTTTTTATTGTTTTTGTCAAGGAGTAGACAATGGATTTAAGTTACTATTTTTTAAATTATGTTAATCACTCACTATAATTAAAATAAAATATTTATTCAAATCCATGTATGCTTCAGTGTTAATACGTAGCCCCTGACAATGAAAATAAATTATAGTCAAAACAGCCACATAAAATTGACATGAATCTATCCCACGACGGTCTTCTTGGGGAAAGCTTTGATGTAGGTTCAATAGCTACATACCAATATTTTGAGATTCATCACATCTTATGAGTTATGGTAATAAAATAATAGAGTATTATATTTATTGATTAAGTTGTATCAAAAATCATTATTGATTAGGTTAGGTAGCAAAAGAAGTACTCCCCTCGCCGTAAATATAAGACATATTTCTTTAATTTAATTAGAATGTGAGTGTTTGTACATATAACTCTGAAAACGTGGTTTCAAAAGCCCTTTTCTTGCCACAAGTCAAGACAAAACTCCTATCACATGCATACCTCATAAATTGTAAAAGTTATTCTCCAAAAGTTAATCCAAACACACAATAAAGTTAGATAAATTAGTTAATATAATATTTTCTAAAACACTGTAGTCATCTTCCATAATTTCCTCCTTAATTATTGTTAATGGATCGGAGAATCAATAAGGATACATTATAAAAAGATTGATAAATATGGAAAATATTTTTATATTTGGGACTAAAACAACCCCCAATGTGTCCTATATTAAAAACTGAAGGGGGTAGCATTCTTTTTTTTTAAACAGTCAATTAAAATTTTAATTACCTTTAGAACATAGATTTACTCCCTTTAATTATTAATATAGAACATATTTGGAAAGTTGATATTGATTGTTAATATAAGACATATTCTTCATATTTGTCAGTCTTTTCCTAATTTACTTCTATTAATGCTCCATCAACAATAGTCAAGGAGGAAAAGGAATGAGGAAATTAAGGAAGATGATTTATGCATTTTAGAAGGGGAAAACATGTCATATTAACTAACTTCCTTAATCTAATCAAATTAGTTAAATATATCCTATATAAGGGACAATTAGTTAAATATATCCTATATAAGGGACAAAGGGGAGTAATATATAAACCCCAAATTATACAACCTGGTGGCAGCTGTCATCAATTTCTCTATAAAGAGGAAAAAATATATATTATTTTTGGTTTGGTTTACAAACTAGTATTTCGTATTTACTAATATTGAGTTATCTAGATTTTTGCATTATCAGATCCAAAATGTGGGATGCATGGCTCTGATAGCATCATTATCCTATCCAAAATACTTGAACTTTAATATGACTTCAGGATTATTATTATTTTTTTTTTTTTTTCACTCACTACATCTGCCACTGGTTAAACTTAAATTAAATAAGATGATTAAAGCGGCCGGTTCATTCAAGTGGGAAAAAATGAAAAATTAGGGACGAAAATATTTTTTTGTGGGACCATATTTCAACTAAAAGCCAAGTCTGTCAGCCTATGTCTCTTCTTTTTTTTTTTTTAACTTCAGGTGAAGTTACTAGAGAATTCATGTTAGATATATATTAAGCTCAGCCTCTTGTTTCGTTTAATATTTTTTTTTTCTTAAGGAAAAAATTATCGGATGTGTCAATTTATTATGAATTTAGACATGCAAGAGCCTAGAAAAATGGACCATTAGCTGTTTAAGAGACATTTATAAACACAAGTCCCAAGACGACAAACGTTACAAATGAAGACGAGTTTCAAAATGAGGTTCAGATTCCATCTATGTCATTGAAGCTTCGCTTTTTCTCTCTTCGACTTCATTTCTAACAGAAACAAAAGACACTGCTAATTGGTTCTTATCAGAAGTGAGGTATATATGTTTAGTGCAATTCTCTCGAGTTTTCTTTAATTTCCCTTTTTCTTATTTATTAATTTCAATTGCCTCTTGAAATTTTAATTTGTCTAAGAAATTTTGGAGTAATAAAATCTCAAGAGCAAGACGAATCAGAAAAGCTAAGGTGAACTCCATAATTTATTATTCTCTAGGCACTCTCTTAGCCTATATATATATATATATATATAGTGGGTTATTAACTTTGAATTCATTCAGAAAATAAATTTCCAATCCCTAGCCATTTTTTTTTTATCTTTGGCATTCAGAAAATAAAAGTTTTCAAAATCCAAAGGATAGATGATCCATGGGTTGTTATTCATCTTATCTTTTTAATATGAAGTGTGCTTGGTAAAGTTTATCGCACTGAGTAACTTAAAACCAAAGCCCTAAATAAACAAGGTGATGATGAAATCATTACTTCTCCATTAGTCTTAGTTAAGTAAAAACTTTCAAAATTTCTTTTATCTTCAAGCTGCCCAGGTCAAAAATTTCAAGTAGCTAAGAAGCATAAATTTTGCTCACAAAATAAATGTTCTAAATAAATTAGGAAATCAGGAGCCTCAATAAATCTTTTCTTCCTCTTTGTTTCTTTATTTCTTTAGCAGACAGAATTTAATAGGAGGCCATTTTTCACTGGATTCATCCATTTCTCAATAAGTGACTCGTTTTGCTTCAGTACAATAAATAATTGTGCCTCATATTATCCGCTTCAAAGTTAGTACTGCAGCGTCATTTGCTTCCATCTTGCAGGAATACATATTTAAACTAGAGCTACATATGGAGAACAAAAAACCACCAATGAGATATTGGAACAACATGAGCTACGACATATTGTTAAAAATCTTCATGACACTCAATATGGTGGATTTCACTACTGTTTCTTTGGTCTGTAGCTCCTGGAGAAAGGCTTGCCAAGATCCTGTCTTTTGGGATGGCAAAGTGTTTGATCTTAGTGATATGAGTCTATGCTCAGCTGCCAACTTATCCTTTGAATCTAATCATGATTCTTCTGGTGATGAACCCTCCAAAATCATCAAGACTCACTCAATTCTTGAAGTGTGCTTTGGACCTCAGCTGCGGCAAAATAAGTTGCTTTATATTCAATTTTCTTCAATCTATAAATGATGACGACTTAATTTTAGTTGCTGAAAGGTAATACATTCTCATAACTTAATTTCTCTACATAGATTGTTAGAGCTCCATTTATTAGTTATTTCAGTTGTCTGATAATCTTTGACCTTGTTATATATATATATATATATATTGAAGCTTTTTTGGCTCTATGCTTGCTATATGGATATCTAGCTAGCTATATATAGGATGCTTAGTACCTTTAGTTTTTGCGGTATATCTTCTGCCATTGCTATATAAAACTCGATTTTATGTGTACTGTTTCAGGTTTCAAAGCAATTTGTAAGTAACATTTTGCTTAGATTATCATGTGTGCGTGTATGTGAAATATGTGATACATTATTATCTTTATCTCTTTAACTTACCTTTTCTCATAAAGAGAAAACCTCGGTGACAAAATTTAAGTTGATGTAGCTATAAAACTAAGCAACGTTGAAACCTGATTTGAAGTTATATTTCCAAATTTACTTCAAAATTAAATTATTTTGAAGAATTTTGAGAATATCACTATATAACAATTGAAACCAATGAAGTTCTAACCCTCCCCGGGCGGCCGGGGGAGTGGGATGAATGGAGTTTATCCCCAAAAAAATCTTTTTTTTTCTTTGAAGGATATGATTACACATTTTGAAAATAAACATGATAATACAAAATAATTAGAAGGGCATTTACGGAATCGCTCTAATTAATTCCATCTCTTCATTGGAACCGATTTCTCTGCTAAGCAAATTAATTATCCAGTCAACGGCCACCTTCCTCCTCCTCTCTCCTCTCTCATTCTAACTTCATTAACGACCAAGATTGATTAGCTTTCCCTATTAAGCAAATTAACAGGGAAACTGAGTCTCTCTTCATTGCACTTCAAGAAAGGAAGAATATCCTAATGGAAGATTTGATTTTTCTTATGATAGTTCAATATTTTTTTGTATTGATCAATGTGTGATATTCTGAATTTTCAATACAGGCAAAATCAAAATGATTTTTGAATGAAACTAGATCTTGTGCAAGCTAGCATATCACATTAGCAAAATCTGGTAAGAAAAATATAGAAAAACAAGAATCTGCCTCAATCAATTAGCTAGAACAAATTACATGAATGAAACTAGATCTTGTACAATCTAAGTAATTGTGAGCTAATACTACTAGACCAAACAGCTAGCTCATATATATATGAAACATGCAAAATGCTAATGTCTGTTATTCTCCAAATGCTGGTTTCTTTCTTGTAGGACTGCAAACCTAAAACGACTGGTTCTTCCAAGATCGAACATTCAACTATCAAAAACAGGAGTTCATAAGGCAATGCAGCCATGGAAAGGGCTAGAGTCCTTGACATTAACAGACATTTCAATAGCTTATGACATTGTGGAAGCCATTGGAGAACACTGCAACAATTTCTCAGAACTCAAAGTGACCTGCGATTTCAGCGTAAACTTCGCAAACGCCCTGATCAAGCATCTTCCAAAGCTCAAGATCTTGAGCCTCCAGTCCATACTGGTGAGCAAAAATGCTCTGATTCTTGTGGCCAACAATTTGAAAGACTTGAAGATCCTTAATGTCTCTCACAGTTTCATTGTTGGCCTCACTGATGATGGAACCAACATGAGAATATACTCCCAACATGACGTGCCCAAGATTTTGGGGAACAATAACAATAATATGTCTGAAATCTCAACCTTAATCAGATGTGAAGGAAACTGTGGAATGTGCCTCAAAGTGTTGCAGTGGAATATCTGCACTGAGGAATGGAAGAACACTAAAGAAGAGGTTTGGCGTGACGATAAGATCGCAAATTTTAGGTTTTGAAGTGAATAGGTATTATGTGTATGTTGCTCTTCATGTGTCACATGTAAACAAATTTAACAACTTATACCCGACTTGAAAACCTGAATTGGCTGGGTAATTATTCGTTGCAAATAACTCTAGTCGGTATCCTTATGGAGTATACATCTATGGCTGTTCATGTTACCATATTAAAGGTATTTAAAAAAATTAAAGTTAGTTTCAGTATTTGGTGGCGATAGAAATTCTAATATATATGTGAGATTGACTTAATTTTCTGTGGAATGAAAATTCACTTATCTCTAAAACAAAAATTGGTCAAGTCAATTTTAGACTAAAATGTGATACCGTCAAAACTATACTACGTACAGTTCCCCCGAATTTTATGTGAGAAATTAAACTCTAGCCAAATTCTGAAGCAAATCAGTCAAGTGTTTATTTGTTATGCTATTATAGAGAAGTGAAGGAAATGCACAATGTGTTTAATCACAGTGGGTTTAAATTTAACTATTTTGTTGATTATTTTAACCGCTTGTTCATAGAAAAGCTTTTTTTTTTTTTTTTTTTTTTTTTTTTTTTTTTTTGCCCGAATAGAAACGCGATACTATTTATTTAAATCCATATCTCATTTTCTGGCAAAAAAAAAAAAAAAAAAAAAAAAAAAAACATATCTCATTTGGTGTTAATGCAAAACCCTGATTGATGATGTATAGTGATTAGTAATTGCTTATCAGGACAGCCACCTAAAGACATTATTAATGAATAGATAAGGTTCAATGAGTAGATAAAAACGAAATTTCCAATTTTTTCGATTCATCAAATAAAAAAACACTATTATTTTTAACCAAAAATGAAAATAAATATCCACCATTAAAGTATATATGGTAATAATTTATCAAGAATTTGTAAGAATTGGACCATAGTTCTCTCCGGATTTTTCAATTCTCTCCAGTTTCCTCCAGGTCAGATAACCCCTTTTTTAGGTTTTCATTAAATTTTAGTTTTACTACCACCTTCCCTTTTTAATATAAGACCCAATTTTTTTTGTACCAAAATATATGATATTAAGCAAAATAAGCCAGAATTCAATACAAACAGTTACCAGGAAACCACAAACTAACTCGGTCATAACAGTGTAAACCACGCTAAACCAAAACAAAACAATTACAAAGCTTCATCAGCTTTCTTCTTTTCAGCCAATGCCCTCTCTCGTCTCAGAATCACAACCAGCATCCATGCTATATCGTCGAGCTTCATCTGCATCCTTGGCCACTGTATCAGCAAGAAGGGGTGTCGGCACGATCACCTACCTGTAGGGCACACCCCTTCTCGAACGATTACAGCAATCCAATCTGCTGCCGTATTTCCTTGCCTTATCTATTCTAATGGACAAGCCACATCCAAACCAAACACTCCTGACCCATGGACAAAACAACAACATATGTTCTAAAGTTTCCTCCTCCTTTCCACAAATCTGACACAGGGATGAACTACCACATTTCCTCTTCCATAAAGCAGCCTTTGTTGGAACTGCATCCTTCATAAACCTCCACACAAAGTGATGAATCCTGGGTGTTACCTTAGATTTCCATTTTTTTTCCCTTTGGGGAAATTTGAGGAACCGATTCAGAGGAGCTAGCACTAGATACAAGGCAATTTAATTTGTTTCTTTCTACTATTACGATATCCTTCCCTAACAGAGTATTCACCGCTTCTAACACCACCCCACATAATCCTGTCGTTACTATTAGATAAACCAATCTGAATTTTACTAATCATATCTAAAATATGATTATCCACCTTATTCACCAAAATAGATAAATTCCATCTTCCATTTTCAATCAAAACAGCAACAGTGTCATCATCACAAAATGTATCCCCAAACACTTTTGCCCGAACACTTGCTCAAGGCTTTTACCACCCAAACTACCAATCCACACATCCTTCCAAATCCTAGTGGCTTGTCCATTTCCTATGACCCATTTTAGATCTTCTTTAACAAATTCCCTTCCAACCAAAATTCTCGACCAAGCCCAAGAGGCCTTATGCCCTTTTTCTGCATCAAGGAATTCACAATTAGGGAAATAAATGCTTTTAAACACCCTACACCACAAAGCCTCTTCACCATGTATCATTCTCCAAGCTGATTTGGCCAAAAGAGCATTTTTCATTGCCTCAAAATCTCTAAAACCCAATCCCCCGTCAAATTTAGATTGCTTTAACTGCCCCCAAGCTTTCCCATGAATCTTACCCCCATTCTCCTTACCACTCCACCAATAATTCGCCATCATACTATCCAACTGCTTATATGACTCCTTTGGGAATTTAAAACAGGTCATAGGGAACAAAGGAATAGCACGAATGGTCGCTTAAATCAATCTCCCTACCTGCAAAGGATAAAGCATTCCTACTCTGACCTTGTACTTTCCTACTTACCCTTTCTCTTACAAAAGCTAAAGCCTGTTGCTTCGATTTACCCCCACAGACTTGGTATTCCCAAATATTTATCAAAATCCTCCATGTCAGATATTCCTAGAACATCACACACCATACTTCGCACATCATCAGGCGTGTTTTTAGAAAAATAAATACCTGATCTGGAAAGATTTGATAGCTGTACAGAGGCCTCATAATATAGCTTAATCAATCTCGCCAACCTCCTACAATTGTCAAGGTTTGCATCATGAATAAAACCGCATCATCTGCAAAGTAACTGTGCGATAATATCGGACAATTGTTAGCCAATTTTATTTCCCTCGATCAGAAACACCTACTCACCACACTCTTATTCAGCATTGAAGACAGCACTTTAGCGTATAAGACCCAATTGATTAATTTGCTTGAGTTATATATAATCTAATGATACACATAAGTATTAGAGAAAGCATGTAACATCTGGTATAATTAAGTATTCCTTCTTATCCTTAATATAAGACATATTTAGAAAGTTGATTTTGGTGCTAAATATAAAACATATTTTTCATACTTGATTAATTACTTGTCAGTTTTTTCCTAATTTACCTCTATTGATACTTCTTCAATAATAATCAAGCAGGAAGGGGAATGAAGAAATTAAGGAAGATGAGTAGGTATTTTAAAATATACATATCATATTAACTAATTTAATCAACTTCCTTAATCTAATTAAATTAGGTAAATTTGTCTTATATTAAGGATTGGAGGGAGCAAGTTACTTTGCTTCTATTAATCTTTCCAAATTAGTTAACTAGGGCTTATATCAAGAACTAAAGTAGGTAGTAATTTGCCACATTTTTATTCCCATTTAGATAGATCGACTTGGATATCTTTTACCGTATGGAATCATTTTCCAGATTTGTGTTCACACTGTGGAAGACCCAATAAACCTCCCTTGGATAAAAACAAAGACAGCAGGGCATGACTTGCCCAACCGTCTTATATTTATTCAATCCATGGTCTGTGAACGTTATAAACAGATTCGAGGTTTCATCATTTTCAAGCTTGGACTCCATCTCTGCTCCAATTTTTCTCTCTGCAGCATCTTCATCTTCTTCATCTTAGTGAGGTCTGTTTATAGTTCTCAATAATTTTCTGTCCAGCTCTCTTTTTCATGTATCTCTCCCCCCTTAGAGTTCATTCATTAAAATTTCTGAATAATTTCAAGAGCGAAAGGAATAGAAGCAAAGGAAAAACTAGGGGGGAAAAAAGATGAACTACGATTAATCGTTGATCTCTAATTAGCTTGATTTAATTATCGCTGGCTAATCAAATTGTTGTTCAGTTCCCTTCATGGATTCCCTCTAGAAAAACAGGCGACGGAATTGTCACTGTTTTTTGATGGAAATTCTGTCACTAATAAGTCAGCGACAGAATTCTATCGCGCTAATTGATTAGCTAGCGAGCTCGATCCGTGAATCGAAATAGTTTTTTGCGAGCCCATTTCCTTTTAGTTTCTTGAAGCTTATTAATTGTTATCCTTTACCCTAACCCTTTTCTTTTTGCATTTCTGGCAGTAAATCTAAGCATGATGGGATAGATCAATTCCACTCATATTTTACATATATAGGTGCTTTTGGTAAAGGTTGCTTGAAACAACTTATATTAAAACCCTAAACACGCAATTATGAAATCAGTGTTTTACCAACATTTCTTTTGTTTTTCTTGCTAGAAATCCAAGCTATGTCAAAGACTTCAAGAGAATAGGGAATCATTTATGGTGCCCATCCTTTGGATAGGCATCATTAGCTTCTCTCATCTAGACAATCCAAACGGATCTGGATGGTCCACATTTTTTTTTACTTTTTATTTTTTCAAAACAATTATTTTAATGGGTAAAGAACCTAAATTTAATATAATCTTTTAACTAACATTTTTTTCAAAAAATGATTTTTATATAAAAATCATCTCTTAGAAAATCTTCAATCTGAACCGTCTAGATTCCATCTAAATTACATCTCCTCTCCAATTCTCTAGACGATAATATAGATATTTTTGCTGTGATTTCACTTATTGTGTTCATTAACCATATACATATATTGTAGAAACTATAGGGTTAGAGATTGTGTGGATAAAAGAAATTTTTTTGTAATGATTGATTTCTTCTAAATCATTTGTTTTTATCATTTCAGACAGCCTTTGAACATGGAGAACAACAACGAATCACATGTGAGAGATTGGAAGGACATGGACTATGAAGTGTTGATGAGAATCTTCATGACTCTGAATATGGTGGATTTCGTTGCTGCTTCTTGGGTGTGTAGCTCCTGGAGAAAAGTTTGCCGAGACCATGTGTTTTGGAACAGAAGGGCGTTGGATCTTACCAAGTGGTCTCCACAACTTACTCAGTCAAGTCAAAGGATGATTCGGTTCTTGAAGTATGCTTTATATCTCAGTGGCGGCAAAATTGGTTCTCTCATATTCAACTTTCGTCTTCCTGTAAGAGATGGGATCTTAATCAATATTGCTAGAAGGTACTGTTTTCATAAACCTACTTTCAATTGCTTAGAACCATAGATTATATTTCAAAGTTGTTTGACTTGTTATGATATTCTAGCCACGCCAATAAGTTTTGATCTTTGCCTACCTGCAAAATTGACCATCTCATATCGACAAAATTTAGTGTGCCAAGCTGATATGCTATAAATATTATTTTTGTTACCAATGCTAGCTAATTGGATAACAGTAACAAGAAGAAAATGAAGAATTATAATGCTAGCTAATTGGATAACAATAACAAGAAGAAAATGAAGAATTATATGTATTACTCATGAAAGAGCATTAGTTTATACAACATTTATTCACAATGGATCAATCCCGAAACCCTTGGAACTCATGAGGGAGTACATATGTTAACCTCTCTTTGCATGGTGGTACTCAACATTCCTACACACTTTGATTCATACATTAGGTGTCTATATGTATGTTTTGGTTAACTATCAACTAACTTGTACAAATTTTTAACCAATACAATCTTAACTAACTAAGTTTAATATCTCTAATACACCCCATCAAGTTCACATCACTTAATTGAAGGTGCTCAACTGGTCAATACAAACTATAAGAGGTGAAGTGAATTAAACTATGTAACAATGACAATGTTCTCGTAAGATTCTTGCTTTGATAGATCATCAATATACATCGTCAACAAACATCCAAGTCGGATACTTGTATGAGAATTTCAATGATGATATCTTCATAATGATACTTCTATGACAGATTCTTACAAAATCTCTCCCGTGGATTTCGATCACCTCCATTCTACCTTTGATTCTCATGCATAACACGCGACCAAACAGCACGTACATATATACATATATATATTCCCTCCTGCCCTTAATATATGATAATATACGATCTAGTTTATAGTTCAATTCTTGTAGTATTGAAGTAGATTTTATATTAAGGACCAGAGGCAGAATTATGAAAGTGATAATGATCGAAGTGCTCTCTTTTTGGCGTAGGAGTCCTAATCTGAGGCGACTTGTGCTCCCAGGACGCCATCTTCAGATTACAGAAGAAGGAATAAAAGAAGCGATACAGATGTGGAGAGGACTAGAGTCGATCACCCTCACCGACAGCGATATTGCTTGTACTTTTATTGAGGCCATAGGAAACTGCTGCAGAAACTTCTTCGAACTCAAGATAACTTGCAATTTCTCCTTGAAGATTGCGCAAGCACTGGTCAGGCACTTGCCCAAGCTCAAGCGACTGAGTCTTCAGTCCACAAGAGTCAACAAAGATGCCCTGGTTCGAGCGGCGACTCAGTTGCCGGCGTTAGAAGATCTCAATGTGTCACATTGTTTCATTGTTGGTGGGAATCGTCCGGAGAACATTCAAGTGTTTTCGCTGCAACAAGTGCCAGACATTCTGGCTGAAGTGGTGAGAATGCCGAGGTTGATCAATTGTCAAGTCTTCTGTGCTAAGTGTGAGCTTGTGATGGCTTGGAATATGGCTATTGAACGTTGGAACCCTGAGGAGCAAATTTGGCGTGAAGATGAGATTCCAACTCTGAGAATTTAATTTCAAGGAGTAAATAAAGGGATTCAAGGGGGAAAATAATCTTTTATATATGTCTAGCAATAATGAACTCGTCACCTCTTCGCCAGCTTGGAATGTATTTATGAACTGGGTGTTTGTTTCCTGTAAACATGCAACTTTCGTCTATATTTCTATTTTATCTATAATTTCCTTCGTATCAATAGAATGTTCAAAATTTAATTAAAAGATGAACAGTTATTATTTCAGCTTTTTAGGTTTAATATTTTAACATGTGCGAGTGGAACAACAACAGCAAGCCTTATTTCTTTTAGGTGAGATAGCTATATATGGATCACAAACGCTATGTGATATATCAACAATTAAATCTTTAATTCTAAAAATATATTTTATTTGTTACGTGGGACTGTGTATTCGTGATGTTATAGCTAGAGAAGTCAAAATCAACCTTTCTTGGATTAAGGACAACAATCGCTTGAAATTAAAACTAGTTTGTAAATTACGTTGATCTTTTACTATATATTAATGAACTATCTATTTATATCTAACGCTGCGATCTTTATGTTTACGGGAAAGGTAGAATAGTGAAGAAAATCAGTTTAATATTGTTTTTGGTCAAAGAAATCAGTTTAGAGTTCAGTGTTTATATCACGTACTATGAATAAATAACTGTTATAAAAAAATAGAGTTAAGGTGAAAAAATGCACACGTGCTTTACTCCAAAAAGCGTCCAATACCAAGTGCTTTTTTTTAGGTGTCAAAGTTTACACGCTGATTACAAATTAGGTGCAAAAATAAAGTTTGAACTGTTTAGTTTGATTTTGACCGTTAAGTTTGACCTTTTTTGTTGACTAAACGATGACGTGGCATTCAAATGTGCAAAAATACACATATGATTTGGCAAAAAGAGCACCTACCACCAAGTTTTTTTTAATTTAATAATTTTATTTCAATTAAAGGAAAATTATTATTTCTCTAAGTATAATTTCTGGAAGGCCAAATTTTTTCTTCTAATTTATTATTTTGGGAAGGAGGATTTATTCAATGGGTAAAAACGGTAAAATTTTTATTTCTATAATTTATTTTATTTTTCAAATCCTTATTAAATTTTATAATTAATAATTGATAAATGAGTATTTATGCAGTTGAAATTTGATATTATAAATAATATATTTACTTAAAAATAATTTTAATTTTTTGAAAAATAAATAGTTAAAGAAAATCAAGGAATGTTATAGACTTATAGTTATAAAGTTAAATTTTTCAAAATAAATGAATTATTTTTTTATAAAATAAATGAATTATTTCTTCCATTATTTATTTAGATAAAGGTCAAATTTATGTAATGCAATAAGCTTTCCTTGGTTGTGATGATGCGATAATTTAGCTGTTACCAGTTGTGTGTGTTCATTCAAAGAAGATATCCATAGATTCAATGCTCATTTATGAATGTAATCAAAGGATACATCTGCTTCATGTTCATTCATTAAAGAATACACTCCTTATAATTAGTCCCATATATCTCTAGATACATTATTTAAGAATGCCTTTTAATTTTTCCTTTTTTTATTGCTTTCTACATCATCAACATTAATAACATTTTATACACTATTTTCCTTGCCTTCCTGCAAAATTATTTTTTTCCCAGCGAACCTGCATGCATATGTTTAAAAGTCACTATTACAATAAATAGATTTTACTTCCTCAAAAATGTCTATTTTAAAAAAATAAAAGCAATAGCTTTTCTGTAATTATGTGGAGGATATTAACATCCTTTTTAAAACTGTCTCAATTTAGAAAAGGGATGCCAAAAGTCTGCTTTTGGTGTCCCAATTTTAAAAATGGACGCCAAAAGTAGAACTTTTGATGCCAAAAGCACTATTTTTTTTTTTTTTCATCCTTTTTAGAATTGAGACGCCAAAAATGATATTTTTGATGTCCCCAATTAAAATTGGGATGCCTAAACACTTTTGAAATCCCAAAAAGCAGTTCTTGGGTGCTCTCTCTCCATTAACACCGCACACCCTTCAACCATTCCCCAAAACCCCAAAGTTGCAGGTGGTGATGTCGGTAGCATGCTATTCCAGCAAGGCGGAGAGTCCAAAATCGGAAGTTCTTGGGTGCTCTACTTCTGATCTCATACGCGGTATAAGCTGGCATGCCACAAGTTGTGTGGAGCAACCCATTTTTAAGCTGTTTCGGCAAGGCGGAGAGTCCAAAGTCAAAGACCTTTAGATTCCCTTTATGGTCCAAAAGAAGATTTTGAGGCTTCACATCAGTGAACAACACCGTTTGTGGCAAAAACAGAGGGCGTAAACCAATTGCTAGAAGTACTACAACATCCCCCATTTTTAATGAACAATTATAAATTAATAATTTACTTAAACCATTCATCAAGATGTTTTATACACACAATTGAGCTTTGGATTTTATCAAGCCCAAACTCTGTAACTAAATCTTGCTTCAATATTTATCAAAATAACCAAAATATACTAAAATATGCTAAGTGAGCCCTAATGTGGCTATACAATAACTCAATATGCACCAAAAAGATGAAAGCACTACTGTTAGTTAAGGGACTCTGTGTGTGTGTGTGCACATCAAATTTTAATGGGATTTAATGCTATATAAAAATATTATTATAACATTAAATAGCATTAAATCTCAACCATTGAAAAAACTTAATCAATAGTGGAAACATTTAATGGTGAGGAAATAGAGCTAGTATATGCATAGAAGCTTTATATGTTAGAGGCTAGCTACTATTTATTAATATACATACATATTCGTTAAGAACTCAAAACACATCATGATTAACATTCTTTTAAACAAACAGATCTCAAATTAGCGAAAACCAAATTTTGACTAGTATATATTTCTTGTACAACCATAGACAATAATCGTATCTAGCTAAAATGGTAGAGAATGTAAGATAACTGCACTTGAACGAATAGATGTCTTATATATAAATAAGTGCTTGTTCTCTTAGAATCGATGCCACCTACATCTTACATACATTTGGGAATCGATAAAGCAATTATGGAACTATGTGGCAGATAATTCGTCACCTTCGCAGACTTATATTCTAAATGATAAGCTGGTTATTTCATGCATACAACTTGTATCTATATTTTCTTTTAATACGAGTAATATATAAAGTTTTCTTCTGCAAAAGATAAAGTTTTCCTGGTGTTTTATATTACATTAATCTTGTGATGACTCTACCTATATATTACATCATTTTTTTTTTTTTCGAGAGAGAGGCTCGTATATAATTTTATATTATTTATCCATGATATTATATACTTGTATTCCATGAATAATGATTTTACGTACTCCCTCCGGTCCTAATTATAGGAGTTATTTACTAAAATTTAGAAGGATTAAGGAAGGAAGTTAAATTAGTTAATTATATCTATTTTTCTAAAATACCCTTACCTAAAATTTAAAATGACATTAAGATATTGAGATATTTGAATGAAAAATACGTAAGGAAAATTCCCTCCCTATATTCTAACGTAACCCACGTCATTTACACAAGTGTCGTATTATTACTGCAATTATCAAATAATAGTCTTATATATATATATACACACACACTCTATAGTTATCGCACATATTATTCCTATCATTAAAAAATAATTCTTAAACAATTCATGCAAATTAAATTAAATTCCTTGCTTAAAATCCTTGTGGTGATAAATTAGTTAAATTTATCACCACAAGGATTTTATTGAGAAAGTATAAAATTTTATATAATAAAATTTAATTGCAATATAAATTTAAAATGACATCTGTAGTACAAACATTATTTACTTTATAAAATATATAAGTATATTATTAAATTATTATTCTCTTTAATTATTATTGAGAAAGTATAGATAGGGGTATTATAGGAAAAAATTGACAAAAATTAAAACTTGCTCTTATAATTAGGACCAAAACCAACACTAAAATTTGCTCTTATAATTAGGACCGGAGAGAGTATTAGCAGTTCATGTTGATGCAACAGTGATGATAAGTGGCTTAATTCCTTTTATTTATTTTACCTTAGTCTTTCACTTTTCTGCATATTAAAGCTTTAGTTCAAATTTTCCTACAAAAGCTTGGCAATATGAAGTGGAGATAATCTTACTTTCTTAGACAGTTGGTGGTGTACTAAGGCAAAATAAATTTATTACGAAGAAACAGTTACATATATGTGTGCGTATATGGAATTTAAACTAAGAAATGAGTACCTCATAAAATTTATCAAGCACTACCTCCTTAATATAATAGCTAATTGAATATTGGATTTGGTCCTAAATGATCTAAATTTACTTTGCCTCCTAAATTTATAGATCTTTCAACAAAGTACCCGTATTGATTACACATATTAAAAGGATTTCCATCCAATAATAGTCATGATTAAACAAGATACTTTAAAAAAATCAACTTATATTCGATGCAAATAACTAACTTAACTAACTTTCTTAATCTATCTAAATTAGTTAAATAGCTCTTATATTAACTATTAAGTACTGAAAGTTGTAATTTTTGTGTGTGCAGCGATCGTAAGTGTTCTCAATTATTCTCCTAATCATGAAACATATAAACAGTAATAATATTCTGTGTTAAAGAAAAAAGGATAGAAAGGAAGAGCTTGAACAGCATGCATTGGCCAAAGATATATGATGCAATATTCAGAAAACTTTTAATTCATGCCATAATTTATTTAGAATCTGTTACTTCTGGTTGTTTTGAATTCCTTTAATTAGGGTGTGGAAAACCAAAAAAAAAAAATTAAAAAAACTTTTACTAAAAATAATAGAAGAACAAGTACTGATTTCCCCTTGTTTATTTGGGCCTTTTTTAAGCTGTTCTGAGTCATTAAACTTTAGCAATTAGCCCAAAAAAACACTTTGATAATTGAGTAAACCTGACAAATAATGAAAAGGCAAAAAAAACCTGACAAAAATTGTATCCAATCAGCATTTCTTTTATATACAAACACACACACACACAAAATAGAAATGTACATTATTTATAATTCAAACAAACTATTTTTCATTGAAAACATTTTAAATAAACTTTGCTAATTGAAAATGAAAGAAAATGACTCTCCTTGGCCCAATCTAATTGATGTCATCTTATAAATTTATTAAAAAAAATCACCTGTAGGTCTCAAATAAAAAATTAAATATAAAAAAATTTAAGTTTCATTTAATATTGATAAATTTTAAGAGGTTTAATATATCTTTTTGGCAACATAAGAGATTTAATAGTTTCAAGTTTGATAAAGGTACAAAAACGTTACAAATTTGATCTATAAATAATGCAATCTGATGGGTGAAAATTTTACTAAATATTGAATTTCTTCTGACCCATATTCATATTAAACGAAGTTTCCGTTATTTAAATTTTATTTTTATTTTTTTACTAGATTAATTTTTGTTATTTTTGTTTGACCTTGTATTAAATTTTGTTATTTGAGACTTTATGAATTATGAGCAAAGTTCGATGTCCCTTTGAATGTTTGGTGTCAATTCCTATCTGCTCCCGTCTTCACAAGGAAAGAAACAAACCGACTGAAACCACCTTGCTAGTTTGGCTTCCCGAAAATTCTTCCCTACCCATTGCACCATCGACCTCAGCCAAGCTTCGCGTATTGTGAGAATTGCGAGGTAAATGTTGCTACTTTGTTTCTTCTTTTATCCTCTTTTCCGTAAAATTTCTATGGGGTGTTCTAGAAAGTGTACCATCATTGCCGCTCTTTATTAGCAAGAAAAATTTCATGAACTAAATTGTGTTGGGCTGCAGAGCTTGCGACAGAATGCTAGTCCTTAATTAATTGTAGTTTGAAGCATTCTTCATGTGTCATCCTGTTTTTTAGTGTGCCTAACTGATCATTGTTCAGTCATAGCATAATCATTCTTCTGTAGGCTCAGTTTATCTGTACTCTAATCAGTGTCCGCTCTCCATACTGCAAGTTTGTTTTTTTTTAAAAAAAAAAATTTGTGGATTTTCTCTAATTTATTTAGCGTCACCATAGGTGTGGTAAGTTGAGGTTGCACAACAAATTTTCTTGTTTTCCTATTTTAAGTTGTTATTTGGAATTCAATGGGAGGAATAACTTATTGCTTCTTCTTTTTTCAAATATGTATAACATTGCGATTAATGCTGAGTGTTAGAGACCAATGTTTTCAGAATAAGATTTTATATGATCTAGTTTAATATGTGCATGCTTATGTGCTATCCTTCATAGATTTCAAATGTCTCAACTGGTTAGTATTTGAACACGCTGATGCTTTATCAGAAATGAAGTAGTTGAAAGATCAGATAGTTGCAGACCCTATCTCTGAACTAAGTGATGATGAAGATGAAGATTCTGTGGGACAAATCATTTATACAGCCTCCTTTCAAGAACTTGCGAGAAATAGCATTCAATATGACACTGTCATATGGCTCTCTGTATCACTGTTGCTGGTTTTAGCTTGGGGAGTGGGACTTATTATGTTGCTTTACCTGCCCCTTAGGAGATAGTGCTTCAAAAGGATTTATCTTCTCGTGAATTGTATGTTACCCCTACTGAAATAGTTTACAAGGTATATCTGAACTTCTGTATGATCATGATGCGTTGTTATCTGATATCCTATAATGAAGTGCAGCAGTGAAGTGATTTGCTTTTTCTTTTCTTTCTTGATCAAGGTGTCGAGGCCTTCCTTCATACCCTTTTGGGTTGTTACAAAATTGAGAAGCACATACCTCTTGCTCTGGTGATTGACATTATTATTGAGCAAGGTACTGATGCAGGACTTATTGCATCCTATTTCAAATGGACGAAAGTTGAATGTTTTCTTACATAAGATTTTTATATTCTGGTTTTGTTACCTGAGATGTGTTTATAAAATTCATCTCTCAGATTGTAAAGAATCCTATAAAGCTCTTTACACACAAGCTCTGTGCCTTTGTGGTCCGATTGGAAGGACAATTGTAAATGCGTTTCTCAATTATAGATTTGAAATGTAGCCCAGATTAACAATACATTAGGTTTCTTCTTTTGGTTGCTTCAAAATTGAAGGTAATGGTTTACCTCTAAAATTTTTGTTTTGAAATCCTCTTAGAAGAAGAGAGGTTTTCTTGGCCAAAGAATACAAAAGTTGAGTGAGTAGACATAGTGAAGCATGCGCTTCTAACATTACCTATTTGATGTTTTGTGGTTTCTTTTGATTTACTTCATTTGACTAGCACACATCTTTGCTTATACCAGGTTGCCTGCAGTCTATGTATTCATACTTTTCGAGTTGAAAGTATAGCGCATGGAAAAGCTGCACCTGTTGACGAATTTTGGGTTCAAGGGGTTTCTGAGCCTGATATATTGAAAAGGTTCCTCAAGATATGTTTCTCAATATGATTTTCTCTTTCTGAACAAAAATATAATAATGATGATCATGATCATGATTTCCTCTTTTAATATATACATACATACATATATATATATATGACACACACACACACATATAATATGTTTGTGACTGACTTATTTATGATCAATGTCTTTGCTAAATAGGGCCTATCACATTATGTTGTATTGATTCTTATTTCATCATTTAGCATTATACTACTACCTGAGGATGAAAAGGATCATCCTCTCAAAATATTGCAGTTAATTTGCAGGTGATCATGACAGCAGCTTCAAAAATCTCACAAGATGGAAGAACAAGTTGGAAGCCAACTGCTCAGGGCGTAGGTGTGGAAACATTGACTGAAAGATCAGTAGTTTTGAGATCACCATCTAAATCACTGAAGGTATTGGCAAACCTACTTGCATGCCTAATTCACCTGCTGTTTATCATACTTATTTTACATATGTATCACTCAGGATGCACCCCCCAAACCCAGGAAAAATAAAACCCCAACATTATAACTAAAGGCATGGAAGGAAGAAATAAATGAGAAATTGATACAACTTTTTGTTAAAAGTGTCATACTAGAAACGATTTGTTAAGAATTCTCTCTGCTTCTCATCACTAAAACAGTAAATCTTGTAAGAATGTAAAGTTCCAGTATTTTGTAACTCCATACTTCCCTGCGGGGTGGGCGTCTTTTGGCTGACAAGTTTGTGGGGGTCCAATTAATCACGTTAGAGATGCACTTGCTTTGTAATCATTAAGTGAAGTCTTTTGCAGAGTGTTTTGAGTTAATGAAGTTCAATTATAAGAAGATGCACAGCTTGTTTTGAGAGTTCAGATTAGACAATGTGATGGAGATTCGGTAATATGGGATGCTAAGTCCCAGATTGAGTAATATGGGATGTTTAAGTGGGTTGGTTCTCACACCTCAGGACTCATTTGGTAGAAAGAAGATTAGAGAAGGAAAGGAAAGATCCCAAAGTTCCCATGGATTTTGGGTGTTTGCAATGGCGGATCTTTGCAATGACAAGGGGGGCCATGGCCCCCCCAAGATCTTTTTTTTTTTTTTTTTTTTTTTTTAAATTAATATGATGCAATTTTTTTTTCCCTCTTTTCTTTTTCATTCCCTCTTGCTCAAGTTACACACACGACGCACGCAACAGTACGACACGTTTCCTCCGCTCTTCTCGGCTTTGTTCTCCATCCTCTCTCAATCTCTCCCGTGACTCCGTCTCTCACATTTTATTGCTGTTCTTCTTCTTTTTCTCTCAGTCTCTCCATCTCTCCATCTGTTGTTCTTCCTCTTCTGTAAAGGATCGTTATAGACCTTCAGAATCCAGCCTGGTGCCTTTGAATCTGAGGTTAAGAATGCTTTTAGACAGCTTGCTTTGCAGGTTTGATCCTTAATCTTTCTGCTGTAATTGTTGCCCCAAAGTTTAGGCCTTTTGTTTTATATCATAAGATTTTAGTTTTGAAAGTAATCATAGAGTGATTAATCTGAATATCTGATAGGAGTAATACTTTTTTATATAGGTAATTGAATCCATGGTGGTCGCTCGTGGATACTAGTATATTCATAAAACAACATTGGAACAGAGATGAGTGCGTGAAACTGTGAAAGGAAGCAAAAGAGATATGGGTATGACTTATGAGCATATGGTTGATTCTTAGCTAGCACTATGATTTGAGAACCGACCCAAGCAATTGTATTTGTACGCTTAAGCAAAGCACCCATTAAACAAATAATTTGTGGCCACTGCTCTCTGTTTTTTATTTGCAATTTCCAGAACCATTGTTCAACACTCAGCAATTTGATTGTTGGCACAACACTCAGCATCTGCACATGTCCCCTCTCATCTATATCTGACTCTCTCTTGTTATTAAAGTCTTTTAAAGTCACTCTGATTTTTCATTATTCACATTCACATCAGCCACACAAACTCATTCACACCTATACATACCCCTTCATTTTGTTCTCACGCCAAATAGTTAATGACTATACCTTTGGCCCCACAAAATATTTACCCCAAGATCCGCCACTAGGTGTTTGGTAAACGGAAAGTCCAGTCAGCATCTTCCGGTGAGTGTTCATCTTCCCTTATTTGAGGGAAGATGCTTTCCATCCGAAAATGAAGGAAAGTTGCAATCTTCCTAGGAAAGTGTTTTTTTGGACAAATTTACCCCTGAAGTTCGAACTTGATGGGAAAGTTCAAACTTGGCGATTTTTTTTTTTTTTTTTTTTTTTTTTCACGAGTTCGAACCTAACAAAAATATATTTTAGCAAAAAAAATATTTTCCTTTTTTATTTTGAATTAATTTCTTTTGAGGGTAAAATAGACATTTCCTAATTCTTTACCAACTACCACCTCTTCATTTTCTTCCTACCAAACAACTCAAGCCATCTTCCCTCATCTTTCAAATCTTCCTTTCTCTCATCTAAGTTCCTTTCCCTCCCCACCAATTTTTGTACCAAATGGGTCCTCAAAGTTTAGCTTTGGGGTCGGGTTCCCCATCCCGCTTAGGTACCCATCACAATGCAAATTGGGAATTTTGCCCTAGAGGATCTAATACATAGATACATTGTATCCTATTTTGAATTTCTTGACTTTTTTTGGGTCAGCATCATTCTAAACTTAAAGCTGATGAACTTGAATAGAATTAACTGCGGTCTATTATATTTTGGCAACAAAAAATTACATTAGTACTTCAAAAGAAAACAGTAGTACTGTTGTGTATGTTTGACTAATATTTGGGTGAGATTGTCTGGCTTTGTGGGGATCCTTTTTCTATTATTTTTGCCGATGACGGATGATCCAATAGTATTGATCATTCCTTTCTCTTGCCAATTCACAGATAAACCTTTCCCTGCTTTGGTTCCTGTGACACACATAAGTAATCACTTACCCTTAAAAAAGTCCAGACAAAAGGCAGTCCAACCATACCCACCAAAAGGGAAAAGAAAAATGCCATTCTCTTCCCTCATCGAGATATCATCACTTTCATACCAAAATAGATTGATTGAACTGGGAAATAGTTGGATTATTGTATTTGCAAAATGTTGGAATGTAAAGCATAACTAGATCTATTTCATGGACACAACAGATCTTGAAGCACTATCACTGTGTCAAACAAACTCAAAACTTGGGAGCAAAGCATTGGAAGGCAATAGATTGTTTTTCCTATTATCTAATTAATTTGTCAAAGCAGCTAATAGAGTTGAAAGCTATTACCAAAGTCTGTTTCTGACAGAAGAATGATCCCTTGTTTTCCTCTCTTTTTTAAATTCTGATATATTTTTTTAAAAAATTATCTTTATAATGAAATAGTATCACATGCATTGCTTAAATTTGTGATAACGGTGGAAGAAGTGGCTTTTTTTCATATGGGCTTTTTTATATGGACTTTTTTCTAAAAGTTAGATTGTAGATGTGATTTTTGTTTCAGATAGCGGTGGCAGAAGTGACTTTTCTTCAAATGAGCTCTTGTTTGGCATAATGTGTGAAAAGTTAGTTGAGATGAAAAATGACTGAAAAAAGCATAAATCTTATTAAATACTCTATGTGTGAGCATGATGGTGGAGCCAGGAATTTTAACAAGGGGGCGAAAATAAAAAATATTATATCATAAATAAAAGTACTTGAAATACAATACAAACCTAATATACATCATTAGTGTATCGTGTCAAGTATTCTGTTAGATCTTGTTTTGTATTCTGTTATGCTTTGCATTACGTCTTGTATCATGTACTCATTATATAGAGCACATCACTTCTTAAATCAATAAGATTGATTTCAGTATCTGAATCATATCTCAGTTATTGGCACTGCGTGTTATCTTACTTGCGCATGGGGATTTACATTGAACTTAGTATATGCTTATTTCCTCCCCAATACCTTTCATAGCAGATACCATATTTCAACATAAGGCAAACATATTTTGGGAGTTTCATCTTGTTCCCAGGCGCTTGACAATAGTTTTGTTGAAGCTTTTATATTCTATGATCAATGATTGATTCGTATTTTATCTATCTTCATAACCAGAGGCTTGAGCTGCATTTTGAGAAGTCATATGCTCCCCCTGACAGCAGCTGAATAGAGATTCCCTCGGCTCAAGCGGCTGGAATCTCAAATTATTTGTACTTTATTTGTTGCTACATTTGACTTTTCTGTATAGAATCCTGCCGTGATATCTGTCGACGTGTATACAATTGGTTTTGTCTCTGGTGGAAAGTTCAATCTTCAAATGATGATGCCCTCTACAAAATGTTAGCTGAACTGGGTTGTGGATGATTGATGACATGTATTAACCAAATATTAAATTTATCAACTCCAGACCTTCTATATTCTGATACAGTAGCAGCTTGAAAACCTCGTGTGAGGTAATCAGACTACCTCCGAGGTAGTGGCATAAAGTCTAAAAAAAATTAATAAAAAAAGAAATAAAATTATGAGGTAGTCGCATAAAGTCTAAAAATAAAAATTAATAAAAAAGGAATAAAATTAAAATTAAATAATAATTAAAAAAAAATATCAAAACCTCGCAAGGTATACCGGCAACCTCGTGAGGTAATCCGAAAAAATCTCAAAAAAATGATTAAAATTAAAAAAAATGAAATTTAAAAGAAAATATAAAAACCTTGTGAGGTAGTGGGGAAAAATCAGGAAAAAAATTAAAATTGATTTAAAAAAAAAACCAAATATAAAGACCTTGCGAGGTAATGGGAAAAAATCAGGAAAAAAATTAAAGTTGAAAAATTAATAAAAAAAGGAATTTAAAAAGAAATAATAAAAAAATATAAGACCTCGCGAGGTAGTCCGGCTAACTCACGAGGTAGTGCGAAAAAAATCAGAAAAATAATTAAAATTAAAAAATTAATAAGAACAAAATTTAAAACAATGATAATAAAATAAAAATAAAAACCTCACGAGGTAGTGCAGCTACCTCGTGGAGTAGTGCAAAAAAATCAGAAAAAACTTTAAAATTAAAAAAAAAAAAAACGAAATTTAAAAGAAAAGTAATAAAAAAAATATCAAAACCTCACGAGGCAATGGGAAAAAATTAGGAAAAAAAATTAAAGTTGAAAAATTAATTAAAAACGAAATTTAAAAAAAATTAATAAAAAATATAAGACCTCGCAAGGTAGTGCAGCTACCTTGCGAAGTAGTGGAACAAATCAACGAAAAATTAAAATTAATAAAAAACAAAATTAAAAAAAATAATAAAAAATAAAACCACCTCACGAGGTAGTCCAACTACCTCATGACGTTGTGGGAAAAAAGCATAAAAAAAATAATATAAAATATAAAAACCTCGCGAGGTAGTCCGACAACCTCGGGAGGTAGCGTGAAAAAATCGAAAAAAAGAATTAAAATTAAAAAATTAATAAAAATGAAAGTTAAAACAATGATAATAAAATTAAAATAAAAACCTCACAAGGTAGTCAAGCTACCTCGCGAGGTCCTTGGAAAAAATAAGAAAAAAATCAAAATTAAAAATTTAAAAAAAAAAAATTTAAAACCTCGCTAGGTAGTTGAACAAATTAGAAAAAAAAATTAAAATTAATAAGACACGAAATTTAAAATTAAATTAAATTAAAAAATAAAAACAAAAAAATTCAAAACCTCGCAAGGTATACCCTGGCTACCTCGCAAGGTAATCCGAAAAAATCTCAAAAAAATGATTAAAATTAAAAAAACACGAAATTTAAAAGAAAAATAGAAAAACCTCGTGAGGTAGTGGGAAAAAATCGGATAAAAAAAATTAAAGTTGAAAAATTAATAAAAAATGTAATTTAAAAAAATATAAGTAAATAAAAATAAAAACCTCGCGAGGTAGTCCGACTATCTCACGACGTTGTGGGAAAAAAGTAGCAAAAAATATAAAATTATAAATAAATAAAAAAGGCTAAAGTATTCGTTTGGTCCTTCATGTTTGTCTCGATATCATTTTAGTCCCTTGAGTATATAAAGTGCGTTTGGTCCTTTAATGTTAACACCCTTAGTCGACTTAACGGAAAATACCGACTCAACAATTTTAAGCGATATTTGTATAATTAAATTCTTACTAATATATATTAGTATTTTCATAAATTAATATTTTAAATCCTATTAATCAAAAAATATTTCATCTTCACGACATTTTTTCACGGTTTTTCACGTTTATGAAGATTAAATATATTTTTTTGTCGAAGAAGATTAAATATTTTTTAATTAATAGGATTTAAAATATTAATTTATTAAAAACTAACATATAAGCATATTTGATCAACATTTAATTGCACAATCATCGCTTAAAATTGTTGGGTCAGTATTTTCCGTTAAGTCAAATTAACGGTGTTAACATTAAGGGACCAAACGTGTACTTTTCAAACTTAAGGGACTAAAATGATACCAAAAAAGACAAACATAAAGGGCCAAACGTATACTTTAGCCTAAAAAAATTATATAAAATATAAAAACCTCGCGAGGTAGTCCGGCAACCTCAAGAGGTAGCACGAAAAAATCAGAAAAAGAATTAAAATTAAAAAATTAATAAAAACGAAATTTAAAACAATGATAATAAAATTAAAATAAAAACCTCACGAGGTAGTCAAGCTACCTCGCGAGGTCCTTGAAAAAATAAGAAAAAAATTGAAATTAAAAATTAATAACGAATGAAATTTGAAATTAAATTAAAAATTAAAAACAAAAAAAAATATAAAACCATGCGAGGTAGTTCAGTTACCTCGCAGGGTGGTGCAAAAAAATCAGAAAAAAAACATTAAACATAAAAATAAAAATAAAAATGAAATTGAAAATTAATAATAAAGACCTTGCGAGGTAGTCCGGTTACCTCGTGACGTAGTGGAACAAATCGAAAAAAAAAACAAATTCAAATAAATAAAAAAAAAAAAAAAAAAAAAAAAAAACCTCACTAAGTAGTCCAGTTACCTCGCGAGGTCTTGGGAAACAATAAGAAAAAAATTTAAAATTGACAACAAACGAAATTTAAAATAAAATAAAATTAAAAAAATAAAAACAAAAAATATAAAACCTCGCGAGGTCGTTGAACAAATTAAAAACAAAATAAAATTAATAAGACACGAAATAAAAAAAAATTTAAATAAAATAACCTCACGTGGTTGTGAGAAAAAATCGAAAAAATATAAAATAAAAAAAAACAATAAAAAATATTAAAACCTCGCGAGGTAGTCCAGCTACCTCACGAGGTAGTGCGAAAAAATAAGAAAAAGAATTTAAATTAATAAAAACGAAATTTAAAACAATGATCATAAAATAAAAATAAAAACCTCACGAGGTAGTCAAGCTACCTCGCGAGGTCCTTAGAAAACATAAGAAAAAAATTAAAACTAAACATTAATAACGAACGAAATTTGAAATTAAATTAAATTTAAAAAAAAAATATAAAACCTATGAGGTAGTTCGGTTACCTGCGCGTTGGTGCAAAAAAAATCAGAAAAAAACATTAAACATAAAAAATAAAAATAAAAACAAAATTTAAAAGAAAAATAATTAAAAAAAAAAAAAAACCTCGCGAGGTAGTGAGAAAAAAATCAGGAAAAAAATTAAAGTTGAAAAATTAAAATGAAAACGAAATTTAAAATTAATAAAAAAGACCTTGCGAGGTAGTCGGGCTACCTCGCGACGTAGTGGAAAAAATAAGACAAAAAATTCAAATAAAAAAAATTGTAAAAAAAAAAAAACTCACGAGGTAGTCTAGTTACCTCGCGAGGTCTGGGAAAAAATTTTAAATTAACAACAAACGAAATTTAAAACAAAATAAAATAATAAAATAAAAAAAAAAAATATAAAACCTCAAGAGGTAGTACGGTTACCACACGAGGTAGTGGAGAAAATCTGGAAAAAAAAAATTAAAATTTATAAAAAATGAAATTTAAAAAAATAATAATAAAATAACCTCACGAGGTTGCGGGAAAAAATCAGCAAAAATATAAAATTCAAAAATTCAAAAAAAATAAAAAAGAAAATTCAAAACCTCGCGAGGTAATCCGAAAAAATCTAAAAAAATGATTAAAATTAAAAAAATGAAATTTAAAAGAAAAATAGAAAAACCCGGCGGGGGAGTTAGTGGGCAAAAATAAGGAAAAAAATTAAAATTGAAAAATTAATTAAAAAAAAGAAATTTAAAAAAAATATAAAGACATCACGAGGTAGTGGGAAAAAATCGAGATAAGAAAATTAAAGTTGAAAAATTAACAAAAAAAGGAATTTAAAAAGAAATAATAAAAAATATAAAGACCTCGCGAGGTAGTCCGGTTACCTCGCGAGGTAGTTGAACAAATCTGGAAAAAAAATTAAAAGTAATAAAAAACAAAATTTAAAAAATATATATATAAAACCTCCCGAGGTAGTCCGGCTACCTCGAGAGGTTGTGGAGCAAATCAGGAAAAAAAAAAAAATTAATAAAAAACGAAATTTAGAAAAATAAAATAAAATAAAACAAAAAAATATAAGACCTCACGAGTTAGCCAGGCTACCTCATGAGGTAGTGGAGCAAATCAAGAAAAAAATTAAAATTAATAAAAAATAATTTAAAAAAATAAAATTCAAAAATAAAAAAATATATATATAAAACCTCGCGAGGTTGTTCGGTTACCTCGCGAGGTAATTGAACAAATTAGAAAAAAAAAATTAAAATCAATAAGACACGAAATTTAAAATAAAATTAAATAAAAAAAATTCAAAACCTCGCGAGGTAATCCGAAAAAATATAAAAAAAAATATTAAAATTTAAAAAAAAAAATTAAAAGAAAAATAAAAAAAAAAAACCCGGCGAGGTAGTGGGCAAAAATAAGGAAAAAAATTAAAATTGATAAATTAATAAAAAAATGAAATTTAAAAAAATATAAAGACCTCGCGAGGTAGTGGGAAAAAATCGATAAGAAAATTAAAGTTGAAAAATTAATAAAAAAAAAAAAAGGAATTTTAAAAAAAATAATAAAAAATATAAAGACCTCGCGAGGTAGTGGAGCAAATGAAAAAAAAATTAAAAAAAAATTTAATAAGACACGAAATTTAAAATAAAATTAAATAAAAAATAAAATAAAATAATTCAAAATCTCGCGAGGTTGTGGGAAGAAATCAGCAAAAAATATAAAATAAAAAAAAACAATAAAAAATATAAAAACCTCGCGAGGTAGTCCTAGCTACCTCACGAGGTAATGCGAAAAAAATCGAAAAAAGAATTAAAATTAAAAAATTAGTAAAAATGAAATTTAAAACAATGATAATAAAATAAAAATAAAAACCTCACGAGGTAGTCGCCACCACCTCGCAAGGTTGTTAGTCCGCTACCTCGCGAGGTAGTTGGAAAAAAATCGAAAGAGAAATTAAAATTAAAAAATAACAAACAACAAAATTTAAAAAATATAAAAACCTCACGAGGTAGTGGGAAAGAAATCGAAAAAAAAAATTAAAATTAAAAATTAATAAAAAACGTAGCAATGTCGCCCCGTTTAATTGTTGTTTGTGTTTACCGTTAAGTTTGACCGAAATTACTGACTTGGCTTCCAACTCATCATGACACATCATCCCCTCTTTCTCTCTCCTATGTTCGTCTTCCAACTCAGATCTCTCCTTCATTCCTCCATCCCTCCCTCTCTCTTTCCCTCCACCGTCCCTTGCTCCGTCCGTCCGTCCGTCACTCTCTCTTTCTCCCTCTTCCGTCCCTAGTCCTTCCTTCCTCCATCCCTCTCTCCCTCCAACACCCCAATCACAGTGAAAAATGTTCACAGTGAATCCTCATCAACAATCGTCACCTATGTTTTCTTTGGCGTCTTCGGCTTTGTACAAAACAATCCTTCTTACTTTCACTTCCTAGATCCTTTCAATAGTTTGAATATTTGAAACCAGAGATGACAAACAAAAACAAAGTAACAGACCGGAGCAATGGATACGCATGACAACGACAAAACCTGAATGAAATGAGTTACGACGACAGCAACACCGTACATCACTCACCCCTCTCATGGGGTTGGCTATACGGTTCACTTCTCTTATCATTCTCTTTCCATCCCCTTCCCCATCTTAACTGTTGAATTGAAATCTTAACCCTTGATTTAATATTTTATAAAAATATTATTTTTATATATTTTTTAATAATTTAATATTTTATTAATATAAAAATAATATTTTTATAAAATATTAAATCTCAATCGTTCGATTTTAATCCAACGGCCGAGATAAGGAAGAGGATGAGAAATGGATGGTAAGAGAAGTGACCGTAGCCAAAGCCCCCTCTCACCGTCAAACGCTACTCTGAAATGATGCTGAAAGGTCAGAGGAATCGGTTAACTGGCAAACACTCCAAATTTTTGAAAACCCGTATTGTCTCCAACAAACCCAGAAAATAATACTCTTGGACATTGCAGCCCAACAAAAACAAGACGAACTAAAGGAGCATAAACGCAAAGCAAGGGAGAAGTACCAAAAATTGGAAACAAAAGAGAAAGGGAACAAGACAAATTACTCTGTAGGTAAAAAATGAAGAAAAACATATATAAATAACATTCTCATCGTCATGATCATTAGATATGGAAAATGGGTACAGCATTAATGGTACAAAAAAGTGAAAGTCAATGAATCATCAAAATCCTCCATATAATGTCATGTTCTTTGCATTTTAGCGTAGGATGACAAAAACCCAGATCGATTACGAGTCTTAAGCTCTCCTCTGTCTTCCTTTAAGGTCTCTGATTGCCGCAAAACAAGATGGTTGCCTGGCTCCATCTTGTCTGCCTATTACGACCCAATGAGAAGCGAGAAGAGAACACAAGCAGCCACATTGCAAAGCTCTCATCTAAGAATGGATATAGAGAGGAACAATGAGGCCGGTACCTCTTTGGGATTGGGAGGAAGAACATAATGGCGTTGACTGCATGAAACGGAAGAGAGAATCACGTCGTTTTCGTCGAGGGCCATTGAAAATAGGAACGGTAATCAAAAGGCGAGCCTCTGTTTCTCTCGGACCTCGGAGAGAAGGAATTGAGAGAGTGTGTGTGTGTAAAGAGAGATCAATAAACGATCAGATCATAGAGATACTTGAATAAAATAACTAAATAAACAGTAATATTATTGATTCAGCACTCAACATTGCCTGTTCTTTTATTGATATGATGTTGTTCGTAGATGGGTTGAAAACCATTGAAGGAAGGTGTGCTACCTTGGAAATTACAAACGGTATCTTCTTTTGGTTTTTTTTTTTTTTTTTTTTTTTTTTTTTTTTTTTTTTTTTCATAACTGATCCCGGTTTATCAATCTTTTCTTAATTTATCTTATTGATACTCCCTCAATAATAATAAAGTAATAGAGATATGGAGGAAATTAAACAAAATGATTAGGATAGTTTAAAAAAATATGTTATATTAACTAATTTTTTTAATCAAGTCAAATTAAGTTAAATAGATTTTACATTAAGGATACAAGGGAATATGCATTTTGAGCTCAAAAAAATGAATTCAAAAAATTTAAAATGGACATGTTTATATCAATAGATTATGTGTGTATTTCGAGAATAAAAAGTATTTGATTTTACTATATTTATTATATTCATGATGTTATATTAATCAAAATTATTTTACTCCAAAATCTTTCCAAAGTATTTAAGAGAATATAACATAAATCGGCGACTTTCTCATGTTAGATGCTTATTGATGATTACTGTTGGCTTATTGTTTAAGTTATTTATTTTTTTAAAAAAAATCATTATAATGCTCTATAATAATTATTTATTTATATAATTTTTATAATTAAATTTCGTATTCATTTTTCTTTTGTTTCAGACAGATATATTCGAAAATGGACCCGTCTTGGGATACTTTTCCTGACTGCAATCCCTATGACCCCTGGGAAACGCGAGACAAACTCAATAGTGATTACCAGCTCTTCGTGATGTGAAGAAATCTTCCCCCCACGGCCAAAAATTTCAGAGATTGAGATTCGAGGAAGGAGATAAGTAACAAACAAGAAGGTTCTCATTTTGGGAGGCCCTGGATATTTGGGTCAGCACCTATTGCAAGGCAAGCTCTTCGTTGTGTGAAGAAATTCCCCCCGGCAAAAATTTCAGAGGTTGAGATTCGAGGAAGGAGATGAGTAACAAACAAGAAGGTTCTTATTGTGGGAGGCACTGGATATGCACCTATTGCAAGGCAAGCTTTTCGTTATGTAAAGAAATTGCGCCCCCCCCCCCCCCAAAACCAAAAAAAAAAAAAAAACCGGCCAAAAATTTCAGTGATTGAGATTCGAGGAAGGAGATGAGTAACAAACAAGAAGGTTCTCATTGTAGGAGGCACTGGATATGCACCTATTGCAAGTCTATGCAGAGATCAGCGGAAGACCATAAGATCTGGCATTCACCTACCACTCTGTCCCCCACCTCGAGTTTCGTTGGATGCCATTTCTGGTTCACTTGCTTTCCCCGTAGATTTGAAATCGGGAAGCGCACAAAGGCATTTGGTCAGGTTTAGTTGTCAATACCCCACTCATATGCTAGTGAGCTAGATACGTGAATCGAAATAGTTGTTGCGAGCCCATTTCCTTTTAATTTCTTGAAGCTTATTAATTGGTATCCTTTACCCTACCCATTTCCTTTCTGCATTTCTGCAGTAAATTTAAGGATGATGGGATAATCAGTTCCACTCATCTTTTACATATATAAGTGCATTTGGTAAAGGTTGCTTGAAACAACTTATGCCAAAAACCTAAACAAGCAATTATGAAATCAGTGCTTTACTAGTATTTCTTTTGTTTCTCTGCTAGAAATTCAAGCTAGGTCAAAGACTTCAAGAGAACAGTAACCAATTATGGGGCCTATAGCTTGTCTGGATGATCAAATTTATTTATTTATTTTTTTAAAAATATTTTAATGGGTCCTGAATTTAAGATAATTTCCTAACTAACATTTTTTTAAAAAGAAATGATTTTTATATAAAAATCATCTCTTAGAAAATATTCAGATCCCATCTAAATTGTATCTCCCGGCCAATTCTCTAAACGATAGTATAGATATTTTTACTGTGATTTTACTTATTGTGTTCATTAACCATATATTGTAGAAACAATAGGGTTAGGAATTGTGTGGATAAAAGAAATATTTTGTAATGATTGATTTCTTCTAAATCATTTGTTTTTATTATTTCAGACAGCCTTTGAACATGGAGAACAACAAGGAGTCACATGTGAGAGATTGGAAGGACATGGACTATGAAGTGTTGATGAGAATCTTCATGACTCTGAATATGGTGGATTTCGTTGCTGTTTCTTGGGTGTGTAGCTCCTGGGGAAAAGTTTGCCGAGACCATGTGTTTTGGAACAGAAGGGTGTTGGATCTTACCAAGTGGCCTCCACAACTTACTCAGTCAAGTCCAAGGATGATTTGGTTCTTGAAGCACGCTTTATATCTCAGTGGCGGCAAAATTGGTTCTCTCATATTCAACTTTCGTCTAACTATAAGAGATAGGATCTTAATCAATATTGCTAGAAGGTAATGTTTTCATAAACCTACTTTCAATTGCTTGGAGCCTTGGATTATGTTTCAAGGTTGTTTGACTTGTTATGATATTCTAGCCACGCTAATACTTTTGATCTTTGCGTACCTACAAAATTAACCTTCTCATGTCGATAAAATTTATCGTGCCAAGCTGATATGCTATAAATATTATTTCTGTCAACAACGCTAGCTAATTGGATAACAATAACAAGAAGAAAATGAAGAATTATATGCATTACTCATGAAAGAGAATTAGTTCATACAACATTTACTCACAATGGACCAATCCCGAAACCCTTGGAACTCATGAGAGATTACATATGTTATCCTCTCTTTACATGGTGGTAATCAACATTCCTTCACACTTTGATTCATACATTAGGAGTCTATATGTACGTTTTGGTTAACTATCAACTAACTTGTACAAATTTTTAACCAATACAATCTTAACTAAGGTTAATATCTGATACACCCCAACCCCTCAAGTTAACATCACTTAATTGAAGGTGCTCAACTTGTCAATGCAAACTATAATGGGTGAAGTGAATTAAACTATGTAACAATGACAATGTTCTCGTAAGATTCTTGCTTTGATAGATCATCAATATACATCGTCAACAAACATCCTAGTTGGATACTTGTATGAGAACTTTAGTGATGATATCTTCATAATGATACTTCTATGACAGATTCTTATAAAATCTCTCCCAGGGATCTCACCTCCATTCTGCCTTTGATTCTCATGCAGAACACTCGACCAAACAGCACGTGCATATATACATATATATATTCCTTCCTGCCCTTAATATATGATCTAGTTTATAGTTCAATTCTTGTAGTATTGAAGTAGATTTTATATTAAGGACCAGAGGCAGAATTATGAAAGTGCTAATGATCGAAGTGCTATCTTTTTGGCGTAGGAGTCCCAATCTGAGGCGACTTGTGCTCCCAGGACGCCATCTTCAGATTACAGAAGAAGGAATAAAAGAAGCGATACAGATGTGGAGAGGACTAGAGTCGATCACCCTCACCGACAGCGATATCGCTTGTACTTTTATTGAGGCCATAGGAAACTGCTGCAGAAACTTCTTCGAACTCAAGATAACTTGCAATTTCTCCTTGAAGATTGCGCAAGCAGTGGTCAGGCACTTGCCCAAGCTCAGGGGACTGAGTCTTCAGTCCACAAGAGTCAACAAAGATGCCCTGGTTCTAGCGGTGACTCAGTTGCCGGCGTTAGAAGATCTCAATGTGTCACATTGTTTCATTGTTGGTGGGAATCGTCCGGAGAACATTCAAGTGTATTCGCTGCAACAAGTGCCAGACATTCTGGCTGAAGTGGTGAGAATGCCGAGGTTGATTAATTGTCAAGTCTTCTGTGCTAAGTGTGAGCTTGTGATGGCTTGGAATATGGCTATTGAACGTTGGAACCCTGAAGAGCAAATTTGGCGCGAAGATGAGATACCAACTCTGAGAATTTAATTTCAAGCAATAATAAACTTGTCAATAGAATGTTCAAAATTTAATTAGAAGATAAACAGTTATTATTTCAATTTTTTAGGTTTAATATTTTAACATGTGCGAGTGGAACAACAGCAGCAAGCCTTATTTCTTTTATTTCTTTTAGGTGAGACAACTATATGTGGATCACACAACACAACATTATTGTATTATATCAACAATTAAATCTTCAATCCTAAAATTATGTTTTAGTTGTTACGTAGGAGTGTGTATTCGTGATGTTATAGTTAGAGAAGTCAAAATCAACCTTTCTTGAATTAGTTAATAGTTAATGGGGTTTACGCTTCTCATGTTACATGAGAAGTAGAAGATTTCTACACATAAATGAAATGGTGGGACCCATATCTTTTTTATTTTATTTTTTTTTTAAAAAAAACTCAAACATGGAAATGGTGGACCCACATCTTTTTGTATCTATGACATGAAGATACACTTTTCTTACAATATGAAAGTGTATTTCCCTTAGTTAATGACAACAATGGCTTGAAATTAAAACTACTACCTTCGGTCCCTAATTATATGAACACTTTTTATAATTAGGACCGGGGGAGTAATTTGTAAATTACGTTGATTTTTTACTATATATTAATGAACTATCTATTTATATCAAACGCTGCGGTCTTTATGTTTATGGGAAAGGTAGAATAGTAAAGAATATCAGTTTAATATTGTTTTTGGTCAAAGAAATCAGTTTAGAGTTTATTGTTTATATCACGTATTATAAATAACTGTTATCAAAGTAATATTGCACCTTTAGATTAATAAAAGTCAAATTTATGTAATGCAATAATTTTTTTTTATTGTGATGCGATAATTTAATATCAGATATGTTACCAGCAGAACCAAGCCGTCCCTTGCTGATGTATTCATGGCAAATGCAGTTTAATGGGTAATTAGGTAGTTATGGTTTGTATAAGACTTATTAGGAAGTTATTACAAGTTGTATCTATCTGGATAAGGAAGTTATTAGGAGTTCAGTTGGTTACTAAGTTATGTTATTATATATTCCCTTAGGATGTAAACAGGAGACCATTCTGAAATATATATACAGTTGATATTGTCTATTGGTCAAGAACTCCAGATTCTAGTTCTTGAATTGTTCACTTTATAGATCCTAATCTAAGGATCTATCAATTTGGTATCAAAGCAATTTCATTCTTTGGGCCATTTTGTGCGTTATGGGAAACTACCAGAAGAAGCAGCAAGCAACGGATCATCCAAATATGAGCCATGAAGCAGAATCTTCGAAGGAATAGGAGCATGTTCCACCAACCGATGATTTGGCTCAGCAAATGGCGTTCCTGGTCAATAAAATTCAGAGTATTGACGCTGAGATGAAGGAGATGAAGCATAACAAGAAACCAGTGGAAGAACATGAAGACAGAGGAATAGGAAGACATACCATGGATTATGAAGAATTTGAGATGGACAATCCATGGTGGAATAAACCAGTGCATAAGAGGCCATATACAAAAGTAGAATTTCCAAAATTTGAAGGTGGAGATCCGAGAGGATGGATTATGAAGGTAGAGAAGTATTTCCCTTACTATCAAACTCCTGAAGATGTTAAAGTTGAGGTAGCATCAATGAATTTGGAAGGCGATGCTTTGGATGTCTTCACATGGGTTTCTTCAAGTCGAACCATTTGCTTTTGGGATGAATTGATCAAGATTTTTCAAGATAATTTTGATCCAACGGAGTTCCAAAATCCCGATATATTTTTATGTGATGTTAAGAAATCGGGAACAGTAGAAGAATACATAAAGAATTTATACGGCGCTCATCAAGGGTTCAAGGATGGCCCGAACACTGTTTATTAGCAGTATTCATTCATGGCTTGAAAGAGGAATTGAAGGCAGATGTTAAAATTCAAAAACCCAGGACTGTTTACAAGGCAGCAAGTCCGGCGTTAGAGTTTGAATCAAAATTGCAAAGCCAACCACCGATAACGCGTCCTCTTCAACGCATGACTTACTTCAGATCTAACGACCGGAGCAGCGGTAGTTTTAATGACAATAAAAATGACATGCCATGTCAGCAATATAATTTGAATAATGCACCGAAGGAACAATATAGCAAGGAACCATATCGAGCGCAATATTTTATGGGTTCTCAATTCAATTCCGCACCAAATCCGGATCGAACGTGTCCTCAGCTTTCGACGGGATACACTGGAAATTAGAAATCTTCAACTTTTTCGGAAAATCAAAATCTAACCAATGCAAACCAACAATTCAGGAGGGAGAAGGGACTGTGTTACCATTGTGGAGACAAATTTTCACCAAGTCATCGCTGTAATTCATCAACTCTGAGAATTATGGAGATTTCAGATAATGCCGATGAACATTACAGTACAACGCTATATCAGACGTACAAAGCAAACCATCAGGCTGACGCTGAAGCCCCTATGGCAGAAATATCACTCCACGCGATTCTAGGCAGATCAGCGACTACTACAATGAAGATGAAGGGAACGATATTTTCAAAGGAAATCCTCATCTTAATTGATAGTGGGTCATCCCACAATTTCATCTCCAACAAATTGGTGACTAACCTGCGCATACCAACTCAGCAGTTACCACCTTTTGGAGTTTAGGTCGATGACGGGGCAATGATATCTTGCCACAAAATATGTAGGAATGTAGAAATAAAGGTGCAGCAAGTAACAATCCGTGACGAGTTCTTTCCTTTTAATCTTGTTGGAGTTGATATGGTTTTGGGAATCAAATGGTTAGCCTCTTTAAATACTGTTGAAGCTAATTGGCAGTAGTTGTTCATGGTGTTTTGGGTTGATGGCAAGCGATATAAGCTTCAAGGAATTACTCGACCACCTGAAGAATTTCATGGGGAACTCAAAGCTCTAATTGCTACACAATCTCCTCCATTCCGCCTTGAGGACAAGGCTCTTTTCAATGGGAGGGTAATGATAGGATATCAGATATGTTACCAGCAGAACCAAACCATCCCTTGCTGATGTATTCATGGCAAATGCAGTTTAATGGGTAATTAGGTAGTTATGGTTTGTATAAGACTTATTAGGAAGTTATTACAAGTTGTATCTGTCTGGATAAGGAAGTTATTAGGAGTTCAGTTGGTTACTAAGTTATGTTATTATATATTCCCTTAGGATGTAAACAGGAGACCATTCTGAAATATATATACAGTTGATATTGTCTATTGGTCAAGAACTCCAGATTCTGGTTCTTGAATTGTTCACTTATAGATCCTAATCTAAGGATCTATCATCAGCTGTGTGTGTTCATTCAATTCAAAGAAAATATCCATAGATTCAATGCTCATTCACGAATTTAATCAAAGAATACATATGCGTCATGTTCATTCATTAAAGAATACACCCCTTATTCAATGACAGAACTACGTTTTGGTGTATTTATATATATGTATTATATAATATTTTATTTTAACTAATAATTTGATCTCAGTTAATCTCTTATCTTCTCTATAATTATACTTCTTTTTTTATTATAACAATATTTGGTTCATTACTCAATGCTTGAGATACGCATAATCTTATATCTTGTTTTGATTTTTTTTTTTTTTTTTAGAAAAAAGAACCATGACCTATTAAAAAAAAGAAAATGATAATAATAATTGAAGGGACCCATGGCCATTTAGTTTGCACATGGAAGGGGGTATTAAATCAAATACACCCTACCTTTCTTTGTCATTTTCTTCATGCACATGAGACGGTCGAGAAACGTCAAACTTCTTCTACTTCCAGGCTCCAGCACTGTTCATCTTCATTTTAAAGACTAAATAGGTACTCAAAATCACTTCTTTTCACCTCACTCCTTTATGAAAGTTATTATACTTTTTTCCCTAATGACGGTAATATTGTTTGATTAGTAAAAATTTTGGGGTTATAATTTTGGGAGAGTCTTGAATTTTGACAATATATGACTATATATATGTAGAGAATGATTAATGGCTAATTTTAATCGGTTTGGATTTATTATTGGTTGTCTTATGATTTTATAATGGATTCTCTTTTTTTTTTTAAAAAAAAAAGATTATAATAGGTTATTTGCTTAGCTGAAATTGAATCAGATTGATATGTTTTTTAAAAATATTTTTTGGGGTTCATATTATATTTCTTTTATTTTCTTCAATTATTTTGTTAGTTTTGTTAATTATTATGTTTGTGTTTGTGATATCTTTTATGACAAGATTTGGTTCATTACTTATTGGTTTGTGAGAGGAAAGTAAAATTCTTATTTGATATACCTACTGAAAATGTTAGTATCATCTTATTTATTGTCTTGATTTATAATTTTCGGTTATTATTATTTATATTTTTAATGTTATGCGACATTATTTAGTAAATAGTTCAATATGTTTATTTTTTGGCCTGGGCTAAAAATATTTTCTGATTCCACCACTGCCCTTATTAGTTCCTTATATCTCTAGATATACATTATTTAAGAAAGCCTTTTAATTTTTTTTCCTTTTCTTATTGCTTACTACATCATCAACATTAATAACTTTTGATGCATTATTTTCCTTGCCTTCCAGCAAAAAAAAAAAAAAAAAAAAAAAAAAAAGCGAAAAAATCCAGCGAACCTGCTTGGATATGTTTAAAAGAATGTCAAGCTGATGCAATAAATCATTATTTTCTTGTAAGATTCTTGCTCATTAAATCAAATGCCGTTAAATAATTAGCAAACGTTGTATTTAGGTTATTCCGGAGAATTTATGATAATAAACTCTTCAGATATAATCTTAAAACACTATATATTTTGAGTCCATCTAATCGGCATCACATTCTTAAAAACAACCAACAAAAAAACAATTGTTGACACTGCTTATTGCAATTAGAAAGGTCAGGGCCTAATAGGGCCGACCTTACAAGACTTAAGATTAGAAAAATATCTGTTTTTTAAAGCTCGGTCAAGAGCACCAGGGCCGGACCAAATTTCCTAGGACCTAGAAATTACCATTCCTTTAACAATTTTTCCTCCGATTTTTTCCAAAAAAATATAATTAGTAAATTACAAAAATTAAAGTTCTAATCTATCAAATAAATGTTGTTAACATTAATATCCAAACAATACAAATCATCCAACAAATAAACACATCTAATAATTCGTAATAAAAACAAACTATTGTCTAAAAATAACTTACATAAAACATAAGAAGCATATTACTAATTATAAGCAACATTAGTACAATGACTATCATTATCAATTGTCATCTTCTTCTCCACTATCATCAATTTCATAGATATTTGACCGTGCTTCATTTTGAGCAAAAAGTAGGCTCGCTTTATGAGTAAGAATATCATGAATTTTTTTCTAAGATCACGAACACATCTATAATCTTTATATGTAACAAATAATAAACCAAATTATAAAATCGGAGTATAGTTATTATGTATTTGTGTATTTATACTTAAATGGATAAATAACTCTATAACAAATACAAAATATAGAGATCGCTATATTGAAAACTTTTAGGGTTAAGTCTAGGCGCTAGTAGTGTAAGTAATATATATATATATATATATATATATATATATATATATAATAAGTACGATTAAAAGGGCCTAACGGGTTCGGCCGATTTCCCGACTCTAATTTCACCGCACTCATACCTAAAGGGACCAAATATATATATATATATATATATATACACACATATCTCTCTCTCTCTCTCTCGGTCTCGGTAGGGAGAGGATTTATCGAGATTCATAAACCATACATATATACGGGAGAAAAATGTCTCCATTAATATCTCTCTCTATTTCCTCTCTATTGAATGTCTCCACCATTATATTGATCAAGTTTCAATAGTTTAGATTTAATGTTATATAAAAATATTATTATAACATTTAAATAGTATTAAATCTCAGTTCCAATGGTGGAAACATTCAATGAAGACTAAATGGAGTTAGCATTAGAAGCTTTATATTTTACAGGCTACTACTCCCTCCGGTCCTAATTATAGAAGCAAATTTTGGAATTAGTTTTGGTCCTAATTATAAGAGCAAGTTTTAACTTTTGTTAACTTTTTCCTATAATACCCCTATTTATACTTTTTCAATAGTAATTTAATAATACACCTATATATTTTATAAAGTAAATAATGTTTGCAACTCATTAATGTCATATACATGTAAATTATACTTTTTTATATAAAATAATTTTGAGTAATTTTTGTCATATTTTCCCATATCACCCTACTAATACTTCTTCCACAATAATTAATTTAACAACACGCTTATATTCTATCAAGTGAGATATTCTACTTTATTTTTTTATTTTTAAATAAAATAATTTTAATATTCCTTTAAGAATATTTTTTTAACTAATTTTATTCTATTAATTAACGTTGTTTCTTCTTTTATTACAATTAATTTTATGCCATAGACACATCAAATATAATACGTTATTATGCACGATAAGTAAAATATGCGTAAAATAAATGGCAATATTAAATTGTTCGTTCATTTAATCTAACACATTAAATTGTTCGTTCATTTAATCTGACGGATTCTTTTTTGCACATTAAGCATCCGTCAGATTAATGTGCAAATAAAAAGCCAGCCACATCAGTATTCATGAGTCGGGTTTTTTGCCTATGGTGCAAAAAAAAATCCATCAGATTAAATGAATGAACAATTTAATATTGTCAATATGATTTTGGGTAAGAATATTTTAGGAAAATATACATAATTAACTAATTTAACTTCCTTCCTTAATCCCTCTAAATTCTGGTAATTTGTTCCTATAATTAGGACCGGAGGGAGTATATATTAATATACATACACTATTTTTATTCTTTAAGAACCTAAAACATATCATGATTATATTAACAGTCTTTTAAACAAACAGATCATGAATTAAAGAAAACCAAATTTTGACTAGTATATATTTCTTGTACAACCATAGACAATAATCATATCTAAAATGGTAGTGAATGTAAGAAAACTGCACTTGAACGAATAGATGTCTTATTTATAAAAGTGCTTCTCTTAGGATCGATGCCACCTACATCGATCTTACATACATTTGGGAATCGATAAAGCAGTTATGGAACGATGACATGCGGCAAATAACTCGTCACTTTCGCAGACTTTAATTCTAAATGATAAGCTGGTTATTTCATGCACACATGACACAACTTTTATCTATATTTTCTTTTAATACGAGTGATGTATAAAGTTTTCTTCTGCAAAAGATACAATTTTTCCTGGTATTTAACAGATTGCAATGTGAGATTAACATTCTTTTATATTATATTACATTAACCTTGTGATGTACTCTACCTATATATTACGTTATTTTTTTAAAAAAGAAAAAAGAAAAAAAGAGAGGCTCGTATATAATTTTATATGATTTATCCATGATATTATACACTTTTATTCCATGAATAATGATTTTCAGTAGCAACGTATTAGCAGTTCATGTTGTTGCAACAGTGATGATAAGTGGGTTAATTCCTTTTATTTCTTTTACCTTATTCTTGTACTTTTCTGCATATTAAGCTTTAGGTCAAATTTTCCTACCAACGCTTGGCATGTGGAGATATTCTTACTTTCTTAGACAGTTGGTGGTGAACTAAGGCAAAATAAATTAATTATGTGTGTATGGAACTTAAACTAAGAAACGAGTTCCTCGTAAAATTTATCAAGCACTACCTTTTTAATATAAAAGCTAATTGAAGATTGGATTTGGTTTTAAATTACTTCAATTCACTTTACCTCTCAAATTTATAGTTCTTTCAATAAAGTATTTATATTGATTACACACATTAAAATGATTTCCATCAAATGATAGTCATGATTAAATATGATACTTTAAAAAACTCAACTTATATTTATTATAAATAACTAACTAAACTAATTTTCTTAATTTACCCAAATTAGTTAAATAGCTCTCATACATATTAGGTACTGGAGGTAGTAATTTTTTGTGCAGTGATTATAAGTGTTCTCAATTATTCTCCCAATCATGAAACATATAAATAGTAATAATATTCTGTGTTATTAAAAAAAAGATAGAAATGAAGAGGAAAGAAGTACGTTAGCACTGGCTAACACCAAAGAAGGGGATGAATTGAGTGTATGATAAAAATTTAGGAACTTTGAAAATCTTTTCGCATCTCAACAAATGAAGTATGTATGACAATAATGAGTTATAAACCAACAGTCAGATATTCAAATGAACAAATACTGGAAATAGAAAAGTTTAGGGAAGAAAAAATGCGAACTGTGATTTATCCTGGTTCAGCCAATCCGCGATAACCTACGTCCAATCTCCAGCCTCCTGAGATTTGAATCCACTATCTTCCTCAAGTTTTAACTAGGTACTTGAGAACCACTATAATACCAGTAGTTGAGCACTTGTGCAGTCTTTCAAATCTCTCACTGAGATAAAGACTCCCCCTTACACACTGTAAAGATACAATCTGTTTTCCCACTCAAGATCACCAATCTTGAGTAACTCTCAGATAGAATGACTACAATGAAAGCATACTCTCTAAATGAAGTAGATGATGTTAAACACTGCAGTACAAGATGGGAGTAGGATTACAGAGCTTCGTAAACTTAGAGTATCAAGCATAGGCTCTCTATATTTGTTTTTGCTTAGTTGGTTTTTATGTCTTGAATGCTTCTCTATTTATAGACAACTATCATTTATCCATTGTGAGCATTCGTTTGTTGGAGAGAAATAACCATTAATGCATTTTACCTGTTTTGTCGTCGATAAAGAACATTTAACTGTTAAGCACGATATGATCTTCTCGTTTTAGAATAAGACTGTTCTGAAGCTTCAAGCTTTCTATTGGGAGTAATCAGACTATTCGTTAGACTGACAAACCGGAGTTGTTGGAGAATTTTGAGGTTTGGTCGCTTTCACATTGCTCCAACAGATCTCCATACGACATCCCTTTAGTCTCTGCAATTGCCTCAGGTTGGGTCGCTTTCGTTTTACGAATTTTTGACTAGTATATATTTCTTGTACAACCATAGACAATAATCGTATCTAAAATGGTAGAGAATGTAAGATAACTGCACTTGAACGAATAGATGTCTTATTTATAAAAGTGCTTGTTCTCTTTGGATCGATGCAACCTACATCTAGATATATTTAATCGATAAAGCTGGTTATGTAGCAAATAATTCGTCACCTTCGCAGACTTAAATTCTAAATGATAAGCTGGTTATTTCATGCACACAACTTTTATCTATATTTTCTTTTAATACGAGTAATATATAAAGTTTTCTTCTGTCAAAGATGAAGTTTTCCTGGGATTTAACAGATTGCAATGTGAGATTAACATTCTTTCATATTACATTAATCTTATGATGACTCTACCTATATATTACATTTTTTTTATTAAAAAAAAAAAAAGAAGAGAGGCTCGTATATAATTTTATATGATTTATCCATGATATTATATACTTGTATTCCATGAATAATGATTTTCAGTAACAACGTATTAGCAGTTCATGTTGTTGCAACAGTGATGATGAGTGGCTTAATTCCTTTTTTTTTTTTTTTTTTTTTTACCTTATTATTTTATTTTTCTGCATAATATTAAGCTTTAGTTCAAATTTTCCTACTAAAGCTTAGAATATGAATTGGAGATACTCTTACTCATATTCTTACTTTCTTAGACAGTTGGTGGTGTACTGAGGCAAAATTAATTAATTAAGAAGAAACGGTTATATGTGTGTGTGTATGGAATTTAAATGAGAAATTGTGTGTGTATGGAATTTAAAATGAGAAATGAGTTCCTCGCAAAATTTATCAAGCATTACCTTCTCAATATAAAAGTTAGCTGAAGATTGATGGATTTGATCATAAATGACCTTAATTTACTTTGCCTCCCAAATTTATAGTTCTTTCAACAAAGTATCCATATTGATTATATATATTAAAAGGTCTATCCAATGACAGACATGATTAAACATGGTACTTTAAAAAAATCAACTTATATTTGTTAGAAATAACTAACTTAACTAATTTTTTAATCTACTCAAATCAGTTAAGTAGCTCTTATATTAAATACTTCATGTAGTAATTTTTGTGTGGGCGGTGATTATAACAAGTGTTCTCAATTACTCTCCTAAACATGAAACATATAAACAGTAATAACATTCTGTGTTTTTATAAAAAAGGATAGAAAGGAAGAGGAAAGAAGAACTTGATCGAACAGCATGCATTAGCCAAAGATATATGATGCAATATTCAGATAACTTTTAATTCGTGCCATAATTTATTTAGAATCCGTTACTTCTGGTTGTTTTGAATTCCTTTAATTAGGGTGAGGAAAACCTAATTTTTTTTTACTTAAAATAATGGAAGAACAAGTACTGATTTCTACTTGTTTATTTGGGTTTTTTTTTTTAAAAAAAAAAAAAAAAAAAAAAAAAAAGCTGTTCTGAGTCATTAAACTTTAGTAATTAGCCCAAAAAAACACTTTGATAATTGAGTAAACCTGACAAATAATGAAGGCAAAAAAACCTGAAAAAAATCGTATCCAATCAGCATTTCTTTTATATACAAACACACAACACACAAATAGAAAGGTACATTATTTATAATTCAAACAAACTTGTTCTGGTGTAGAACACAGATGTCCAGCTTAGAGCTGGTACTTTGATATTGGATCGTTGGGCTCGACCTGAATATCTATGGGGCAGATACTCAAGGGAACCTGGGGTCACTGTACACGATATAGGGGGTGATATGTGTGCACAGTGTGACTGAATGTAAAGAGTAGTAGTTAGAACTTGTGCACCTTAGTATTAGGTCTCTCTATTTATAGAGGTTTCCATGGATATGATAACAACTTCGGCCGAGATCCCAGGTGTGAGTATCGCGCGTATATCCGATAGGTGCTCCTATAATGTTGGATCTCCCAGTATTGTAGGTGAGATTCGGTATATGATATATCCTCAGTTTGGGCCGCATATTGGATATGGGCCTTATGCAGGTTCGTAACAGTTGCCCCCCAGCTCGGTAGGTCGGGCACTTCGAGCTGCCAAGATGTACTATGCCCCCTGTCAGCTTTACTGGCCGAGCTCGGTTACCCATACGAGAATCCAAGGTGGAAACTCTAGGAACCGTGGTAGCGTCTTTGGGCCCGTGCGCCAAGGCTATCTTCCCATGACGTATCTGTCCGCGGCCGAGATATATGTTTCTTGCCGAGGTAGTCTCGGCTATCCGGGTTGGTTACTGATGGCTTCAGCCTTTTCGAGGCGAAGGACTTTCCGCATTTGCCATCATTGCCCATTGACACCGGAGACTTAGTATTGGTGAGAGCCTGCAACCGTCGCGCCACGCCACGCACCGATCTTCGTGCGCAATTAATGCTCCCCGTACACGCGATACGCTACCTTCTTTGTCAGGGTGAAAAGACGCTTCTGTCCCCGACGCTTCGGCAACCAACTATTCCGTGTGTAGGCCTATTGCTTTCATATTTCCCTCCATTTTCTTCACTTTGATGCTTTCGCTATCACTTCCTGGTTTTTCTGCTCTCTGTTATTTTCACCATTCTCCGTAGTCGCCTGTTCCTGCACCGTTATAGCTTTGCTTGTTGCTCGCTCATTCTCCACTACTTCAGGTATATCGCCTTCTCCTGCTTCTTGGCTGGTGTAACTTACTGGTTTTCGTTTGTTTTACCGATTAATTTCTGTCGTCGCGATTTTCTGGGTAGACTTCCTTGGTAGCTTCTGAATCAGTTTCTAAGATCAAACCCCCTTTCTGTATGCCTTGTAACCTCGACATTCCTTTGCCAATCCTTCCCCTTATTTCTCCTTCTTCACACACCCTTTTGTGCCTTTCTAGGTTTTTGTTCTTTAGTGATGGACAGGAGTAATCGCTTACCCCCTTCAAACCCACCATTAACCCCTGAGGAAGAGGAAGCCTTGCGTGCCCGTTTTCCCCGTGCCTCCTATTGGATTCTTGGTACTGAACTTTCGGAAGAGGAAAGGTTGGCTACCGTGCTAAGGGGAGGGTCTGGTCGACGGAGTACATCCAGGTCTCGATATGCTTTTGCTCGGGTTCCGAATCCGACGCCGGTTCGTGCTTGGCCAGATGCTGCTCCAAGCGTTCAGTTGAACCGTGCTGGATGGAGTACCGGGGCTTGTGGTGAGGCCGATGCGTTCTCAGCTCAACCCCTTAATTTCTATGAGGCTCCCCTAGGCCGGAGTTCGGATGCCCATCCTCTGGGGTACCTTGGCCCCTGCTGGGATTGTCTCGCCGAAAGCTCCTTCCTCATTGCCCAGGGCGAAGATTCTCGGGCTTGCTCAATCTTAGGTTCTTGCCGTCATTTGGCTCCTTCGAATCCTTCTTCTGGCAGTCTTCGTCCCCTGAGTCCGCTTGTTTTTCCGCATGCCAATATACTTCAGTCAGGTATTCCTACTCTTGCTGATTTTAGTATTTTTCATTTTGCTTATAGGTAAATGGCTTCAACATCCACTCCTCCCAGCAACTCACCCAAAACTGGGGAGTCGAATTCTTCTAGTCCTCCCGAGGCTTTGTGTAAGAAGTATGCCTGGGTGGCACTTGAGGTTCTGAACACTCGTTCCCTGATGTCCGAGGTCGACATTGCCCGACTGAAACTGCTGGACTTGGATGGGTGTGTCGTTAGTGCCCCTAGTGCCGAAGAGCCCATTTGCTCTGAGCGTGAAATAGGGCATCCGAACTTCTTCTTCTTTTACCACGACTGCCTAACCCGGGTCGGTGTTCGTTTCCCGTTCACCGAGTTTCAGATGGAGGCCCTGACACATATGAACCTTGCCCCCTCGCAACTTCACCCCAATGGATGGGCTTATTTGGTGGCTTTTGAACACTTGTGTGCCTCCTTCCCCGTTCCCATTTCGTGTATAGCCGCCTTATTTTTTATTATTTCTTCCCCTTTACTCCCCGCTCATCGAAGGAAGACGAGAAGCTAAAAGGGTTGACTTCTCTTCGCGGTGATCCGGATAGGAAGTTGATGACCGCCTTCTCTGACTCCTTCAAACATTTTAAAAATTCCTTCTTCAAAGTTACGGCGAAGCCTGGCGAACAACTTTGGTTTTTAAAAGGGGCCGAGGGTCAGGACATAGAATGGCGGTTCCCCCTGTACTAGAACGAGGAACACCATAAAATACCCTCCATGACGTACTAGACCGCGTCCGGCGATGTTCTACCAGAGACTGTCCCGTCATTAGAACGTCTGTCCAACTTTGTGGTGAAGTACGGCACTTAGAGTGCGGCCTGGTTTATTACCGGGGCGGGATCCAAACCAGTGCCTTCGGCGTGTGTGGTTCACCAGTTTATCGAATCCTCTACCTTGCATATCTGTTTATCATGCATTGTTTTGCTCCGGTCGCATCTTGAATTCTAACTCTTCTGCTTTGTCTTTCCAGCTCGAGATATGTCGGAGCTTCCTAGTTATTTGTCTCGAGTGAACCCGACTGTGCCCGCCGCTAGCCGGCGAGCCGAAAGCGTGCTTCCTCCGAGGTCGAGGTAGATATAAGACAAAGCGGCTTCCGGTTCCTCCAGGGCCAAGAAGACGAAGGCCTCGGGAGCACCGGGTCCTACTTGCTCTGCTTCAACTGGGTCATCAGCTGGGGTACTCGTCCCCAGTGCTAAAGGGACAGATGCTACGGTGTCCGGGCCCATTGTAGGTTCTTCTCCTGCATCCGAATCCGAAGCTGCCCCTCCTCTTTCACTTCCCTTGGCTCCCGTCCGCCCTCCCCCGGTTCAGAAAATTCCACGTGGGCTGGCGTGGGATAAAGGAGTGACAGAAGAGCTTGACGAAATTTAAAATAAAATTAAATATAAAAAAAAAATTCAAAACCTCGCGAGGTTGTGGAAAAAATCACCAAAAAATATAAAATTAAAAAATTAAAAAAAAAAACAATAAAAAATATAAAAACCTCGCGAGGTAGTCCCGGGCTACCTCACGAGGTAGTGCGAAAAAATCGAAAAAAGAATTAAAATTAAAAAAATTAGTAAAAATGAAATTTAAAACAAAGATAATAAAATAAAAATAAAAACCTCACGAGGTAGTCCGGCCACCTCGCAGGGTTGTTAGTGCGGTTACCTCACGAGGTAGTGGGAAAAAATCAGAAAGAGAAATTAAAATTAAAAAATAACAAAAACAAAATTTAAAAACCTCACGAGGTAGTGGGAAAGAAATCGAAAAAAAAAATTGAAATTAAAAAATGATTAAAATTTAAAAAAAAACTAAATTTAAAAGAAAAATAGAAAAACCCGGCGAGGTAGTGGGCAAAAATAAGGAAGAAAAATTAAAATTGAAAAATAAATAAAAAAAATGAAATTTAAAAAAATATAAAGACCTCGCGAGGTAGTGGGAAAAAAATCGATAAGAAAATTAAAGTTGAAAAATTAATAAAAAAAGGAATTTCAAAAAAGAAATAATAAAAAATATATAGACCTCGCGAGGTAGTTCGGTTACCTCACGAGGTAGTGGAGAAATCTGGAAAAAAAAAAATTAAAAATTGATAAAAAAAACAAAATTTAAAAAAAAAAAAAAAAAAAATAAAAAAAACCTCGCGAGGTAGTCCCATTACCTCGCGAGGTAGTGGATCAAATCTTGAAAAAAAAAATAATAAAAAAATAAAATTTAATTAAAAAGGAAAAAAATTCAAAACCTCGCGAGGTAGTTGAACAAATCTCAAAAAAAGGATTACAATTTTTTAAAAAAAACCAAATTTAAAAGAAAAATAAAAATAAAAACAAAAAAATATAAAACCTCGCGAGGTAGTTCGATTACCTCGCGAGGTAGTTGAACAAATTAGAAAAAAAAAATTAAAATTAATAAGACACGAAATTTAAAATAAAATTAAATAAAAAATGAAATTTAAAAAAATATAAAGACCTCGCGAGATAGTGGGAAAAAATCGATCGAAAAATTAAAGTTGAAAAATTAATTAAAAAAAGGAATTTAAAAAAGAAATAATAAAAAATATAAAGACCTCACGAGGTAGTCCGGTTACCTCGCAAGGTAATGGAGCAAATCTAAAAAAATAAATTACAATTGATAAAAAATGAAATTAAAAAAAATAAAAACAAAAAAATATAAAACCTCGCGAGGTAGTCCAGCTACCTCGCGAGGTAGTGGATCAAATCTGGAAAAAAAAAATTAAAATTAATAAAAAGTGAAATTTAAAATTAAATTAAATAAAAAAAAAAAAAAAAAAAATTCAAAACCTCGTGAGGTATACCGGCTACCTCGCGAGGTAGTTGAATAAATCTCAAAAAAATGATTACAATTAAAAAAAAAACGAAATTTAAAAGAAAAATAAAATTTAAAAACAAAAAATATATAACCTCGCGAGGTAGTTCGGTTACCTCGCGAGGCAGTTGAACAAATTAGAAAAAAATTAAAATTAATAAGACACGAAATTTAAAATAAAATTAAATAAAAAAAAACTCAAAATTAATAAAAAAGGAAATAAAATTAAATAAAAAAAAAAAACTCAAAACCTCGCGAGGTATACTGGATACCTCGCGAGGTAGTTGAACAAATCTAAAAAAAATGATTAAAATTAAAAAAAAAAAACAAAAAAATCGAAAAACCTCGCGAGGTATTTCGGATACCTCGCGAGGTAGTTGAACAGATTAGAAATAAAATTAAAATTAATAAGACACGAAATTTAAAATAAAATTAAATAAAAAAATTCAAAACCTCGTCGGGTATACCGGCTACCTCGCGAGGTAGTGGAGCAAATCTGGAAAAAAAATTAAAATGAAATAAAAAAAAAAAAAATCAAAACCTCGCGAGGTATATACCTCGAGAGGTAGTTGAACAAATCTCAAAAAAATGATTAAAATTAAAAAAGAGAGTAGTTGAACAAATCTCAAAAAAATGATTAAAATTAAAAAAAAAAGGAAATTTAAAAGAAAAATAAAAATAAAAACAAAAAAATATAAAACCTCGTGAGGTAGTTCCGTTACCTCGCGAGGTAGTTGAACAAATTAGAAAAAAAAAAAATAAAATTAATAAGACACAAAATTTAAAATAAAATAAAATAATAAAATAAAAACAAAATTCAAAACCTCGCGAGGTAAAATAATAAAAGGTAAAAACAAATCTAAAAAAATGATTTCAACCCTTCATAACCGACGTCAGTTTTTAGCGTTCTTGGTGTCTATCTCTTAGTTTTTTCGAGATTGACGCAATGAAACCAATTTTGTGGTCTAAAAACACCTTTTTATCATGATCCAATTTATATATATATATATATATATATCCACATGCTGATTTCATGGCCTAACACCTCTCATGATTTTCCATGATCCAATCTCCAAAGAACCTTAACAAAGTGTACCTAAAGTACTGTTATCTATTCTTATCCAAAGATCATTTTGGGATCAAAAGTGGTTAATTCTTTGTTTCTTCCAACATTTCATATATCAGTATATATTGTTGCAAATTTTTTTATTTTTTTAAAAAAGGCAACACAACGTCACAACTGATCAGAAGAAACGAAACAATATACGCATATGAAAACATGGTCGTCTGGAAAAAATCAAATACACATGTATAGCTATTGAAAAACCAAACCGATGTGCAGCAAAAATTTAAATTACTACATTCCTTACATATGGTATATGTAATCGCAAGATACGCATTTACTGACAATATTCACATTCCAGTGTAGAAACAATAAAAGAACGAATATACCATGTGTATGCCCATGATTATACAAAAATCATACTAATTCACAAATTGATTTTCAAAAACAAGAATCCAATTCATAATATGGAAACAGGAAAACATAGGCATAAAAAATCTCCAGATTTATATATACAATTCAAAAACAAAACTGAACCAAAAACAATTATTGAAACCATGTTACCCAAACATACATGTCCCAACAAATTAAAGTTCATAAAACTATTTAACGACAAAAGCAAAAAATCAAGTTCATGAACTCAGAGGATACAAACATATATCAAGTTATCAACAAGAAATATGTTTCAAGAAACACATAACCAAAAATCAGAAACGCATACACAAAGAAATCAACAACGTTGGAAAAACTCATAGTATATCTCTGCACTAAAACTATGCCCCAAGACTTTAATATATTCATATCAGAAATAAATATATATACCCACATCGTTTATTCATAATTTTAGAATCTAACTTTTCAAGATCAAGAATCCAAAATTTAAAAAACCAACACAGATTCAAACCAAATCAAAATTGTTTTAAGATTGTAAGTGAAAATACTTTCAAGATAGAAATATTACTAAAATAAGAATCTGTGTAATTAATATGTATAATTTGTAAACATATGATAGTACTGTACTAAGAAGAAAACTAGTAAAAAACTCACAAGACTGCCGAATATGGTAATGAACTATGAAGAAATCCAAGCCCAACTTTCGTTGTGTCCTTAAGACAATTTTGCTCCCTCAATACGGATGCCCAAGGATGATGAGCAATTGTCTCCCAGGATAGAGCGGATTATTCGTCTTCGAAAGATGGCTCTCTCAATCGAAGCCCAAGCGAATCCAACGAGTCTGCTTTCAGAATCGCACAGACTATGTCTACAGATGTAATATGCAGAGAGGAATATTTATGATTAATTTTAGATCTAGTTTTTCTATATCTAGGATTTTCAATCTAGGATTTTTTGTCACTAGCACATCCTATTTATAGATGACGGAAAATTGATCAGATGGACACCCGTTGGTGAACCGACGCGACTGTGGCGAACCGACGCGACCGGCGGTGGCGAACTAGTGGGACTTCTTATTCATAACCTATGGGATTTAGATCCTAAAATCCAACACGTCCGTCACTCTCTCTTTCTCCCTCCTCCATCCTAGTCACAGTGAAAAATGTTCACAGTGAATCCTCATCAACAATCGTCACCTATGTTTTCTTTGGCGTCTTCAACTTTGTACAAAACAATCCTTCTTACTTTCACTTCCTAGATCCTTTCAATAGTTTGAATATTTGAAACCAGATATGACAAACAAAAACAAAGTAACAGACCGGAGCAATGGATACGCATGACAACGACAAAACATGAATGAAATGAGTTACGACGACAGCAACACTATACATCACTCACCCCTCTCACGGGGTTGGCTATACGATTCACTTCTCTTATCATTCTCTTTCCATCCCCTTCCCCATCTTAACTCGTTGAATTGAAATCTTAACCCTTCGATTTAATATTTTATAAAAATATTATTTTTATATATTTTTTAATAATTTAATATTTTATTAATATAAAAATAATATTTTTATAAAATATTAAATCAATCGTTTAGATTTTAATCCAACGGTTGAGATGAGGAAGAGGATGAGAAGTGGATGGTAAGAGAAGTGAACCGTAGCCAAACCCCCCTCTCACTGTCAAACGCTGCTCCGAAATGATGCTGAAAGGTTAGAGGAATCGGTTAACTGGCAAACACTCCAAATTTTTGAAAACCCGTATTGTCTCCAACAAACCCAGAAAATAATACTCTTGGACATTGCAGCCCAACAAAAACAAGACGAACTAAAGGAGCATAAATGCAAAGCAAGGGAGAAGTACCAAAAATTGGAAACAAAAGAGAAAGGGAATAGGACAAATTACTCTGTAGGTAAAAAATGAAGAAAAACATATATAAATAACATTCTCATTGTCATGATCATTAGATATGGAAAATGGGTACAGCATTAATGATACAAAAAAGTGAAAGTCAATGAATCATCAAAATCCTCCATATAATGTCATGTTCTTTGCATTTTAGCGTAGGATAACAAAAACCCAGATCGATTACGCTCTCCTCTGTCTTCCTTTAAGGTCTCTGGTTGCCGCAAAACAAGATGGTTGCCTGGCTCCATCTTGTCTGCCTATTAGGACCCAATGAGAAGCGAGAAGAGAACACAAGCAGCCACATTGCAAAGCTCTCATCTAAGAATGGATATAGAGAGGAACAATGAGGCCGGTACCTCTTTGGGATTGGGAGGAAGAACATAATGGCGTTGATTGCATGAAACGGAAGAGAGAATCACGTCGTCTTCGTCGAGGGCCATTGAAAATAGGAACGGTAGTCAAAAGGCGAGCCTCTGTTTCTCTCGGAACTCGGAGAGAAGGAATTGTGAGAGAGAGTGTGTGTAAAGAGACATCAATAAACGATCAGATCATGGAGATACTTGAATAAAATAACTAAATAAATAGTAATATTATTGATTCAGCACTCAACATTGCTTGTTCTTTTACTGATATGATGTTGTTTGTAGATGGGTTGAAAACCATTGAAGGAAGGTGTGCTACTAGAAATTACAAACGGTATCTTCTTTTGTTTTTTTTTTTGTGCTGACCAGATCATAACTGATCCCAGTTTATCAATCTTTTCTTAATTTACCCTATTGACCGTTAGGGTTTTTAATGGAGGGGCAACATTGCCCGTTTTTAAACTTCAGGGGCAACATTGTGTTAGGAACCGACTAGAAACTCCAAAATAACTCTGGAAATATAGATTGATAATGGATAAGGCACGGTTACAATAATCTGGAGGGAGTGTTTTCCCTCTCCAGCCAATCTGATAGGAGATCTCTATACTCCTTATCAGCCAAGAAGAACACAGGTCGTCCCTGGTTTCCTCTCCCTTTACAATCCTTACAAAAATGTTCGATGCCTTTCTCCCCTGCTCCTATAGGCTAATATAGCAAAAGTAAAACAACTTTTACAAAACCCAATAGCCACCCTATTAGTTAGCTATTATCCTAGTATTACACCAATTTGGAAAGTCAACCTGGACCCCTCAAAAGCATGTTGGTCTTTGGTTGATGCTAATTTGTCTTCCTAAATCCCTAGCTTAGGTCTGGTAACTGAATAGGGTCCTTTCATTACCTTCCCCTAAAAGCTCCACCTTGTCCTCAAGGTGAGAGTTCGATCCCAACCAGAGAGTTAACGACAATCCGTTCTGGTTACGTCATCTCCCTCGTCGAGATAGTCTGCCATTGCGTCCCCTGGTTCGTCGGCCTTGGCCTCAACGTCGATCAGGAAAACCTACAGATTCTTGTCTCTGTAGGTGTGGCCCGGACTATATCTTTCCCCGCATTTGAAACACAACCCCAGCTCCCGCCGGCGAGCCATTTCTGAATCGGGAAGGCGTCGACTCGAGCCAGATTTGCGCGATGTTGAGATCATCGTCGGTGCACTTCCAGTTTGAGAGTCCTGCGTCTTTGGGTCATTTTTTGGCACTTGGGTTGAAGTGTTTTGGGTGGGTGTGGTACGGGTCGGGTCGGTATACTGGGCTCTGAGCCTGGGTCGGATCCTTCTTAATTCCTGGGTTGAAAGTTGACCTAATCATCCTATGTCCCCCGTTTGAGTCGAGTAGTCGGTTTCTTCCGTCGATTCTCAATGCCATTCTGATTAGACCTTCCAAGTTGTCCTCATCAGCGATCTCAAGCTCTGCCTGTATCTCAGTCCTTAATCCGTACACAAAAGCCCCCATGAGGCACTCTTCCGATGCATCCCTTAATGGGAAGGACAGGCGCTCAAATACCTCAACATATTCAAGAACCGAGCCCTCTTGCTTGTTCGAGAATAGCATCGTGTAATCTCCACCTCGTTGAAACGTGTGGAATCGTTCTAGGACTTTCTGCTTGAACTCCGGCCAGTTCCGCAACGCCCTACGAGTTTCTTGCTATTGGTAACAATGGAGTGCTCTGTTTTCGAGGCATACCACGGCAGCCTCCAGTTTCTCGGCCTCTGGTACTTTGTTGATGTGGAAATATCTTTCCACCCGACAAAACCAACCAATGGGGTCTTCACCTTCGAACACAGGTAATTCCAGTTTTCAGAATTTTGTCACTTCCTTCTCTGCATATCCGTGGCTTTCTGTCTCCGCCTCCGACTGTGACTCCGCCATCTCCGTCTTATCCTTGTCCTTCTTCCCTGTGTCACCCTCCATTCGCAATAATATCTCCCTTATTAGGCCCATTCCCTTTGTAAGTTCGGTTACCTGCTTCGCTAGGCCGGAGAGTTCATCCACCCTCCTTGCTATACTAGCTACAGTCTCCCTTAACTCCCTAATTTCGTCTGCCATTGCCCAAAAGATCCAACCGCTTTGATACCAATTTGTTAGGAACCGAGTAGAAACTCCAAAATAACTCTGGAAATATAGATTGATAATGGATAAGGCACGGTTACAATAATCTGGAGGGAGTGTTTTCCCTCTCCAGCCAATCTGATAGGAGATCTCTATACTCCTTATCAGCCAAGAAGAACACAGGTCGTCCCTGGTTTCCTCTCCCTTTACAATCCTTACAAAAATGTTCGATGCCTTTCTCCCCTGCTCCTATAGGCTAATATAGCAAAAGTAAAACAACTTTTACAAAACCCAATAGCCACCCTATTAGTTAGCTATTATCCTAGTATTACACCAATTTGGAAAGTCAACCTGGACCCCTCAAAAGCATGTTGGTCCTTGGTTGATGCTAATTTGTCTTCCTAAATCCCTAGTTTAGGTCTGGTAATTGAATAGGGTCCTTTCACATTGCTACGCCGAAAACTTTAGGGGCAAAATTACTTCTGGGCGCATACTTTAAGAGCAAAAATGCACCTTAACCCAAAATAGTAAACTCGGAGAGTTAACTCACAAATTTGACAAATATGATTACAAGTTTGATAAAGGTAAAAAAAAAAAAAAAAAAAGTTACAAATTTGATGTATAAATAATGCAATCTTGATTGGTGAAAAATTGAATTATAAATATTAATTTGTAAATATTGAATTCCTTGAAACCTATATTCGTATTAAACGGAGTTTCAATTATATAGATTTGATTTTTGTTATTTTTTTACCTAGATTAGTTTTAGTTATTTTTGTTTGACCTTGTATTAATTTTTGTTATTTGAGACTTCATGAATAATGAGTCACTTTTTTATTCTATTCTAAAATCCAAAGCTACCGAGTAGTCTGACAAAAAATCCAGAGTAAAGTTCGATGTCCCTTTGAATGTTTGGTGTCGATTCCTATCTGCTTCCGTCTTCACAAGGAACTAGGCTTTTCGAAACAGAAGAGAAACAAACCGACTGAGATCACCTTGCTAGTTTTGCTTCCCGAAATTTCATCCCTACTCATTGCACCATCGACCTCAGCCAAGCTTCGCGTATTGTGAGAATTGCGCGGTAAATGTTGCTACTTTTTTCGGCTTTTATCCTCTTTTCCGTAAAATTTCTATGGGGTGTTCTCGAAAGTGTACTATCTTTGCCGCTCTTTATTAGCAAGAAAAATTTCATGAACTAAATTGTGTTTGGGCTGCAGAGCATGCGACAAAATGCTAGTCCTTAATTAATTGCATTTTGAAGCTTGTTTCATCTGTCATCCTGTTTTTTAGTGTGCGTAACTGTTCATTATTCGGTAATAGCATAATCAATATTCTGTAGCCTCAGTTTATCTGTACTCAGAAATCAGTGTCCGCTCTCCATACTGCAAGTTTGTTTGTTTAAAATTGTGGATTGTCACTAATTTATTTAGCGTCACAAGGAACCATAGGCGTGGTACGTTAAGGTTGCACAACAAATTTTCTTGTTTTCCTATTTTAAGTTGTTATTTGGAATTCAATGGGAGGACTAACTGATTGCTTCTTCTTTTTTCCCCAAATATGTATAACATTGGGATTACTGCCGAGCGTTAGAGACCAATGTTTTCAGAAGACGATTTTATATGATCTAGTTTAATATGTGCATGCTCATGTGCTATCCTTCTTAGATTTCACATGTCTCAACTGCTTAGTATTTGAAAAGATGTTCATAGGTCACGCTGATGCTTTATCAGAAATGAAGTCGTTGAAAGATCAGATAGTTGCAGACCCTATCTCTGAACTAAGTGATGAAGAAGATGAAGATTCTGTGGAACAAATCATTTATACAGCCTCCTTTCAAGAACTTGCGAGAAATAGCATTCAATATGACACTGTCATATGGCTCTCTGTATCACTGTTGCTGGTTTTAGCTTGGGGAGTGGGACTTATTATGTTGCTTTACCTGCCCCTTAGGAGATACGTGCTTCAAAAGGATTTATCTTCTCGTGAATTGTATGTTACCCCTACTGAAATAGTTTACAAGGTATATCTAAACTTATGTATGATCATGATGCTTTGTTATCCGATGTCCTATAATGAAGTGCAACAGTGAAGTGATTTGCCTTTTCTTTTCTTTCTTGATCAAGGAGTCGAGGCCTTCCTTCATACCCTTTTGGGGTATTGTTACAATTGAGAAGCACATACCTCTTGCTCTGGTGATTGATATTATTATTGAGCAAGGTACTGATGCAGGACTTGTTGCATCCTATTTCAAATGGACGAAAGTTGAATGTTTTCTTACATAAAAAGATTTTGATATTCTGGTTTTGTTGCTAGAGACGTGTTTATATAATTCATCTCTCATACTGCAAGAATCCTATAAAGGTCTTTATGCACATGCTCTGTGCCTTTGTGGTCCAATTGGAAGGACAATTGTAAATACTTTTCTCAATTATAGATTTGAAATCTAGCTCAGATTAACAATACATTAGGTTTCTTCTTTTGGTTGCTTCAAAAATCAAGGTAATGGTTTGCCTCTAAAATTTTTGTTTTGAAATCCTCTTAGAAGAAGAGAGGTTTTATTGGCCAAAGAACACAAAAGTTGAGTGAATAGACATAGTGACGCATGCGCTTCTAACTTTATTTATTTGATAATGGTTTCATCTGATTTACTTCATTTGACTAGCACACATCTTTGCTTATACCAGGTTGCCTGCAGTCTATGTATGGAGTTCATACTTTTCGAGTTGAAAGTATAGCGCATGGAAAAGCTGCACCTGTTGATGAATTTCGAGTTCAAGGGGTTTCTGAGCCTGATATATTGAAAAAGGTTCATCAAGATATGTTCTCAATATGATTTTCTCTTTCTGGACAAAAAAATAATAATCATGATCATGATTTTCTCTTTTAGTGTGTGTGTGTGTATGTTTGTGACTGACTTATTTATGATCAATGTCTTTGCTAAATAAGGCCGATCACTTTATGTTGTATTGATTCTTATTTCATCATTTAGCATTATAATACTACCAGAGGATGAACAAGATCATCTTCTCAAAATATTGCAGTTAATTTGCAGGTGATCATAACAGCAGCTTCAAAAATCTCACAAGATGGAAGAACAAGTTGGAAGCCAACTGCTCAGAGCGTAGATGTGGAAACGTTGACTGAAGGATCAGTAGTTTTGAGATCACCATCTAAATCACTGAAGGTAATGGCAGACCTACTTGCATTCCTAATTCACCTGCTGTTTATCAAACTCATTTTACACATGTATCACTCAGGATGCACCCCCCAAAACCCAGGAAAAATAAAACCCCAACATTATAACTAAAGGCATGGAAGGTGGAAATAAATGAGAAAGTGATACAACTTTTTGTTAAAAGAGTCATACGAGAAACGATTTGTTAAGAATTTCTCAGCTTCTCATCACTAAAACAGTAAAAATCTTGTAAAAGTGTGAAATTCCAGTATTTTGTAACTTCTTACTACCTGTGCGGTGGGCTCCTTTTGGCTGACAAGTTTGTGGTGGTCCAATTAATCACGTTAGATATGTACTTGCTTTTAATCATGAAGTGAAGTCTTTTGCAAAGTGTTTTGAGTTAATGAAGTCTAATTATAAGAAGATGCACAGCCTGTTTTGAGAGTTCAGATCAGACAATGTGATGGAGACTCGGTAATATAGGATACTAAGTCCCAGATTGAGTAATATGGAATGCTCAACGGGATGTTTAAGTGGGTTGTTTCTCACACTTCAAATTTTAGCTCTGGGGTAGGGTTCCCCATCCCGCTTAGGTACCCATCACAATGCAAATTGGGAATTTTGCCCTAGAGGATCTAATACATAGATACATTGTATCCTATTTTGAATTTCTTGAATTTTTTTAGCATCATTCTAAGCTTAAAGCTGATGAACTTGAATAGAATTAACTGTGGTCTATTATATTTTGGCAACAAACATTAGTACTTCAAATGAAAACAGTACTGCTGTTGCGGATATTTGACTAATATCTGGGTGAGGTTATCTGGCTTTGTGGGGATCCTTTTTCTATTATTTTGGCCCATGACCAATGATCCAATAGTATTGATCATTACCTTCCAGACAGAAGGCAGTCCAACCATACCCCTCAAAAGAGAAAAGAAAAATACCATTCTCTTCCCTGATCGAGATATCATCACTTTCATACCAAAATTGATTGATTGAACTGGGAAATAGTTGGATTATTGTATTAGCAAAATGTTGGAATGTAAAGCATAACTAGATCTATTTCATGGACACAACAGATCTTGAAGCACTGTCACTGTGTCAAACACACTCAAAACGTGGGAGCAAAGCATTGGAAGGCAATAGATTGTTTTTCCTATTATTTGATTAATTTGTCAAAGCAGCTAAATAAAGTGTGTCTTTACGATTAGATGGTAGCTTAGATTTGTTGACTGGCATTGCTAGAGTTGAAAGCTATTACCAAATTCTATTTCTGACAGAAGAATGATGCCTTGTTTTCCTCTCTTTTTTAAATTATGATATATTGTTATTTAAATTATCTTCAGATTGAAATAATATCACATGCATTGCCTAAATTTGTGAAAAACCAACTGATTTGTATTCTTCCATATAATGTAGATGATGAGCCCACCGCAATCTGCTTCTCGAGAGCGAAGGACACCCAGTAGATTGGTGCTTAATAGACTTGAAGAAATCAATAGATCAGTAAAGGTCTGTATGTTATCTTATTTGGGCATGGGGATTTACTTTGAACACAGTATATGCTTATTTCCGCCCCAATACCTTTCATAGCAGATACCATATTTCAACGTAAGGCAAACATATTTTGGTTGTTTCATCTTGTTCCCAGGCGCTTGACAATAGTTTTATTGAAGCTGTTATATTCTATGATCAATCATTGATTCGAATTTTATCTATCTTCATGTACAGAGGCTTGAGCTGCATTTTGAGAAGTCATATGCTCCCCCTGACAGCAGCTGAATAAAGATTCCCTTGGCTCAAGCGGCTGGAATCTCGAATTGTTTTCACTTTATTTGTTTCTACATTCGACTTTTCTGTATAGAATCCTGCCTGTGATATCTGTCGGCGTGTATATGATTGGTTTTCTATGGTGGAAAGTTCAATCTTCAAATGATGATGCCCTTTACAAAATGTTAGCTGAACTGGGTTGTAGATGCTTGATGAGATGTATTAACCAAATATGAAATTTATCAACTCCAGACTTTCTATGTTCTGATACAGTAGCAGCATGAGCCATCAGGACCTCCTTTGTACTTAGAATGGATGGGTTCTCTTTTCTTTTTCTTTTTCTACCGGTAACTGAACTGCTCGGTATCAAAAATCAAAATGTCGGTTTGATTATTAGCAGCAAAACTTGTAATGAGTCTCACATCGGATAAGTACCCTAAAAGATGGGTCTTATAAAGCCTTGATTTCCTAACTCCAACCGTTAGCTTTAGGGTATGGTTCTCCAAAATATTTATACTCATTATAATGGTGCTTTTATCGGGAAACAACTAATTGGAGAGGGTTACTTGTAGAAGGTTCTAATGGGAGGGAGTGAAGGTATGGAGCCACATAGATGTCTATGGGTTGTGGTTCTCATAGGTTGGGCAATAATTTTCACATCCTTGGAAATCAAACCGTCGTAGTTTCTATGGTAACAATTTACAAAAATGAGTTATAAATACTACCGACTTAATGGTCCTTAATATATGATCTAATTGGAAAGTTGATTAAATCCTAAATGTAAGATATGTTTGTCATTTTTTTTCAATATTTTTTTAATTTTTCTTATTGATAGTCCCTCAATAATAATAAAGTAAGAGAGAGATATAGAAAATGAAAGAAAATCATTGGGGTGTTTCTAAAAAAACATGTTATATTAACTAACTTAACTAATTTTCTAAATTTAGTCAAATTAGGTAAAGTAGGTTTTGCATTAAGAAGATTAGGGAATATGTATTTTAAGCTCATGAAGATTAATTCAATAAAATTTAAAATAGACATAATCAAAAGTATATGATTTTACTAAATTTATAATATTCATGATTTTATACTAATCAAAATTATGTTACTCCAAAATCTTTCCAAAGTATTTAAGAAAATATAACATAAATCGGCGACTTTTTCATGTTAGATGCTTATGGATGATTTCTGTTGACTTTTTGTTTATCTATATTATTTATTTATTTATATAATTTTTATAATAAATTTCGGATTCATGTTTCTTTTATTTCAGGGCAGATATTCGAAAATGGCCCCCTTTTGGGGCCTTTCCTGACAGCAATCCTTATGACCCGTAGGAAACGCGAGACAAACTCAATAGTGATTGCAAACTCTTCGTTATGTAAAGAAGTTCCCCCCGCCAAAAATTTCAGAGATTGAGATTCGAGGAAGGAGATGAGTAACAAGAAGGTTCTCATTGTGGGAGGCACTGGATATTTGGGTCAGCACCTATTACAAGGCTATGCAGAGATCGACGGAAGACCATACGATCTGGCATTCACCTACCACTCCTCTCCCCCACCTCGAGTTTTGTTGGATGCCATTTCTGGTTCACTTGCTTTCCCCGTAGATTTGAAATCGGGAAGCGGATTTGAAGCCATTTCAAAGACATTTGGTCAGGTTTAGTTGTCAATACCCCACCCCACAGCTGAATTTAAGTGCTCTAGTTATTGTTCTCGCTATGTGTTGCTTGCGTGTTTTCAGGTGCATTCTTTTTTGGGGTGGGGGCGTAGTAGCGTTAGTTCTAGATTAACAATTAGAGTCTCTCCCCATTGTCATCCTGGATTTGAGGAGCTTGTTCTCATCTGGATAGTTGTTTCATTGAATGGATTTTGAATACTCGTAAAATCTTGAGTAGAATACAATCAACCACATAATTGTTTGTCTTTCATCCCACTATATACATCTCTCCAAGGTGATGCATGCTCTATATAAAAATAAATGAGGAAATAAACAAGGATGACTATTCATGTGTTATCATCTCTTAGTATAAAGCATGCCACTACTGACAATTTGTTTCTCCAATTTTTTCCCTAACGGCAGCCTGATGTTATCGTAAACTGTGCTGCCATCTCAGTGCCTCGTGCATGTGAAATTGATGCTGATGCTGCTCGTGCCATTAATGTGCCATCATCTCTTGTTAAATGGTTGCAAAGCTTTAACGAAAAAAGTGCACTTCTCATTCATTTGTCCACTGATCAAGGTAAGCAAACTTTAACACGGCGGCGGAAGTTAAAGGGTGATATCAGATATTCAGATGTAGAAATCTGTCAAGTGCGAAACATATGGAAGTTTTAGCTTGACTGAGATTCACTGAACAGCAATACACCTTCATATAATTTTTTAAAGTAATAACTTTGTTCTGATTTATATTATACAAATGCCAATACGGATGAAGTGAGTGCTCCCTTGACAGAATTTTGGTTTGCTTTCTATCTGTTTGCTATTTGCTACGACTTTGTACATAATTCACATATTGTTCCTGTAATCCATTCACACTTTGCTTTTTGACTAGATTGTGATTGATGTTTCTCCTTGTCAGTCTATGAAGGGGAGAAGTCCTTTTACAAAGAGGATGACGTTGCTGTTCCAGTAAATGTTTATGGAAAAACTAAGGTGGAAGCAGAAAAATTCATTTCAGAACAGTGCTCCAACTTTGCAATTTTGAGAAGCAGTATAATCTATGGGCCACAGACGGTCTCACCAGTTCCAAAATCTCTTCCTATTCAGGTACATGCACTGTATGTAGACTTCTATCGTATTCAGTGTTGGCTGACTATTGCTTCCAGCCTTTGGCTAATGTATGAAAAATATGAAAACCAAATGCTTGTCAATTTCAGGCTTCTTGTTGTTTTCCCTGTGGCATTTTTTCTCTATGGAATATTACAAAGCTTAAGGTTTCCATGTTTAGTTTAAACTAATGACGCATACTATAGTTTTATATTATTGACTGCTTTGTCCAATTCTGTTGGTACTTGAAATTGCTGGAGCCTGGAGACATGGGCGCATGTTCTTATGAACGACATGTCTCTGAGGAAATTTATGATGCCTTGATGTGTTATTTATACATCATGTTTAACTGATGTAGTGGATGGATGGTGTCCTGGCCAAAGGAGAGAAAGTGAATTTCTTTCATGATGAGTTCCGTTGTCCCATCTATGTTAAAGATCTCATGACTATCGTTCTAGCTTTGACAAGCCAATGGATATCAGGTAGAACTTTAGTATTTATGCCTTATTGGCATCACATATAGTGTGTTGCAAATTTTATCATTTTAGTTTGTGCGCCCTTTGGCTTATAAGAACCTAATTTTCGATGTAATATTTTTGTTATTGCCAAATGCAATTCAAAATGCTATTCTGAATATGTTATTTCACATAAAGTAGCTGTTTATGTGAATTTTTTCCCCTATATGGCTGAAACTCAGGTTTGACATTTTATAAAATTTTGTAAAGTTCATTGCCTTTTGCCTATCATCTTTCCCACCTTTGTCCTTTCAGTGAGAACTTTCAGATTGTCAAATTTCTGTTTCCTACTTTTACTTTCTTGTGTTGTTTATTCTAGTTTTAGAAGGCAAGGCATATCTTATCTATGCTCATGAATATGGCATTTCTGATTTTTGCTGCAGAGGGCAAGCAAATGCAACTGGTCCTTAATGCTGGTGGGCCTGATAGGGTATCACGTGTTCAAATGGCTGAGGCTGTTGCAGAATTCAGAGGGTACGACACCTCATCAATCCAACCAGTGTCGGCATCTTCCGTATGTATCGCATTTACTTGATCTAACTTTATGTGGTGCATGTGATGCAGAATTGTTAAATATCTTTCTCTGTTTGTCTGCATTATCGGCGTGCTTATGCAATTATTAACTTATCTTTTTATCATGCCTTGATCATAATTGTGTCCTCATTCCATGTCTTCATATCAAGAAGGCGTCTGCTTCCTTAGGCATTTGAGAACGTTTTAGTTCGTCATGAATTTTCTTCTCTTTTTCGGTTTTCTTTTCAAGGTCAGAAAGTGGAAGAGAAAAATTCTTACTCACTCCTTATCCAACCAACTAGAACAAGGAATCAATAGAATCTCTTTCCACTGGCGTGTCTGAACACCATAACTACACCTAAAACACCCACTTTGATGAGTTTGCATTGACTCCTTACATTAGTACATTATATGCATGCGAGAAAATCTTGAGTGGGTGAAGGGGCTGTTTCAAAGTTGCATCCATCTTTATTTGAAACAGATTTATGTGGAGTTCTATGGGTATTCGCCATTGTTTTGTTTAAAATGCCACCACAATAATTTTTTTCCTAATACAAGTATTTTTCTTAAAGATTTAGTTGTTGATAGAAGATAAGGGCGTGCAATCACTATAATTGACCTCATCTAGTAGGATAGTATTTCTTCTTCTTGTTGTGAATGTATCTACTTGTCATATTTTTTATTGGCCTGTATGAGTTGGTGTTAAAAAAACACATTCAAACAAGTCGAGACAAAACTCCCTCTCACAAACTTACTTCTTATATCATAAATCACGTTAGGCAGATTGCAAACAGTTAACCTGTACCTGAACCTGAGTTCTATTGTCTATTCTGTGAGACTTATTGGAATGCGCTTTCTTCAGATTTATTGTTTATATGTTTTTTCCCCTGATTTTCAGGTTGATCGTGGAGTGAGGTCCCCAGCTGATATATCCATGGATATAACTAGGTTGGTCCAGATACTGAAAATTCATCCAACTTCATTTAAAGAAGGGGTTAGATTAACACTTACGGCTGAAGCTAAATAGTGACGCAACAAATATGTCAAATATTGCTATATTGTCATCATGAGTGGCGTTACCCTTCTATGGAAATGAACAAATGTTTATCTATTCTTCATATCATTTGTGGATCTGTAAAAAAAATTCTGAAATTAATTGTTAAATTAAAATTACTAAATAAATTTTGAATGGGCCGTTTAAATTTTTGACGATAGTATCAGCACGGTCAAAATGGGATTTTGACCAAAATAGAATTTTTTTTTTAAAAAAATACCAGATTAATGCACTGTTGAAACTATTTTCTGATATAAGGCAATTGAAGGCGTACGACAGACCTGCGCCACCAGCTTCGTTTCATTCCACCACGTGAACGCCTGATCTCGTGAGGGGGGCGCCAGCTGGTCAATGGCGTGGGGCCCACCCACGCCACTAATGGCGTGAGGGCCCCACACGTAGCTAAAGGCGTGAGGAGGCCTCACGCCATTAGCTACGTGTACGGCCCTCACGCGACCATGTGTCAGATGCTGACACACGGTCACCCTCCCACGCCAGCCCGTGATCATTTTGTCCTTTTTTTTTTTCTTTTTTTTTTTTTACCCGTGACCCCTTTTTTTTTTTTTTTTTTTTTTGTTTTGTTTCAAGTCATTCCTTTTTCGATTCACTCTTTATATTCACTCATTCACTCTCTTCTTCATCCGCCGTGACTCCTTCTTCTTTCTCTCTTATCATTCATTTGCATTGCTTCAATCATCTGGAAAACTCCTCTATTTCTTCATTATCTTTCTTGAATTCGTTTTTTTTTGTGTTGTTTAATTCCATTGATAAAGTGTTTCTACTTGAGACTTTTTTTTGTTTAATTCCATCTAGACAGTATTTCCTCTTTTGGTCATTCATTCCTTCCTTCATTAATCTGCAAACTCCCTCCATTTCTTCTTCATTCTATTTCTTGAATCCTTTGTTTTTTGTTTAATTCCATTTAGATAGTGTTTCTTCTTCTTCTGTAGTTTAATCTTCTTTTTCACAATATTACATAAGAAAAAGATGAGTGAAATTCGTTCATTTGTATATTTTAATGGTTCTAAAAATATAGGTCCAAATGGATTAAGCTTTGATGGTGAAAAAAGAGGAATGTTGATTGTTCCGTTATATCCGCCGAAGATTTACATGAAAAAATCCGTCGAAAGTTAAAGCCGCAACAAAATCGGGTAATATCTTCAAATGGATGTAGACTGCCTTGTGGGAACCGGAAATATGTGGGTCTTGAGATATCCGATAATGAGGATGTGGAATTTTTTGTTCAAACATTCCTCGAAAATCATACGTCCCAATTCGTTGAGTTATATGTGGATATTGAGACGTCAAAGGAGGGCGTACCAATACCGACGCATGGACTCCGTCAGTCACAGTATATGGCTGGTACCTCTCATCAGCCAAGACAATCAACCGTTGCACTGGGAGAAGAAAACGACAACTATATGGTACATGAACCTGACAATCAGGAGGAGGAGCAACAGGAAGAAGATGAAGACACTTTATTGGAAAATGACCATGATCAAAATGATAGTGATGCAGATGACGAACAACGAGGTAATTATTATATAATTTATTTTTTATCGGTTACCATTTTTTCGCAAAAATTGAATTATGTTTGAGCATACGAGATATTACACCGTTTTGGCATGACATTCCACATTATGAGGCTATAAATGAAGATTACCCGCATGAGGATATACTAGATGTGGAAGGCTTGGGCGGGTCCGTGGGCAAGAGGAGATGAATTATGCTTGAAACAAGAGTTCGAGTCGAAGAATGATTTGAAAGCCGCCGCAGTAACACATTTTTGCATGAAGCAACATCATGAAGCTCAAGTGGTTGAGACCACTACAACGAAGTACTCAATGAAATGTCGGAATGAAGAACAAGGTTGCGATTGGAGGGTACGAGCAATTAAACCAAGAACAAAGAACGCTTGGGTGGTAACTAAATGGGTGGGAAATCATAGTTGTGTGAACCAAAATCTATCCCAAGATCACGACAACTTGATTCCGAATTTATTTCTCGTGTCATAATAGGTATGATGCACATTACTATTTGATAAATTGTGAATTTAGTTGTGTTTGTGAGTGAATATAAATAACATTCCTAGGGTACATTTTTTTATGAATGGTTTTGCGAGATGGTCAAAAAACACCTTCGCACTGTGATCATGATACAAGAAAGAGTGACCGAAATGTTTAGCTATCATGTTTCGTACAGAAGGCATGGAAGGCAAAACAAAAAGCAATAGCTAAGATTTACGGGGATTGGGAGGAGTCATATGCATTCCTGCCAAGATGGTTCGAGCACATGTTGAAATTTTCCCGGATCTATTTATCATATTAAACATGAACCCTATATTGTTGATCGGCAGTTGTTAATGGGATTCGGGTTTTTCAACGTACATTTTGGACCTTCATCAATGTCGTGCGGCGTTCCAATGGTGCAAACCAAATGATACAAGTGGACGGAACGCATTTATACGGTAAGTATAAGGGGACATTGTTGATTGCCACCGCCCAAGATGGAAATAATGAGATCCTGCCTATTGCATTTGCAATTGTTGAAGGTGAAACGAAGGAAGCATGGGAATATTTTTTGGCTTCCATACGACGTATGTTACAAATGCGGTTAATTGGTCTCGTGTCTTATTTCGATCGTCACAAAAGCATAATATCGCTAGCCGCCAATGAGACGCTTGGTTGGCGACCTCCTCATGCGTACCATGTGTTTTGCATTCGACATATTGCGAGCAATTTTAATACCCGCTTCAAGGACCAAGCGTTGAAGAAAAAATTAATGAGATTAGGTAATATTTCCCAACCGATGTGCAGCGGTGACATTCATTCTTTTCATTACGACCGACACCGGTTTGTGTGTTACAGGGATATGTGCCAAACAAAATTCACTTCGATGCATTGTATCTTTGAGTTCCGATTCTGATAATGATGTGGCCGCATGGATTGAAAGAATTCCAAAAGAACAATGGTGTCGGAGTTACGATGAGGATGGACGAAGATATGGCCATATGACAACCAATTTGTCCGAGTCAATCAATAAGGTTTTCAGGGGAGCGAGGAACATGCCCATAACATCTTTGGTCAAATGCACCTATAGTCGACTTGTCGATTCTTCGGGTCAAAAGAGGGACCAAAGCACAACAAGATACCCGACCCGGAAAGATTTTTACGGATGTTGTTGGAGAAGTTATGGCAAAGAATGGAAAGCGTGCTACATCGATGCGTGTACGAGAGTTTGATGTGGCGCGGACCACGTTTGAAGTTGATGATCCGGATGATACATACTCGGTGAACTCCGACCCGGCGAAAAATGCCAAATGGCAAGTTTCGTGCATTCAAATTCCCATGTAGTCATGTAATTGCTTGCATGTTCACCGTATCCCTTAATCTTTTGCATGACGTGGATCCCGTATTCTCAATCTACAACATTATGAATGTTTACTCTTCATCGTTTCAGCCGATCGGCAGTGAACAAGGAATACCGCCCACTTCCGGACCAAAACTTATCCCTGATGAATCGAAATTGCGTGGTAGGGGCGTCCTAGAGCTTCACGCATTCGCAATGAAATGGATGAGGTGGAGGTCCAACCTAGCTCCAAATGATCGAGATGTGGTATATGCAAACAGATTCGGACATAATAGGCGTTCATGTCCTACTCCGCATAGCGAATTAGTAGACAATTGATAGCTTGTATACTTATGTGCTACTTATGTACTTATAGTTTCACATCATTAAGAATTTGTGTTTTGAAGTTTCACCTTCTCAAATTTATACTTATGTGCTTATAGGTATAGTTAAAAATTTAGAATTTGGGAAAAAGTTGCTTACCTATACGTTCGATAGCAAAATAAACACAAACAAATCAAGTACGATCCGCGTACAAATATGACATACAAGAAATCCATGCAAATAATTCATAGTACAGTAATCCATGCAAATATGTCATAATGCAAATATAACAACTAGTAAAACGATATGCTCATGATGGTGGATTGTATGGAGGCCACGGTCTCATCTGCGCATCACGCTCAGGGTTCCTACGAATGCCACCAGCTCCACGCTGTTCGTCAAGATTTTGACTGATATTGAAATCCTCGGCAGCTGTCCGTATAAAGTCATCGGTGTGGTCAACGGATTCATCGGATGCGCGGTGTCCTGACTGGTATGGACTATTACTAGATCCTGCCTCAGTATAACCATGCACAGCTTGGGACGAACAAAAGGCAGTAAAACCCTGTGGCACATGTGGAACACTAAAGCCAGGAAAGCTATATGCTGACTGGTAGGCATTGAAACCCGCAAAACCTCCTCCAAATCCGGACTGGGAACTCTTTGATGGCCACTCATATGAGTAAGGAACCCGTGACATCTCGGAGCAAACGTCGTCATGCGGCAGTGCGTAGGACGACGGCACATGTATCTGTTGAGGCACCCGTGGTGGCATCTCTCGGATGAACCTCTCGTCGTCACCTCTGGGTACCACGGAACCTGAGTATAGCCCATATTGGGCCACATGACTGGTCGATATACACCTCCGCCGCGTGGACCATGCTGGGGTATCTGGTATGCCTCCATCTCGTGCCGTGGACGTCGTTGACCTAGTCCCCGTCCTTCCTTCGCACGAGGCGGGACCTCTAGCGCAGGGTCTGGTACGCTAACTAAGAGTCCACTTGGTGTGCTAGGACCAGCTCCGCACCCGACCAAACTCTCTAAGTGCTCCAAGTAGCCGGTCACAAACCTCCCGAACCTCGGTCCTTTCGAACCGAGCATCAAACCGTGGAGAATTCATCCACCAAATCCACTCGACACCGTCAATCTGCATTTTTCTAGTATAATAAATAACATCATTGAACCTTAGTTATGGATAATAAGATGAAACATTTAAGATGCCAAGGGGAAGCAAGATCAATATGTACCACATGCCCGATCCTGGCGACCTGCCTCGTCATATACCGTCTCGGTGTGTGTGAAGAACCAAGTCATGTACTCGAGTTTGGGGAAATCGGCCCCTCCGATGGCTCTCGTAGTCTCGATGCACAAATGTCGCGTGTTCCACAACCGAATAAATACATCCATCTTTGCCTCCCAATCATCAACAATCTTACCGCGTAAGGTCAGATCATGTGCACCCTTAAGCTGTGCCGCAGGGCCAGGGATGTGTTGTTGCATGCCAAATTGCCGCATGCAGCGATCTGGTTGGTGCATCTCGACAATATGGAAACAAAGTACGGGCGTCACCGCCCTCCACCTGGTCTGCATGTCAGCCTCTACACCCATAAACTCATATCCGGCGTCCCTATATGGCTCCCACTTCACCTGTACATGTATACAAATGCGGATTAGTTTACCCTTTTGATTCCTTGATCTCAAATTTATTATACATACATCGTCTCGACCCATCTGGTCAAGCTCTATCCGATATGTCTTTAGCTCACGTCGCAATAACCGCAACTTGACATTGTTGAACCTGCAATACGTAACTCAATAACATTAGTGAAATGAGAACATAATCGCAAATCTACTCAAAGCAGCTTCAAATAATTCATTATATCATACCGCTTCCATACCCGCGTCCGTAATGATCACCGCGTCAATGGGTGGTGGAATGTGAGGTGCTATGGCGAAATCTGGACCACGCCCATATCCGAAGTAACAATAAACAACCTCCCATGTCCTTAGCCAAGCCGACGTGGCCCGACATAGCTCGCGATACAACAGGTGTGGCGAGTGACCCCCAACCGTATGTATCGGCTCCGAGAGGTCACCACCCGAATTGTATATATCGGCAAGGGACCTCATGGCCGGACTTATCACACAACAAAAATCCACCGAATAGGCGCATGAGGTAAGCCCGTGTGTACAAAAGTTGACCCTCAACCGACGCCGAGTGCTCCTCCCGTGTCCCCAATGACGGTCAAACCAGCCCATCTTGATGTTTCCGCCAATCAATTCAGATGGGAGTGGAGTCACACCCATGTATTGCCGCATAATTACTGCCCAGTTCCCATGCGTTCGACCGGAAATTATTCGACCCTCAGTGGACAAACCTAAAATGCCCTCTACATCCTGTAGAGTAATAGTCATCTCACCAACCGGCATATGGAAGGTGTGAGTCTCTGGCCTCCACCTCTCAACCAAAGCGAAATAAGGTATTTGTCAATCCGCACCAACATAAAATTAAATAACAAATATGTCGTGGTCTTTTATTATCCGTCTCATTTAAGCACAATTAAATGTATATAATTAATTACGTAAATAATTTTAAAACATACCGGAGGTTTCTTCATGCGAGCCACGTGCGAAACCCGCACGCATAAGGTGGTCCCGCAACTCTATTGGGATGAGATCTCGGGTCTTGGATATCTCGGAAGACCCCGCGAGGCTCGCCTCACCCTCAACACATTACATCTCCGGTGTTCCACACCACTTGTGATCGGTGTGACATTTGCACCTCCTCGTTAAGAACTCCCCACTCTTTAGGGCCGCTCAATATTACACGCGCGCGTTGGTCATCCATTTCACTAACAAAAATTTCCAATAAGACAACACATTATTAAGTCACTAGTTATTATTCTATAAATAATTAATTATTATAAATAACAATATACAACATATTTCATGAATTGACTAATTAAGTTAATTTACAAATTATTGTAATATTCTTTTACATTTTATATTTTACATTTTAAATTTTATCCTAAGGTTAATAATAAATTTAAAATATTTTACATTTTATCTATCAATTTATTCTTTTACATACAAAATAAATATTTAATTGACTAATTAAGTTAATTTACAAATTATTGTTAGTCTTCTATCCTAAGGTTAATAATAAATTTAAAATATTTTAATTCCATGAATTATTGATTTGAATTATTATTTACAATTTTTATTATTTATAATTATTCATTTTTTATAAGTGATTAAGCATCTCTAGCCCTACCATTTTATATTTATTAAGAATTTATTGTATATAATTAAAAGTTAAATTCTATTATTAAACAATAAACATAACAACATAATTAAATGGTGAGCATCTATCCAACTCAAATTAAATTTATTAAACATCTATAATAAATTACAGATATATAATAAAAATTTAATTCCAATAATTTCAAAATAAACATAGCAAAAAATTAAATTTTACCCGTCTTTTTGCAAATGTGGAGTCACAAACAATTTTAGCCTCCTCTTTCTTCCTCTTCTTAAAGTTCCTCACCACGGAACCTCGTATTTTTCAAAAGAGGTGGAGATTTGAAGGTTGGGGAGGTGTATGTCCGTGAATGTGGAAGAGGGAAGGAGTGAACAAGAATGAAGAACTTGAAGTTCTCGTGTGATGAGGAGAGCGGGAAGGAGTGAAAGTATGTGAGAGTGAGAAAAATAAGGAAAGAAAGTGGAGGAGTAAGGAAAAAAATGGAGGAGTGCGGATGAGGGAGAGGGTGAAGAAAATGAAAGAGTGAAAAATGGAAGAGTGGAGTGTGAATCAAGAAGGAAAAAATTGAATGAGGGAGAGTGTGAAGTGAATGGGAAGGTTCGAGCAAATAAAAAAAAAAAAAAAAAAGTGAATGGGAGGGATTTTGAAAGGGGGGGCGGTGCGGGGAATCGTGGAGGGGGGGCCCAGGAAACGTAGGGGGTTGCGGGGTAAGGGAATCTCTGAATTCCCTGACGAGTGTGACTTCACGCCAGCTTGTGGCGTGGAAGACGTTCACGCCACTGCTGGCGTGAACGTCAGGCACGCCACAGAAGGCGTGACACGTGTTCACGCCTCACTGCAGGGCGTGACACGTGTTCACGCCTCCCGTGGCGTGAAGCACCCTCACGAAACTCGTTGTGTCTACCCCCCCCCACGCCCCCACGCGGGCCGAGTCACGCCCCCCCCCCCACGCCATTGGACACGTAAGCCTTACTTTGGAAAATAGTTTGGCAAGTGCTTTAACCTGGAAATATTTTATAAATATTTGACTATTTTGGTCAAAATCCCGGTCAAAATTGTTAATGATTATTATCAAAAAAAAAAAAAATTGTTAATGAGTGTGACGGGAATATATTGACAGCGTAAAAATAATACTAGATCAGCCAAAACAATATGGTTATTGGTGATGGTGTTGGAAAAGACATCTAGGGGTCTATAAAGTAACGATAATACAGGTTAAGGTGGAGGTATGTGTATTCTTAGTCCTGAATTCCTTGTGGAGTGAGCTCCAAGCGTCTTATCCTTGGACTATGGGTGAGCAACACTTCTCCTAAAATTTTGATATAAAAAAAAAAAGATAAAAATTGTTTTCCATTACCAATTAACTTCTTTTTCATATAAAAAAAAAACCAACTAACTTCTCTTATTTTTTTAATTAATTATTAATATTTTATCCTTTGTCTTGGAAATAAAACTCAAAACTAAATGATTTTTCAGAAATTTGGGGATAAATCTCCATTTTGAGAAATTAATTGTAGATTTTTTAAAAAAACAATAGGAGAATAAGATTAAAAAGACCAAAAATAAGAGATGAATACTAGGAGTAGTATTTCTACTGAGGTTTTAATGGAAAAAATATTGAAAATTTTCTTATTACAAAATTAATTTCCAAAAAACCTAAGTTATTAGGAAGATGCAATTCTTAGACTTCTCTTTTATAATTATGTGTAACACATCTTCAGCTATAAGTGAATGTCTTATCTTACACAATATGTTGCAAGCTGAAGAAAAATTTCACTTGCTAAAAGTAAATTGTAGTTCAGTTTTTAAACTGTGAAACAAATTTTAGGAATTTAATAACAGAAAAATGATTTTAAGAAAATTATAAAATTTCAAATTAAAGTTGTTATTAAGAATTAAAAAATAATAATAAAATTTTATAAGCAGTTCACAACTCATTTTATTAGGGAAATACGTGATTTAAAATTTTACAATTTTAAAATTATTTTTCTGTTATTTTTTTAATAAATTTTGCGACGGCCAATTTTTTTTTAGCAATTTAGAAAAATAAAAGTCCACCTTTCTTTCTTTCTTTTTTTTTTTTTTTGGAGGGGTGTTTTAAATATCATTTTTGTTATGGAAGTTTAGGCTAAGGAAAGACTTGGTCATCCTAAGTTTTTTTGTCTCATTTTTACCTCGGACGTTAACAAAATAGGATATCTTTCTGGAAGTTTTTTTAGCTTTACGTAAGTTTTTTAGAAGCGATTTTGCGTCGAAAGTTTATAAAGAAGAGTAATAATTTAACGGTCAAGATCAATAAATGGGCAAGATTGCTAGGATTTTAAATTTTTTGGGACAAAAATGAGGTAAAAAAACTTTGGGTGACTAATACTGTTTAAGCTTGCTGGTATTTCAACTTTTTTTTTTTTTGGCCCAGAGTCCGCCTTTACTAGTTAGTTGTCCACTGAGCTCCACGTTCTACCTCTACCCTTCCTCGCCGATTGCCTTCCTAGCCTCGTCTTCTACGAGTTGTGCGTGATTCACTCCTGGTACGAGTTTTAATTAACCCAATTCCTTATCAATTTCTCAGTTGAATCACATTGTGGTTACTTTCGATGATTGCGTTTTTTAGCTAATTAGGGTTTCATTTTCCTGATTCTTTCGACGAAGAGAAGAGATAATCAGAAACGATGGGAGGTGGAGCTGATCACGGGCATGGAGAGGCACATGGGGATTTCAGGAGCAAGGTTTGGAGTATGTCTGGTGGTCCTTATTGTCGCCCCAAGCACTGGAAGCGCAATACCGCCATCGCAATGTTCGGCGTCTTCCTCGTTTGTATTCCCATCGCCATGAAATCTGCCGAGCTCGAGGTCTGCCCTGCTTATTTTTCTTTCGTTTAATGTTAGGCGTTCGAGTGATTATTGATTGACTATGTGATACTTGCTGAGATCTTGTGTTGCGGACCCACATATATAACAAATTTTGCGGCATTGATCATTTTAGAGTACAGCCAGAATAAGAAATTATCTGCATTTCAGGGGACGGTCAGAGTTTTGGATGAATGATTCTTTTTACGATTAGTTAAGGTGACTCATGTTCAGACTGATCAAAATAGTAATGATGTATGGATGAACTTTTGTTCATTCACACTATAATTTAATAAGCGCAATGGAAACTTCAAACCAGAAGTGAGAACCTAAAGTAAATGGTGATAAAAACTCCTCTAAAAGCATAAGTTGTGTGTCACAAATGCATAAGATGTAGGAAATTCGGTGAGGCAATATCTTTTTTGGTTATGAGCTTGTGTTACTTGGGGATTATTGTACTATTTATATGAAAAGTTTACTTTTTGATAAATTTTCGACGTATACATTATTATATATTTCAACACTTAAAATTTACATACTCTTTATTTATATATCATTTTTCTTTTTTCCCCTTATTTTAGTGGCTCATACCTTAATGGCTACGTGCATGTTTGTTTTAGCTTTTCATAAGTGTTTTTTACGATTTATGAGATAAGTACGTGAGATGAGTTTTGCCGCAGCTTACGGAAAATATCTTCTAAAACCATGGTTTGATTGTTCTCAAATATGCACTAAGACATTGGGGAAATGATTTCTATTGGCTTTTGACTCTTGAGTATCTTGAATTAGGAAGTACTTTTTATTGCCTTGCCTCAAGAATTCACTTGGTCTCTTTGACTTTAGTGTCTTTAATAACCGTGATAATTCATGTCGGAATGGATGGTGCCCATGACATCATGCAGGCTGTAGGCTAATTTTTGCGTTTGATTTATTATCATATTGGTAAGGGATGAAAGGAACATAAATGGTTTTGGTAACATTGGAAATTATGAAGTTGTAGGTAATCAGTGGACTTAAGATTATGTTCAAGGTGGTGTTGCACTAACTGACTTTGCTCTGCAAGTTTGGTGGCCAAGTTGGCAAATTGTGACATTAAACCAAGATGATATGACTGTGGAAGAAGTGATGGGGGTGTGAAATATCTTTGGATAGGAATACCTTTACCATTTGAACCCTAACTTTGGTGTAGTTAACTTATTACTGACAGTTTTGGAAAATTAGTTGTTATTATTGTGACAATATACCTTTTTCTTACGAATAATCAAATTTTTTATTTATTTTTAAAATGAAATAGGAGAAGAGATTGAATCGACTCCGATTCATTATATAATTCATTATTTTCCCCTATGATTTAATCTTAGAAAAGTTCAATAGGACTAACTGTAGTATACAATTTTTGTGTGTCTACTATAAACAATAGTTTTCCTTAGGTTTACACCAAATATCATCACCGTAGCTCTTCTGCAGCAACATTTTTTGAAACAGAAGTGACAACTTTTGATAAGCTGTGAAATTTCTTTACTCACCCTAGGATAGAGTAACTTTTGCTTGATCGTTAACTCTCCCTTCCCTTCAATGATTTATTTTATTTTTGCTCTTAGTGGGTACACTATTAGCAGCAGTGGCATTGCATGTCTTTGCTTATGCTCTAGTCAAAAGCTACAGTGAAAGGGTCAGTGTAATTGGCAATTACCACACGCTACCACACGCATATGCTTTCCTTTATGTAATAAAATATTATCAGTGCTCTATTTATTTATTTGATTCCTTTTGGACATATGACATTTCTTTTTTATATTGGAGAGAATTAGCTTCTTCACAGAAGTATTTACCTCCTTACAATTACCGGGGATTAAGATAATGCATAATAGTTGTTGGCATGGTGCATATGCCCGTTTCAGCCTCATTCTAATTCTATGTGCCCTACATTTTAGAATCCAATGCATGCAAAGCGTGAAAGAGAAATGGTGGCTTAGCTTTGCTGCATGTCAGATAAAATCCCCCTTGGTTTGCTTTGATTCAATAGATGGATGGTGGGAAAAGCTCGTTTAGATTTTCATCATTTACTTTATTGTTTGGATGGCTTAGCTTTGTTCGATTATTGAAACTGGTGGGAAAAGCTCGTTTAGATTTTCATCATTTACTTTATTCTTTGGAAAAATTACATCCAAGGACCTTTCAAAGTTATAATTATGTTTCAGGAAAGTTATAGGTTGAAACATTCTATATACATAATAATATAATGGGGTTTAAAGTTATAAAAAAGGTTTAAACATTCTAATTATATACATAATAATATAATAATATAATAAAATAAATCAAATAGTTCTCGAGCCATGAATAGTACAGTTTGATTTTAACCTAAGTAAATCATCAGTTCTTGGAAATAATAATGACTGTTAAAGTCTTTCAAGTTTTAACCAAAACATTTTAGAATCTCAGCCTTTAGATTTAATTTGCCCTTATTCTTTTGTGATGCTATGCTGTAAAATTGCTTGTGACTTGAAACAATGCTTATGATCAAAGTAGTATACTGTGACTTGGGTATGTTGGCTAATGATGATTTATGTTTCTTTCAGCAACGGCCACATCATCCTGTTCGTCCAATCCCGTCCCAGCTCTGGTGTAAGAACTTCGGAACCAAAGACTACAAAGACTATGAATAATCTTCTGGATGTGTTTTGCAGCTTGTCGAGCAACTTCATATTTACCTGTTGATCTCAGAAAAGTATGGGCAACTTTGAACAAACGCTGTTTTGTTGCCAATGTCATATAAGACTTGTATCTGGGATCTTCTCATAATGGGCTTCTATGTCATTAAATTTTGTTAAAATAATAAGTTGACCTTAAAGCGTGTTGAAACAATTGTATTGAAATTTATGTTCAGCATTCGTTTCAATGGGTGGTTCAGTTTCCCAATATGCTTGAGTCTTTAGTGTCTTAGAAGCATGTTCATATAAGTTGAGATAAAATTTCTTTTATATATTTATTTTATATATCTTAAATTACGTTTAAAAAACAATTTCTATCAACTAACTCAAACATGTATAAATTCATCACAGCTCATCTATTATAAATACTACTTCCAGTCCTTCGGGTCCTTAATATTACATGTATATATTACGACCGAGATCTTATATTAAAGAGATCTTTTAATATTACTTAGGAAGTTTATAAAAAATGGAGGAGGAATAAAGAGTAATAAGGAATAACAGTAATTTTTGGCTTTGACTTAATTTTATAGTTCTCACTTGATTTCGTCTGTGTAAAAATAAATAATGTATTATCCATTTAAAATAATTCAATGTTCAATGTCTGTCATGATTAATATAAAATGTAATGTTAAATAATACAGTTCTTTTACATTTTTTGACAGAAAATTAATTTTATTATACTCCATAATAAAGTGACGGCACACAACATTAGTTCCCGTTTTGGTTAACACTAGAAGCTGCTTTTTAAATATGATCTATGAGGTAAATGAGTAAGAAGAGTTCTATATTGATTTGTATGAACATATTTTTTTAACGTCAATTCAAACAAATAACATAATAGCTTCCGGAAAAGTTACAAAACCAAATAAGGACATGGAAGATTATTATTATTATTTTGGTAGTAGGAGATTAGTATTTCGTAGTAGCTTGTATTGCAATTATGGAATTCAATTCCTTCAATTCTGAGCAAGAAAATTGTGACCTAACATCCTATCCTATATCATCCTACTCTTTTTAGCAAAAAAAATATCATCCTACTCTTTACAACGAATAAGGAGGAAAATTCCCTCATTCTATATTTTATTACAATTTATATTAAATTCACTAGAAAAGAATAACTTCAAAGCATTTATGATTAAGTGGCTGAACAGAACTGTAATTAAGCATCAATGTGAGGGAATATTAAATTGATAAACAATTTTAATCATTAAATTACTGTATTATTTACACTTTTAATACTTATAGGATATTAGCAAATTGTGGGGTAATTTCAGAGCTTTTGCTTGGATGTTTCTGGCAGCGAAATGACATGTTGGAGAAGAAGTTTGAGTTTGTAGGCCATCGAATGTGGAGTCCGTATATTCTTTCTTTCTGCTTCATCCATTGCTTCAACGTCATAATACAATCAAGGCATTGAAAAGGGGAAGGATGGTGAAGTGAAAACCAGATAGCAGCTGCTGATAAAGAACAATTCGGATTCTATTCCTTTCTTATTCCCAATCAACGAATATTATGTTAATTATCATTATTTTCTGTCAAGGAATAATTCTTGCATGAATGAATGAATGAATGAACCAAGTTGTTAAAAAGTTTTTCGTGTTTCTTCCGTGTTTTTTAATTTAAATAATTGAATAAGAACTTATTCTGGGAACCACAGTTTCTTTATTTCCAGCCACGCTCACAGGTTTGATTATTTTATCTGTACACAAATGGGTAAACCTTTGCCATCATATTTAAGTACAAAAATAGAAAATATAGAGTATTTTATTTGGGGTTAGGTGTAAAAATATATATATGATTTTTTTAAAAGTGCACCTAACATCAAGTATTTTTTTATAAAAAGGAAAAAGTGACTATCACTTTGATCCTATTTATAAGTCATTTTGACTAAAAAATTTGGTTCTATTTATAAGTTCAGTTTCATGTAATAAATGAGATTATGACAATTTCACACATATTAATTATACTCGTGAAAATGGAGAGAGAAGAAACAGTTGAAAAATACTCAATTATAAATTAGGGTAAATTTGAAAATTTACCTCATAATCATTGGTTAACTACCTTTTCTTGGTATCTGAGATTTAATCAAAATAGACTCTCAAATAGGATCAGAGTGGTATATGGTTATAAAAGTGAAACAAAATTTATATATTTTGTTATTTTACAAAAGTGAATATATGACTTTTACTTACTTCTTTAATCACATAGTCATTTTTGCACCTTAAAAAATATTTAAGGTTGGAGGCACTTTTGGAAAAATATTTAAGATTGGACGCACCTTTTGAAAAATATATATGTATTTTTGCATCTTAACTTCTTTTTTTTATAGGATTCCTACATGAAGCACTGTACATACAATTAAAAAGGCTCCTATTCCGTACCACTTTGATCCTATTTATAAGTCCACTTTGACTAAAAAAATTTGTCCTTTTTATAAATCCATTTTGACCAAATAAATGAGATTGTGACAAGTTTGTTCATAGTAATGATGATGAGAGAGATTGGCTAGCCATATTGGAAAAAGAAAAAGATGAGAGAGATTTGACAATAAATTTTAAAGTATCCATTCATAAATAATAGTAAAGTTGGAAATTTTTTCCACAATCATTGAAATATTTACATCTCTTAGTATGTGAGATTTGGTTAATTGGGTAATAAATAGGATGCAAGTGGTATTAAATAATCTTATAGTAAATTTATATATGTGTGTGTATAATTTTTCATTTCTTTTTTATGGCCCGAATTATATATTTCCTACCAAAAAGTATATAAATATTATTGAAAAATTAAAAAAAATGAAATCAACCAATGGGAAATTGAAAACCATTTTGACCAATATTCTCGCGGTCAACGCTCAAATCCCGTTTGTTTCCGGGCAGAATCCCCTCCACTCATCTCACTCAGCTTCCCGCTTTCTCTCTGCCCGTATATCCTGGGCAGCTGCAACTCCCTGCTCCAAAATCACAGTTACAGACCAGTTGAGCCTGCCTCAGACTTTACAAACTACAATCTACAGTGAAACAAAAAGAGAAAGAGCGAAAATAATATTTATATTTTAATTTTTAACCCTATAAATATAATATGTCGTCGTCGAGGAGGTTGGTTCTTCATTCCTAAAATACATTTTCTCGGAGAAAACGTGGTTCGACCACTAAAATAGTAGCAGATATCTAAGACTACCGTTCCCTTCATCTTGAATTTTAGCTCACTACGAAGTGTCGTGCCGTTGAATTTTCTTTTCCTTTTTCTCTGTTTCGATTTTTGTTTCTTTTACACCGGCAAAGAATGTGGAAACTCGCCCGATTCGCCGCTTCCAGTCTGAGCAGATCCCGGCGTTTCTCCACGGCAATTCCTGGACCTTGCATTGTTCGTAAGCGTGGTGCTGATATCCTCCACGATCCGTGGTTCAATAAGGTTCACAATCAGTCTGCTACGTTGCCGGCTTAGATTTGTTTTATTTATTTTTTTTTTCATTTTTCTCGTTGCTAGCTTCTCATATCTGATTGGCTTCGCATTTGGACGTTGCAAATATTTTACTTCTTGATGAAAAGAAACGTACTTTGTTGGATGCTTACTAATAACTTTCTTTGTGGTAGTGGCTGTTATGAAGAGTGAGCTTGGTTTCGGGGGATTTACTTATTTTCGTAGTTACCCAAACTTGACGCTCGATAAAATTGTCATTTGGAGTTTATCGGACGATAGTAACAGTTCGGAGTGCATAATTCAGCAAAAGTCTGATTGCTTTACAAGTGGTTGTTCTTGTGCTCATATCAATGAATGCAAAATTTAACATAGAAGCTCATTAATTGACTGCCGGGAGTTTGCACTCCACTGACGGAAGTATCATGTACTCTAAAGGAGCAAAATTATCCTTAGATAATTCTCGCGAGCCGCATCTTAATTTTGTATGCATGTAGATTGTTAAGTAGGTATTTAGGTTTCTTATCAAAACAACTTTAATAATATATATATGCTATCTAATTCTGAATATTTATGCTTCTCCATGCTTTGTGTCTTGCAAATATGAGGAGGATGACGAATTGGTTATCAGACTTTTGCTCATGGTCTCCGTTACGAATTCTCCCTCTCAAAATGTGTTTTCATCCTCAATGCAGGACACCGGGTTTCCTTTGACTGAACGCGATAGATTAGGCCTTCGAGGCCTTCTTCCTCCCCGTGTTATATCATTTGAGCAACAATATGACAGATTCAGTAAGTTTGAATCCTAATATTGTGATATTATTGTATCTTTATAGTTTAGTCTTGGTCGTTTTTGCCTCTCTGAATTGATCTACTTGGGGATGATTGGCATATGTTTTTTTTGCTTTTATTTTCAGTGAATTCTTATCGATCTTTGGAGAAAAATACTCAGGGCCAACCAGATAAATTTGTTGCCTTATCCAAATGGAGGATCTTAAATAGATTGCATGACAGGAACGAGACTTTATACTACAGAGTAAGTTACTGTTTTGTTAATATGAAAATTCTGTAAAATCCAGTGTTATCTGAAATTGTTATCTTCCCCTTTGTTCAGGTTCTTATTGATAATATTGAAGAGTTTGCTCCAATAATATATACTCCTACAGTTGGATTGGTGTGTCAAAACTATTCTGGGTTATTTCGACGGCCGCGAGGAATGTATTTTAGCGCTAAAGATAAAGGAGAAATGATGTCAATGATCTATAACTGGCCAGGTCAAAAGGTATTACATTAATATTGGCAAAAACTTACACTTCTTATCTGTTCGTTTAATCATAGCAAATAATGCATGACTGGAATGCATGTTTTCTGTGCCCTGTATGCATGTATGGGCATGTCTTGAATATTATTGTACCCATGCTTCACATATTTCAGAGTTTTGTAACTTCTTTTGCATGGTTTTTCTCTGAGTTCAAGTGTATGGTGTGGTCTTAATTTTCAAATTCTTTCTTTCTTTCTTTCTTTCTTTTTTTAAATTTCTTCTCTGCTTAGTCTCATTTCGTTTACACAGAACCTAGAATGTTTATCTAGCATTTCCTGCATAATTTTTTTCCCTTGATGAAATAGAAATTCTTTTGTCTTTTAAAATTTAAAGTCTATTTCCTGCTTAAGCTAATACTTGTTATTAACATTCATGCATTTTCTTTTTTTTACTGATATAATTATTTTTGTTGAGAACTGAAATTTTACTGACGTTAAAAAAAATACTAACTGGACAGTGATGCCAAATCACAATGAGTGAAGGGTTGCATTTCAATTATGTGATTGTATACTTTGCTATGATGTAGCAGCTTTTTTATTCTGAAAGTGGCGAAGCTGTTAAATTTTTTATATTTTTTTAATGATCTTATCTGTGTTTCAGGTTGACATGATCGTATTGACTGATGGCAGTCGTATTCTAGGGTTAGGTGATCTTGGAGTTCAGGGAATTGGAATACCAATAGGAAAACTTGATATGTATGTTGCTGCTGCTGGTATCAACCCACAAAGAGTATGCTTCTATTTCGTTGTCTATCTGTTTGTCTGTCAATCTATCCTTTTACACCTCAAACTGTGTACTGTGTATTGGTGTTTCTGTGTTTGCTGGTATGTTTATTTTAATTTGTAATACGCCAAATGTTAACACGCATCTAGTGGCAGTTAAATTTAGGCTTTTACCATGGTGATCTTGATTTTAAAGCATTCTTAACATCTCATAAATCATGCATGACATAGCTGCCCTTGTTTGGATGCTTGGCATTGCAAATTTCATTTTGGTTTGTTAGCTATCATTTGTTTGAATTTATCCAAGTTAGTCCAAGCACATGCAAAGGTACGCTTGAGTTGACCACATATTCATGATGTTGTCACTCCATAAGTAATACTATTTCTGGGTGACGCTGTACATTGAAGTTATGTTTCCTTCACATGCCAAATGTTTCTTGATAAGGCCTTTATCTCTATTATAACTTATACTGTATGGTATTTCTATTCATGACAGATTCTTCCAGTCATGTTGGATGTTGGCACAAACAATCAAATGCTACTAGAAGACCGCCTTTGTAAGTAAAACCGTGTTCTTGTTTATGCCTCGTTATCTTATCTTACAACTGTCTTTCATCTCATTCTTGATTTTACTGAAGTTTTATGTTTTTATTTATAAAACTGAGGAATGTGTTATGTTTATCATCAATCTTACATTATGTTGTTGCTGTTGAATGATACTTCCTTGGAGTTAGTGGCTCTTGTGGATTGTGTGTATCTTGATATTTTTCACTTCCATAGATTTTTGGATGAGATCTTCAATGGATGCGGCATTGATGGGTGTTTGAGCGACTATCTTTCTAGCTCCTAATCAATTTATATTGAAATTTTGAATGAATTAATGAAATACTTTTTCTTGTGACTAAGAATATTGACTGTGTTTAAAATCCTAACTTGATTGCACAGACTTGAATAATTGCTGATATGTTGTACTAGTATTGTTTTTGGTTAATTTCTGCCATTTTATTTACCATTTTTATCCTTGCTTTATAATTTTCTTCGCAGAATGTGCAGACCTTATAGAATGCCAGACGCTAATTCCTTCCATTTGGGTTTTGAAAGATATAATATTATGACATTGTTTTCTTGCTGCAGATTTAGGACTGAGACAACCTAGGTTGGAAGGTGATGAATATTTATCTGTAGTGGATGAATTCATGGAAGCTGTTCATGCTAGATGGCCTAAGGCTATTGTGCAAGTTTGTATTTTTCCAAAACATTGTTCCCAATGTTCAATCTACATTATATTAATTTTGTAACTTGATGATTGGGTTAACTTTATCAGTTTGAGGATTTCCAAATGAAGTGGGCTTTTGAAACCTTGCAACGATATCGTAAAAAGTTTTGCATGTTTAATGATGATATACAGGTGAGAAAGTGATATCATTTTCTGCTAAAGCATAAAGTCCAAAGTTTTCTCCCCACATTTACTCTTCCTTCTTGTCCTTAAGGGAACTGCTGGTGTTGCACTTGCTGGATTATTGGGAACCGTGAGAGCCGAAGGTCGACCATTGTCTGATTTTATGAAGCAGAAGATAGTTGTGGTTGGAGCTGGGAGGTACTTGCAACACTTGGTTTAACATGTTCCATTCCATATTTGGTGCCCAGTTTGCTTTGTTGTTTTATGGTGTTTCTTATAGTAGCTGTTTTCTGACCTGTAAATTTAATGTCTGGCATGTAGTGCTGGGCTTGGTGTTCTTGACATGGCTGTCCAGGCAGTTGCAAGGATGGTGGGATGCAGTGAAACAGCTGCTAAAAGTCAGTTCTTTTTAATTGATAAAGATGTAAGCTTCTAAAATTTTCACTTACACTGTAGTCCTTTAAGTTGCAGCTTTCCAGTTCTATGAACATGCTCTTTATCAGAATGGATGGTCTACTTATCACTACCCTCGTAGTTTTTATTAATAACTGACCGTTCTTTTTAGTTTTTTTATTATCTTATTTTCTATAATAAATTGTATTATTTCTCATGTTAAATGGTTGAGAAAACAGATTATTTTGTGACATCATTTTTTCGATGCTGCTATTTCATATAATGTAACATGTTTGAATGCAGGGTCTTGTCACAACTGAAAGGAGCAATCTAGATCCAGCCGCTGCACCATTTGCTAAAAGTCCAAGAGACGTAGAGGGGCTTAGTGAGGGTGCTAGTATAATTGAAGTGGTAAATTTTATAGGATTCATCTAGAAAAATTCATTGGCTTCACTTTAACGATATTGGGAAAACACTAAATAAGATTATAAGAGGACTCAGATCTCAGATGCTTGGCTGCAATTATGCTATTTTACAAGATAATTGATACTCATTTGAGTAAATGTTTTAATGGTTGATCCTACTGATCTTTAGGTTAAGAAGGTTAAGCCACATGTGCTCGTTGGATTGTCAGGGGTTGGTGGTATTTTCAATGAGGAGGTAAATTCATTCTAGAAATAAAATAGCACTTTTATCATCCCTTAATTTTCTGTGATGTATGTTAGAATGTAAAATGTAATAGACATACTTCAAATCTGTTTAGTATTGCTAGCTTATGGTTCAGCAATATGCGTTTTTACTCCAATTGAATTTCTTAATTTTAATGGTTGAGATTCGACTCAGGTGCTTAAAGCAATGAGAGAATCTGTTTCGACAAAACCTGCTATCTTTGCCATGTCTAATCCCACCATGAATGGTTTGTTTGTACAAGGCTTATCAAGTAGTCATAATTCGCTAATGATGTCTATGTTTAATTTTGACACTTTTTTTAACCATTGAAACAGCTGAGTGCACTGCTGCTGATGCTTTTAAACATGCTGGAGATAATATAGTTTTTGCTAGCGGAAGTCCTTTCCAAAATGTAGACCTTGGTAATAATCTCTTGTTTAAATGATTGATTTTGACCTTCGAAACTTGAATCTTCTTTTCTGAATCAGATTGTTCTCATTTACGAGTCTATATAGGCTTATTTTAGCTTGATTTGCTTGTACAATGAGCAGCATAATTACCTTGATCCACTCTGAATAAACCTATGTGCAGGTGATGGAAAAGTAGGCCATGTAAATCAAGCAAACAACATGTACCTGTTCCCAGGGTATGTCTTGTTGACTCAAGTTCTTCCATGAATAATACCTATCTGTGAAGATATTGATGTAGTTCCAATGGTCACCTTTCACTTCAGGATTGGTCTGGGAGCTCTTCTCTCAGGTGCTCGTCTTATAACTGATGGAATGTTGCAGGCTGCTTCTGAATGGTATGTAGCACTCACCTAGGCTCTACTCTAATTTTAATTTCCAATGAACTTTCTTCAGCGAGCTCTATGGTGAAACTTTGATTACTTTGGTTTTATTATTTTGCTTTAAGTTCTCTTTGATGGGATGTCTGATTTGGGTCAATGCCTCAAGGTCTTTTACAATAAATTACTGACATGCTGCCATCCTTCTTACAGCCTTGCTTCATACATGACAGAAGAAGAAGTTCTAAAAGGAATGTTGTATCCATCCATTAATAGGTAAGATTCCATTTCTGTTTTGTTATTTTATGATATTTGTTTTCTCTCAACTCTTCTTTTTCCCTGTCACTTTTAAGCAAGTATCATAGTTAAAATTTCAAAATTTTTCCGAACGCATCAAAGAGCGAGGATGTTTAATTTAGGATTTGCATGCCGAGTTTGGTGATAAACTTAAGTTCCGTTATACACTTCTACCCACCTTTTATAAATATAGACACATGGAGGGGTTATAATTATATTATAATATCTTGTGCTCTAAAAAAAATAGATGTCTACCCAATATTTTCCAAAGAAATAAAAGCAAGAAAAAAATGTTGGTGATTTAATATGAGGTGGGATAATTGATAGAATAGCCTTCGACAGTTAACTAACTCTAGTTTGCATGCTGCAGTATCCGAAATGTTACTGCAGAGGTTGGAGCTGCTGTTCTGCGGGAAGCAGTTGCTGAAGGGTTGGCAGAAGGGCGCGATGATATAGGGTTCAAAGAACTCTCGCTTATGTCAAAAGTATGGAATACTTGCATCTCATAAAACTTGATATAGTACAATTTTTGTGGGTATATCGAGCCTCTATATGTTGCATTCTTTCAGTAGAATTAGATGTGAAAGATTACCTGCAAAGCGAGTGATTTAATCGGTAAGACATGCATGAACCTGTTGAAGGACCCCTGAAAAGTTAGGGGTTCTAGTCTGCTCTGTGAAGCACTTGTGGGAAGGGACAATTATGAATCCCAAACTAGATTAGTTCCAAACTCAAAAGGGTTTAGGATCACCCAAGCCGTTAAAGGGGATTCAAAGAATGGGGAAACATAAATACAGTTTTTAGGTTCATGTTATCAGGTTCTTAGTTAACTTATGACACGGATAGTCTTTTCTTTTAAGTAACTTTATTGAGGTCTAGTTCTTTTTTCAAATCATTTTTCATTTATCTCACGTAAATGCAACATAATGCCATCTTGGTTTCACTTGAAATCCTCTGCTTCTTGCTCATGGCTGCTGCATTGGTTGCAGGAAGAGACTGTGAAGTATATCAGAGACAATATGTGGTACCCTGTATATAGCCCTCTTGTTCGTGAAAAATAAGCATCCTGAATTTTCCACTGCATATTTTTGAAGGCCTTGTGAGATCAGTTGCTTCGATCAAGCATTCTATATTATTGGTTTATAATGTCTCATGAAATCAGGACTAGCTAGCTTCTGTTAAAATGTTGTAGTTCTTAGTGAATTCCCATGGAAGTGTATAATATTGGAGGTAGATAACTTGTTACCCCATTGATCCTTGATGTCGCTAAATTTTATGGGATCTCTATTGGGCATTGGCATTGCACTATTACCGGTGGGGTCATAAAACTTTTGGAATCAAGTCTCAGAATCGTCATTGGAAGGTAGAAACCTTGACATTCAACTACTTAATTAAATCAAATCAAGGACCTAAAATTACATACTACCTCCAATCCTGGATATAGGAGTTAGAAAAAAAAGCACTTAAAAGAACAATTTTTAAAAGGCCCCAATTAAATCAAATTAAGGACTTAAAATAATATCCTCCAATCCTGGATATAGGAGTTACAAAAAAGGGAGAATGATTTTTGAGCGAGTAAACATAATATCAAAAAAGGGACTAACAAATGAATTAATTATCATTAATAACTTGATAACTTGTGGGACTTGTCAATATATTTTTCTTGATTAGGACTAAAGTCATTATCCCTAGAAAAGATGTTTACTTTGTCCTAAAAAATAAAAGCTCAATCTATTTTGCCATCCAAATTTATAGTTTTGCCCCAAAAGCATCTAACTATTTTTAATGATTGCACACGGTAAAAGGGTTTCATCAATTAGTAGTTACAATGCATGAATAAACAAGATAGTTTAGGGAATACAACATACATTCGTCATAAATAATTAAATTGACTAATTTTGTTAATATATACAAATTTGATATCTAGTTCTTATATCAAGGATTGAACGGGGGAGGGAGTAATTCATATGTAGGAAAAAAAATTGAATATTAGAATAAGAATTGAAGTGGTTCATCCCATGAGACATAATGGATGACAAATCAGATAAGCCAGACAATTTGGGTCCTCTTTATTTCCTTTGATCAACAAAGGAAAAATACAATTTAAAAACGTTCTTCAATTTCGTTTTGTTCTTAGTTCTTATGTTTTTTGTTTTTGTGATTTTTTTTATTTCTCTTATTTGTTCCATCTGAACATTAGTTGGCCTAAATGGTGCTAGTATTCTAGAAGACTCTGGTATATTTCAAACAACGTTAATTTTGTTCCACTAACATCTCTGCTCCGTCAAACTCCAAACTGTTCACAAAGCCTGAAACTTTCTCCTTCCCTTTCATTCGTATGAAGGAAATGTCAGCTTTTGTACATAGCCATTCCCTATCAGGATTAATTTTTTATTCTTTCTTCTAGAAGTGCACGTGCAATGTTGATTAAACATTACACTATTACTAATAATTATTGAATTTGTGAACATCTTTTACTTTTTAATGGATTAGAAAACAGTAGTTAATTTGTTTGAGCCAACTTTGCAACGTGAGGCTTGACTAATTTTTTAGAGCGATTGATTGAAAAAGAAGTCAACATTTGAAGGCTGTCCTGTAAACTTTGCCCTTTTTTCCAACTATAATGCATCATTGGCTTGTAGGAAAAATAATTTTTTAATTAATAAAAAATTAAAAGACCAAAAAAGTTGTTTAACAGCCAAAATTACTGTAAATAAATTGAAAGTTTTGTTTGCACGTACCTTGTCTATTTTTTCAGTTTCAATGTATCATCGTCTAGAAGAGTAAGAGAAAGGAAAAACCACAAATAAAAAACCTTCATTCCTAATCCCTTTGACCAAGAGCAATGGAGAGATTATTTTCAGGATTTGACCCTATGATCTCTAAGTCACAAGGCAACAACCTTAACATTACGCTAAGATTCATTCTCTAAGAATAGTTTTTTTCTTCTTACCGGTGATAAAATATTGGGAAAATGCCATTTAAATCCATTTAAAATACCAAAATTCCAAATCAAGACTATACTTTTAACAAAGAGTAAAATAATCGACTATCCTCCTATTTTGCCTTAATTACACAAATCTTTCCTCTATTTTAGAAACTCATATAAACCTCCATTAAAATTAAAATGTATGTTAGACAAACATTCCTTATATTTTAATATTATATTTCCATCCACTCAAATAGTTAATTGACCATTAAGTTTGACTTTTAAACTTTTTTAGCAAAATGTCCTTGTTCAGTATTAGAATTATAATGTATATGGGCTAATAAAAATTTATAAAACCAAAAATTTATTCTATCAGATTTTCTAACTTTCTAATTTGTCAAAACATTTATTAGTTTTGATACTATAAATTAATTTTGACTTAAAATATATATTAAACACATATAATTTTATCAAATATAATAAAGTATATAAGTTTGAGATTGTATGTGTCATTTAAATTTATAATTTAATACTTTTTCCTAAATATTTATAAACACATTTATCAATCACTTGTTTATTTAAAAACTTACTTGAATATTCAATGTTTGTGATATTTACATTAACCAATCCTAAAATCATCAAACAGATAATTGTTTGTAAAGATAAAAATAGAAATTAAGGAATAGACAAAAAATCTTAAATTCTATAAAACAATTTTAGTCAAAATATGCGAGTCAAAATAAATACACGCAAGATAAAAGTAAAACTGGGGATTTAGTATTAAGGGTAAAATAGTAAATACATTTTATTTTTATGTAAAATTTAATCTAAATATATATTTTTGGATTTTTTTTTTTGGATTATTCTTAACGAGTTAATTGTTTAGACTTAAGTGTATGCTTTCAAAATAAATGGGAGATATGTGTAATGAAGGCAAAAGAAGAGGGTGACTAGAGTATTTTACTATATAACAAATCATTATAGGGATTTATGAATTTGATGATTTTACCAATATGTCATTTTGTCATTTTCTCTTTGTCTTATTCTTTTTTAAAATAAAATCTCCATCTCAATCTCGTCAATTCCTTGCATCTCCTCTCTCTATACTGAGATTTATCCAGTTGATTTACCATTTGATATGCTATTCGGTCTTAGTTTCTTCTTTGAAGTTCCTCTCCAATCACACATGGCGACGAAAGTAGTTTTTTGATTGAAGATAATTTATAGTTATCTTGAAATTAGGATTGGTTTTATTTCTTGGCAAATCGATGATAACTTCTTCTTCTTCTTGTAAACGAATCTATAATTATAAAAACACACTATAGGTGTTTATTCTTTCTATCATCTCATACATTCCATGGAAATTGTGCAACATTAGGGTTAACAAAAATTGAGAACTTACCTTTCAATATTGTTGAGTCAACTAAAATTTGAGATCCCAATGCTTTAGGGGGGGAGTAGATTATGGGGTTAAGGTCAAAAGTTAACAAGAATTTGCAATTAAAAATCTTCAATTTTTTTAAAAAAATTATAAAAGGCCATTATGGTCTTTTGACAACATTCAAAATTCTTAATTAAGCCTGAATTAGGACTTATTAGAAATTTGTTAAAAGTACAGGTCAAATTCAAATTTAGATATTTCAAATTTGTTTTTTTGACATATTTTTATGACAAGAAAGGAATAGACTTCTCCATAATTTTCAAAATAAGAATGTTTCCTTTTTAAAAATATATATATTTCTATTACATTGATTTTTAAAATAGGTATAAATAACAGTTTGTTTTTGTTTTGTTTTTTTATTTTGCCAACATGTATACTATAAAATAATATTCTCACTGATCTTAAATATAAAACAAAATTGACTTTTTTTTTTATAGAATTTTGAAGTTTTTGTGAAATTACTTTGAGGGTGTCAAAGTGTTTATTCATGTAAATCAAGATAATACTCCTTATACTTACCTCGTACACCGTAAATGACAATTGAAAATATATTTTTGAAGGCTCTAATCGCTATTTCAAACAAGCATTAACGAAACTAAATTAGTTACTTAATTATATCATATCATATATTGTGTATCATTAGATTATATATCAATTTATTAGTCAAACTAATTAGTTTAAAGAAAAATAAAAATAAAAGTATTTTACAATAATTTAATTAGTTTAATTAATTTATCTAAATATAGGATGAAATTTATAATATAAATTTACACTATAATTTTTTTTTTTTCTATATTTAGAATTGGAATGGTAGTGTATGTGTATATATATTTTAATATTTCTATTCTTCCTGTAACAAACCACACTCACGTAAAAGTAAAAGTAAGCGGTTTCATTGCAGTGAGAAGAGAGAGAAAAGGAAATCCGGGGAAGGCTCTTTCTGATTTCTAAATCTGAATCATTATCATTCATGACTCACTCCAGCCTTCCTTTTTGCGACCTCACTTTCAATGGATTCTTTGTCCTTTGCTTTAATGTTTTCCTTCTCTAGCCGGTAAGTACCAAACCAATAGGTCAAAGTTTGAATTTAGCTTGTGAGCATTATATATTCCGTATACGGTCTACCTGATATAATCCCCCATCCTGCGCAGTTTCTGCATCAATGGCGGAAACTAAAGAAAGGTACAGCTACTTCTGCATCTTCGTCTCCCACCCCATTTAAACAAATCTATTCGCATGTTCCTGAGATCCTTTCGTTTTGTGCACTGCGTATATGTTGATTTCAACGCATTGGTTGTGGTTTCAGGTATGGGGTTGTTACAGGGGCCAACAGAGGGATAGGGTTGGAGACTGTAAAAATGTTGGCCTCCAATGGAGTCAAGGTGGTTCTCACAGCAAGAGATGAGAAGAGAGGCCTCGAAGCCCTTGAGAAATTGAAAGCGTTTGGCTTCTCCCACCTCGTAATTTTTCACCAACTTGATGTGACGGACACTGCTAGTATTGCTTCTCTTGTGGATTTTGTTAAAATCCAATTCGGGAGACTTGATATTCTGGTAAGAATGAAATTATCGTAGTGCTGCTGAATATTCTCAACTCTCTTTTTATTCATGTTTTCATTAAGTGAAAGGGACTTGACGGATTGGAATCTTGTATGCACCTAAACATTTTTCTTGAGCATCAATTCCTGAATAAATCTCCCTAATATTTTGTTATGGCCCTTTACAGATAAAATGAGTGCTTGGGATGAGTATTCTTACCTTTACATGCTTGTTGTGGTTCAGTTGGTTGATATGAAATCTTTAAAGACAACGACAGTTTACTGTTTGATTGTGTTTTCGCATTTATGTTCTTGGAAAGTTACTTTGAAATTTGACAATGCTCACCAAAAATAAAATATAAAATGAACAATAAATCCGTCTGGAATATATTCAATTTTCTCTATGTCTCTTTAGAGAAAGCTTTGAATAAATGAATGGTAGATATTATAAAACAAAAATTAGCGGGCCTTTTTCTGGTTGAATTTACCCTGTGCCTAGTGTTCAAAAGTACATGAGATCTCTGCCATCCCCATCCTTCATAACTAAATTAAACTTGGGTTAAGTAGTAAATCTAGCCCAGAAGTACATGCCCAGGAGCAATTTTGCTCCGAAAGTTTTTTTACCTCAATGTAGCCTGGAAGTCTAAAAACGTAGCAATCTTGCCCTTAAAAAGTTAACGGTCAATGTCACTTTTTTAACAGTCAACATTAGTTTTTTAACGGAAAATAGCAAGATTGCTACGTTTTTAGATTTTCGGGGCTACATTGAGGCAAAAAAAACTTCTAAGGCAAAATTACTCCTTGGCGTGTACTTCCGAAGCAGATTTTCTTCTTAACCCATTAAACTTTAGTACAAAAAATGACGCTTTACACTTTATTCCCACATCAAGCTTCAAAAACTTTCGTGTAAGTGAACAGATTATATGTGTATGCATGTATATTAAAGGACTGAACAAATTTAAGAACTGTAACCAAACATAACTTGCGTCCCTTTTCTCCCCCTTTTGTAGTTTTGTTAGTTACCAACCTTCTTGTAAGCTTTGAAACACTCAAAACCACTTTAGACATGGAATTCCCCTTGGCAGGCTAAACTAAAGCCACTATTAGCTCTATTATTTATCTGCGGAATGAATAAATGAACTGAATCTGACGTTGCTGATATTGATACAAACTAGTTGGTCAATCTGCTGTGGCTTATGTGAGGGTCTGATGTTTTATGTGAATGGAATAATTGTTTTGCAGGTGAACAATGCCGCAATCTGCGGATTAAATTTGGACGAGTTGGTGAGTGAGCGAGCTTTCTTTCTCTACTCTCTGTGTTATTATTTGTCTATATTTGTATACATCGCCTAAAAACGATCGTTGTCAATTATTCTTCAGGGGGAGGACCCACCTTTCAAATGGAGGGAACTGACTCAAACCTTTGAGTTGGCTGAGAAATGTCTGCAAACAAACTATTATGGTGCTAAGGAAACAGCGGAGGCTTTTCTTCCTCTTCTTCAGTTGTCCGATTCTCCAAGGATTGTTAATGTTTCATCCCAAGCAGGGTTATTGGAGGTACATTACATATATTTCCTTTGTGCAAGGAACCTATAATGAGCTGCATTGGTCAAAACATGTGAATAGTACACTTTCCTATACATTTTATTAATTTCTCAAACCTCTCAAACCTCCTTTCTATTCTGAATGGTGATTTTGGATTACCGCTACAGCAATGACGAATTTGGCAAATGCCATTGTTTCAGAACATATCAAACGAGTGGGCGAAAGGGGTGCTTGATGGTGTTGAGAATCTGACAGAAGACAGAATAGATGAGGTAGTAAAAGAGTTCGTCAAAGACTTGAAAGAAGGAACAATGGAAGCCAAAAGATGGCCAACTTTTCTGTCTGCTTATATGGTTTCGAAAGCGGCCTTGAATTCTTACACTAGGATTCTGGCCAGAAGGTACCCAAACATGTGTATAAACTGTGTCTGTCCTGGATTCGTTAAAACAGACATGAACAGATACAGTGGTATCTTATCTGTGGAAGATGGCGCTGCTAGTGTTGTGAGATTGGCTTTGCTCCCAAATGGTTCACCTTCTGGCCTCTTCTTTGCTTGCCATGACGTGTCCAGCTTTTGAATCATACTAGATTGCGTCACAGTTTTGCTCATCAAACCTTGAAAAATGTGGATCTCCAATAGTCTTGTAGTCTAGTTGCATATATCCTCCATTGTCAATGGGAGGTCGCAGATTTGATCTCATTTGTTGTAACTTCAGCCGTTATGTCTGCCCCTTTATCTTAAAAAGGAAAAAGAAAAACGAAAAAGAAAATTGTGGATCTCTGCTGCCATTTTTCACCCATATTTGCTTTAGCCACATTTGGTTGCTTCACAAGAAAGATGGCCTTTTTTTTTTTCTTCTAATTTTTATGTATACAAAGAGAATTTGTCACTACTCATATTACATTGCACCTGAATTAATTCTAGATTGTGAAAGACATTACCATTCTTTGTTATACCAAAAAAAAGGGATAAATTGTGAGCTACTATTTACATTACACCACACCCAATCCTATTCTTAGTTTCATTACATAAAAAAGATGAGATATTAAATATTTGACTTGTATTTGTATTACATCTCTTTTCTCTAATAATTAAGTAATATGATTGACAGTTCTACTTATTTTTTTTTTTATTTCATTATATAGTACGCCTACAGAAGGGGTTGTTCAGTAATGTCAAAATTATTGATCATGAGCATTGGTAATCGCCCTTTGATGTGCTCACAACATTTGTCCTCTTTCGCTTTTTGTTGGTGTTTGACCAGAAAAAGATTAGTTGAACTTTTTTTTTTGGATAAGATAATCTCAAGATCAGATCACCATTGTTGACTTTTATTTTAATTTACCTAATACACTTTGGGCCAATTTTGACAAATTTAAAAATCTCTTCAGAGCTAATGAAACGAGTAGGGATAATGAAAAAAAGTCTCGAACATCCCTTGCACTTTAAAAACGTTTAAAAAGATTTAGAAAAAGGGGCTAAAGCATACTAAAATTCGAATTCAGAATTAGATGGTAGTAAATATAAGCTATGATATAATATTATACTTTAAAATGCTTTGATATTAATTTTTCAATTTTTTATTTACCATTTATGTTGAGTGTTTAGTTTACAGTATGATATCTGGTATCTAGGAATTAGGGGTAGGTGTGGGACCCCTAAAACTATAGAATACAATTTATATTTTTAGAAAATTATATTTTAGTCTCATAAAAAATTTTAATATTTTTATTTTAATCTTCACTAAAAGTTTCATGAAGAAACTAAAATGAAAATCTTGAAATATTTATGAGGTTGAAATATAATTTTATGAACACGTGAGTTCTATTTTATAATTTTTATCCCCTAATTTCAATTCTTGACTTGTGTTGTAGTTTTGACTTTTGAATCGTGATACCAATTAAAAAATTTAAAAAAAATATTACACACAAAGCCTGAAAAAAAAAAAAAAAAAAAAAGGCAATTACGACGTTAACCCCAAGGATGTTATATATATATATATATATATATATATATATTATTATTATTTTTGATACTATATATATATTATTATACCCAAGGATGTTATAGGCAAAGGTTAAAATGAAGAAAGTGTAAATGGGCCTCAAAGTAGAAGAAAACAGCTCATCTTGGTGGGTAAGCCCAGCCCAGAATATGAGTTTGGAGAAAAACTGAAAAGCAATAAACCTGTTTGTTTTAATTATTATAATAAGCAGGCCTGCTTAACATTTTATGGAGAGGACATCTTGGTGGGTCGTTTCACTTAACATCCTTGTCCCTCATAATATTTAAATTATATTTATTCAATTAATCTGAAAAATCAAAACATATTATCCTTCGTTTCACTTAACATCTTTTTTTATATTGTCCTTCATAATATTTAAATTATGTTCATTTAATTAATATGAGGGATAATGAGAAAAAAATTATGAAGAAAAAAGAATAAAAGATCATGAAAAAATCTGCTTCCGTCGGATTAGGATTATTTTCTACCGTTCCTAAATAAGTTTATGAGTACATGTCACATTATCACTTTGTCCAAAAAAAAAAAAAAAAAAAAAAAATGTCGCATTATCAGTCTCATTGTAGACAAGAGATTGGCTTATTTGATGTCCCAAAATAATTAGCCTTTTGTTTCTTGTCTTTCCACCGTTATTATATCCTTGTTTTGTATTATAATGTTGTCTTTATTGTTATGTACTCTCCATGTGTGTATATATAACATGTCAAATAAATGATTGTTGCATTGACCTCCTTGTTAACTCTAACCAGCCTTATAACCGTCGACTGGAGCTATAGGCTCACACAGTCTAATAAAAACTCACCCATTTAACTGAATTGTTTCAAGCTCACCAGATCTTAAAATATACCCAAATAAAACTGTATATGACTCTTTTGAAGTACAAATAAGGAGGTGTTACATGTCCCCATCTCCAATCCTAGTCAAAGAAAACATGGAAGAAGGGCCCTGACAAGTACCACACATTATATACCAAGTGATGGCATAAAGAAAATCTCACTATAAAAATTCCTCTTCACTCCAATTCATCACATCTCCAAGCACATGCATAAATGACAAACAATAACAATATTGATAGATATATACAAGTTCCAAATCATAAGTATAGTTCCAAATGAGATTTATCAAATAATTCATCATCAATCATCTTTAATATAAGAAATAACATCATCTAAAACCTATAACGCTATTTTAAAATCATTTACAATGGACAATATTTTCATCATATATAACACATAACCATGAGTTTTAATACACACCAGTATTCTTAAATAGTTTCCTATTTCATCAATATAATTGTACTCAAATATACAATTCTAAATTAAGCTCTCAATGGGCACAACAAATCCCAATAGACTTTAATACACACGCATAGTTAATAAATATATAAAAAAATAACCAGAATTATCTTTACAACAAATTTATTTATTATTAATACTTGCTTTCTGTTGAAGCTAAATAATTCCATCATGGCTCTCCTTTTCTCTTTCTCTTCTCGGTGACCGTGGGTGTATGCGTTGTGCCTGTGTGTGTTGGTTTGGTGTGTTTATATAACAGTCGGGAGTGGGTCATTAGGTGTAATTTTTCACCTGAGTACTTAGATATAATTTCCCCCGCCTCCGGATTACTGTGCCGACACTATTGATTATAATAATATATAATATATTATATCATGATATATTATATTATAATACTATAAATATTATTATATTTTCATAATATAATTTTTTTTTTTTTCCTTCTTTCTCTTTTGGCCAATATGACCGCCGGCCGCCCACTACTAGCATATATTGGATTATATCATATATTATAATAAATTTTAATAATTTTTTTTGTTTTTTTTATAATATAGAAAAGACACTTCTAGATCTTCTCTAAACCTAATAACTTAATGACTATAAATTAAAATTAAGATGTTACATTAATGAGTAGAAAACAAAATTCACAGTTCGTTAAAAATATTCCTGACATAATTCCTCTTATTAGTTGGTTCATGAACCAAAGTGCCATAGTCTGCATGTATTGGTATGAAAATATATTATATCTAATATCAATATATAAGATATATAATATCTTCAACACGATAATATATCACCTATTAATTTAAGATATAATATCATAACATTTGAAACTCTAAATCTCTATTTAAGAGGAAAAAAAGATCAGGATAGGATGAGGAGGTATTCCATCAAATATCAATACACGATATATAAAATCTTTACTTTACACGAAAATATATCAAATATTAATTAGAGATATAATATATTAAAATTTGAAACTCCATATTTCTGTTTATGCAAGTCACGATTATGATTCTCTATCACCAATAATCCAAACGGCACTCTATCTACAATTATGGATTTGGATGAGAATCGTAACCAAACTTGGAGATTTTGTTATTAGAAAAACCAGAATCTCTATTTAAAGCACACTTACCACTCTTTTATGTGAGAATCCTCAATCCTGATCGAGCAACAATGATGAGAAGAACATTAAGATCTGCTCTGTTTTTCTTCGTTGCTATCTCTGCTCTCCTTACGTCTCAGTACTCCAATGCGTATCCCCTCTCGACCCGAAACCGATGGATCATGGACGATTCCACCGGCGAACGGGCCAAACTGGTTTGCGGCAACTGGGCGGGTCACCTTCAGCCGATGCTTCCAGAAGGTCTGGACGAGCGGCCATTGAAGGAGCTGGTGGCTGAAATAGTGAAGCACAAGTTCAATTGCGTGAGACTCACATACGCGATCTACATGTGGACTCGTTACAGGGATCGGAATGTGGGGGAAACCCTAGAGGAATTGGACATTCCGGAGGCGGTGGAAGGGATTCGGAAGAACAATCCGTGGGTGATGAAGAAGACTCATGTGGAGGCGTTTGAGGAAGTGGTGAGGGAGCTCGGGAATCAGAAGGTGAAGGTGTTGCTGGATAATCATGTCAGCGAACCCAAATGGTGCTGCCACGATGACGATGAGAATGGCTTCTTCAATGACAGGCACTTCGATCCTAACGAGTGGGTCACGGGCCTCACTTTGGCAGCCCAACGCTTTTCTGGCAATTCTGCTGTACGCATCTCTCTCCTTTTACAATCTTACACTGTTCACATAAATGGAATAGACATTGGGAAAACATTTTCAAGGGGCTACAGTTTCCTTTAATTTTTAAGGAAAATCATACATCCCCATCAAAAAAATATCAGGTTCTGAGAAGAAAAGGAATAATTATTGATAAAATAAACCCTTCAAATTATAAGATTTTTTCTCAAATTTTTCTTAATTGGAAGTCTTGCTTTTTCCTATGTTTTTTGGGTCAATATTTTTGGCATATGCAAAGATGTTAAAGACACAAATACCCCCATTGTCGAGAAATTTGCTCATGGATTTGTCAACACAAGTTCTAAAACATGCTCATAGACTTGTTTTCAAAAAAAATGGATTTATCATGCTCATTTTTCATTTTGATATTTGTTAATTAAAATTTATTAATTTTACTAGGTTAACAATTAGCTTTCTGTGTAAGGGCTAGAATGAGGATAGTAACAGAGTTACAAAGGCTAACACAAGATTTATCAGTGTACGTGTTTGTTAATTTTATTAGTAAGAACAGCTTAAATTGGAGTAGAGTATAAAAGCATATATACAAAAACATATAAGATCTTTATAGCCAATAAAATTTTCAACTAGGAATTTTTATTAATTTTTCTGTTTTATTGTTGTTTTTATTATTTTTATTGCATATATAGTATATTTATTTTATTTCAAAAGTATGTATATATTACTTTTTTGAAAACATTGTGAAAAAAAAATTTTTGAAAACATTACAACAATATTATTGCATATATCATATAGTTATATTAATCTACAAAATAAAAATGAAAAACTTTTATTGAATTATATTTTTTTCTTCCAATTTATTCTTGTATTATAAATGAGCCCAAAATTTAATTGGAATTAAATAAAAGTATGGGTAAAGGCATAAATCACAGATCATTAATTATGCTAATAATGTCAACTAGGAATGTTAATTTAAAATATTAAAAAATAGCTATTGGCTAATTTCAGGTGGTGGCAATGAGCCTGAGGAATGAACTGCATGGTCCTCGTCAATACGTGGCTGATTGGTACACTTATATGAGCCAAGGAGCAAAAGCAATTCACAAGGCGAACCCAAATGTGGTGGTGGTTGTATCAGGCTTGAACTACGACACTGAGCTCCAATTCTTAAAGAAAAAGCCTCTTAACTTAGATTTGGGCAAGAAATTGGTGTTTGAGACACATTTGTATTCATGGTCTGGAATTGGAACACTAAAGCTGAAAGACATCTGGACCAAGCAGCCACTCAACAGAATCTGTGCCAGAACCATCAGAGGCATAGATTACAGAGCTGGGTTCCTTACTCTTGGCAACAATTCTTTTCCTTTGATTTTCACAGAATTTGGGTTCGACCAACAAGGTTCTACTGAAGCAGACAACAAGTTCTTGACTTGTCTTCAAACCTATCTTGTTGGGAGAGACATGGACTGGGGCCTTTGGGCGTTGCAAGGTGGCTATTACCTAAGAGAAGACCAAGTTCAGCTTGAGGAGACATTTGGTGTCATGGATGCCTCCTGGCAACATCTCAGGTTCCCAAACTTCACTCAAATGTTCCAACTCCTTCAAAGAAAGAATCAAGGTATATATGTGCCTCTAGACTTGGTCAACTAGGACTAACAATCCATTTTTGTATTAATTAAAAATAAAGGCGGCAAAGTGTTCAAGGCTATCACCTATTGGGATTTGTTATATGTATGTAGCCTTATCCCTATAAGTAGAAAGGCTGTTTTTAAAATTTAAACACATAACCTCTAGATCACATGGCAGCATTTGCTGCAAAACTAAACTATGGTTACAAATTTAGTAATATGCTTTATATTGACAGTTGATTCAAATGATGTACGTGCATTTATCTTCTATTATAATGCAGATCCAACTTCCAAACTGCCCTTGGCAAATATCTTGTATTACCCACTGAGTGGGCAGTGTGTCCGAGTTAACAAGAAGAGTGAGCTTGAAGTGGGAAGTTGTGAGAACAAGATCAACAAATGGGTTCATGAAGATGGATCTCAGATTCTGTTAAGTGGTACGAACAAATGCCTAATCGTATCAGATGAAGGGCTTCCTGTTGTTGTGTCTGATGATAATAAATGCCAGAGTAGTTCTTGGAAGTCTGTGTCACTCTCAAAGCTTCACTGGTCCACCATGGACCAGCATGGGAAGCAATTATGCTTGCACAAGGACCCAAACTCTTCAAGAATTGTGACAAAAAGATGCATCTGTATACAAGATGATTCGAATTGTTTGGACGATCCCAGAAGCCAATGGTTCCAGTTTGTTCCCACCAATTTGTAGTTCTCCCACCAATTTCTATTGAGTCTTTGCTTGTGGAAGTGAACTTTGGTTAGCGGCACAATGAGGAAGAATACGTTTTTGTGTGTGTGTGTGTGTGTATGGAAGAATACGCTTTAAGTCAATTGCTCATAACTGTTGGGACTCTTTTTAATTAAGCTAAAATATACTTTTAATCATTCATGTTTGTTTTAAGCTTCAATTCCTTTAATTAGTTCCTTAAGTTTATAAAGTGCAATTTTAGTCCTTAGATGTTAACACTACTAGTCTCATCTAATGAAAAATGTCAACTTATGAAACTCAAATAATTGTTATGAAATTAAAGGTTGACATTTTAATCATAGTTGGAAGAAAAAAGGAAAAAAAAAAAAATCAACTACTAAATTAAAAAAGGAAACCCTAGCCCCTATCTCCGGTAACTTCAGAGCTCAGGGATGTGCTTCTTGCTTCTCTCTTTCATGATTCAGGTACCTAGCTTCTTCGTGCTTCTCTATTTTTCTACACTTCAATCTCTCTTGTTGCTGCTAAACTTTGGAGAAACCCCATCACCATGTTGATCTTGTTGTTACTGTTTTTGTGTAGCTCTATGTTCATAAAGGACAAAAAGTATATTTTAGCCTTCAATTATGAGCCACATACTTGTAGCTCCTGAGTCCTCAATGGATTGAGGATATTCCCATGTCAAGGAAGATATATTCAGTATTCATAAAAATTTCTCAGGTTGTAAGAAAATAAAGCGAAAAGTGTTATTTCGAGAATTTGGTTCAAATTTGATTAAGTATAAACTATCAAACTTGTTGCCTGATTTGAATGGCGAGAAACAAAAGCTTACAGCAATTTAGTCAATAGATAAACAACTTAAATATTATTTTATATTATTTTATAGCATATGATTACGTACAGAGTTCACTTCAAATTGTTTTCAAATGATGTTTAGTAACGGTCTATGATACCTGGCCTCTGAGGCTTTGTTTGAGAGTTTAGAAGGAAGGGAAAGGAAAGGGATGCAAGAAGAATGGAGAGGACGGGATAGAAGGAAAATGAAGGATCGGGATAGAAGGAAAATGAAGGATATTTTCTCCTCATGTTTGGGAGTTAAAAAAATAGAAAGGGAGAAAGATTAATGAGTTATTTTTACTATTTTGTCCTTTTCTTTAATAATTAATATAATTATTATACTTTACAAATAAATTTAAATTTAAATTTTCTAAAAAAATTATTTATGTAATTTTTATATTCAAAAAATTATTTATGTGGTGGTGGCGGTGGTGATGGTGGTGGGGTGGTGGTGGTGGTGTCGATGGCACGGTGGTGGTGGTGGCGGTGGTGGGGTGGGGTGGGGTGGTGGTGGTGGCGGTGGTGGTGAACGAGGGTAAAAAAGTAATTAATCTATTTTCTCTCTTAAAACCCCCTATATTGGGGCGACTTTAATTTTTTAGAAGAAAGAGGGTTTTGGGGGATTTGTCAAAATTCCTGATTCCCTCCCCTCTTATTTTTAAAACTTGCAAATAAGGGAAGGGATTACCAAAACCCTCCATTCCCTTTCCTTTCCCTTCAAAATGAAACTCCCAAACATAGCTTAAAAATTTTGCATCAAGTATTACCGTTTAATTCAATGTGATCATTATTAAACTTCAAATGCTAGATAATTTTTTTTTTTTTTTTTTTTTTTGGTTTTTGAAAATATATAAATACTATTTTAACTTCCAAAATTAGAAAATCCATATATTAGCATATGCAAATAAAAGAGAGGGATGGGGTGTAAATATGAGTTTTTCATATTTGCAAGAAAAGATCAAAAAACCTCATTATTCAATCATTTTACAAATATTGACAATACTTATTGATTTTATCAAAACCATAACTGATTTTGTTAAAATCATTACTATTTTACTCAATTTCATTACTCAATTGGTCATAATCCAAAACTCTTTGTCAATCCTTTTATATATTTTGTTAATGTTTATTTATTTGTCAAAACTATTATGGTTTTTAAAACCATTACTCTTTTAATTAATGTCATTACTTAATTGGTCATAATCTAAAACTCTTATTCATTAATCCTTTTACATAATAAGAATCTAAGGGTAAGAATCAAAAAACCTCCAATATACCGACAATTCAAAACCTACTAGAAAATCCTATTGTCTATACCATGGTAGTGGAAACGTAGTTTTTACATAAAAACGGAAGGAGAATGAAAAATCATAATACAAAACGTAGTTTTTACTTACATATGTATATCAAAAAATTCAAGAAAAGTAAGGCACCCGCCATCATACACACATATACTGATCAATGCAATATCAATTAAAATATCCAACATTGTCATCAAATACATTCAAACAAAGGCAAACAACCTCAATACAGTTCAAAATTCAAGTCTAATTTAAATTCAGTACCACAGTACCACTCATTATCCAACTGAATTGTAAATAATTGTCACAAGCCACAACACAATCTAAGCTAATAAATCATTCAAGTTATTATGATCAAAGGCATCATCCTCCACATGATCTTCAACTACATCATGATGCATGGCAACTTCTCTTTCTCTTCTATCAACCTCATTGTCCAACTTCTTTTTCCCCCACGTTTTTTTGCAAAAACGCAACGTTTTTATGTTTAAACGCTGTGTTTTTACCGTTTTCACTCTGAGTCCATTTTTTCCACAAAGAAACACGTTTAACCCAAAATAAAACGTAAAAACTGCGTTTTTACCGTTTAAATCGCATTTTTGACTACCATGGTCTATACAACAAAACCCATCCTATTTAATTTTCTTCCCTAAATAAGCAAACAGAGACACACAACTCCTTCATCTTCAACCTCCTTATCATCACCAACAACATGAATAATCAATCGTCTTCTTCAACAAACCTAAAAAAAAGATGAAAGTTTGCGGGGCTGGTTTGAAAATAATAGAGGAAATGCAAGGTTGAAGAAGATGAGAATTTTTTTTCTGGGCATACCTTTTCATTGGCAATGCTTCCATGGACAATATTCAAAGCTCTTTGTTCTCCATTGAGCAAGGTGAGTAGCCATCGAGGAAGGTAGAAGACGATGAACAGTGAACCATGGCTCCACCCTTCTCTCCGTCACCACTACCATCGCTGATCATAATTTAAACAATAATAGTTATTTAAAATAACTCTTCTATAAAGAATTATACTTTTTATAGTTTGTAGGGTTTTCTAAAAAAACAACACAACACCAAGATTTGTTAGTTCTATCTTTTTGTATGTATCTCTACAAACTAAATGGATATAAACTTAGTGACACCACCGGAGTTCCCACTGGGATGCGGGACCACCGTCCCCGGAGCCTCTGCTCTGACACCTACGTGGTGGCCGGCCCCCACTGAGGCAGGTATTGTCCCCTCCTCTAGTGTTATAACTCCCTACACAACTATTTACAAAAATTTCTTTATTTATAAAAATATGACTTTTTAAAAAAAGTAGTCTCTTCATTTTAAACTATTGCAACAATGCTAAAAATATCCTCACACATTATTGGAAAACTTGTTATTTGAAACTCCAAAATCTCAACATAAAACACAAATATACCCTTCGTTCTTGGGAATCCTCTCATTAAGCAAGCAGCAATGGCGAGAAGAACATCAAGATCTGCTCTGTTTTTCTTCGTCACTATCTCTGTTCCTACTAGGAGAACAATAAAGACAACATTATAATACAAAACAACCATATATATAATAACTCTGGAAAAATAACAAAAGGACGGCAGGTAATTATTATGGGACATCACATAAGCCAATCCCTTGTCTATGATGAGAGTGATCTTGACGCGTGAGACCTACTCATAAACTGATTAGTGGATGGGGCAAAAATAGTCCTAATAATCTCACAGCTACATGATCAAAACAAACTCATATGCTGGGCTGGGCTTAATTACCAGGCAACACGACTTTTTTTGTTGGAACCAGGCATAAATTCTTTGAAGCCCATATACACTTTCTTGTTATATGAGAAATACTCCGTCCGTTCTTAAATATAAGTTTTAAATTTGTGAATAAGTTTACCTCAAAATGTCAGTTTCTTTTTAGCTTTGTTAAAGCATTTACTTTTTTTTTCCAACTTTACCCTTGGCTTTATCTGTTATGTTTATTATCTCTCTCTCACACTTATTTTAAATATAAATAATGGTATAGTTGGGAAAAAAAACATATTTATTGTTATTAACTAATTTTAATTTTAACTGTTTTCTTATTATTTGAATCTTATATTACGAGACGGAGAGAATATGGCAAGAGTATTGGCGTGTAACACGATTGAATTTGATTAAGCAATCAACTTTTGCTTTTTGCAGGGCAGGGTGGGCCAAAGTCTCAGCGCATAAAGGGTTGTATCCATTTCGGCTCTTTAAATAAAGACTCTGAAGTTTTCAAAAGTTATTTTGGATTGGGAAAGATCACGAGTTTATGATCTGAACGGCTGAAACTGATTAAGATGTGATTATTATTAACCACAGTTTAATAAATACTCATAGTTAAAGCAAAATAAAAAAGGAGGCTTCAGTTCCAAAGTTCCATGTGGTCTGTCGCTACTTCTAATCTATATCCTTCTCTCTTCCTTTCTTTCTTTTTTTTACTCATGTTTTTCACACTCATGTTCCCCGCGACGAAGCACCTAAAACAAAAAAAGCATCAATATGTTACCCATTTTTGTGAACTTCACTCTTCATTGTTCTCTTTTTTGGACTTCCCACCGCGCGTACATATATATGCTCCTTCAGATGTAAAATATAAGAGTCAAATACCCATTTTACATTTATCAAGAAGTTAGTTAAAACTAGTTAAAAGCAAGAAATATACAAGATATCTACTTTCCTTTCCTAATATACCCTTATTTTTTAAGGGAGTAAGAGAGATAACATATGAGAAAAAAAGGAAGAAAGAGAATAAGTACATATGTACAAGTATCTTTTTCAAGTATTTAAGAATAATAATGCCTGTGCTTTTGTTTGAAATTAAGATATCTTAATGCTCTTGTTTACTCTCTTATGCGTGCCTTGTTGTACGTTAATATATTCTACTACTGGTTTCTTGCTAAGCAAAGAGTGGATGGTCCTTATTTGATTATAATATGAATATTTTAAGAGCTATCAGTCTATCGCGCGCGCACATATTGTGGGCATATAAACGCATTTTCTCATTTACATAAATTTTTGCATTTTTAACTTTTTCTGGAGTCTCAAACGCCAAATCAAGTGGCTGTAAGCTTTTGTAACTTAACTTTAAATTTGATACGGAAGTTTTTGCTGAGGAGCAATATTGTCCTCAAAGTTTTAAATTAAAAAATGTAGAAATTTTGCCCAATATACCGTTAAAAAACGAACGTTAATTAATAAAAAATTAACATTGTCGGTTAATTTTTTTTAATTATAAGAGGTAATATTGCTACATTTTTAAATTTTTAGGGCAACATTAAACCTAAAAAAACTTTCGAACAAATTGCTTCGATAGAAAACCTTCAAAGTAAATTTGCAACTTAACCCACTAATGTGACGCCAACAAGGTGAGTTAACCCAACAAGTTCAATGACGCGTATATCATCACCACAAAAAGGAAAAATTTTAAAAAGTGATGGTTTAATTAAACTTTAAATTGTAGGGATGCTAGAGCAAAGACGTAAAGCACGATTGATTAAGCGACTTTTGCTTTTCGTGGGGCACAGTGAGCCAAAGGCCTAAGCGCATAAATGTTGCATCTCAAGTCAAAATTAAATAATAACAAGACTTGGAGTTTCCAAAATTTATTCATTTAATAACTAGTTAATACTTTACGTGCTCTCTTTCACTTTCTTTACTCACTTGTGGTTTTCACAATTGTTCCCCAACCACCAAGCACCTACAACAAGAAAGCATCAACATGTTGATTTTTCTGAATTACGCTCTTGGTCATGATTATTCTCTCGTCGTCCATTTTTTTATGAGCTTATCTAGGCCGTTGATTAGGAAGAGAAGAGAAAAATCTAAGGAGTATAACTTAATGATGTGATTGTTTAAATTGATTGGACGAACATGATTTAAAGACTATGAGAAATAATGAGAAAATGGATGATGAGTTCCCTAATTCTGGCTTGTACAATGTTCTTTTGCTTTTTTTTCCGTACGGGAGTGGAGCCTTATGTTTGGGAAATAACTTGATAAGTAAGAAAATTAAACTGTGGCCAATAAAGTAGGCCATCAACCTCTTGTTTGATGATGAGTATTTAACTGAGCCATCACTGGATACTAATTAGCTATCAAGGAAGCCGAAACAAACAACCAAAAGCCATGGAGGACCAATACGAGAGCAACAAGAAGGAACTATTCTCATGTGCCGTGAAAAGAGAATGGGGCAAGGTCATTGAATTGTACAAAGACGATGTGAGACTTCACAATGCCAGAATCACTCGCTCAGGACAGACTGCGTTGCACATAGCAGTCTCTGATGGGAAGGAGAACGTGGTGAAGCTGATGCTCGACGTCATGAAAGAGGAACTTGTAAAGGCTCTGCGAACTCCTGATTGCAGAAACAACACTGCCTTGCATTCAGCGGCTTCCATGGGCAATGCTGGCATATGTTACTTAATTGCCCGCGTGGAGCCTACCTTGGTGGATGATCGTAACGATTATGGCGAGACGCCTCTCTTCTTGGCCTCTCTCCATGGCAGAAAAGAAGCCTTTCTTTGTCTTCATTTCATCCGAAACCCTAACTTCGAGGATCCTCCCTTCTATGAGAACTGCAGAAGGAAAAATGGTGACACTATCCTTCACTGCGCTATCGTTGATGACTATTTCGGTGCGTATAAATTCATTCATTCATTCTCAACTTCGATCTTTCCGCTTGCTAGCTTATCCATTATACTACTTCCACCTCAGCTCCTAAATATAAAGACCTCGTTAACTTTTTTTTTTTTTTCCTTTTTTGGAAGATAAAAAAAACTAATTAAATCACTTTAAAGTATTTATATTTATCATTTTTTCTCTAAATTAATTTGTCTTGTCTTACAAACTAATATATAATTAATCATACATAACATATAATTAAGTAACTTATTTAACTTCCTTAATCTTTCTAAAAAAAAGTCAGGTTTTATATTTAGGATTGGAGATAGTATTGTTTATTCTGATAGACTATAACATCTTTTGATTAATCCTATATGCTATATATAGATCTTGCATTTCAAATAATTCATCTGTATAAAGAACTTGTGCATGGGGTGAACGAGGAAGGCTTGTCTCCTCTGAATTTACTGGCATCAAAGCCTCTTGCTTTCAGAAGCGGAAGCCGGCTTGGATGGATGGAAACCATCATTTATCACTGTATGTATGTAAGCATTTAATTAGTGTCATGCACGGTACTCAGTTAACTAAAGAAAAAGCCGTTTAATTTATTGATTCTTCAGCGTACACACACATATTGTGTTAATAATTTATGCGTACCATGTTTGTTTGTCTTGAAAGGTACAAGTATTGAGGAGCTTAAGGTAGAAAATCCACCATCTACATATGCATATCAGAGTTTCCGAAGTGCAGACTGGGAGAGTTATAGCCATGATTATCCTCGCAACTACAATACATCGTGGGATGTTTTCCGGCCAATAAGAAAAGCTATCATTGATGGTATGAGTATTAGTTTACATTCAAACCTTTTATATATATATATATATATATATGGGGTTATCATTTGTCATGTCACTTGACATAAGCTTATGTCAAGTCACCCAAAACTACGCGTTTTGGGGTTAGAAAATTAATGAACTCTCAAAACGACGTAATTTTAGGGTTAGGGGAATTAATGAAGGATCTTTTGGTAAAATTCATATAATAAATACAAAAACAAAAATACAAAAACACCCTTCATTAATTCCCTTAACTCCCAAAACGACGTAATTTTGGAGTGACTTAACATAATCTTATGTCAAGTGACATGACAAACGTTAAATCCTATATATATATATATATAAATATATATACCATTCGCCGCTAAGAGCTTGTTTGGTATATGTAATTGCGACTTAAAATTACTGTGTTTTCTATTTCCAATGGTTTGCAAACCTGTTGATGAAGCGGATGTGGAATATCCCAGAGCGAGAGGTGAAAGATCTTTTGAATTTTTGAAGCTCTTTATTATTTCATGTGATGAGAGTATAAGTTAAAACAAGAAGAGAAGTCTCTAATTAAATTGTTTAATAAGAATCAAGACTGGATGGAGTAGCTCATCAGGCGAAACCGTTATTTCCACCTAATTATGAAACCTTTTGCGATTTGATCAAGTTCATTTTTCTCCCGCTTCTAATAATTCTGGGAATATGTATGTACGTTAGTATGTTTTACACATTCATTTCATATTAAATATGAAGCATTTCACACATGACACTTATAATGTATATACATTATTTATTTTTTATCATATATATATATATATATATTGAAGTTTCCGGAGGATATGAGGATTTGAGGAAGATATACCAAAAAAAGAGACCCATACATGGTCTGTCCAGATACTCGAACAACTTTTTCATTACGCTTCCATGTATAAGTTAGAGGATGATGGGAGAAAGCCCCAAGAAGAAGTCTATCGTACGACGTCACAGGTTGCTAACCTTGCCACATCCATGGTAGTGAAAGAGTAGTTTTTACGTAAAAACGGAAGGAAAATGAAAAATCGTAAAACGTAAAATCATAAAATAAAACGGAGTTTTTACCTGCATATGTATATAAGGTACCTGCCTTCTTACACACATATACTGATCAATGCAATATCAATCAAAATGTCTAACATTGTCATTGATCAAACCATATTTTTTATATGATTTTACATGATTAAATTGGGATTTTTAATGCATTTTCTGGGACATTATTGTACGATTAAGTACTAAGTTGAGTTAGGAACATTTTTATTGAATTAAGTGTAATTAGGGGTAAAATGATCTTTATTTATTGATTACATAAAAGGACCCAGATGTTTTTGAAATTTCAGTTCTGCCCCAAAATAGTTTGAAAATTCTCACTTTAGTCCCTCTCCAGAACTTTTAAAACTTTCACTTAAGTCCCTTAGTAAACTCGGCGCTTTTTGCAAAAACGTTGCGTTTTTATGCTTTTACGCTTTAAAGCGGCGCTTTTTACGCTTTTACCCCTGATGCGTTTTTTTCACCATGTAACACGTTTTGCCTGAAAAAGCGTAAAATGGCGTTTTTTTATGACTTTAAAGCGCGATTTTGACTACCATGGCCACATCAATCGAACCTTGCAGCACCAAGTTTAAAGGTAAAAACTACCATTATATTATATGAACTATATGTGTTGTCACAAGAAGCACTGGATGATTAAATGTAATTATTGAAGGTAATTATTGAAGGTAATTATGTGTTTGACATTTAAACTGTGCAGAAGATTGGCATCATCCTGAAAAGAGGAGCGAGGAGAGTTTTATATTTAAGACGTCGCAGTATACCATATCACTCGTACCTGCCAGCAGTAATGACTAATTAATTTAGAAGCTAGCACTTGAAGATATTAAATGTTACGTAATTAATAATTATGTGTTTGGCATTTAAACTGTGCAGAAGATGAGGAACCTCCTAAAAAGAGAAGCAACGAGAGTTTTATATTTACGGCTGTAAAGAATGGTGTGCTAGAAATAATAGAGAAAGCTTTGGAGTTATTTCCCGGGGTCATTATCCATCAGAATGAAGATAAGAAGAGCATGGTGTTATTGGCAGTAGAACACAGGCAACCTCACGTGTATGAGTTCTTGTTGAAGAACATTTATAATGAAAAACTACTCCATCAGGTGGATAAGAATGGAAACAGTGCATTGCACTGGGCAGCCACTCTTGATGTCCGCAAGCCTTGGCTCATTTCTGGGGAAGCTCTTCAAATGCAATGGGAACTCAAGTGGTATGAGGTATTTAATTACTCCTACCATCCTAAATACTGCAAATTAAATCCTACGTTTAGAACGAGAGATAGAAATATTTTAGATGTAGAGGTCGAAACAACTAACTTATGTTAATTTAACTCAAAATACAATATCAAACACACAAGCACATCCTTATTTCTGCTCATCCCTTTAGATTATACTCTCTCCTGTTTAAAATATAAGATTGAAATAATTAAATTACGCAACATAAAAATTAGTTAAAATTGGTTAAACACAATAAATATATATATAAAAAATATAACTTGCTTTACAAAAACACCTTTATTTATGAAGAGGGTACGGTGAGTAGGAGAGAGAATATGTGAAAAAAGGAGATGAAAAAAAAAAAAAATCAGTGGGGGAAAAATCGAGAGACGTTAATTAATTAAAGTAAATAAAAATTGAAAAAATCGCATTAAATGATAAGACAAAACCAAAATGCAGTTTATAAAAAAAAAAAAACCTCACTTCCTCATAAAATTGCTTCTTCTATTTTGAACGACTTGTAGCATATATATATATATATATATATATTAAAAAATACTATACGGTCCTAATTATAAGACCTAATTGACTTTCTTTAGAGAGATTAAGGAAGCTAAATAAGTTATTTATCCATTTCATATATTATGTATCCTTAGATTATATATTAGTTTAACTAATTAGTTTGAAGAAAAAACAAAAAACAAAAAACTCTCAAGTAATTTAATTAGCTTCATTAAGCTCTCCAAAAAAGTCAATTAAGTCTTATAATTAGGACCAGAGGGAGTATTATTTCTCACAAAATTATTTGTATCTGATTTATTTATTTCTTAAAAAAGAAAAAAAAATGGTTGTGTTATAGAGATTAAAAAAATTAATTTTTTCAAAAAATTAATGTGAAAATAAAATTACAGTGAATAATTCGATTTAAATCAATCAACATCAATCATGAATATCTTCTCTAATACTTGTAAAACACCGTTAAATTTTATTTTGTTTTTAAGTAGCACCTTTTAATTCTGTTAGCTCCCAATTAATATCATTTGTGTTTTCCCTATTATTTCTTCAACTTTTCCCTATTATTTTTCAAGCAAATTGCCAAATTGAGGTATCAAATAGGTATGTTTATGAACTCCCCGCACGAGCCTCATACTTGTTTTGTCTAATATGGGGGAAATAAAAGTTTACGAACATAGGGGAAAAAAGACTTCAAAGAATGTGAATTCCGTACACACACTCGCCTTGATACTTCCTCCCCCTTCTAGTTAACAGAATTATTATCTTAATTCTGATTTACATGTTAATGTCGTTGGAGATACAGTTTGTAAAAAAGTCAATGCCAGCTGGTTTTTTACGTCCATACAACTATAACGACGAAACTCCTGAAGAAATCTTCAACAGAACTCACAGTGAGCTCGTCAAAAGCGGCGGCGAGCGTATAAGAAAAACCTCAGAATCATGCTCAGTTGTGGCCGCACTAGTTGCTACAGTGGCCTTTGCCACATCAGCCACGGTGCCCGGCGGCGTCGATCAAGATTCCGGCTATCCGATGCTGGAAAATGAAACAGCATTCAATGTGTTTGCCACTTCATCACTCATAGCCCTATGCTGCTCCATCATGGCGGTCGTGACATTCCTATCATTACTTACATCTCGATTTCAAGTGCAAGATTTTCGCATAAAACTACCCATAAAGTTACTCATAGGTTTGACGTTGCTGCTCATGTCGATTACTTTTATGTCGGTGTCGTTCTGTGCTGGACATTTCTTCGTGCTCAAGCATCGACTTCACCATGCTGGATTTACTCTATATGCCCTCACTTGTCTCTTTGTCACCTTTTATGTCTTGTCACAGTTTCCGCTCTACTTTGATTTTTTAAGAACTAGCTATGTTCGGGTTCCACAACGTGGCCCCCGGTCATGAACTGTAATACCCGGATAATTATCTATCTCAAATACTATATTTTAGTAAATAATACCTATTTGGAAATAGGTGAATATGTGGTTTTAAAACCTTGTAGGATACTTATTCTATTGTCTAGGGAAATTTCTAATGAAATTAGAGGGATTAAAGTGTCAAAATCCCTAAATGCAATTATGGGCCATGAAATGCCCGAAAATATTATGATAAATCCCAAGAGGCAATAAAATACTTATTGAAAATTAGAAAGTATGTTGTCTCTAATTTTAGGAATTTTTGGGATTATTTTCCTTGAAAAATAATGAGGCAAAATTAAATATAATTTTGGGGAGCATAAATTGCCCTATGATTTTTAATATTTTACATGGAGCATAAAATACCAATATCAGTAAAATAGTTGTGAGATAATGATTAATCCTAATTAAGAAAATTATCAACAATTAGAAAGTGATTAGTTAAGTAATTAATGGGCTAATTGTTTAAACCTCGAACAAGAGAATATTTAAGATAGATTATGGAAAATCCTTTAATTAAGTGTTTATGGCTAATATTAGTATAAAGTGTGCTTGCTAATCAATTAGAAAAGCTTAAGAAAAATTGGTGAGATTAAGAACATGAAAACCCTAAATCCTAAAAGATTGCTAATCATGGGATTAAGGCTCTAATTAAGCTTCTAGCTAATTTAGATAAATTAAAGAAAAAATAATAATAATAAAGGGAAGAGAAAACCGAAATTTGAGTGTGAAAAGGGTTGTGGGTTTTTCAAAAATAATATTATGATATTTTGTTAATTAAATAATAATATAATTAAGATATTTGTGGAAGAACCAGGTTAGATAAAGGGGAACCGATAGAAATTAAATCCTACCTAGAAAACCGTGAACTAAGTTTTTTAGGTCGGGACATATTACAAACAAGTGAATTTTGGTCCAGAAGTCGGTGTTAGCGGAAGTCATTTAAAGAATAGCCGTGGGCGAATAAGGGATCAGATGAAAAGATATTTTGTAAACAAAGGGCGAGATAAGAAAAGTGAGAACCAATGGAAAATAAATCATAACTTGAAATCCTTGAACTAAGTAGAAAACAACTGGACATATTATGAATCGGTGGATTTTGTCCCGGTTGATGTTACCCAAGTAATTTACTCAGAATCGACGTCTGTCGAAAATGTTCAACGGAAACGGAATACCCTTAATGGGATCAAAAATTTAGTTAACTCATATAATTCCAAAGAGGAAGAATAGAACTTCAAGGCTATGTTCCCAGATTTTTGAGATTTTCTAGGATTACGCGATTAGAACACCGAACGGGGGACTTTATCGGTAGAAGTTCATAAAGCACATGGATGACATCATGTTAGTGACATGGGGTGACATGGGGGGGGCAAATTTGTGGTAGAGAAGAGAGGAGAGTGTGTGGTTTGCAAGAAGCCACATCTTCGTCTTCTTAACCGTTGATGCAAAAGTTGATCCAAGGGTTGAGATCCATGTAAATTCTCTATAAATAGCCAACCCCTCTTCACTTCATTCCTCACCAATTCACAATTCCTAGAGCCATTTAGAGAGAGGTTTTAGAGAGAAGAAAGAGTCTGGAGAAAATAGCAAGTTCCGGGTAAGTTCTTCGGTCCCTAGTCTTAAGCTTTGGTAGTTTCTTCGGTAGTTATAGTAGAAATGCTAGATTAATCTTTAATCTTCCAAGTTAGTTTAGATATCATGTTTTAGGGATAAATATGATATTTATTTCAAAAATATATTGGAGATGGAGATATGTCAAAATTTTGGAAGATTAGAGTTAAAGTAACGAAGTTAAAGCGAAATTCCGCCAATTAGGAGAGTTAGGGGCAAAATGGTAATTTGTACCTAAAATGCCTATTATGATGTTGGGCCTTGATAATATGATATTATCCTTATAGGATATCTGTAATCACGTACCGCTGTTGTACCGTCAAATCATTTGTCAAAAAGTACCGTTTTCCGTCAACGAAGGTACGTTCGCGTCTTTGTAACACTAACTCGATGTTTATTGTATGCGTACATGTGCTATGTGTATGGTATGTTTATGTGAGGTAGTTGATAGCTCTGTGGTATGTTCAATGTCTTGTTATTATGCTTGTCAGGGTGTTGGGATACGTTTGCTAGGTACGAAATGCTTGGTGCGAAATGCTTGGTGCGAAATGCTTGGTGCGAAATGTTAGGTGCGAAACGATTGCTAGGTGCGAAACATATGCTAAGTGCGACATATCTGCGGGGGCGTGTGTCTTGTTGGGATAAGCTTGTTTGTATGCTCATATACTTGTCTATGTTGTATATATAAATATGAGGTTAACAGTTACACGAGGTTCAATGGGCATTGAACCTCGGCTCTTGACATAGCGTCGGGGTTAGGAGGACCGAGGATCGAGGAGAAAGGCAAGCGGACGCATAGGGACTTAGGCAAGACTTTCTTCTTTTTGTTATTTACTTTTGAAAACACTCGGTATAACGTACCACTCATGTCAATCGCCGGACTTACGGCATTTTGAATATAAATATCGAGTTACTCAATCGCTCCGATGCTCTACTCGATGGAAAAAAATATACTGCTTTTAAAAATGGGATGTTACATGAACTAACTCTCTTCAATGGGGATTCTGGTTTGTTACATTTATATGTATACGTACGATTTCAACACTTTCAATTTAATGGAAACAACTGTTGATGAAGCTGCTGGTCTCCTCTTTGATAAAGAGCCATCAGTGACTAAGCTTTTATTTTGGTCTGTTACGTACGTATGTGCAAGTGTCTTTCAAGTAATTAAGAATAATAAAGCCTGTGCTTTTTTTTTTTTTTTTTTTTTTTTTTTTTGAAATTAAGGTCTCTTAATGCTGTTCTTATGCCTGCCTTGTACGTTAATATATTCGACTACTGGCTTCCTGCTAAGCAAAGAGTGGGTGGTCCACATTTGTTGTTTTAGAGTCTATGTTTAAAAAAAATTATTTTAATGGTTATATAATCTAAAACAAGGATAATATCTTAAATATTTTTTTTTTCAAAAAACGTTTTTTTATTTTAAAATCATCATTAAAAAACAAAACTTAAATCTAGACCATTTAGATCAATCTGATTAACTATCCCTCCTCAGTAAAGTTTTTAGTGGGAAACCGGCCAGTCCATCTACTGTTCATTGCTTGTGAATGTTATGAAGCCGTCTGGACAGAATGCAATTTTTCTTTCTTTTTCAATTAATCATTCAGCGAAAAATGCATTTCTCCGAGTTACCGAGTATACGTTTGTTTGAAATTTTAAGAACGGCAATATATAAAATATGTTACTGTAAGTTTTTTTATATGTATTTTGGTGTATGATATTTTTTTGGATTAATCATTATTGGCTAGCTGAACCGTATCTATATAAAATATCGTTTCAATCTAATGTGAAAAAACAACAGAAGATTTATTGGTTTACAGTGATAATTTTGATATTATTTAATTATAACAACAAAGATTAAATAAAGAGTTGGCCTAGCAGTATAAAATAATGCTAAATCCTATTGGGTCTTGAGTTCTCCACGAAACATTTATATTAGGAGAGAAAGTCACAGTTGGTATTCAAATGAAAAAAAGATTAATTTGGTTATTCAAAAAGTGTCACTAACTTTTAATTTTATGGTATTAACATATATATTTATCACAATAAAAATTAATTTAAACGTTACGGCCGGTGACCAAAAAAAAAAAAAAAAAAAAAAAACGTATAATTATAATATCAATATTTTAAGAGCTATCAGCCTATCGTGCGCGCGCATAGCACATATATGCATTTTCTCGGCTACATAAATTTGCGCATTTTTAACTTATTCTGAAGTCTCAAACGCCAAAACCTGACCAATATAGTATTTAAAGTTCAAGTGACTGTAAGCTTTTGTAACTTAACTATAAATATGTTGCGGAAGTTTTTGCTGTGGAGTGATATTGTCATGAAAATTTTAAAATGTAGCAATTTTGTCTAATAGTGATTGTTAATAAAATTAACATTGACTGTTAACTTTTACACTAGTGCAAAAAAGAGCTTTAATCCCGCTTCATTTAGACCGGATTATAGAGAATCAGGTTTTAAAAGTATGACCAAAGTGGCAGTTTTGTAAATATAAAGAACTTTTTGGACCGGATTATGAAGGATCCGGTCTTAAAAATATGACCGGTGGCACTTTCGTAAATATATAGAACACTTTTAAGACCAGATTATAAAAGATCCAGTCTTAAAAGTATGACCGGTGACAATTTTGTAAATATATAGAACACTTTTAAGACCAGATTATAAAATCTCCGGTCTTAAAAGTATGACCGAAGGCAATTTCATAAATATTGTGAGAAGACGCCGATCGAGATGAGTTCGAGAATACGATGATCTATTCCTTCGCTTAATTGGAATTATATACGAGATGCTAATAAGTAAATAATTTTCTGACCTGAGCAGTTCTATAATCTAGGGTTTACAATCAAGAATATAATTACGAAATTCAAAAAACCATGATCTGCTAACTTAATTCCCGAAATCTCTCTAACAACTTAATTAAGATGATTACAATCGGAATATAATTACGAAATTCAAAAAACCATGATCTGCTAACTTAATTCCTAAAATCTCTCTAACAACTTAATTAAGATGATTACAATCAGGAATATAATTACGAAATTCAAAAAATCATGATCTGCTAACTTAATTCCTAAAATCTCTCTAACAACTTAATTAAGATAATTGCATAATATAATCGTACATGCTAACTAATTAAATTTGAATTGCCAACAAATATATAGAAGACTTTTAAGACTTGAATTATAAAAGATTCGGTTTTAAAAGTATGACTGTGGCAATTTCGTAAATATATAGAAGATTTTTAAGACCGGATTATATAAGATCCAGTCTTAAAAGTATGACTAGTGGTAATTTCGTAAATATATAGAATACTTTTAAGACCGGATTATAAAGGATACGGTTTTAAAAATATACTTTTAAGACCTGTTTTTACAAACGATCGGTTTTAAAAGTGTTAAAACAAAAAAACTAAATTCGCTAAACTCATTAAGTCCTTGAGCGTGCTTGTCTTCTTGGTGATATAACATTTGCTTAGTTATAGATTCAACGAGTGTCCTAAGAGCCTCACAGGTCAAATCCTCAGCAAGAATGACATCCTCTTCCTCTAACCTACTCGCAATCTTCGTAAGTCATTCTAAGAGCCACACAATCAAATCCTTGACAATGTTGGCAGTGAGATGCTTCAAGTGTTTTGCGATGGCATCAACTCCAATCCTCAGCAACGGCGCAAGCGTACTGCTTCGAGGATTCTGGATGACGGTGGCTCCTTCCTCTTTGATCTATGACTCCTCCCACACCACCTTCGCACGATCGGCTTAAAATCAAACCCGGATCTCTTCTTGCTTAAGTCTGTTTGCTCCTACCTTGACCGCTCCCGCTCAAATCTGGACTTTGATTTTGGTTGTTTGAAGCTTTGCCGGATCGACAAGAGGATCCTGCTCAGATTTGGTTGCTTTAAGCTTGTGATTTTTTTTTTGTAGATCTGGACTTCAATTTCACCTCTGATTTTATATTGATTCAAATTCGATTTCCATGGTGAATGATTTCTATTTCTTGTTATGTTTTCTTATTTCTGGACTTTGTATTCATCTTTTTTGTTTTTCTTGTTGGTGTTGCTTCCAATCTTCTCTTGGTTCTCCGTCGCTGATGACGAAGGGACATTCAAAATGTTGCCAGATATGGTGATTTGGGACTCAAGTTATTTCATTTGGTTTTTTATTATTATTCTCAAAACACTTTTAGACCGGATATTTCAAAAGTTCGGTCTAAATTTTTAAGACCCGTCGTTCATCCGGTCTTAAAAGGTACAGTTTTACCGTCGCGAGATCCAGTCTTACGATACCTCTTTCATCCGGTCTTAAAGCCTTTTTTGTACTAGTGTTAAACGCAAGGGGCAACAATGCTATATATTTAAATTTTTGGAGCAACATCAAACTTAAAAAAACTTCCGAACAACATTACTTCTTCCGAACAACATTACTTCTCATTGAAAACTTTCGAGTAAATTTGTACCTTAACTCACTAGAAGAACAAGAGAGCCAAGGCGCCAACGGATGAGTTAAAGTTACTTGTTAAAACCCAACAAGTTCAATTATGCATAGATCATCACCACAAAAAGGAAAAAATTAAAAAGAAAAAAGTGATGGTTTAATTAAAGGGAAAATGACGATTAAATACCTTTTAAAATTCCTAAACCCCAAAAATCTGTTAACATTTTGAAAGGACATAAAGGTGATAAAATTAAACTGGGATTTTAAAATATTGGTAAATTTACTATTTTGCCCTGTCTTCCTCTTTCTTCTCCTCTTCCCGTCGGTGTTGCCATGACAACGCCGGAGACATTGAAGTTACCATGGCTCTCAACAAGTCTCTCTTCCTCTCACACTACCAGCACAGATCTATCTCTTCCTCAATGATGGTATGCAAATTAAATGAAGTCTTCTCTCTTTCTCTTCTGTCAACTGAAAGTGGCATATAAGTCTTCAAAATGATCCTCCAATGTCGTATCTTCTTTTTGAATGGCTTATTAAGTGGCAAATGCTTTATATTTTTTGTTCAAAATTCTGTGTAGTTTTTATGGGCTCAATTTTGTGGAATTCTATCATCTCTTCTTATGATTATCATTATCGCAATATATTGCTTTTGAGTTTGATGAAGGTTGAGGAAGAAACGCGATGGTGAAGGAATGTTGAAATTAGTGTTTTTGGAGGAAGTCACGAGGCTGAATGGAATGGGTTTTGTAATGTGTTTTGAGGAAGAAGAAGGTGAAGAGTAAATAAGTTTGAGGAAGAAGAAGGTGAATAGTAAATGTGGGATTTAACAAAAATCGTAATGGGAATTACAAGTTCATTAATGGGATTGACAAATTCAGTAATGGAAATAACAAGTTCATTCTACAGGAGGAACACATGTCATTGATGAAACCAAAATCTGACGACCATTAACAAATTGCGTAATGAGAATAACAAGTTCATTAATGAGATTAACAAGTTCAGTAATGAGAATAATAAATTCATTCTTCAGGGGGAATAACAAGTTCAGTAATGTGTTCCTCCTGAAGAACAAACTTGTTATTTCCATTACTGAACTTGTTAATCTCTCATTACACAATTTATTAATGGTGGTTAGATTTTGGTTTCGTCAGTGATATGTGTTCCCTTGAAGAATAAACTTTATATTCCTATTACTAAACTTGTTAATCCCATTAATAAACTTGTTATTCCCATTATAAAATTTGATAATGGTAGTCAGATTTTGGTTTCATCAATGACATGTGTTTTGCTTGAAGAATGAACTTGTTAATCCCAATATTGAACTTGTAATTTCCATTATGATTTTTGTTAAATCTCACATTTATTGTTTACCTTCTTTTTCCTCAAATTCATTTACTCTTCACCTTCTTCTTCCTCCAAACCCATTACGAAACTCATTCCATTCAGCCTCTTGGCTTCCTCCAAAAAGAGTAATTTCAACATTCCTCCACCATCGCATCTCTTCCTCAACTTTCATCAAACTTGAAAGCAATATATTACGGTAATGATAATCATAGGAAGCGATGATAGAATTCCACAAAATTGGGCCCAGAAAAACTACATAGAATTTTGAACAAAAAATATAAAGGATTTGTCACTTAATAAGCTAGCCAACAAGAAGATACGACATTATAGGTATCATTTTAAAGACTTATATGCCACTTTCAGTTGATGGAAGAGGAAGAGAGAAAACTTCGTTTGCAGACTATCATTAAGGAAGAGATAGATATATGAAGGAGGTGTGAGAGGAAGAGAGACTTGTTGAGAGCCATGGTAGCTTCAATGTCTCCTGGCGTTGCCATGCGACGCCGACGGAAAGAGGAGAGCATCGGAGGAGGAAGAGAAAGAGAGGAAAGAAAAAGAGGAAGAGAGGGCAAAATAGTAAATTCACTAACATTTTGAAATCCCAATTTGATCCCTATCACCTTTATGTCATTTCAAAATGTTAATAGACTTTTTGAGAGTTAAAAATTTCAAATGGTATTTAATCGCCATTTTCCCGTAATTAAACTTTAAATTGAAGGAATGCTAGAGCAAAGACGTAAAGCATGATTGATTAAGCGACTTTTGCTTTTTGTGGGGCACAAAGGGCGAAAGCCTAAGCGCACAAAGGCTAAATCTCAACTCAAAATTAAATAATAACAAGACTTCAAAAAAATTTATTCATTTAATAACTAATTAATACTTTACGTACGTGCTCTCTTTCACTTTCTTTACTCGTGTTTTTCACAATTGTTCCCCAACCACCAAGCACCTACAACAATAAAGCATTAACATGTTGATTTTTGTGAATTACGCTCTTGATGATGATTATTCTCTTTTTAGAATTCCCACCGCACAAATAGATATTAATTGACACAAATGGTTACGTACGTAGTATATAGTTTTCCCAAATTCTGGCTTGTACAGTGTTCTTTTGCTTTTTTCCGTACGGGAGTGGAGCATAATGTTTGGGAAATAACTTCATATGTAAGCAAATTAAATTGTGGCCAATAAAGTAGACCATCAACCTCTGGTTTGATTATGAGTATTTGACTGAGCAATCACTGGATACTAATTAATTAGCTATCACTGAAGCCGAAACAAACAACCAAAAGCCATGGAGGGCCAATACGAGAGCAAAAAGAAGAAACTATTCGCATGTGCCATGAAAGGAGAATGGGACAACGTCATTGAAATGTACCAGCATGATGTGAGACTTCACAATGCCAGAATCACTCGCTCAGGTCAGGCAGCGTTGCAAATAGCAGTCTCTGATGGGAAAGAGCAAGTGGTGAAGCAAATGGTCCACCACATGTAACATCCAAAATTTTGGATTTAGAAATTAGAAGTAATATATGGGAAAGAAATTAGGGAAAATTATATTTAAATACCATTTGAATTTGTAAAACTCTCAAATGTCTGTTCAATTTATTAAAGGACTTAAAGGTATCAAAGGATTGTATAAGGATTTTCAAATTTGGGTGAATTTACCTTTTTGTCATTAGTTTTTAAATAATTAAATAAGGGAAAAAAAAAGAAAATGACCCTCACTAGGAGGACCGGCCATTGTCCCGACTGCAATTGGCGCTGGGCTACATCACCAACGTCCTAAAATCGGGCGGTGGTTTTTTTTTGTTTTGTTTTGTTTTGTTTTTGGGTGGAGTTGAATCTTTTTTTTTTAGAAAAAAGATTTAACGAAAGTGAGGTGGGTGGGAAACGAACCCACCCCACTTTCATAGGGGCCAAGTGGCCCAACCATTGGGCTACTTGGTTCTTTTAATATATATGCATTAGTAAATATATATATATATATATTCTTCTTAATATTTTTTTCCATCAACAAACACTCTTGTAAATCTCATTACTGAACTTGTAAATGCTATTGAAGAATTGATAATTCCCATAGAAAGATTTGTTATAATTGCACTTTTATTTTTTATTCCATCGGAGACAAAAATGGTAAACCTCAAGCACATAAAACACACATACCCTTCGTTCATGGGAATCCTCATTAAGCAAGTAGCAATGGCGAGAGGAACATCAAGATCTCCTCTCCTTTTCTAAGTCGCTATTTCTGTTTCTGCTAGGAAATGACAAAAATAAAGACAACATTATAATACAAAACAACCATATATATATATATATATATATATATATATATTTTGATATATAATTTTAGGAAAGGGTTGGGTTCACCCACGATCTAAGGATAGGGCGAAATCTCCCTTCTTCCTAGGTGATACCGATGTTGGGCAAGGCGAGCCGTGTATTACCCTCAGGCGTTTACCTAGGCATCTAGGAACTAGGATGCCCCCCAGCGCCTTGACTAACTTCAGGATTGAACCCCTCCCTTGGGTGAGAGTGTCTGACTCCTTTGCCAGTTGAGCCCAAAGACGAGGGGTAAAACAACCATATATATAATAACTTTAGAAAGATAACAAAAGGGCGGCAGCTAATTATTATAGGACATCACATAAGCCATTCCCTTGTCTATAATGAGAGTGATCATGACACGTGAGATCTCCTCTTAAACTGATTAGTGGATGGGGCAAAAATAATTCTAATAATCTCACAGCTAGGTGATCAAAACAAACAGGTTTACCGTTGCTAAATTTTTCTCCAAACTCATGCTGGGCTGGGCTGGGCTTAATTACCAGGTAAGACAAGTTGTTAGCACCAGCATCAATTCTTTGAACCCATTTACACTTTCTTGTTAAATGGGAGGATAGTCTCTTCGTCTCTAAATATAAACTTTAAATTTGTGAATAAATACCCAAAATGTAATTTTCATTTTAGTCTTTTTAAAGCATTTATTGCATTTTGTTTCAATTTTACCTCTTAACTTTAATTGTTACGTATTTAATGTACAAATAAGGGAATAATTATATATATATATATATATATATATATATTTATTTATTGTTATTAACTAGTTTTAACTGTTTTATTATTATTTGAATCCTATAAGACAGCGAGAATATGGCAAGAGCAGAGGCGTGTAACACGAATGAATTTGATTAAGCGATCGACTTTTGCTTTTTGCAGGGCACGGTGGGCCAAAGTCTCTAAGTGCACAAAGGGTTGCATCTCGACTCTTCAAATAAAAGACTCTGATGTTTCCAAAAGTTAATCCCAATTAGGAAAGATCACGAGTTTATGACCTGAACGGCTGAACCTGATTAAGATGTGATTATTATTAACCACTGTTGAAACACTCATAGTTCAAACAAAGCCAATAAGGAGGCTTCAGTTGACAAGTGCCATGTGCTCTGTCGCTACTTCTAATCTATATCCTTCTCTCTTCCTTTCTTTTTTAACTCATGTTCTTCACACTCATGTTCCCCACCACGAAGCACCTAAAACAAAAAAGCATCAATATGTTACCCATTTTTGTCAGTTTCACTCTTCATTGTTCTCTTTTTTGGACTTCCCACCGCACAAATAAATGCATGCATGCATACATACATGTGTGTGTATATGTATATGCACACACATATATATACATATATGCATACACACACGTTTATAATATAAGAGCCAATTGTACATACTTATATATTTATCAAGAAGTTAGTTAAAAGTAATTAAAAGCAGTAAATATGCAAGATATTTACTTCCTTTTCCTAATATACACTTATGTATTATGGGAGTAAGTATATGTAAGATATTTACTTTCTTTTCCCAATATACCCTTATATGTAAGATATTTACTTTCTTTTCCCGTATTTATTTCTTGTTTGGACTTCCCACCGCACAAATAAATGCATGCATGCATACATATATGTGTGTTTATATGTATATGCACACATATATAAATGCATATATATACATAGATGCACACACACATACAGATAGAGACAGAGAAACAGATAGACAGACAGACACACACGCACGCACACGCGCACCCCCACCCACCCTTTGGTTCATAATATAAGAGCCAAATACATACTTTATATTTATCGAGAAGCTAGTTAAAAGTAATTAAAAGCAATAAGTATGTAAGACACACACGCACACGCACATGCACACGCCTGCACCCACGCACGCACGCACACACACACTCACTCACTTTATATTTATTAGTTAAAAGTAATTAAAAGCAATAAATATGTAAGATATTTATTTTCTTTTTCCAATATACCCTTATTTATTATGGAGTAAGTAAGAGAGATAAAAAATGGGAAAAAGGAAGAAAGAGAATGTAACGGAGAAGAACGATGCAAGAGAGTGAGGCAAATTTGGAAAAAATAATAATAATTAAATGCAAAGACAAAAGCAAAGTATGTCTTAAAAATAGACTACACCCTTCACAAGTTTGATTCTTATATTTTGAAATAGAGTGAGTATATATCAACATAATATAGTTTGTTTTCTAGTTGTTGCTTCTAATATTCTTTTGCCTTTCTTTCCTTTTCGGCTAGCCGCTGGAACCATCTGTTTGGGAGAATAACTTGATAACCGAGCAAAATGGGGCCAATAAAGTAGATCATTATTCTCTTTGCTGAACAGTATTTAAACAATGGACAATATCACTAGCCAAGCACTGGATAGTGATTAGCTCAGAAGCGGAAACTAACCAACTAAAGGCATGGAGGATTTCCTCTACGAAATAAAGACGAACTTGCTAATCTCATGTGCCATGAAAAGAGAATGGGAAAATGTCATTCAATTGTACAGAGATAATGTGAGACTTCACAATGCCAGAATCACTCGCTCAGGACAGACTGCGTTGCACATAGCAGTCTCTGATGGGAAGGAGCATGTGGTGAAGCAGATGCTCGACGTCATGTCGCAGCAAGACCAACCTGAACTTGTAAGGGCTCTGCAAACTCCTAATCATAGAGGCAACACTGCCTTGCATCTAGCGGCTTCAATAGGCAATGCTACTATATGTCGCATAATTGCCAGCGTGGAGGCTACCTTAGTGGATGACCGTAACGCTGACGGCGAGACGCCTCTCTTCTTGGCCGCTCTCCATGGTAGAAAACAAACTTTTCTTTACCTTCATAAGATCCGAAATCCTAACAACACTACTACTCCTCCTCGCTTGTATGAAAGCTGTAGACGGAAAAATGGTGACACTATCCTTCACTGTGCTATCAACGGTGACTACTTTGGTACGTATTCATTCATTCTCAACTCTTTAATTTCCACTAGTGAGCTTCTCCATTGTACTCTTCCTCCCCTTTTTAAAAGAGACTGAAATTTAAATTATCTTAATTCTTTTTATAAGATCTTCCTTGGGGTTGTTTGAACCCTTTACGTCTTTGTATCATTTTTGCACTTAATTAATTATATTCTCTCTCGTTTCTATACTACAATATTATCTTCCATACTTTCTCTCATTACTGCTCTATCTCTTCCTATATTGCTCCCTTGTAAATTAGTGCATGCTTCAAAAAAAAAAAAAACTTCATTTACTACATATTTATTACTTTTAATCAATTTAACTTTTTTCCTTAAAACGATCAGTTCGGTTATCGAGCGCTTATTAAAGAAAAAAAAAGTGGAGGGTTATCGTTTATTCTAAATCAACTATAGCATCATTTAATTAATGCTATGGTCTCTGCGTGTGTAGATCTTGCGTTTCAAATAATTCATCTGTATAAAGAGCTTGCGAATTGGGTGAATGAGGAAGGCTTGTCTCCTCTGCATTTGCTGGCCTCAAAACCTCATGCTTTCCAAAGTGGAAGCCGCCTTGGACCAATAGAAACCATCATTTATCACTGTACGTAGCCATTTAATTTTTCTCGTGCATGGAAAGCCTATTTGAGTGCTCGGCATGATGTTAATAATATATGCATACCATGTTTTTTTGTCTGTGTTGAAGGTATATATGTTGAGAAGCTAAAGGCAGAAAATCCAGCACATGAACATCAGACACGCCCAATTAGTGCAGCCGACAGTGATAGCCATGACTGTCCTGACAACTACAACACATTGTGGGATGTTTTCTGGCTAATAAGAAAAGTGGTCACTGTCGGTATATATATAAATTTACATTCCAATCTTACACCATTTACATAAAATTTTTCGTTCGATACCTAGTTAAGAACTTGTTACTCCTCTGTTTTTATTTATAGGGTAGAAAGAAGAATTTTTTGGGGTCTTATTTGCACCTCATTAAATTTGTTATACAAATATACAATTTTACGTTTCATTTATTAAAATATTGATTTTATTCTAATGGGATATAACTTACATTAAATAGGATAAAGTTGGAAGGTTGTTGAATTTTATGGCAAATTTAATGAAGTTTAAGTTTCTTTTTTTTTTTTTTTTCCTGTGTATGATATGCTAGAAGTATCATATAATAAGTCAAGAGAGAAAGAGAAGTATCTTAGTTTGTTTTCAATTTCCTGTAGCGAACAAACCTAATGCTGAATCAGATGTGGAAGATCGCAGAACGGGAGGTGAGAGATCTTTTGAATTTTGGCACTAATTAAATTGTATATGTGAGTACAGGTGAAAACTCTTATACCATTTGTTTAATTAGGATCATGGTGTTAGAAGTATAAGGTGATTAATTGGCTAGTTAGTTAAGTAGTTAGGGTCTTAATATATATGAAGGGTTAAAGTGTGGGGTGTGGAGTCCTCACCAAAGAGAGGGAGTTAATTTGGTCTCCCTCCAAAAAAGAGTTAATTTGGTTTCTCTTTAAGAAGGAGTTAACTTGGTCTCCTTCCAAAATCCTAATATGTTTTAGGATAGATTAGAGATAACCACAAGGGTTACTCATTATATAAGCATGTGGCTTTTTTCTAATAATACTTGATTCTTCATCTTGTCCATCTTGATTCTTCTTCAATTATATTTGTTTACAGATGGAGGTCGGGCAAATCCGTTATTTCCAGTTAATTACGCAACTAGTTGCAATTTGATCATGTCCTTTTTTCTGGTACTTATAAGTTTGTGGAAAGGTATATATGCTTATTTAAGCTCGACACTTTTCACTAAAAATAAATGATGGCCCGACACTAATAATTTAATAATTTATGGGGTTTACATGTTGTATGAGAAGAAGAAGATTCCTACACACACATGAAATAATGGGACCTACATGTATATATAATACTAATTATATATACATGTGGGTCCCACCATTTTATGTGCGTGTTACATGAGAAAACACTTCTCCTACAAGATGAGAAGTGTTTTTCCCATAATTTATATATGCTTATAATATATGTTTTAAATTGTCTCCAGGATCTGAGCAATTGAGGAATATACATCGAATAAAGGAGAACCATGGTTGGTCTGTCCAGATAGTCAAAGAAATTCTTCAGTGCCCTTCCTTGTTTGAGGACGAGAACGATGGGAGAAGCCCCCAAGAAGACGAAGGCTATAATACGACGTTGTCACGGGGTAACACCCTTTCCACATCATTCAAACCTGGCAGCACCAAGGTCAAAGGTAAAAAATAACATTATATTATATGATCTATATGTGTTGTCACAAGAAGCATTGGATGATTAAATTAATTATTATTGATGATAATTACGTGTTTGACATTTAAACTGTGCAGAAGATCGGCATCATCCTGAAAAGAAGAGCGAGGAGAGTTTTATATTTACGACGTCGCAGTATACCATATCAGTCGTACCTGCCAGCATCATGCTGGACAAAAGTATTGACTAATTAATTTAGAAGCTAGCACTTGAAGATATTAAATGTTACGTAATTAATAATTATGTGTTTGACATTTAAACTGTGCAGAAGATGAGCGACTTCTTAAAAGTAGGAGCATGGAGAATCCTATATTAGTGGCTGCAAAGAATGGAGTGATGGAAATAATAGAGAAAATTGTGGAGTTATCTCCGGGGGCTATTGAAGATATGAATGAAGAAAAGAAGAACATAGTGTTGTTAGCAGTAGAACATCGGCAACTTCACGTGCTTGAGTTCTTGCTGAAGCCGAATATTTACAGAGAGAGACTATTCCATCAGGTGGACAAAGATGGAAACAGTGCCTTGCATTTGGCTGCCACACTTGGTGACTACAAGCCCTGGGTCATTCCTGGTGAAGCCCTTCAAATGCAATGGGAACACAAGTGGTACAAGGTACGTAATAACAAGCTATGTGTATATAACTTCTCATTCATATTCACGTGTGTATCAATTCATATATACATATTGTTTTTTCCGTACTACTCCCTTGGGTCCTTGATACTCACTCTTTTTTTTTTTTTTTTTTTTTTAAAATATAAAAACCAGTTGACTTTTTTTTTTTTGAGAGACTAAAGAAGTTATATAAATTACATTAAAATATTTAAATTTTTTCATTTTTTCAAACTAATTTGTATGACTTATAAACTAATATATCATCTAATAATACACAACATATAATATATGTTATGTTATGATTAGTTAATTTATTTAGCTTCTTTAATGTTTTAAAAAAAGTCAACTGACTCTTATATTAAGAATCGACGTCATATAAGTTATATTTACTTAATTTGATTAGATTAAAAAATTAATTAAGTTAGTTAATATGACATATATTTTCTAAAATAACCTAATTATCTTTCTTAATTCCCTCTTTTTTTAAAATTATTGTTAAGGAACATCAATAAGGATAAATTAAAAAAAATATTGACAAATATAAAAACATATATATTTCTTATATTCAGTATAAATACCTTCTGTATGGCATATATTAAGAACTAGACGGAGTATATGAATTTAGATAATCTAAATGTAATTGTTGATGCAGTTTGTGAAAGAGGCAGTGCCGGCTGATTTATTTGGCCGATACAACAATAATAACGAAACCTCAGATGCTGTCTTCACCAAAACTCACAAGGACCTCGCAAAAAGTGCTGCCGATTGGCTGAACAAAACCTCAGAATCGTGCTTGGTGGCGGCGACACTAATTGCCACGGTGGCCTTTGCCACACCAGCCGCAGTGCCCGGCGGAGTTAAACAAGACACCGGCTACCCAACACTTGAAGATAAGCCAGAGTTCCAACTGTTTGCCATCACATCACCCATAGCCCTGGGCTGTTCTATCACAGCCATGGTCATGTTCCTATCTATACTCACTTCTCGATTTCAAGAGCAAGACTTCAACAAAAACTTGCCCATGAAGTTACTGGTTGGTTTGACTTCGTTGTTCATGTCGATAGCTTCCATGTTGGTGTCATTCTGTGGTGGACATTTCTTCGTGCTCAAGGATAAACTTCACTATCTTGCTCTACCAATATATGTGGCGGCTTGCCTCCCTGCAACCCTTTTTGTCTTGGCACAATTTCCACTCTACTTTTATCTTCTAATCTGGATCCGATCTGGATCCAGAAAGTGGATCCGGTCTTCTATGGGCTACCTTTACTGATGTTCCACAACGTAGTTACAGGCCCACTTAACTCCAATGCTGATTCGAATACTCTATGAACTGAACATACACTTGAAGAAGTCCAGCTACAACATGTCTGTGCGTACTTTTATTGACTTATATATTATATATGTAGGAACTTATTGAAGTGTGTAGGATGTAATTTAATATTTTAAGGTGCTTGAATAATATGTGATGAAGTGTGGCTTCAAGTGTATGTATAGCATAATTAATTAGAAGTCATTCTTTTTTGAGTTACGAACAAAAAGGAATGATGACTTGTAATACAAAATGAAGGTAACGGATTGCTATTTATTTCATAAATTGAAGATTTGAAGGTTGTATTCAAGAATTTGCCTGACCGTCACTCATGATCCTAATTAAACAATGGCTGTGAGACTTTAAATTCTTCCTTGATAGGTAACATACCAATTTTTCTAATATTAATTAAGTGCTATTAGAATATAATTTATTAATTAATCTGGATTTATAAAAATCTAGGAAATATAAAATTAAGAGTGGAAATTAATAATAATAATAATAAATATATTATCAATTTTTTATTAAAGTTTATTAATTAACCATGATAAATGATATTGATAAGAATAATAGGGAAGAAAATATGTAGGGGAAATATTTCATGAAATAATTTGATCTATATCTAAATAAAAAGAAAGAGATAAGAGAGAAAATAATTATATATTATTATATCTTTTAAAATAATATTATTTTAAAAAGAGGGTCAAACCCAAATTCTCTCCCTTATAAATACCATATCTCTTTAGTTCATTAAGTTCGACCCAACTCTTGCACGCCGCATATCTCACTCCAGTTGCAAGGAGGTGTGGCTATAGTGGTGGAGCCAGGATTTAAAGTTTATGAGTGCACAATTAGTGGTGGAATTTGGGGGTTCGGAGCGCTGCCCGAATTTTTTTTTGAGGATAAAAGGCAATCCACTCCTTTGTAAAGTTCAAGACCGAAATGAGATTCAATTGAAAAGTATTTTCAAGGAAATCAATTTAAACAACAATATACTCTAATCCCATGGCATACAGATATCCAAATGTTACACAATCAAATTCCAAAGTAACATGTAAGGAAAAATTATTATGGTTTGTCATATGTGATAGGATATTAAAAAGTCAAATATTAACGAAGGAGCAAAGGAACAAAACAAATGTTATAACTCACCAGGCTGTCCACCCGAGAGCACGGCACTTTCAATAGGTTCAACACCAAACACCTACATAAAGAAAGAAGGAAAACAATGAGAACACAAATGCATTACAACTCTACACGATCATAAACAAAACTTTGTACATATAAGTTTCAAATTTAGGCACACAGTATTGAACAAAATTCAAGTCAAAACAGGATCAATAAGACAACACATATTTCTTACTTCAACATCTCGGCAAAGTTCATTGCCTCAACAATTCCAGGTATAACACTTGCTAGTTCTAAAAACAAAGAATCCATTCTCTTAGAACTCATTTCATCTTGTTCAACAGTAGGATCCACCTCCTACAAACCCTTTGTAAACTAGTTACAGTGAAATATTATGAGGACAAAGGAACGATATAAAACAAAAAAGTTTCTGCCAAAAAAACAAAGATAATCATTTGACATGAACTCAGAGGATATACATGCCTCTGAAGCATGAAAAGCTTTGCACTTGTAAATGATACCAATTCTTCTTAACGCGACCAAACAACTTAGAAAATATGTGAAATTCCACTACAGATAAAAAAGCAATCCCTTATTTATATATAGAGATTGTTGTTTATATATATAACTGTATTCGTTGCATATATAAAGAGAAGGGAGATCAAAACTTACGGTTATGTACATATATAAATATGTCAATAACTTATTTTGCTGATATAGTAGTACATACATAGTATATATATATATATATATATATAGTTGTGTGGTAAGAGGAATAATGAGCCCATATCACTACACTTGTAAAAAAAAAACAAAAAAGAAAAAAAAGGAAAGGAAAGAAAAGGAAAGAGGACCTTATTAATATAAGAGTGGGAATAATGATGAAAAATGGCGGTAGCAAGTGCAATAAGTCTCACTGTGCGAATAGTTGTAACCAATTGTATAAGATATAAATGGAGTTCATTGTGAGAATAGTGGGTGTCGCTGGACTTGAAAAGAGAATAGACAAAAAAAAGGAAAAGAATGATGCACATGACAAGATTCAAACTGGGGTCTACACAATAGCAGGGTTCCATTCTACCACTAGACCACTGGTGCTTCTTTTTGAAAAGTTCCTTCAAAATATATATATCTTCTTAAAATTTTATGTTTGCACTTACCGACATAGACCCCAGTGTGGTTCTGTCACTGTGTGGCTGTGTGGGTATATCCAAATCTTCCTTCCCTGACCCATTCATTTTGACTCCATGCATCTTCTCAAAGTGTATTTGAATAAATATAAAATGCAATCAATGATTACCTCAACGCATTTCTTTCATGTGATTTAAGTTTAACAGTGTAAGTAGATATAAATATTATATTCTATTCAAGCCCACGATTTTCATACGTTCTTGCATGGGAGTATTCGAGCTTTTGGGAGTTGTTCTGGTGTAGAACACAGATGTCCAGCCCTGCGCTAGTGCTTTGATCTTGGATCGATAGGCTCTGCCTGAATATCTATGGAGGAGATATCTAGAAGAGCGTGTGATCACTGTGCACAAACTAGGCTCTCGCCAAAAGGGGGTGGTGCGTGTGCACAGTGTGAAGGTATGTAAATAGCTTAAAGTTAGAACGTGTTCACCTCAGGGTTCGACCTCTGTATTTATAGAGTCTACCTTAGGCAGGATAATTCGGATCCTGTGTGATCTCCCATGCAAGTATCTACGCCATTATATCATATATGAAGATACCCCTTTATTCTAGGGGAGTTAGGATATCCACCTGTCGTAGACATATTCGGCTTATCTGTTCGGACATAATATTCACTGTTGGGCCCTTCCGTCATTGGGCCTGGCACAGGTTGTTAGTTCTCTAAGTGTTTTGATGATAACTGACAATTGTAAACAAGATTAGATATAGTTGGAACTTGTTGATTTCAATCCAAAATACTCTGACAACGCCAAACTCGAGCCCGGATTTTCAAACCCGAGGTTTGCCGCTAACGAAGGGGCAAACTTGCCAATTAGCACTTTGAACTTGACACCAAACCAGAGGTTTGCTTTTGAGTGTCGTTCTAAGTCTTTTCATTTTTTGTGTAAACTCGAGCTTACATTTGGAAACCTCCGGTTTGCGAGAGGCCGAGAGCATTCTGATCTTAAAACACTTTTAAGCTCGAGCCTATTAGTTTTAAACCTCAGGTTTGCACCTCTAGAGAAAATCTTCGTTGGTTTACATAACCATTAAACTCGAGCTGTTATGACAAACTCGAGTTTACCTCTGTGCGGAAGGATTTTCAAATTTTATGAGTCTTTCACAAACTCGCACCGTTTCATTTCGAGTAAAGCTTTTCAAATTTGAAAAATCTCAAGAGTTTACAAAACATGTAAACTCGAGTTCATCATTGCAAACTCGAGTTTACACTTGGGAAGAGCTCTTAAGAATTGTCTAATCAAAGTAAACTCGAGCTTATTTTCATAAACCTCCGATTTACTTCAGCCGAGAGCATTCAAAGTTTCTGAGTAAAACAAACTCGAGTCGAGCTAGTGAACTCGAGTTCAAACCTTACGAGAGAGCAATGAACCTTTCAACTTAAGAAAACTCTAGAGTTTGCTTTGAAAACCTCGGGTTTGTCCTTTGAAAACTAAAACTAAGTTTTGGTCAAACTCGAGCACGTCTACTAATAGACTCGAGTTTGTGTTTTGCACAAAGTTTTTTTCAAAGACTCAATATCGCGACTTCTCTCGGATGGAGGAAACTCGAGTTCACTAATACCAAACTCTAGTTTAAAACAACCCGAGAGCAAAGAAGTTTTAAAGTCTTGAAAACCTCGGGTTGTTTTGCAAACCTCCGTTTAGAAGTTTTGAACTTGAAATGCTTTACACGTTGAAGCTTCAAACTCGAGTCTACATGAACGAACTCGAGTTCGTGACGATCCGAGAAATTCAAATCTGACGAATTTGGAAAACATTCTTATTTGATCTTCGGATACTCGCAATGTTATTCTCTGATATTCCTAACTATGTTTAATGACTTTATTAGTGAAATTCCGATGGTTTAGAGAATGTTTTTGAAGGGTTAAAGGAAAAAGCAAAAAGTAGTCCAGTTCATTAAATGTTATGTCCAGAAAGTTGCATACATTTGGGTAATCCATCTGCACACGATTGCAAAGCATTAATGAATGATTTCTACAACAAGCAACTGCTTCTCCAACGGAATAATTCAGAGGAAGTCAACTCTGAACACTTGGACAGCTGGATTAAGTAGAGATTAGAGAGAGAAGAAGACCTAAGCTACTCCTAACCACTGCAGATCATCTCCAATGGTCTAATTAACAATGCAACGGTCATTTAATGGTATCTGACTATAAATAGAGTTGCATTCAAGTCTTCTCAGGAACCACAACAGCAGAAAACGAAAATTCCTTCAAGTCTTGCATTTATTCCTTCAGTTTTTCTACTGTGTACTATCTTTTGATACATAAGCTTCAGTGTTTAACATTACCTACTCTGTGTGAGAGTTTTCTACTTGTAAATCATTTATTGTAAAGAACCACAGGTCAGGAGACTTAGTGGTTGGGTTCATTGATTACAACTTGTAAGGGGGAGTGAGTTCTAGTGAAGAGAACTACTCTTGAGTGCAGAGTGTGTAATCAAGTGTTATAGTGAAAATTCCAGAGAGTCTGGGGACTGGATGTAGGTCAAGTTGTTAGGACCGAACCAGTATAAATCTCTATGTCCAGCTACTCTTCTCTTTGCTCTGTTCATCTCTGTTTTTATTTCTTGAAAACAGTATCATCTTAGAAAATTTTTAGAATACCCAATTCATCCCCCCTCTTGGGTATTTAGCTCCACTTACACAGGTCCGTAACAGTTGCCCCCCAGCTCGATAGTTTAAGCCTTTGAGCTACCGGGATGTATTTTGCCGAGGTAATGTGGGTTATCCTAAGCTGGTAGGCCGAGGTTCTTGCGTCATTACGTTGTGTGATACTGACCCTGGCCGTGGGAGTCATTTGTTTTCACTCGAAGTAGTGCTAGGAAGTTTATGAGGCTGAGATCTATGGGACCGAGGCACTCTGTTGTTGCCCTTACATCCGAGGTAACGCCGAAGGGCTCAGTGTCTGAGGTAAAGTCAAGCGTCTCGCCTAACTTCGAGATCTGAGTTTCTCTGATGCTACCATCATTACCCCCTGACACATAGCGCCTTTGGATTGGCGTGGGGTTATAACCGCCCTGTCCAGCCGCCAGTGATCTTCGTGCACATTTAATGCGCCTGTCGTGTAACATACTTCACCCCCACTCTCAAGGTGAATAGTCTCTTCTACCCCTGACTCTTCGGAACTACAACGTTCGAAGGAATACATCTGTCCATCATTTGTATCTCCCTCCATTTCTCGCACTATTCTCTTCCACGACTTCTCTCGAAGAAAAACTCTGCTTCTATCCTATCGCGATCGTCTGCGTGCGGCCTTCAAATCTTGCCTTCTCCTCTTTCTGCAGTCTTTCGCTAAATCAGGTATATTTGACTACTTTCTTTTTTATGGTATTTTCTCTGATCTTTAGTCGTTCTGTGATTTTACTCATTTTCTGCGTCAGGGTTCTCCTGGGTAAGTTCCTAGTTGGTGCGTCTGAGTGTGCGTCTGGGTGTCATTTGAGTTTAGGTCCCTTGTTCTTCGTGGCGTACGCTTGTGTATGGGAGTCTCCCTTGTCCTCTCCCTGTTTGGTTCCCCTTTCCTTATCAAACCTCCTGTGCCTTTCTAGGTTCCATTTTCTGGTGGTGATGGATAGGTTTAACCATTTTGCCTTCTTCGAGTCAAAAAACAACTCCGGAAGAGGAGGAAGCTTTACACGCGCGTTATCCACTAACCAGCTTCTGGTTGTTTGGCTCTTCCCTGTCTGAGGAGCAAAGGCTGGCGGCCTTGCTCCGTGGTGGGTCTGGTGAGAGGAGAGTTGAGGGGTCATCGTCTGTCCCGCCTTCCCACGTGGGTTCTCGTACTGGTTTTACTCGAGAAGGTTCAGGAGCCATCTTGGCTCATCCTATTAATTTTTACCAGACTCCCCCTTGGGAGTGGTCGGATTCCCTCCCTGAAGGGTATCTCGGCCCCTGTTGGGATTGCATTGGTTCGAGCTCTCACTACATTGCACTTGGCCAAGATTTTCTTGCCAACCAAATTCTAGGTTCCTGCCGACATAGGTCTCCATTGGTTCCCACCTCGATCATTAGAACCGGACCTCGCCGTTCCTCTATCATTAATATGCATGCGCTAGGTATTGATAATCTTTAAATTCATATTATTTTAAATTCAAAAAGGAGCTAAAAACTTTGTCATTGTCATGCTTTAATGGAAGAATTAGTTAAATATGTGATTTCATCTTCATAATGAGTTTTTAGACTTCATTTGCATTAATCTTGGTCATATTTAGAGTTTGGATTCAAAATTGAACTTAAGTTACATTCTTACCACAATGGGGTAGTGAACACTGTTCCGTATTTTAGTCATAACTTGAGTTCTAGACCTCAAATAGATCTTCACTTTATATTGTAGGAAATCTAAAAGATATACCTACAACTCTTATGAAGAGCCCAAAAGTTAAATCAGATGTTTAGAGGTCCAAAATGGGCTTGGAATCCGAAACAAGGTGCTGGAATTGGGCTCTGGAACAACATTCGGTGTTTGATCCATAACTAGAGCTACGAGACCTTAAAATGAGGTCCGGTTTGAGCGACTAGAAAGCTAACATCCAGGACTACATTTCATATGATACTACTTTCCCAATTCCACCTATTTCATGGTGTTACACAGGCTGTAAGGTTGACGTGGTTTTGGAGCTCAAAAGTCAAAAATTGTGGCTTAATAGTTTTTCCAAGTTGCCTATAAATACATGGATGTTTGCAAGAGCAAGACACACCTTGGAGAGCCCAAGAACTCTCCCATTCTAATTTCCTTCTTGTATTTCTTGCCTCCTACTTGGGATGACTTAATTTAGCTTTATTAGTTTCATGTATTGTCTCTAATTTCTTGCCTCCTACTTGGTATGGCTTACTTTTAATTTTTCGTTTCATGTATTGTATTTCTAGCCTCCTACTTGGTATGACTTAGTTTTAATGTTTCATTTTAATTATTTTATTTTGATTTTGTGTTCTTCATCTTTTTCCTTTATGGATTCATTATGTTCTTGAGATTTATTTTGGAATAGAAGCTTTCATTTTCTTTAATTGTTCTTCGTGTTCTTCATGTTCATGATGAACTTGTTCATGTTCTTCGTGGTCATGATGAACATCTTTATTTCTGCATTTTCATTTTACGCAGCCATGCTTGGCTAAGTTTCTGTGATTGACCCATGAGTTGAGGATTCTATGGTGTCATCTGAAGGACTTGTGCTTTAATCAATAGCTGAATTGTTTCTGTTAATTTTAATCGGATTCGATTATAATTATGGATTGGGTATTAGATTTAATACCCAGATTGAAATCCCAAGGACTTAGGTCGGACCGGGTTACAGAGAGCATTGTGCGATCGTATAGTGAGCTCGCCACGTGTTTGATCGGATGCTAGGCGATCGTCTAGTTGATGGAGTTTCTGGATAAATGCAGAGATTTTGGTTTGTCTAGAATCAATCATAAGTTTAGTTATTCTCTTTTTGTTCGATGATGGAAGGTCTTGGATTACCAATTCTGGGTTGATCCATTTTAATTTGATTAATCTCGCTTTTTTTTTTTCATTCTGTCTTTAATTCTTGTTCTAATTCCAACAAAACCCAATCCCCCTTGTTTTCATTTCATTTGCATGACATCTAAATTACTTAGGATTCAATAAAAGGCTCCTCAAGAAGAGAAACGATCCTAGGTTTGCCTATACACAATCCTTGGTTAATTGTTGATTGTAGACCCCAAGGCTAATGATAAAAGGTCTTCATCAGGTATACCTTTCACTTACTGATTTTCTCCTATTTTATGTTTTTAGGTCTAAATGGCGTCACCTCCTTCATCCGATAGGACCCCTTTTTTCTTTTGGGGAATCGGATTACGCGTTCTCCGAGAAATGCTTCTAACAAAATATCTGTAGGTTGCTCATGGGGTATTGACAACCCAATCGCTGATGTCGCCATCCGATATTGCCAGGCTTGAACTAGGAGAAACTTCATGCTGCACCTTACGTCCTCGTTCTAATGGGGAGCCCGTATGTGCCGCTAGGGAAGGAACCGATCCCTCCTTTTTCTTCTTCTATAAGGATTATGCTACCCGACTTGGTATTCGCTTCCCGTTTACTGAGTTCCAGATGGCTGTTTTGAATTACCTCCATCCAGCTCCTTCTTAACTCCATCCTAACGGGTGCGGTTTCATTCTAGCTTTTGAGCGCTTTTGTAAATCCTTCGTACAACCCATTCCTTGCAAACTGTCGATATTATTTTATTTCTTTTGTCCCTTCACCCCTCGATCCGACAAGGATAATGAGGAATTGAAGGGTTTGACGTCCCTCCGAGGTGTTTCTGGCCGAAGACTTTTTTATGCTTTCTCTAATTCCTTTAAGCATTTCAAGACCAACTCTTCAAGGTTGTTGCTATTTCTGGGCAACAACCTTGGTTCCTTCATGGCCCTGAGTCCAAAGACGTAGAATGGAGGTTCCTACTGTACTGGACCAAGGATCATCATAATAAGGATTCCTCCAGTTACCAAGTAGATGGGGATGATCTCCCGGCCGAGGACGTCGTAGTGGTGTCTTGCCTGGTTACATATGTCAAGGAGCACGGTGTAAAAACCGTTGCTTGGGTCCTTTCTAAATCTGTTCTCGAGATCAGTTCAGCCTCGTGTATATTTCCTTCTATGTCTGTTTTACTCTCTGTGGTATTCCAGCATTTGATTATTTTGATCCCTTGTTCTAATCGGTATTACTTTTTTGCAGCTCAAGCTATGGAGTCAATGCCCCCTATTTGTCTCATGTAAATCTTGGGGAGGGGGCACTTCCACGATGAGAATCTCCGAAGCGCGTCACTGCCGAACCTGGTAGGGGGAGGGGAAGAGCTGCGTCGGCGACCCCAGTGTCCAAGAGGACCAGATCCTCGGCCTAGGGTGGCCCTTCCTCGTCCCCTTCAGCTGGGCAAACTGAACTGCGAAAAGACAAGGAAGCCGTGGCTGAGGAGGCTGAAGCTCATCCTCAGGACAGCCTGGCTCCACCATCTCCTCCTCCTCCTCCGCCCTTCAAGTTGTCGCATGACTTTGCTTGGGAAAAGGGGGTAACCGAGGAGCTCAACGTCGCCTATTTCCCCCCGTGCCATTTCCTGGATACTGCCCTCCCCTTGACTGAGGCCGACGAACGTTTGATCCATTCTGTTCAAGATCATCTGTTGAAGGGGGTTGGTCTGACGCAATCCATGCTCCACCTAAAAAAAGAAGGTGGTTGGGATATCAACCGAGAAGCGTCATCTGGAAACGGAGAAAGATCTGGCTGTGGCTGCGAAGAAGAGGGCGGAGGAAGAGCTGAGCGCCATTTAAGCTGTGGCTAATAAAACATCCGAGGAGCTGAAGTCCACCAAAGATGTCCTGGCTAAAACAAACTCTGAGATCCTCACTTTGAAGGCCTCTAATTCCTAGAGTATGGAAGCTTTGAAGACGGTACAGGCGCAGCGGGGCACCTTGGTGGAAGAGTTGGGCGCCAAGAAGGCCGAGCTTGCAGACATGAAGAAAGCCCTTGCCCCTGCTCAGATATTGTAAGGGCGACCGCCAAGGTTGGTTTTGACATGGCTTTGGCCTAAATCCGGTACCTGAACCCTAATGTGACCCTGGAGCTTAATGGATTTCATTACTGGGCATACGTGCACCAAGGCAAGTTCTTCCCGCCTCCTTCGTCCTCGGACAACACCTCCATGTCAGAGCTTGATGGTATGGAGTAGGGAGGGGAAGGGGAAGAGGAGGTGATAAGCACAAATCGTACCATGTTTTCCCTGTACTCATTGACTGAATTGAATGTTAAACACAAGTGTAACTATGAGATAATCTAAGCAAAAAGGCATACATTCATGATATAGGGGCTAAAGAGTAGGAATCATTTGCATGTCTTGAGAATGGAACAATTTACTTTGTTCTTAAGGAAATCGTATAACGGCGGATATGATGCTATAGCATTCTGACAGCGACTCAAAGTGCAATACAAGGCACCACGAATGCTATAGCAAAGTAAAAGACGCAATGTTATGCGGTATGTTTTCTGACCTTTTTACCCAGATGATTTCAAGAATAAAAGAAAAGGGCGCTCGACGATTAGGTTCTTTGATATAACGGAATAGAAGATGCGGAGGATCGGAACTAACAGATTTGGAGAATCTCGCAAAATCAACAGAAGCAATCTACTCGGATCTAGAGATACAACAAATCCCGACGGATTAGGAAAGGCCCAGCTCACTGTAACTTACGCCCTCAAGAAAGGCCTGATTATAAAAGGAAACAGCGAAATGATGAGCACAAATAGTACCATATTTTCCCTATACTTACTAATTGAATTGAATGTTGAATACATGCTTAACTGCAGATAATCTAAGCAAAAACGCATACATTCATGATATAGGGACTAAAGAGTAGGAATCATTTGCATGTGCTAAAAATGAAACAATTTACTTTGTTTTTTAGGGAAATCGTATAGCAGGGCTGATACGATGCTATAGCATTCTGACAGCGATTCGAAGTGCAATACAAGGCATCCCGAATGCTATAGCAAAATAGAGGATACAATGCTATGCGACATGTTTGCTGACCTTTTTACCCAGACGATTTCAGGAATAAAATAAAGGGCGATATTAACAGATAGGTTGCTGACGTGACAGAATAGAAGATGCGGAGGATCGAAACTAAAAGATTTGAAGAATCCCACAGAATCAACAGAAGCAATCTACTCGGATCAGAAGATATGAGAGATCCCGACGGATTAGGAAAGGCCCAGCTCGCTGTAACTTACGCCGCCAGAAAAAGCTTGATTATAAAGGAAACATCAGCGCCAACCCTAAGAGAGTCGGAGAGCCCTAGAACCAGATTCTATCTTTCGGCAGACTCAAGAGAAGAGTGAGAGATTTCACAAGAGCACGAGACTCCCAGGACAACCCAGCATCCTTCCCTGCAGAAAGACGGAATGAAGAAGACATGGAGTGGTAGCGTGACAGGACCTCGACCACGCTGTCAGAAATTCCGCCAGAGCTTTCTGTTTTCCTTTCCTTTTAGCTTTATTTTCTCGATCATGGGTCATTCTGTTTGTGTCTATTTTGTGTGTCCCTCGTCAGTCATGAACTGAACTTTATATGGCTGGACGAGGATGAGTCTTTAAGTGTTGAATGAACCCAGTTGCAAGTTCTTAATTCAATAAATTTGGTTTGTGTATCAGTGTTTTAATTACTAGTCAGTTAACGGAAGTTAAGGGCTAGATCGTGGCCTCGCTCTTGCGCAAGGAGTTGGGGTTAGACCTCGAGAAACAGTGTTTGCTAGGCAGCCCGTGCACGGCTTGACCTATTATTGTAGGCTTTAGGAATGGGTCTACCTCTCATAACCATAACTCCCTGAGTGTCAAGCAGGTCTGACTAGAAAGTTTCCATAGGAATATGGAAGGAGTATAGTTAGTATCATATGTATCGGACGCGGAAGCTTCGGTAGTTAATAGAGGTGGGTTAACCAAATAGCTTTGTAGTTGGTAGCTATCTTTGTAGCAATTGCGGAAGGCATACGATATAGATGCTATAGCATTGGGTAGAGCAACTGGGGGATTGATGCACTTAAGGATGATTCTGAGTCCAGCCTAACCTCTTACTGATATCTTCTCTCGTTTACATACATTTTGTTTACGTTTGCTAGTAGCATAATTGCAAAACCCCTCAACCTGATTATATTTACTTTCTGCTTTCACAACTGTCACAACATTAGCGCGTCACCTCTTGGTATCTCAGTCTCTGTGGGACGATACTCTACTTACACTTTATTACTTGTTCGACTGGTTCACTTGCCATCAAGGAAATCGACCAACAAGTTTTTGGCGCCGATGCCGGGGACTACTGATACCCTTTGGGACGACGCCCTTTTGCTTAATAGTTGTGATTTACTTAGTAAAGGAGCTCACTTTCTCTGCTCTTGATTTTCAGGTACATTCTGTAGTGTATGTGCAACTCGCCTCTAGCCAATCTAGAGCCTTACGATGCTGAGATAGAACGCACCTACAAGCAAAGGCGCAGAAGGCAGAAGCGGCAAAGTCAATCTTTTAACCAGGCAAACATGGTGGAACTACCTGTTAACCACAAGTGGGAGCAATAAGAGCGCCCACTAATAAACAGGGACAACCAGGTGCCTCCACCTCCAAACCCAGATGTGAACAAGGCCATCATGGAATTTGGGATTCCAGATTTAAACAAGCTGAACTCGGCCATCACACAACCAACCCTCAACGCCGGGCACTTTGAAATTAAAGGTGTCATGATTCAGATCCTGAATGCAGCCGGGAAATTTAGAGGACTTCCTTCCGAAGATCCGCACCTTCATCTCAAAACCTTCATGGAGGTGTGTGATTCTTTTGTGATCCTTAGTATACCTCCCGACACTGTCTGGATTAAGTTGTTTCCTTTCTCACTAAGGGACAAAGCTCGGACGTGGCTCAACAACCTACCTGCTAATTCCATCACTACATGGAATGATCTGGGAAGTAAGTTCTTGCTCAAATTCTTTACACCTACCAAGAATGCTGAACTCAGAGGGCACATCACCAACTTCCAACGAACCGGGTGAATCTACGTATGAAGCCTAGGGACATTCAAGGACCTCTTGAGGCGATGCCCCCGACATGGACTATGTGAATGGGTCCAGTTAGAAACATTCTACAGAGGTCTTGACATACAAACACGATCAATTGTAGACGCCTCGTCAGGAGGATCCATCCTCATGAAGTCTTATGAGGAGGCCCACAATTTACTGGAACGCATGTCCATGAACAGTCACCAATGGCCAGCAAACAGAGCTACATCCTCCCGAACTGTTGCATGGATACACGAACTAGATGCCATGACTGCTCTCATTACTCAAGTTTCATCTCTGACCAACATGGTGAAAGGACTGACCATTCCATCAAGCAACACATCGCTGCAACCATCTCAGGTAGCTTATGTGTACTGTGGCGGAGAGCACTCTTACTCTCAGTGCTCTGCCAACCCTGAAGCGGTAAACTTCGTCAACAACTTCAACAGGGGCAGCAACACCAATAATCCACACTCAAATACATACAACCCCGGATGGAGGCAGCATCCTAACTTCTCATGGAGTTCGCAAGGTTCACAAGCAGCAAGACAATCATCAGGCCCACAGTACTCTAACCGGACATCAAACCTACCGGGGTTTACCCAGCAAACAAGGCAGTAGGGCGGCGAATCGGACCCACAGCACTCTATGTTTTCCCTTCTGAAGGACTATATGGTAAAGAACGATGCAATCATCTAGAATCAGCAAGTGACCTTGAGGAATCTTGAAACTTAAGTGGGATAACTAGCAACCGCTCTTAACAACAGGCCTCGGGATCCCGCCCGGTCACTAAAGTCCCCAAGATTCAAGGAAGAGAGGAAGTCAAAATGATAGAGCTCAGGAGTGGTAAAAGTTTAGAACCCATGAAAGCAACCAAGCAACCTATGGTTGTCACTGATTCAAGGCCAGAGAAACTTAAGGAAGGGCAAAAAGGTACTGAACAAACTCTTGAAGATGAACGGAGGCAACCAAGACTGTCACAATCGGAATATGATCTAAGCACCACAACACTGCCTCCACGTGCAGCATTGGATGATTCCATGAAATACCCAACAAGGAATGCCACCGCTTCATCTTCAAAGCATAATCCTGACCTCAGGCCCTCAGCAATGCCAAAGCCACCATCGCCTTTCCCATAAAGGCTAAAGAAGCAAGGACAAGAGAAACAATTCAAGCAGTTCCTGGATATGGTACGGCAATTGCACATTAATATTCCACTCGTGGAAGCTTTGTAACAAATGCCCAGCTACGTGAAGTTTATGAAGGAAATTCTGTCTAAGAAGAGGCGACTGGAAGAGTTCGAGACAGTAGCATTGACCCAGGACTACAGTGCCATGTTAACCAATCGGCTACCTCCGAAACTGAAGGATCCTGGCAGTTTTACAATCTCGTGTGCAATCGGACCCAATTACTCTAGTAAAGCTCTGTGTGACCTAGGTGCTAGCATAAATCTCATGCCAATGTCAATCTTTAAGCAACTGGCAGTAGGGGAGGGGAGGCCCACAACAGTCACATTACAAGCCGGCGATCGCTTTAATAGTGCTACCTCGAAGGCAAGATCGAAGACATTCTGGTACAAGTAGATAATTTCATCTTCCCTGTGGATTTCATTGTCCTGGATTTTAAAGCAGATCATGATGTCCCAATTCTACTGGGAGGACCCTTCATGGCAACTGGTCGTATGCTGATTGATGTGGAAAAAGGAGAACTCACTATGCGTGTAAACGATGATCAGGTCACCTTCTCAATACTTAAGACCATGAGATTCAAGGACCCAACTTAGAAGTACCTGACTTTTGCAGATGACTGCAAGAGCACTAAAGAAGCAGGGGATCCTCCTGCATTATCACAGCATTAACTTGCCGTAGCAAAGTCAGGCTGAAGACTTTAAACCAATTGCTACTGGGAGGTAGCCCAGCGTCATAAATTACCGTTTGAGAATAGAGGCATGACACCTGAAAAACCGAAGCAACAACGGACCAAGGCATTGGAACTGCTGTAGAAATTCATCTGCGCTAGTCGCATTGAAGGACGACTTATGGGTGGGCCATACAAGACTAGGCCCAACAGATTTGAAAATTAAATTACAACCGAAGTGGTTCGCCATCAACCACACCAAACGTCAGCCGCACGGTTCTCCCTTGAAATTTCGGACGGATTGCACGTAACCTACCCGAAGTATATGCCCATAATCACTCCTCTCGAGCCCTAGTTACAGCAGAACTCAACTTTCGACGCAAACCCGTGCGATCATTCACTCTGTGCAAGGCTACAACACTTTCTCTTCCATTTACAACTCCAGATTCTTCCAATGGCACGCACAAAGGGTTCTGGCCAGAAAGCACCTGCTGAAGCTCCAGACACTATGCCATTCGCCACTCGGGAGGCCGAATCTTGCTTTAACTCCTTAAAGGCGGACAAAACCCTAGGACCAGAGTGAGGGTTCAATGGAGATGCATTCGAGCAGGGTGCTTACCCAGAATGTGTTACAGGGATCATACGCCAGCGCCGAAAGGAAAGATTCTGCCTTCACCCTGCCGAGGTGGTAACCCCCCTTGTTTTTGAATTTGGTGCAAATTATCCAGGGGGTTCTCCTTATTTCATCACAGTCCGAGGGAAGAATGTACAATGTAGCCCCAGCGCCATCCATAAGGTTTACGACCTAGAGCCTACGGATGATGAGTACAATGAGCTTCTCCAGCAAGCGGAAAACCCTGAGACCCTTGCTAACGTAGTCGCTAGGCTCTGTTTGCCAAACACTGAGTGGAAAATTTCCAAGGAAGGATCATATAACTTAAAGTGTAGCCGCTTGACAGCTGAAGCACGTATCTGGTTCCACTTCCTCCGCCACAGACTAATGCCCACTCTGCACACCCAGACCATTTCTTGAGAGCGCGCGTTCCTTCTCTACTACATCTTGGAAGGCAAACACATTGATGTCGACGCACTCATCTACCGAGAGCTATTCGAATCCCTGAAGACCACTACAAGAAACCTATAGTTCCCTGTACTTATTACCGAGCTCTGTCGAAATGCAGGGGTAATCTTTGACGCCAGCGAAGAGAGAACAGGACTTCTGCAACCTCTTACCGTGGCAGCTGTGCAGCGCATTCTGCAAAAATGTCAGCCGTGGGTTGCCCAGACCAACGTGAACAACTCCTCGGTCAAACCCCCAGCCGACACCACACTGATTTCTGCAACAGTGTTTCACGTTTTGGTTGCCCAAGTTACCACCTTGCAGCGTTCAGTGAGCACCCTGCTCCTCCAGCAGCAGATGTGGTGGCAATATGTAGCAGAAAAGGATCACAGCCTGGCAGTAAATCTTGTGGCTAATGCCCCAAAATACACTCCACTGTCGGCTTTCCCTGAGGCAACTTTTGATATGCACAATGGGCAATCACAACAGGAATGCACAAGCTCGCGCAAGCGGCACCGAAGCAAAAGCCCACAGGAAGGCGAGCCCACCAGCACAAACTCGGTCAGCACTGATGATGAAGACATGTCAAACTCTCAAGGACATACCGCCGGACCTTCCACAGGAAAGGGTTAAGCTCAGATAAGCTATAGTTTTTCCGATTGACTTCTGGTACTAGACTCTTTCTCGGCTTTTATTTTTACTTTGAATATGTTTTTAATCATTTCCCGAAAAAAAAATTGGGATGCCTGCTGGGTATTATGTCTTTCTTGCCGTATTCGCATATATGTCCCCTTACGCACCGCCGGTTGCAATGGGGGCATTGTGTCATTCAAGTGCGGGGGGGTTGATATGACTTGTGATATAATCTCTGCCGCGATTTCTACTCTGCACTTAGTTTTTGCACATACTGAATTTTTTTTTTCCAAATTGCATGATAGAGCATGAAGAGAATCTTGTAGCAATGAAATGAATGTGTGTATAACTGAGCATAGCACAAAGGCCTAAGGGAACTGAACCTTTAGGCTTGGGAAATTGATGGTGCTAGCCAATCTGATGCCGGGTAGAGTGACAATGAGGAAGTTCAAAGGGAAGAACCCCTAATGGAAGGATTGAATTAAGCCTAATTGCTTTATTTTGTGTGCATGTCTGCTAGCCTATGTCTGACCCTTGATTTGTCTTAGTTCTTCGATAGACTATCTGGCATCTGAGTTTGAAGTTCGTAGGATAAAGGCATTCATGTCATACCCATTGTTCCCGTACACAACCCATTGCATCATCATCTCTACATTGTTACCCCCTTGAGCCACACAAGTATGCTATAGCAGAACAGGGTAGATAAGAGAACTGAAGAAGACTGTGAAAAATGCTACGGTAGAGTGCTCCCGTGAAAAGCTACAGAAAGAACTAAAGAGCTGTTGGTTTGCGTAAAAAAAAAGGAAGAAAAAGAAGGAAGAACCCAAGAAAAGACTTGGAGTAAAGAACATCATGAAGTATAAGGTTCAAGGAGAAGCACTTGGCTGAAGCCAAAAGAATTATCTTCCAGAGCTGCTATAGCATCCACCATCCTTTCCCACCTCACAAACGCTAGGCCATCCTCGCATTATAACCCAAGAAGTCCTTTGGATGAACGGATACTCATAATGCTAGGAAGTACTCTTAGAACTTTGACAAGGCTATGGATCTTCTGGGCCTGTTTAAAAAGAGAGAGACGAAAATCCCTGGGTGAGCGAGTGTAAAAGCTGAACTTGAGAGTCCCTGAGGACTTCTTTGTTAGTTCTCAATATGTTTTGATGATTAACAACAAATGTAAAACATGTTTTGAAGTTTACAAAGTCAGTTAAAAACATTCTGATAGTTGCATACTCGAGTAAAGGTATGTATACTCGAGTAAAGGACATCCAGAGAGCAACCAAGTTTTCAAGTTAAGTCAACACTGTAGTATGGGTAGCCATACTTGAGTATTGGACTTCCCGAGAGCAACCAAGTTTTCAAGTTAAGTCAATACTGCAGTATGGGTAGCCATACTTGAGTATTCGACTTCCAGAGAGCAACCAGGATTTTCAAACTAAGTCAATACTGCGGTATGGGTAGCCATACTCGAGTATTGAACTTCCGAAGAGCAATGAGGATTTTCAAACTAAGTCAATACTCGCAGACGTGGGTAGCCATACTCAAGTATTGGACTTCCGAGAGCAACCAGGATTTTCAAACTAAGTCAATACCGCATGGGTAGCCATACTCGAGTATTGAACTTCCGAAAGCAACAAGGATTTTCAAACTAAGTCAATACTGCAAGGTATGGGTAGCCATACTCAAGTATTGGACTTCTAGAAAACAACCAGGATTTTCAAGCTAAGTCAATATCGGTATGGGTAGCCAAACTCGAGTATAGGTTTTGTCTTTCAAACACAAGACACGTTGGTTTGCCTCTCGAAAGGTGCTTACTCGAGTATCCCATTGGATCTTAAAGATATGACACTTGTATACGAAAGACCATACTTGAGTAAGCATGAACATACTCCAGTATACAACGGTAAAAACTGATTTTTGAATTATACGAATTTGCAAATCATTGTTGTTTGATCTTATTGCTTCCATAATTCATTCAATCATATTCCTAGCTATGTTTAACAAGTTTGTTGAGTGAATTTCATTAAGATCGATGAAGATTATTGAAGGTCAAAGCCATAAAGCAAAAAGTGTTCGGTGCATTTAATGCACCTCTCGCAAATCCACCTACTTTCGGCTAATTCATCCGAGCACGCCTTCGAATGTTAAAGAATGCTTACTACAACAAGCAAAGTAATCTCCAACGGGCAAATTCTCGAGAGAATCACACCAGATCAAATTAACACCGGATTAGCGAAGTTTAGAGAGAGAAGATGACCAGACCTTAAGCTAATCACCTACAATAGTTGGATTCATCAAGCAACGGTCATTTAATGTTCTCTACCTATAAATAGAGTGCATTAACTTCTTCTCAAGCTGATACACCTACTGAGAGCAAAAATTTATTAAGTATCATTTATTGTGTTCAGCTTCTTTCCGTATTGTATCAATCGATACTTGTACTTCCGAGTGTTCATCTTATCTCGCTCTGTAAGAGAGTTATTTCGTAAATCATTCATTGATTGAGTTAACCACAAGTCGGGGACTTGGTGGTTGGGTGTATTGATTGCAACTTGTAAGGGGGAGTGAGTTCTAGTGAGAGAACTACTCGAGTACGGTTTGTAATCAATTGTTGAGTGTTAGTGAATTGAAAATCCCAAGTGTGGCTTGGGGACTGGATGTAGGTCAAGGATAAGATCGAACCAGGATAATTTCTCTTGTGCAAGCTTTCCTTACCCTTCTCCTCTGATATACTCTGTTTTCACTTGTCCAAAACAGACCTAGTTCTTAAAATTTTAAGAATACCCAATTCACCCCCCTCTTGGGTATTTAGGCTCCACCTTCATTCTTCATCTAAACAATACCACACTTTATAAGCGGTTGGCACTGGGCAGTGGGATTACCGAATAGGGGATGGAAACTGAAAGCAAGCGTGCAAGCAAAGTTATACGGACAGGAGTAATACGGCTATGAGTTTTTGTTCACTTCATCTTATTTTTGCTCAGGAGTGCAAAAAGCTAAGTGTGGGGGTATTTGATGAGCACAAATAGTACCATGTTTTTCCCATACTTACTGACTGAATTGAATGTTAAATACATGCTTAACTGCAGATAATCTAAGCAAAAAGGCATACATTCATGATATAGGGACTAAAGAGTAGGAAACATTTGCATGTGCTAAAAATGGAACAATTTATTTTGTTATTTAGGGAAATCGTATAGCAGGGCTGATACGATGCTATAGCATTCTGACAGCGATTCGAAGTGCAATACAAGGCATCCTGAATGCTATAGCAAAATAGAGGACACAATGCTATGCAACATGTTTGCTGACCTTTTTACCCAGATGATTTCAGGAATAAAATAAAGGGCGATATTAACAGATAGGTTGCTGACGTGACGGAATAGAAGATGCGGAGGATCGAAACTAAAAGATTTGAAGAATTCCGTAGAATCAACAGAAGCAATCTACTCGGATCAGAAGATATGATAGATCCCGACGGATTAGGAAAGGCCCAGCTCACTGTAACTTACGCTGCAAGAAAACGCCTGATTATAAAAGGAAACAGCAGCGCCAACCCTAAGAGAGTCGGAGAGCCCTAGAACTAGATTCTATCTTTCGGCAGACTCAAGAGAAGAGTGAGAGATTTCACAAGAGCACAAGACTCCCAGGACAACCCAGCATCCTTCCCTGCAGAAAGACAGAATGAAGAAGACATGGAGTGGTAGCGTGACGGGACCTCGACCACGCCGTCGAAAATTCCGCCGAGCTTTGTTTTCCTTTCCTTTTAGCTTTATTTTCTCGATCATGGGTCATTCTCGTTTGTGTCCTGCTTTTGTGTGTCCCTCGTCGCCATGAACTGAACTTTATATGGCCGGACGAGGATGAGTCTTTAAGTGTTGAATGAACCCAGTTGCAAGTTCTTAATTCAATAAATTTGGTTTGCGTATCGGTGTTTTAATTACTAGCCGGTTAACGGAAGTTAAGGGCTAGATCTGTGGCCTCGCCTTGCGGCAAGGAGTTGGGTTAGACCTCGAGAAATAGTGTTTGCTAGGCAGCCGTGCACGCTTGACCTATTATTGTACGCTTCAGGAATGGGTCTACCTCTCATAACCATAACTCCCTGAGTGTAAAGCAGGTCTGACTAGAAAGTTGCCATAGGAATATGGAAGGAGTATAGTTAGTATCATATGTATCGGACGCGGAAGCTTCGGTAGATAATAGAGGTGGGTTAACCAAATAGCTTTGTAGTTGGTAGCTATGCTGTAGCAATTGCGGAAGCTGTACAGTATAGATGCTATAGTATTGGGTAGAGCAATTGGGGGATTGATGCACTTAAGGATGATTCTGAGTCCATCCTAACCTCTTACTGATATCTTCTCTCACATACATTTTGTTTACGTTTGCTAGTAGCATAATTGCAAAACCCCTCAACCTGATTATATTTACTTTCTGCTTTCACAACCATCACAAAGATTAGCGCGTCACCTCTCGGTATCTCAGTCTCTGTGGGACGATACTCTACTTACACTTTATTACTTGTTTGACTGGTTCACTTGCCATCAAGGAAATCGACCAACACGGAGCCAACCCTAAGAGAGTCGGAGACCCCTAGAGCAAGATTCTAACTTTCGGCAGATTCAAGAGAAGAGTGAGAGATTTCACAAGAGCACGAGATTTCTAGGACAACCCAGCATCCTTTCCTGCAGTACGACGGAACGAAGAAGACGTGGAGTGGTGACGTGACGAGGACCTCGACCACGCCGTCGGAAATTCCATCAAGCTTTCGTTTTCCTTTCTTTTTATCTTTGTTTTCTCGATCATGGGTCATTCTCTAGTGTTTGTTTTGTGTGTCCCTCGTCAGTCATGAACTAAACTTTATATGGCTGGACAAGGATGAGTCTTTAAGTGTTGAATGAACCCAGTTGCAAGTTCTTAATTCAATAAATTTGGTTTGCGTATCGGTGTTTTCATTACTAGTCGTTTAACGGAAGTTAAGGGCTAGATTTTTGGCCTCAGCTTACTGGCAAGGAGTTTGGGTTAGACCTCTGAAAAATAGTGTTTGCTAGGTAGCCGGCACGGCTTGACCTATTATTGTAGGCTTCAGGAATGGGTCTACCTCTCATAACCATAACACCCTGAGTGTAAAGCAGGTTTGACTAGAAAGTTGCCATAGGAATATGGAAGGAATATAGTTAGTATCATATGTATCAGACGCGGAAGCTTCGGTAGATTATAGAGGTGGGTTAACCAAATAGCTTTGTAGTTGGTAGCTATGCTGTAGCAATTGCAAAAGCTATACAGTATAGATGCTATAGCATTGGGTAGTGCAACTGGGGGATTAATGCACTTAAGGATGATTCTGAGTCCAGCCTAACCTCTTACTGATATCTTCTCTTGTTTTAAAGTTATTTTGTTTACGTTTGCTAGTAGCATAAATGCGAAACCCCTCAACCTGATTATATTTACTTTCTGCTTTCACAACTGTCATAGCATTAGCGCGTCACTCCTTGGTATCTCAGTCTCTGTGGGACGATACTCTACTTACACTTTATTACTTGTTCGACTGGTTCACTTGCCATCAAGGAAATCGACCAACAAGTTTTGGCGTCGTTGCCGGAGACTGCTGATACCCTTTGTGACGACGCCCCTTTGCTTAATAGTTGTGATTTACTTAGTAAGAGAGCTCACTTTCTTTGCTCTTGATTTTCAGGTACATTCTGTAGTGTATGCGCAACTCGCCGCAAGCCAATCTAGAGCCTTACGATCCTGAGATAGAACGCATCTACAAACAAAGTCGCAGAAGGCAGAAGCGACGAAGTCAATCTTTTGACCGAGCAAACATGACAGATATGCCTGTCAACCACAAGTGGGAGCAACAAGAGCGCCCATTAATAAACAGGGTTAACCAGGTCCCTTTACCTCCAAACCCAGACGTGAACAAGGCCATCAAGGAATTCGGGATTCCAGATCTAAACAAGCTAAACTTGGCCATCACACCACCGACCTTCAATGCTGGGCACTTTGAAATTAAAGGTGTCATGATTCAGATGCTGAATGTAGCCGGGCAATTTGGAGGGCTTCCTTCTGAAGATCCGCACCTTCATCTCAAAACCTTCATGGAGGTGTGTGATTCTTTTGTTATCCCAGAAGTTACACCCGAAGCTATTCGAATTAAATTGTTCCCATTTTCCCTAAGGGACAAGGCTCGAAAGTGGCTCAATAATCTACCTACCTAAGCTCGGTCACTTCCCGGAGGACCTCGAGAAGATTTCGCTTTACTTCTTCCCACCAACAAGGAATGCTCAATTAAGGAAAGATATAGCCAGCTTCAATCAAAATCCTGAGGAACTAGCCCATGAAGCTTGGGATCGATTCAAGAATCTGCTGAGCAGATGCCAACAAAATGGACTACAAGAATGGGCTCAATTGGAAACCTTCTACTGTGGACTGAATAGTAATACTCGAGCCTTTGTGGACGCCTATGCAAAGGGGTCTATTCTCATGCAGCCATACAACCAGGCATGCCAACTGTTGGAAATAATAACAGCACAGGGTTACCAATGGACTGACAACAGCAAGATCCCATGCAAGGAAGTCGCAAGTATTAGCACGACGGATGTATTAATGACCCTTACAAGCTAGGTGACAGCTTTAACTAATGCTATTGAAGGACTACTCAGTCCCGTCGTACAGGCCAATCTCCAAAGTCCATTAACTTGCAACAACTGCCTGAAAGATGGCACGCACACTGATATGAGAAGGCATCCTACTGCTATTCTTGGGGACTACATAGCAAGAAACAACTCGAAATGCTAAGTCAACAACCTTACACTTCGAGGAAGTTAGAAGAGTAAATCGGTCAAATTGCAGCTCTCACTGAAGAATGCCCAGGACCCCTACCTCATAGCATAACAATTGCAGCCACCAAGAGTAACAAGCAAGAGGTAACGTCGCATCCAGGTAGCTTATCAGATGATGCTATAGCATGTTCACCACTAGTAATGATAAACAAGAACACACTAAGGATGCGGGGGATGACACTACTGAGTTGATTGCACATAACGAAGCCACCAGATTAATCTCCAGCCAGTAATTTCAAAAATTCTTAGAGCTCATGCAGCGATCCCACGTTCACATGACACCGGCAACAGAAGTGAAAAAAATGCCCACTTATGTGAAGTTCCTCAAAGACACCATATCCCCGAAGAAAAAATGGTTGGGACTTGAGATCATCTCCTTAACTCAGACTTCAAGCAATTCGTGCCAGCCAGGAAGAACAGTTAAACTACAAGACGCTGATCTCTTGGAAACTCCATGCATAATAAGCGATCACACCACCATAAGGGCAATATGTGATCCGAGATCTCAAGTGAATATAATGCCAAGACCAGTTTCTCAACAGCTGACCACCGGTAACTAGCAAACTGCTATAGTAGGCTTTCAATTGACAGACATAACAATGATCTACCCAACCAGTGAAAGCCACAACGTCCTGATGCAAGTCGGAACAATGGTTTTACCCGTGGATTTCAGTATACATGATCAAACTGGTGTACACGAGGCACCACTTATTCTGGGATGGCCATTCTTAGCTCTGGGACAAGCATTAATGGATGTAAATGAAGGAGAACTCACACTAAATATAAATGGAAAGGGAGTGAATTTCAGCCTATGTAAGGCAATGCAACACACAGATGATTCAGACATGTGCTCGGCGTTAGACGCAGTGGACGAAGTCATACATGAGGCTTTTCAGGAATCGTATGGTAGGGAGCCCGGAGAGTTGGAATTAGGAATAGGTGAGGAAGTTCCCATTAAGGCAGCAATGCTAAATGGTACCAATCATACCTATCCTAACTTGGCAAATAGTGTGAGGTTCGAATCATTAGAAAGTGACCAGCAACGAAAGCACCCAGTCAAACCATCCATAGAGGCGCCACCAATTCTAGATCTCAAGCCGCTGCCTGACAACTTGAAATATGCTTATCTCGAGAAAATCAAACTCGCCAAAATAGTTTCGCACATCTCACTAGTGATCGGAAACCAAACTCCCGGCAAAGTACTCACCAAATTCAAAAGAGCTTTTGGATGGACAATAGCTGACATAAAAGGGATCAGTCCATCCCTATACATGCACAAAATACGCCTGGAAGAAGGATGTCGGCAATCAGTTGAGCCACAACGAAGACTAAACCCCATCATAAAGGAAGTAGTGCGGAAGGAGATTATCAAATGGTTGGATGCAGGAATTACCTACCCTATATCTGATAGCGAGTGGGTCAGCCCTGTGCAGTGCGTACCCAAGAAAGGAGGTATTACTATAGTGGAAAACGATAAGAACGAACTAATTCCCACACAAACAAATCCTCGGGTGGAGAATATGCATGGATTACCGAAACCGAACAAATCCACCCTCAAGGACCACTTTCCACCGCCATTTATTGACAAAATGTTAGATAGGTGGCAAGTAAGGAGTACTACTATTTTTTAGATGGTTATTCCGGATACGATCGATTGTCAGTAGCACCCCAAGACCAGCATAAAACCACCTTCACCTGCCCGTATGGAACTTTTGCATTCCGAAGAATGCCCTTCGGACTTTGTAATGCACCAGCCACATTTCAACGTTGTATGATGGCAATATTCTCGGATATGGTAGAAAAATCCATAGAAATTTTCATGGACGACTTTTCAGTGTTTGGAAACTCTTATGATGACCGCCCGTTAACCTGGAATCGATCGTTCAGTTATTGAGGAAACAAATCTGGTACTGAACTGGGAGAAATGTCACTTTATGGCAACAGAAGGAGTAGTACTGGGGCACAGAATTTCAAAGAAAGGAATTGAAGTTGATTGCACAAAAATAGCCGTTATTGAACAGCTACCGCCACTTACCACAGTTAAGGGAGATTAGGAGCTTCCTGGGACATGCTGGCTTTTACTGGCGCTTCATTAAGGACTTCTCCAAGACCACCAAGCCGTTATGTGCATTGCTCGAACTTAACGCTCCATTTAATTTTGATGCAGCCTGTTTGGAGGCGTTTCAAACCCTCAAAAAGAAGCTTACTACTGCCCCAATCATATCAGCCCCTGACTGGAACCTACCTTTTGAACTCATGTGCGACGCCAGTGACTCAGCAGTTGGAGCATTATTGGGTCAAAGACGGGATAAAATGTTCCACTCCATCCACTATGTAAGCAAAACTCTGTCCAGCGCCCATATGAATTACACCACGACAGAAAAAGAGTTGTTGGTGATGGTGTTCACTTTCGAGAAATTCCGGTCCTATCTAGTATGTGCCAAGGTAATAGTCTTCACGGACCACTCCGCCATAAAATACCTAGTGGTGAAAAAGGATGCCAAGCCACGACTAATCAGATGGGTCTTACTACTGCAAGAATTTAACGTTGAGGTTCATGACAAAAAGGGGACAGAAAACCAAGTGGCAGACCATCTATCGCGATTGGAAAGCCATACCTCAGATAAGACGAACATCCCAATACATGAATTTTTCCCGGATGAGCAACTCTACGCCATTGCATGCATCAACACACCATGGTATGCAGACATCGCGAATTTTTTGGTCAAAGGAGAAGTCCCAACGGATATCACTAAAGGAAAAAGTTCCTTTATGACAGCCGGAAGTATTTCTGGGACGAACCATACCTGTTCAAGCAATGCCCGGACCAGATGCTTCGACGTTGCATACCAGATGATGAATCCAATGATATCCTGAGATACTACCATTCATCCCCCATGGGGGATATTATGGAGGAGTTTGGACGGCCGCTAAGGTGCTCCAGTCTGTGTTTTATTGGCCTACCCTGTTCAAAGATGCCCATCAATTTGTGTCCAAGTGTGACAACTGCCAACGGACTGGCAACATATCTCGCAGGCATGAAATGCCACTAACACCTATCTTGGAGGTCGAAGTGTTCGACGTATGAGGATCGACTTTATGGGTCCTTTCCTCCGTCAAGAGGTAACCAAGATACATACTAGTCGCTTGACTATGTTTCCAAATGGGTCGAAGCAACTGTCTTACCAACAAATGACTCCAGAGCCGTGAGCAGGTTTTTAAGGAAACATATATTCACGAAATTTGGCACCCCCAGGCCTTAATTAGTGATGAAGGATCTCATTTCTGCAACCGACAACTTGCAGCTTTGCTTGCCAAATATGGAGTTAAGCACCGAGTCGCCACAGCTTATCACCCTCAATCAAATGGTCAAGCAGAGGTCTCAAACAGAGAAGTCAAACGTATCTTGGAAAAGGTGGTCCACTGACAAAGATTTGCCGTAATCTCCCAAAATAACCAGATTAGAAAAGGATTTGCAGTATAATGTAACCTGGGTCGTTTCCCAACGAATTCGAAGTCGGTTTAATTTGAACAACAATAAAACAAAACAGATAAAATCGGGGTTTTTGATTCAAGAGATTGAAAACAAAAATATGCAGAAACAAAACGAAATAACACAGTTAAACGAAAAACGAGAGGATTAAAGGATTAACCGAGGATTCGGATTCCACCACTTCCCTTCCTCGGCGAAAACAGTTTATAACCGAACTCGTGATCGACTGGACAAACCGAAATCTTTGCGTTTGTCCGAGAAAATTCCCTCAACCGAACAATCGTTCGAATTTGTTCGAATCGATGGCGCACCTCATACGATCGCACGTGATACTTTAACCTAGTCCAAACTATGTCCTTGGGAAATGTCGATCTGGGTTTTTAATCAAAAACCCAATCCAAATCCAAAAATCGAATCCGATTAAAGAATGCGAAAACTAGTTAGACGGTTCTGATTAAAGCGCGAATCCTCTGGATAGTGGATGGAATCCTCATCGTTGGGTTAATCTCAGAAATTTAGCCGAATATAATTAAGAAAGACGAAAAACAGAGATGAAGAACGCGAAGAACATTGCGAGAGAATTTGAAAACTACTATTTTGATCCACCGAAATCTAAAAACGTGAATGAGAATGTGTTTGTGGCTGCTGCCTCACTTAACCTAAAATGGCAAAACGAATGGGGCTCCAATCCACAATTCAGGCCCAAAATGGAAAATAAAATAAAATGGGCTTTAATTACAAAATTCGAGCGCAAAAATACATATGCATTCAAATCAAAATCGACCACCCTCTTGTCCGAATTTGCTCTTCATGTCTTCATAACAATTGTAGCTCTCTCAATCATCTGAAATATGAGACAAAAAGGAGGCAAATCCGATGTCGGTTCAAGAGTTGATAAAAATGGTGAAGCAATGTAAAACTGGAATTTATTATTAAATAATGGCTAAAATATAATAAAAGGCCCAAAGCCCAAATAAGTATAAAAGCCATTATTTATTAGCTAAAAAAGTACTAAATTATAAATCAAGAGACAAAAAGTAGTGTATGAAATATTCAATTATCAAATTCCCCACACTTATCTTTTTGCACTCCCGAGCAAAATTCAAAGAAAAAGACCCGAAGGAGAAACTCTTCTTTTCTAACAATTGCTAACAATGCAAAAATTGAACAAGGGACACAAATCTCCAAAATATCAATCAATCAAGACCACAATCCCCTCATCTCAAATTACAATTCATGGTAATCTCAATCAATGATGCTAATCACAAAAGATGGTCTCTCAAATGATGCACTCAATAAATCAATCTCTCAAGTGTTTAAGGTAAATAAATGTATCGCTCAAATTCTACTCAAGAAAATTGTCCTACCATAAGCTTGTTCAATTTCTACGTCTCTACTACTCATAACACATGCATGCACAAATCAAGAGAGCTTGTTATGAAAGGTTGCAATGGGGTTAGGGTGAAGGTAGGTAATAGTATGGAATGAGAGGCTAAGCACTAAAGAAATTAAAAAGAGCACTAATTAACACAATCATTTTCTATGTAAGAAAATTTTTATTTTACTTATATATCTCCTTTCTTTCTATGTATTTTCTTTCTTTATTTATTTCTTTCTCTTTTTTTTATTACTTTTCTTTCTTTCTTTTCTTTTTCTTTTGTTCTCTCTTTTTTTTTTTTCTTTCTTCTTTTCTTTTCTTTTCTTTTTCTTTTCCTTTTTTTTTTTGGAAATGAAACTATACTATATACATAATCACAATGACAAAAGCAAACATCCCCCCCCCACTTAAACTGTTGCACTCTTGAGCAACCCCCACACTTAAACACAAAACCAAGGTGAAACCAATACTCAAAAAAATTTCAAGGTACGGAATAAAATGGTTTTACGCTTAGGCTTGTAATGTGGCTTAGAAAAGAATGAGTCAAAAAGGCACAAAGGGCTAGCAAAGGGATCATAATGCAAGGGAAAGGCTATTTGGCCAAAGTGAGGAAAAATAAAAGAAAGAAAACAAGCTTCCATCATACTTATGCACGTAAGTGAAAAATGTAGTTTCAAAAAAAAAGGAGCAAGTTCTAGAGAACACAAATCATGAGTAGATGCACACATGAAAGAAAGAATGGCAAAAGATGAATTCCATTCATGCAGGCCCAAAACCTCACAAGGTAAACACCAACTTAAGCAACCAACATCACCAAATCAACTACCAAGACATGTAATCGAAGAGTCAAGAATGGTAGATCCAACGAAATAATCCTTTAAAACCAAAATGTCCTAGTGCATAATATGTAGCAATCATAGAATGAGACTCGTATTTATTTTCAAAAAAAAAATAAAGTAGAAAAAAAAAAAAAAAATAGAAGAAAGAGGAGAAAGAAAGAAGAATACTCCCCAAGGGGCTTATGGAGGATAAGTGGCATCAATGAGGAGAATCTCGCTTCCTCGAGCTCGTTCTTGGGATCCCTCATGAAATGGCTTGATATTGACCTTAAAGGTTAGTCTGTGGGTGGATCACATAGCTCAACAACACCAAATGGAAAAATGTTAGTGATCTCAAAGGGCCATCCCATTTAGATCGAAGCTTACCGGAGCATAAACCTCAAACGGGAGTTAAACGAAGAACTTTCGGCCCACGAGAAAATTCTTTCCTCGAAATATGCTTATCATGGAATGCCTTAGTCTTTTCCTTGTATAACCACGAACTCTCATAGGCATCCAATCTAAGCTCATCCAACTCTTGCAATTGTAGCTTCCTCTCCATCCCGGACTTAGCCAAATCCATGTTGCACGCTTAATGGCCCAATAGGCTTGATGCTCCAACTCAACCGAAAGATGACATGCCTTACCAAAGACAAGCCGATAAGGAGACATCCCAATCGGAGTCTTGTAGGCGGTGCGATATGCCCACAAAGCATCCTCTAATCGCTTACTCCAATCTTTCCGGGTAGAGTTAACGGTCTTACGAAGGATTTGCTTAATCTCTCTATTTGAGACTTCGGCTTGACCGTTGGTCGAGGATGATATCTTGTGGAGACCTTGTGAAGCACTCCATACTTGCGTAACAAGGCACCCATGCTTCGGTTGCAAAAATGGGAGCCTTGGTCACCGATAATAGCTCTAGGAATGCCAAACCGCGAAAATGTTAGACCTAACAAAATCCACCACCACGAAGAATCATTAGTCCGGTGGCTTTCGCCTTAACCCATTTCGAGACATAATCAACACGATATGTAAGTATAACCAAATGAAGTAGGAAATGGACCCATAAAATCAATACCCCAAACATCAAAGATCTCACAAAACAATATAGGGTTAGGGGCATCTCATGCCTACGGAAATACTCCCTGCTCTCTCGACGGTTATCACATGACTTACAAAACAGATGGGAATCACGAAACAATGAAGGCCAAAATAATCCACCGTCTAACACTTTCCTAGCAGTTCTTTGGGGTCCAAAGTGACCACCACGAGCGAGAAGCATGAGCAAAATGCAATATAGAGTGAAACTCATGATCGAGGCACACATCTCCTAACTACTTGGTCACTACAAAATTTCCACGAGATAAGGGTCATCCCAAACATAATATTTAGACTCACTCTTTAATTTAAGGGTTTGGGCCCTAGTGGAATCTACGGCAAAACACCAGCTACCAAGTAGTTAACCAGATCAGCATACCATGGAAGCTTACCTTGCAACTGTAGAAGCTGCTCATTAGGGAAATCATCCCGAATAGAATAGGGATGAGAGGGAGAATGAGTGATGCGACTCAAGTGGTCAGCTACCCAGTTTTGTGCTCCACTTCTGTCTCGAATCTCAACATTGAACTCTTGGAGCAATAACATCCACCGGATGAGTAGTGGCTTAGCATCTGTTTTTTTCAAAAGAAACTTCAAAGCAGCATGGTCAGAGAAAATAATTACTCTACTTGCTAGTAGATATGACCTAAACTAATCAAAAGCAAATACAATAGCCAACAACTCCTTCTCGGTAGTGGTATAATTGGATCAGGCGGGATCCAAAGTCTTGGAGGCATATGCAATTACGGGAGATGCTCTTTCAACTCATTTGTGCCAAGATAGCACCAACCGCATAGTTGGAAGCATCACACATCAACTCGAAGGGGAGGCACCAATCAGGCGCTTGGATCACTGGGGCTATAATCAGGCAATGCTTCAAATGATCGAAGGTCGCCTTGCAAGCATCATCAAATACAAAGTCAGTGTCCTTATGCAGAAAGGTTGGACAAGGGTCGGGCGAGTCTTCTGCTGAAATCCCGAATGAAACGCCGATAGAAACCTGCATGACCAAGAAAAGAAGCGAACTTCCCGCACGGATGCGGGGTAAGGCAAAGTAGTAATTACATCTATCTTAGCAGGATCTACCTCAATCCCTTTCCTAGACACTATGTGTCCCAAGACTATACCCGACTCAACCATAAAGTGACACTTCTCATAATTCAACACAAGATTAGACTCAATATACCTATGCAAAACTCTAGACAAATTAGCTAAGCATGCATCAAAATCAGACACATATACAGTGAAATCATCCATAAAAACCTCCATGCAGTCCTCTAGAAATTCAGAGAAAATGCTTAGAAAAGGATTTGCAGTATAATGTAACCTGAAGATGTGACAGAGATTTACCGTAATCTCCCAAAATAACCAGATTAGAAAAGGATTTGCAGTATAATGTAACCTGGTCGTTTCCCAATGAATTCGCGATCGGTTTAATTTGAACGAATAATAAAACAAAAAACAAGAAAATCGGGGTTTTTTATTCGGAAGAGATTGAAAACAAAATATGCGAGAAACAAAACGAAATAACACATTAAACAGAAAACGAGGATTAAAGGATTAACCCGGATTCGGATTCCACCACTTCCTTCCTCGGACAAAAACAGTTATAACTGAACTCATGATCAACTCTGGACAAACCGAAATCTCTGCGTTTGTCCAGAAATTCCCTCAACTGAACAATCGTTCAGAATTTGTTCGAATCAGTGGCGCACCTTTGTACGATCGCACAGTGATACTTTAACCTAGTCCGAACTACGTCCTTGGGAAATGTCGATCTGGGTTTTTAATCAAAAACCCAATCCAAATCCAAAAATCGAATCCGATTAAAGAATGCAGAAACTAGTTAGACGGTTACCGATTAAGCGCGAATCCTCTGGATAGTGGATGGAATCCTCATCGTTGGGTTAATCTCGAAATTTAGCCGAACATAATTAAGAAAGACGAAAAACAGATGAAGAACGCGAAGAACATTGCAGAGAATTTGAAAACTACTATTTTGATCCACTGAAATCTAAAAACGTGAATGAGAATGTGTTTGTGGCTGCTGCCTCACTTAACCTAAAATGGCAAAATGAAATCGGGCTCCAATCCACAATTCAGGCCCAAAATGGAAAAAAGGGCTTTAATTACAAAATTCGAGCCAAAAAATATATATGACTTTGGCTCCAAAATCGGCCTCCCTCTTTTCCGAATTTGCTCTTCATGTCTTCATAACAATTGTAGCTCTCTGAATCATCTGAAATATGAGATAAAAAGGAGGCAAATCCGATGTCTGGTTCAAGAGTTATGGTAAAAATGGTGAAGCAATGTAAAACTGGAATTTATTATTAAATAATGGCTAAAATATAATAAAAGGCCCAAAGCCCAAATAAGTATAAAAGCCATTATTTATTAGCTAAAGAGTCCTAAATTATAAATCAAGAGACAAAAAGTAGTGTATGAAATATTTAATTATCATCCACCCGAACCGAAAGGACTGGTCCGACAAGCTTGATGATTCCTTATGGGCGTACCACACTGCGTACAAAACTCCCTTATGTGTCTCCCCATATCAACTTGTGTTCAGAAAAGCCTGTCATCTCCTGGTTGAAGTGGAACATAAGGCCTATTGGGCAATAGCACAGCTAAACATGAACCCCGCCACAGCAGGTGACAAACGGCTACTCCAGTTGCATGAGCTGGACGAATTCTGTTTGGATGCATATGAAAATGCAAAGCTTTACAAGGAAAAGGTCAAGCGATGGCATGACAAGCGACTGATCCCCCACACTTTTGAGGTTGGCCAAGAAGTCCTGTTGTACAACTCCCGTCTGAAACTATTCCCAGGAAAGCGGAAATCCAGGTGGGTGATGAGCACAAATAGTACCATGTTTTCCCTATACTTACCGATTGAATTGAATGTTAAATACATGCTTAACTATAGATAATCTAAACAAAAAGGCATACATTCATGATATAGGGACTAAAGAGTAGGAATCATTTGCATGTGCTAAGAATGGAACAATTTACTTTGTTTTTAAGGGAAATCGTATAGCAAGGCTGATACGATGCTATAGCATTCTGACAGCGATTCGAAGTGTAATATAAGGCATCCTGAATGCTATAACAAAGTAGAGGACGCAATGCTATGTGACATGTTTGCTGACCTTTTTACCCAAATGATTTCAGGAATAAAATAAAGGGCGATATTAACAGATAGGTTGCTGACATGATGGAATAGAATATGCGGAGGATCGAAACTAAAAGATTTGAAGAATCTTGCAGAATCAACAGAAGCAATCTACTCGGATCAGAAGATGTGATAGATCCTGATGGATTAGGAAAGGCCCAGCTCGCTGTAACTTACGCCGTAAGAAAAAGCCTGATTATAAAAGGAAACAGCAGCGCCAACCCTAAGAGAGTCAGAGAGCCCTAGAACAAGATTCTAACTTTCGGCAGACTCAAGAGAAGAGTGAGAGATTTCACAAGATCACGAGACTTCCAGGATAACCCAGCATCCTTCCCTGCAGTACGACGGAACAAAGAAGACGTGGAGTGGTGATGTGACAGGACCTCAACCATGCCGTCGGAAATTCCATCAAGCTTTCTATTTTCCTTTCTTTTTATCTTTGTTTTCTCGATCATGGGTCATTCTGTTAGTGTCTGTTTTGTGTGTCCCTCGTCAGTCATGAACTAAACTTTATATGGCTGGACAAGGATGAGTCTTTAAGTGTTGAATGAACCCGAGTTGCAAGTTCTTAATTCAATAAATTTGGTTTGCGTATCGGTGTTTTCATTACTAGTCGTTTAACGGAAGTTAAGGGCTAGATTTTTGGCCTCAGCTTACTGGCAATGAGTTTGGGTTAGACCTCTGAAAAATAGTGTTTGCTAGGTAGCCCGTGCACGGCTTGACCTATTATTGTAGGCTTCAGGAATGGGTCTACCTCTCATAACCATAACACCCTGAGTGTAAAGCAGGTCTGACTAGAAAGTTGCCATAGGAATATGGAAGGACTATAGTTAGTATCATATGTATCAGACGCGGAAGCTTCGGTAGATTATAGAGGTGGGTTAACCAAATAGCTTTGTAGTTGGTAGCTATGCTGTAGCAATTGCAAAAGCTATACAGTATAGATGCTATAGCATTGGGTAGTGCAAGCGGGGATTAATGCACTTAAGGATGATTCTCGAGTCCAAATTTAACCTCTTACTGATATCTTCTCTCGTTTAAAGTCATTTTGTTTACCTTTGCTAGTAGCATAATTGCAAAACCCCTCAACCTGATTATATTTACTTTCTGCTTTCACAACTGTCACAACATTAGCACGTCACCTCTTGGTATCTCAGTCTCTGTGGAACGATACTCTACTTACACTTTATTACTTGTTCGATTGGTTCACTTGCCATCAAGGAAATCGACCAACAAGTTTTTGCGCCGTTGTCGGGACCGCGATACCCTTTGTGACGACGCCCTTTTGCTTAATAGTTGTGATTTACTTAGTAAAGGAGCTCACTTTCTCTCGCTCTTGATTTTCGTGTACATTCGTAGTGTATGCGCAACTCGCCTCCGGCCAATCTAGAGCCTTACGATCTTGAGATAGAACGCACCTACAAGCAAAGGCGCGCGGAAGCGAAGCGACAAAGTCAATCTTTTGACCAAGCAAACATGGCGGAAATACCTGTTAACCACGAGCGGGAGCAACAAGAGCGCTGATGAGCACAAATAATACCATGTTTTCCCTATACTAATTGGCTGAATTGAATGTTAAATCCAAGCTCAACTATAGATAATCTAAGCAAAAAGGCATACATTCATGATATAGGGACTAAAGAGTAGAAATCATTTGCATGTCTTTGGGAATGGAACAAATTGCTTTGTTTTTAAGAGAAATCGAATAGCGAGTTGATACGATGCTATAGCATTCTGACAGTGATTCGAAGTGCAATACAAGGCATCCTGAATGCTATAGCAGAGTAGAGGAAGCAATGCTATGCGATATGTTTTCTAACCTTTTTACCTAGATGATTTCAGGAATAAAATAAAGGGCGATATTTACAGATAGGTTGCTGACATAACAGAAGAGAAGATGCAGAGGATCGAAAATGAAAGATTTGAAGAATCCCACAGAATCAATAGCAAAGAATCTACTCGGATCCAAAGATATGATAGATTCTCGACAGATTAGGAAAGGCCCAACTCATCGGAACTTGCGCTGCAAGAAAGGACCGATTATAAAAGGAAACAAAGAGCCAACCCTAACGAGTCGGAGAGCCCTAGAACGAGATTCGACTTTCGGCGACTCAAGAGAAGAGTGAGAGATTTCACAAGAGCACGAGACTTCCGGACGCCCAAGATTCCTTCCTCGGTGAGACGGAACGAAGAAGACGTGGAGTGGTGACGTGACAGGACCTCAACCACGCTGTCGGAAATTCCATCAAGCTTTTTGTTTTCTATTTTTCATCTTTGTTTTATTGATCATGGGTCATTCTGTTAGTGTATGTTCTGTTTGTCCCTCATCAGTCATGAACTAAACTCTAGATGGCTAGACGAGGATGATTCTTTAAGTGTTGAATGAACCTAGTTGCAGTTCTTAATTAAATAAATTTGGTTTGCGTATCGGTGTGCTTATTACTAGTCGGTTAATGGAAGTTAAAGGCTAGATCTGTGGCCTCAGCTTACTGGCAAGGAGTTGAGGTTAGACCTTTGAGAAACAATGTTTGCTAGGCCGCCCGTGCACGGCGAGACCTATTATTGTAGGCTTCAGGAATGGGTCTACCTCTCATAACTATTACACCCTGAGCGTAACGCAGGTCTGACTAGAAAGTTACCATAGGAATATGGAAGGAGTATAGTTAGTATCAAATGTATCGGATGTGGAAGCTTCGGTAGACCTATCAAATGTATCGGATGCGGAAGCTTCGGTAGATTGCAGTCGGTGTCTATGCTGTAGCAATTGCGGAAGCTGTATAGTGTAGATGCTATAGCATCAGGGTAGAGCAACCGGGGAGTGAAGCACTTAAGGACGATTCGAGTCCAGCCTAACTTCTCACTGATATCTTCTCTCGTTTATAAATCTTTGTTTACGTTTGCTAGTAGCATATTTACAAAACCTCTCAACCCAATTATATTTACTTTTTGCTTTCACAACTGTCATAGCATTGGTGCGTCATTCCTCGGTATCTCGGTCTACGTGGGACGATACTCTACTTTCACTTTATTACTTGTTTGATCGGTTCACTTGCCATCAAGGAAATCGACCAACAAGTTTTTGGCGCCGTTGCCGGGGACTGTTGATACCCTTTGTAACGACGCCCTTTTGCTTAATAGTTGTGATCATTCAATAAAGGAGCTCACTTTTTTCTGCTCTTGATTTTCAGGTACATTCTATAGTGTATGTGCAACTCGCCTCCAAGAGCCTTACGATCCTGAGATAGAATGGACCTACAAACAAAGGCGCGATGAAAGCGACGGAGTCGGGCTCTTGACCCAAAGAAACATGGCGATATACACGGAGACTACGAGCGGGAGCAACGAGAGCGCCCGTTAATAAACAAAGGGACAACCAGGTCCCTCCACCTCCAAACCCGGATGGGAACAAGGCCATCATGGAATTTGGGATTCTAGACTTAACCAAGCCGAACTCGGCCATCACACAACCGACCCTCAATCTTTGGACACTTTGAAATTAAAGGTGTCATGATTGAAATGCTGAATGCAGCCGGACAATTTGGAGGACTTCCGTCTGAAGACCCACACCTTCATCTCAAAGCCTTCATGGAGGTGTGTGACTCTTTTGTTATCCCAGGAGTGACACCCGAAGCCATTCACCTCAAGATACCACTTGAGTCCAATATTCCCAAGTAATAGTATCTCCTACTACCGTAGCTAACTAATGAAGACTTAATGAAGCTTTGACTCCATACTTTTTGAGCGAGGATAGCTATTTTCTTCATTACCAAGAGCATTTATCGTTAAATCCCTTTTTAATCCAAAACATTCTTCATTATTTTCCAAAAATACCAAAAAGAATAGAATTTTTTTTTTTCATGAATTTTACTTTAAAGAAAACCAATTTCAAAACCTCATTTCTAACCATGTTTTTAGCACTTGGTCAAATCTAGGAATTCAAAATAAAAGGCTCCTTGATAAGAGAACGACCTCGATTTGTTTACACTATATTGCATATTAATTTGTGGTAAATTGTGATTTCACCCTGAGGCGACTAAGGTTTTTGTCAAATCAATTCCCTTTTATAGTTTCTTTGTACGTATCAGTGAGAACCCCGCATCCGAAAAACCTTACCATTGAAATGGCAAAGACTATGAAGAAGAGGATCTAGAGATAACACATGAACAATTTAGTCTTTCTATTTTAATATTTTAATTTCTAGTCCTTCAAAATAATTACCATTTTTATGTTCTTTCTTAATAAATATTATTTATGCTATGTCCTTTATTATAATTTTTCCTATTTATAATATCAATATTTTAAGAGCTATCAGCCTATCGCGCGCGCCCATGTTGTGGGCACATAAATGAATTTTCTCAGGTACATAATTTTTTTGCATTTCTAACTTATTCTGGAGTCTCAAATGCCAAAACCTAGTCGATATACTAGCTCTCCTAATTATAGGAACACTTTTGTAGTGTAATTTACATTACAAAAGTGTTCCGATAATTAGGACCGGAGGGAGTAGTATTTAAAGTTCAAGTGACTGTAAACTTTAGTAACTTAACTTTAAATTTGCCTGGAAATTTTTGCTAATATGCGATACTATATTGTTCTTGAAATTTCAAAACGTAACAATTTTGTATCATACTGTTAAGAAAACTAAGGTTGACCGTTAAAAAATTAAACATACGTTGATTGTTACTTTTTTAACTGTAAGGATAATATTACTACATTTTTAAATTTTTAGGACAACATTGAATTTGAAAAACTTCTGGGCAACATTGCTTCTCATTAAAAACTTGCAGGATAAATTTAAAACTTAACCCACTAGAAGAACGTGACGGTCAAGGCGCCAACAGGATGAGCTAGAGTTACTTATTAAAACCCAACAAGTTCAATTATTCGTAGATCATCACCATAAAAAGGAAAAAAATAAAAAAAAAGTGAAGGTTTTATTAAACTTTAAATTGGAGGAATGCTAGAATAAAGACGTAAAGCAAGATTGATAAAGCGACTTTTGCTTTTTGTGGGGCACAGTGGGCCAAAGCCTAAGCGCACAAAGGTTGCACCTCAACTCATAATTAAATAATAACAAGACTTTGAGTTTCCAAAAGTTATTCATTTAATAACTAATTAATACTTTACGTGCTCTCTTTCACTTTCTTTACTCACTTGTGTTTTTTTCACAATTATATTGTTCCCCCACCACTAAGCGCCTACAACAATAAAGCATCAACATGTTGATTTTTGTGAATTACGCTCTTGATGATGATTATATTATTCTCTCTTTTAGAACTCCCACCGCTCAAATAGATATTAATTAATTGACACAAATAGTTACGTACGTAGTATATAGTTTTCCCTAATTCTGGCTCGTACAGTGTTCTTTTGCTTTTTTGCGTGCGGGAGTGGAGCCTTATGTTTGGGCAATAACTCTTTTTTAAAAAAAAAAAAAAATTATTTTATTAGAAGAGTAGAGTAGGCTAGGCCTTTGTATTAAAAAGAAACAGGAGGGGGGGGGGTTAAAAACCCATACAGTCACGGAGAAACAGAGTTCTCAGAAAAGAAGGACAGGAATCAAAATGACAGGAAAAGGATAAACCATGCTTTGCTAAACTATCAGCAACATGGTTATAATCTCTGGAGATATAGGACAGCTGAATATCCCAGTTGAGATTCAAAAGATCTCTAATCCTCAGCGACACAAGACTATGCTGCCAACGTCCAGGCTGTTCAAGGAATCGATCAGGTTCATTGAATCAGATTCGATAATGATCGATTTGTAATTCATACTGCTAGCATGCTCAAGTGCTTTTAAGATCGCCCATTCTTCTGCCTCATAAGGACAGCATCTACCAAGATGGAATGAAAATCCCGTGATCCACGAGCCATTAGAGTCTCTGAATACACCCCCACAGCCAGCACAGCCTTTAGAAGATGACACAGCACCGTACCATCTACATTAATCTTGATCGAACCTAAAGGGGGGGCCTTCCAGGAGCAAGAATCCGAAACCCCCGGAGTAGCTATCTCCTCATTAAAATCAGTGACTACATACATACGCCACACATTCAGGATAGTCTTTGCTGGAAAAGGAGGCTTATGAAAATCTGTTTCAAAAATAGAAGAATTCCGCCACTTCCATAAGAACCAAACCGTGACCGTTTGGGCAATAACTTGATAAGTAAGAAAATCAAACTGTGGCCAATAAAGTACACTTCATTATCTTGCTTTTCCAATATATGTGGCGGCTTGCCTTCCAGCATTCCTTTTTGTTTTGGCACAATTTCCACTTTTCTTTGATCTTCTATGGGCTACCTTCAAGCATGTTCCACAGCGTAGTTACAGGCCCAACGCTTGACTTCAATTCTGATCCTCACTTGTTACATGTCTCAGCCTGCGGGTTTGAACAGAGTGTTAATTGAAAACCTTAAGTCTATCACATGAGTGTAATTTTATTCACTTGTTATGATCATATATTCTATGCTCAGGACGAACTTAAGTGTACGAGTAATTTAATATTTTAAGTTGCATGGATGTAATAAAGTGTGGCTTCAAGTGTCAAACTTTATCTATAGCTCAAAAGTATATTAGAAACTCATTCAAGAGCATGGAATGACTACCCAAAAAAAAAAAAAAAAATCAAAGTCCAAGAATTTCAAAGTTTTAATTTGGATTACTATTGAAAGGTTAAAAAAAAAATATTGAATTAGTATTCATTCAATAAATTCAAGATATTTCTAAATTACAAGAGATTGATGGCACTTAGCTTGCATTTTCAAAAGTTTGATTTAAGACAAATGGGAGCATATTTTTTGCTCATCACTTTTCAAAGGCATGCTACACATTCTGGCATTGCCCATGGAAGCCGCCAAATGCAAGGCAGTGTTGTTTCTATGATTAGGAGTCCGCAGAGCCTTTACAAGTTCCCCTTCATTAGGTTGTGTCTGCGACATGTCGGGGACCATCAGATTCACCACGTGCTCTTTCCCATCAGAGACTGCTACGTGCAACGCGGTGTGACCTAGGCGAGTGATTCAGGCTTTGTGAAGCCTCACATCATGCTTGTACATTTCAATGACATTGTCCCATTCTCCTTTCATGGCACATGAGAACAGTTTCTTCTTGTTGTGGCTCTCGTTCTGGTCCATGGCTTTTGGTTGTTTATTTCTGTTTCTGAGCAAGCTAGCTAATTTAATTAATTTCCAGTGATAGTTAGTTTAAATACTCATCGGCAAGACACCGATTATCTACGGGCCAAAGTTTAATTTGCTTGGTTAACAAGCTATTCCCCTAACATATAATGGCTCCCTTGGATCCCGTACGGATGTCGCAAAAAATTTGGGGGGGGGGGGGGGAAAAACTATATTACATATATATATATATATATATATATCTCTCTTTTTTGCCGGTGGGAATTCTAGAAAATAGAAGAATAATCAAGAGCGTAATTCACAAAAGCCAACGTGTTGATGCTTTATTGTTGTAGGTGCTTTGGTGGAGGGGGAACAATTGTGAAAAACACGAGTGAGTAAAGAAAAGTAAAAGAGAAATAGGAAATAGAAAGAAAGAAAGACACACAATATTATTCTTATATTACATATAATAAAAATCTACAGTTAAATCCTAACCATTAAAACATAATCAATGGTTAGTTAAGACACCCCTCTCCCAACAGCCACAATGTGGCTAGCTATAGAGAGCACGTAAAGTATTAGTTATTAAATTTTGATATTTCGTTATTATGGGGAAACCCATCGACTTTTACTATTTAAATAAGAGTTGAGACACTTCATTTGCGCGCTTATGCTTTTCCCCGCTGTGCTACGAGAAAAGTAGAAGTCGCTTAATTTGATGGCTCTAATAATTAAACCATCAAGTTTAATAGTAAACCATTACCTTTTTTTTTTTTTTTTTTACTGTTTGATTGATCTACGCATAAATCAACTTAGGTTTTAAGTTATTCTAACGTATTTGGTTGGCGTCTTAGCGATCATGTTCTTCTAATTAATTAAGCTGCAAGTCATGAACTCAACTACATCTTCATGTGCATTTGGATTTTAATATATTAACTTTATTTCAAAAGTATCAAAAGCCTATTTTCACTCGAATTTAAAATACTATATTGGCTAGGTGTAACATCCCAATTTTTGAAAGCATTTTCACGGTATCTTGATCAGAGTTGAGCATCGGAAGTAAATAGTATTGAAAAGTAACTGATAAATATCCACCGTAATGTATGTGCTTTTAACAGATTACAATTTTTTTCAAATGTCGATATCGTAAAGTACATGTCAATAGGACTTTCTTCAGCCGGTTCCTATATCTCGTCTGCTTACCTTTGTCTTCGATCCCTGTTTACTCGGATCCTGAAGCTATGGTAAGAGCGAGGTTCAATACCCATTGAACCTCGCAGTAATCTGATTAACCTCATGTTCATGTACGCTTATGTATGACAGGTTATCTCATGACATCACAGCTATAGTCACATATATAAAAACAAGTAATAACAACACGGCCACCGCATATAAATGTTATTACAGTCTACACTATTCACCAGTGCCACGGTGTACATCCGTGTCCTTAGCGTTAGGAAAACTCAACGGCGTTATCATGACTATAACCCGTATAAAGCTGTATGTGCATGAACAATTCTTTTTTTTTAAAAAAAAAACAGAGTCACAGTCTATGAACATATCTATCACATATAGGTATACGAAACATCGAGTTAGTGTTACGGTACGCGTCCCCGTACCTTCGTCGGTGTTGTCGGTACGTTGACGGTCGGGCGGTGATCACGCGTATCCTATAATGGTAATATCGTATTTATTAATTTACAAATAATATCCTACGGGATATCCTGGCCACTAATGACTATTTTGCCCTTGCAACATTTATTTTTCACCTTATTTCCTCGAAATTCGTAGAACAATGTTGGTGCCAATTTGGCAGATTTCTGTCTAACTTTGAAAAATCATAACTAATTCTAGAAAAATCGAAACGAGGATCCGTAAAATTCCTTGGAATCCTTAGGATGTCTATTTTCAATTAAAAATAATCACTCTTGCCCAGATTACACGAATCACTCCCATTTTTAAAGTTTTGAGCCTCTGCCCAGACATTTTCCAGAAATTCGTAGCCCAACTTTGAGAAATTTTATCTCCTTGTACAGAACTCATTTTGACATGTTCTTGACATATTTAGAAATCCCTATATGTCTACTTCAACCGTGAATTTTCTCAGAATTTTGTAACTACATTTTCAACATAAAATATGGGCATTTCTATCACTGATTTCAGAGATTTCTACCCGATGAATTTTTGCCAGAGCTTCGCTACTTTGCTCATAGTTTTCCAGAAATTTTGCTATACCAAGTGGCTCATCTAATTTTCGAAATATCACTATTTTTGACTATAAAAATATGATATTAAAATTACTCTAGCATATTTAAAATCAAAGCTAATTCTAACTATGAATTTAAGAACTAAAACTTAAAGAACTTAAAGCTAGAGCTAGAGAACTTACCAAGAACTTGATTCTCCTTTCTTCAAGGCTCTCACTCACTCTCTTACTCTTAGAATCAGATTTCTTTGTGAATTGGTGAAGAATAATGAAGACCAAAGCCCCTATTTATAGCAAAAGGCTTATGGATTTTATCCCTTGGATTATCTTTTCTCATCAATGGCTAAAATTAATTTGTGCTTCTATGAAGAGACAATTTGTAAGCAAATGTCTCCCATTGGTTAGAAACAATTACATTGGATTTAGCTAATTATCTTAATTTCCAAAATTAAATCCCACATGTGCTCTATATTTCACTTTAATGAAATCTATTTTTGGTTGCTTGATCAATCACTAATACTTTTAAATTCTGAGTATGCTTTTTAATTAGTAGTTGGATATCCAGATTTATGGTCTAATTAGATTCCCCAGTTGTACTAAGCTTATTCTTCAACGTTTGCAAAAATAGCCTTTACTAGGCTTACTTTCGAGGTTAAATTATGTGGGTTCAAGATAAGTCCTTATATTTTCTCCGGGTTCCTACTTCTTCACAACTATTTGAATTTGTATAAATTCTCACTTTATTTGTTGTTTTGAGCTTTTACTTTGTGTACATCGATATTTACTTGGATTTCAAACCATTATCCAATTTACTCTAGGATTTCAAACCTTATCAAATTTGCTTTAGTTTTCTTTCTCTCTCTCTCTTTTCTCTCTCTTATATACTAGACACACACACACTCACAACTTTTTTTTCTTATTGGTGGATCAATTGACTTTTCTCTCTCTTATATACTAGACACACACACACTCACAACTCTTTTTTTCTTATTGGTGGATTTAATTTCACATGGATTATGCTTTATGAAATCCATTTTCAAGCCTTTAGATTAGCTTTATTAGATTTAATCTTAGCCTTCCATAACTAATCTTAATTAGCATCCCTAATAAAGTAGTTAAGTGTAATTGTCAAAATATGATTGGTTCTAAGATTAATTAGAAACCACTTCTATGCTAATCCTAGCCCTTCACTAGCCCTTGTTTCTTAATTAAGGTAATCCATCCTTAATTAGGCCTTTAACATATGCCACTAAACTAATTGTGAATGTTTATGAAAATAATTCAATTAACATAGATTGAATTATCCACTAATTGTTGGCAATTTTCTCTAATTGGTTTAATTATTTCCTCACAACTTTTTAGCTTTTCATGGCTATTTATGCACCATGTATTAATTTAATAATTATAGGGCAATTTATGATCCCTAAAATAAAATTGGAGAATTTGGTTTTTGATTACCTTAATTCTTAGAGAAAATTCCTAAATTAACATAAATATGTTACTCAATTTTTGAGACCACATATTCGCCTATTTTTAATAGGCACTTTTTATCAAAATATAATATTTATGATAAACATGAATTTTAGGGTATTACACTAGGTGTTTTCCTTATTGTGCCTTATTTTAAAACATTTTAGTTGACTTTCGTATGGAATATGAATTTGATTTTGTCGGAAAAGGAAAATTGCAACCATGTCTAATCAACAAACTTAATAACAACCACGTCCCACAAAATTATCAAATTGCAACGAAGTTTCAAGAGACTTGAGTGCTATTAATTCCAAATATGAAAATACAATTTTACCCCTTTATTTGTAATGACAGGTTTAGAGCAACTAATGACAACTTAAACAGCCGAGGGACTATAGAATATATTAGTTCAAATGACAAATACAACTTACACATGTTGTTCCTCTCTTGCATCATCCATTTTTGGTTGTATATTGTCATTTACATTCTCTCTTACATACACACATGACCATTTCTCTATTTAATTTAATAAAATGTTGTACTCCTTCATTATCTACAAGGTCCACAAAGGTTTGGGTATCAAAGGTCAACGTGAATTTCATGAAAAATCTACTACTTTTTTTCTTCTTCTAACAATTGATGCTACAATTGTTTTCAATTCCTTATACGTATTGTCTTCCATTATGATTTTTGTTCTATTGCAAATCATATTTTTCCCCATTTAAAAGTTGTCCCCCTTATATGCAAAAAACATAATATATTATTTCCAAATGTACTTGCAATTTTTTCTGTCACCTTGTAGAACAAAGTTATTATTAACAACTACATAAACAACATTAACAACTTTATAGCACTATATTGACAACACATTTTGAAATCGCATAATAGGAATTATAAAACACATATAGCTTTCTCCTTTCCGTTTATCCCTGTCTCAGCATACAAAAACAAAGCACAATCTCCGCAACATAAATTCATACCTTCCTAGCACTCAATTAACGATGTAAATTTGCCAAATTCTTTGTTAATCTCATCTTTTATTTCTTTGAGAGTTGAGACACATCACCAACTTTGTGCGCTTTGGCTAAAAGCAAATCAAAACTCGCCCAATCCATCAGATTTCACACCCTTTGTCTGGGCATCTATCGATTCTCCAATTTAAAGTTTCATTAAACAATGAACAGTAGGGCTACCAATAATTGTTACATTGGAAGAGTAATTTAAAAATTCAGAGAAACTTAGAGATAATTTTATTGGAGCCTCATCTAAAATAGACTTTTGCAGAATCCAATAACAGACCAAATAAATAAAAGCTAAGCTTAGGGAAGAATGATTATTCCAAGGGAGTGACTTTGTCCCTATCAAAGAAGAGACCAGTGGGACCTGTTGGAGGCACCAGTGCTAATCGTCCTATATGTTCAGCAGCTTCATCAACACTTGAGAAGCCATAGTTTTGAGTCATGTCAGTCTTGACAAAGCCCGGAGACACCGAGTTAACTCGGAAACTCGGGTAGTTCTTGGCAGTTAATCTTGTATAGATATTAAGGGCTGCTTTGGCTACTGTATTGGGAGGCGTCATGGTGGGCCATCCTTTCTCAATCCATGTTCCTTGTTCATAATCCTTCATGAACTCACTCACCACCTCCTCTAGCTTTTCTCTTGTGAGACTCTCCAAGTCACTCAGTACCTCTCTTGCCCGCTCATGTTTTATGAGCTGCATGCAATTCACAAGCCACACACACATATATATGAACGGAATATATTCCAATTAGTTGAAACCAGAGATTATATATAACTACGTCCTGTCTTTAATATAAAAGACACTCTACGTTTTTTTGTTTAAGAGATTGAGGAAGCTAATTAAATTACATTAAAGTATTTATATTTATTATTCTTGTTCTAACTAATTTGTTTAACAACTAAACTGACGCACAAAATATATTAAATTAATATAGTAACCTCTCAAAAAAAAAAAAAAATCAACTGAGTTTTATATGAATGACTAAAGGGAGGGAGTATATAGAAATGATGAAGCTAAGTATATAGGTACCTTGATGAGTCCGGCAAGAGAGGTGACATTAACAATGGTGGGAGAAGAGGATAGCTGAAGCAGAGGAAGGAGGGCTTCAGTGACTCTAACGGCACCAAAGTAGTTAGTGTCAACACATTTCCTTGACATGTCCACATTGCATTTTACTATTTCATCCCATTCTATTTCCTCCCCACTAACCTGTCACACACACAAAATGTTATGTAAATGAGTGAGTACATGCATACATTACTACGAGCATTATATTTTTATCTAAAGTGAAGGTCAAGCTTACTTTTTTGAACAAAGCCTCGCCATTCACTGGGCCCGGAGAGACACCTGCATTGTTTACCTGCACCAAGATATATGAAGCATCCATTTATATATATATTATTGAAACATGACATTATTGTACATACTTAGTTGAACCATATAATACCAAGATGTCAAGTTTGCCAAAGGAGGTGGTGATGAAATGAGTGAAGGAAGCAACGCTTGAGGGATCAGTGACGTCAAGCTGATGAAACATCACAGAGTCTGCTGATGAGACACCAATCTCTTGTTTGAGCTTATCAAGTGCTTCGAAACCTCTCTTCTCGTTTCTTGCTGTGAGTACCACTTTCACGCCTCTTGTTGCCAACTTCTTGCATATTCCATATCCAATCCCCTTGTTTGCTCCAGTTACTACGGCATATCTACAACAATACTTACATTCAGAGACTTGACTCTTTTAAAAACATCACATTTCATAATACATATATGCTTGAATAATAAAAGAGGGTTAGGGAAGGTAATCACGTATTTACCTTTTTGCTTCTTCTCCCATAGTCCTAGCTTTTGGTTTCGTTCTTACAATGACTTACAACTTTGCTTCTACTTTAATTTCGTCCAAATTTGATGCCACATAAAAAACCTCATCTCCGCGTTTTTTTATACATCCTGTACGTACAATCATTTTATTTTTAATCACAACATATTAATGGCCCATTTGTCTTTCTTCAATCATGCACAGTTTGATAAAATATTTAAGGTCATGAAGAAAACAAAAACTGATCGTTACTTTTTTGTATTATGCATCAAATGAATAATAAATTAAGCATATTATTGTACAGCTCTTATGTCATAATTTCAGGGACCACGCACGAGTAGCTTCTTTTTAGACATATCTATCGCTCACAAGATTCCTATTTCTCTGTCTTATATAGAAAAAAAGAAAAAGAAAAAGAAAAGCATTCCCTTATCTCCCCTCTCATGTGAGCAACCACTTGATTTTGATTATCTCTCTCTCTCTCTCTGTTTTTTTTTTTTTTTGGACGAAACTGGCAAATATCTGGCTATATCATTAATTTCATGAAAATGCGCCATCCAATTTAATACAACTTGTGTTGCCCCTTTATTTATCTCTCAATCTCAATTTCTCTCTTTCGTCATATATAAGCTATATAATCAAATTGAGTTTTGGGCCATCCAGATCAATATGCACCATATACGTACACTTCAACTTTCATTTAAGTTGTCTTCTACTCTATATGTCGTAGTCGACCAGCCCTTCAACTATAAAATAAAAGACCATGATGCTCGTAGAAACCAATATTGATGAGTAGATCAATTAGAAAAATCTTGATTATCCTTGAGCAAGATTATAGGTTCGAGTTTTATTAGCAGACTTTTTTTTTTTTTTTTTTTTTTTTTTTTTAGCAATTTAATTTTCCCCTGTAGGGGAGGGGGCCCACACACACACCTCTTTTTTTTTTTTTTGTCAATATAGTTGAGATGTGGAATATAAAACCTATGAGGAGATGTGGGGTCTGAAAGTTACAGAATAGGTGGCTAGTTGATATCGGGAAACTTAAGATATTCAAATTTTGTAAATATATATATTTTTTTAATAAAAAAAAAAAACTCGCGCTAAGAAAACTATTTATCATTTGAGGCTTGATAATTATCACGTGAAATTAAATGGTAATATGCGTGGATTGGTTCTTTAAGGAATACAAAAAGAAAAAGACTAAGAAAAAGAATTGCATAATGTCTTTAAGACGTGGACAATATTTTCTTTTAGGCGTAATTCATTCTCCTACATATTTTATAAGGTGCAAGTTGGATTGATGGACGAATTTCCAATATGATATAATAAAAACCTTTGAGTATGAATTGTCTCTCAACACTCAAACCAATGCAATAATGACTTTTACAAAATGATAATTTGACTATATTTTTGTGTGCACTAAAAAACAAAAGCAATTATTTTAACCTTGTGGTTGGTGTGATGTTTCAATAAAAGTCATAATCATATGTTAGATTTATGAACCGTCATAAATCAACATAACTTAAACAACTAATAATTATTTAAAATAACTCTTCCATGAAGAGTCATATTTTATAGTATGTAGGGTTTTCTATAATTAAAAAAAAAAAAAAAAAAAAAAAAAAACCAACACAACATTTGACCAAGATCCTTTAGTTCTAACTTTTTGTATGTATCTCTAAAAACTAGAAAGACAACCTTAATGACCTTTAGTATTATAAATTCCTACACAACCCTTTACAAAAATTCATTTATTTATAAGAATAAGACTTTACAAAATGCACGTCTCTTCATTTTAAAATATTCTCACAAGGCTAAAAATATCATAAACACATTATTGGAAAACTTGTTATTTGAAACTCCAAAATCTCAATATAAAACACACATATACCCTTCGTTCATGGGAATCTTCATTAAGCAAGCAGCAATGGCGAGAAGAACATCAAGATCTGCTCTGTTTTTCTCCGTCGCTATCTCTGTTCCTGCTGGGAAATGACAACAATAAAGGCAACATTATAATACAAAACAACCATATATATAATAACTCTCGAAAGATAACAAAAGGGCGGCAGCTAATTATTATGGGACGTCACATAAGCCAATCCCTTATCTATAATGAGAGTGATCATGACACGTGAGATCTACTCATAAACTGATTAGTGGAAGGGGCAAAAATTATCCTAATAATCTCAAAGCTACATTTTTTTTTTATATTAAAAAGTTTAGAGGGGGGTAGACACTAGTAACTCCATGTGGCTAGGGCACGTCGTCCCTGGTTTAAAGAACACTTATAGAGGCACTTGCATATCGCCACCAACAAAGCCTACACATCCACCAACGGATATCAAACCTCCTCCTTTTTGGAATGAAGACAACACCAAAGCTACATGATAAATAAAATAAAAAAAAAACAGGTTTATTGTTGTCAAGTTTTTCTCCAAACTCATTTGCTGGGCTGCTGGGCTTAATTACTGGGCAAGACGAGTTGTTATCACGAGGCATAATTCTTTGAAGCCCGTTTACACTTTCTTGTTAAATGGATGGGGACTCCTCCATTCCTAAATATAAATTTTAAATTTTTGAATAATTTTGCTTCAAAATGTAAGTGTCATTTTAGCTTTGTCAAAGTATTTACTACATTTTTTTTAAACTTTACCTTGACTTTGTTTGTTACGTTTAGTCTCTCTCACTTATGCCACTACAAAAAAACGTAACGTTTGTCGTGGTGCGCTTGTAGCGGTCAAGAAAAACCGCTACAAATTAACAAATTAGTAGCGGTTTAAACCCAAACCGCCACAAATTAGTAACGGAAGCATTGCCGCCAAAATGCGACCATTTTGCTTCACTTTTTGTCACGGTTCACAAAACCCAACCGCTACAAATATGGTGCCAGCCTTGGCGCGTTATGGTGCGAAGTCCGTCGCGGTTTTTTCGTAGCGGTTATGTCAAAATAACCGCTACCAAATCATGAAACGACACACCTTTGTCACGGTTAGAAGAAAGCGACACGTTGACCGCGTCAAAACTTCAAATTTGGTAGCGGTTCTCACAATAACCGCTACAAACTTTATTCTATAAATAGCCAATTCCATCCGTACAACAATTATAATGTTCAAAAATATTCTAAATCGGCTTTGCTTTGTCGAAAGAGCATTCTTGGCTTTGTTCTCAAAAACAAAAGACGGGCATATATCTCGCAAAGACCGATCTCGGGAGATGAGTGGTGCAGATATTTGTCTGTCTTCTCATCGTTTAAGCCGAGAAGGTTCCTTCAGTGACAATCCAGATTCAGATATTCTATTGACCTGAAGACTTCTACTCCTCTAAATATGTCTAACATGCCACTGGAGATTGGATCCATTATAGCCACCGTTGTTTCGTTAAAATATCTCTCGATCAAAATGAGTCGTGAGTTTTTCTTGGAACATCGGTGGCTATAATGAATCCGAATCTTCGAGTAAACTTATTATTCCTAAATTTTATCATTCCTAAATTAATTAAGATCGACTCTTTTAGGGAAATTTCAATAAACATGTTATTCCTGATTTAAAGAAAACAATTGAGAATATTTTTTTTGGAATAAGGAAAAATTCCAATCTAATTAGTTTATCGCTAAACTAATTAGTTTGGATTTTTTTTTAAAAAAAATTTATTAAATTAGTAGCGGTTACACAAATCACCGCTACAGATTAATTATTTTGTAGCGGTCTACCTCAAGAACCGCTACAGAATTTGAATGGTCGTTCATTTTGTAGCGGTTACACATAACCGTGACAAATGTGAAAGAATTGTCGCGGTTGGGGTAGCAGTCTTTATTAAACCGCTACAAAATGATTAATTTTGTAACGGTTACTTTGTTTAATCGCTACGAAACGCGGTTTTTATATTCACTTTTGAAATTCACGCGCTATTGTTCACCTTTTCACCTTTGTACTTTTACTTTTCACATCATGGTTTCTCGGGACAAGGGAAAAGAGAAAGTAGTTGAATCCCGAAAAGGCCTATTAGGGGTAGTAGCGATGAGGAGGCCATAGGAGAGGGCATGGGCCTTTAAATGTCTCCGTTCAGCCCCCTCGAGATAAATGTCTCCCTTCACCCCCTCGGATAAATGTCCCCCTTCAAATTTCCCCTCGGATAAATGTCCACCCACGGCCCCCTCAGGTTGGGAATGAGTTTGATGGGCTCTTTGAAAATGACCCAATCCCAAACCCTGAGACCCTACAAGAGACCGTAGGTGGACAACGAGGCGCAAGTCTGTCACTTGAGGATATCATCAATGGTGATGATGACGAGATCGAGATTGAGATTCCCATAGCGGAGGCGGAGCGGTTTCTCGACGAGGACAACGAGCGGGAACAAGGGTACCCCCGACCGTCGTCTTCTCGTTCCACCAGATTTACGGTGGATATCGAAGGTAAGTATAAGTAGTTTATTAGCAAAAAATAAAATTTAAATTCCTGACGTGTGAAAATTTATGTAAGTACAATACAACAATTTTTTTTATAATTGTGCAGATGAATATGGGAACATCAGTAGGAGGACGCTGGATGTTCACACCCTCAGTTAGGAGAACGGCTACCGCGTGATAGTCCCCTGGAACACGGACACGGACCCGGCCGTCGGCGGTGGTGGTCACTGTTGAACCGATACCCATCACAATTTGGCGGGAATTGGGTATGGTTCCGATCTTTTTCGAGTGGAAAAAGATCCCGAAGGAGACCAAGGACAAGGCGTTTGAGGACGTTGTGCGGGTAAATTGTGGTTAATTTAGTTATCTGTTTCTTAATTAATTATTACTTAATTACTAATTATTTTATGATATAGAATAAGTTTAAACTACGAGCCAACGCAAAGAGGTATGTAAAGTTGAAAATGGGAGAAGCGTGGAAGAGTCGGAGGGGTCGTCTCTACACCCGACGAATGGAGATTCGACTATGCCTCGTAGCAACGATGGAGAACGTCCTAGATGGCGTGGACCCAAATCACTTTGGCGCTTTTGTCCAATATAGGAGGAGTGCGGAGGCACGGTACATTTTTTAATTAATCATAGTTCTTTTTTTTTTTTCTATGAGGGTATTGTATAATTACTCATTTATTTTGTAGGCTCTATCCCGGAGGAACACCGGATCCGGGGCAGCTCAAAGGATCAATCACACGGGTGGATCCAAGACGTTCTTGTGACCTACGGTGAGATGGTATGTTAAAAGTTAAATTAATTTTATGTTTAATTGATTATTTTTTTGTTTTGGAAATAACAAAGTTTATACTCTTTTAACTCTTTCAAAGCAAAAGAAGGCTCGACGGGAGGGTGGTCGGACGGACTATGGGCGGTTGTGGAAACGCACACATAGACACCGTGATGGGACGCCGATCTACGAGGCGACGAGAGGAGATAATAGTAAGTTACAAAAAACTAATAAAATAGTTAATGTTATATATTAAAATTTAATTAAATTGATTGATTAATGTTTTATGAAATATATGCGTCGAGCCGGATTGAGCGAGCCCGGCCAAGAGATACGTCGATCGCAGACCCGGAGTCACGGGGTTACGTTGATCCTACGGCCACATTGAAAGCCGCTTGTGGGCCCGGTCGAGCATCCCGGTCGTGTTAGGGGCTTTGGGCTAGGCGCCGGGCCTAGCATGATGTACCGCAAGGACTCCTCCTCTATCGCCGGGAGGGCCGGCTCGAGTAGGCCACCACCGGAGGCGGTTGATGCGATGATTGCCGAGCGGGTTGCCGTGCGGGTTCTTAGAACGGCTTGACGAGAAGGTTGCCGAAGCGGTTCTTTGCGAGAGGGGCCGAAATGAGGCTAGGACGAGGCGCATGCGGGAGGGTCTCAACGGTTGGTTCGCTAATCGAGAGGACTAGCCGGAAGTCACTTGCCGGGGCCTTGTCAGAGTTGCTACCGAACATACGGTTTCCATCTCCCGAGCCTCCCCTCCATTCATCTTCGAGATTCCCCCACGCCTCCACCGCCTCCCCTCCCCCGTCCGGATGTTGCCGCGATCAAGATGAGGGGTTGTTACCTCTGGGTCGAGCCCACACCGCCCCGAGAGAGATCCCACCGAGACAGGACCTGATCATCGGGCCCTTGATAGTTATTAGTTTTTTTTTGTTTAGTAATTCAGTTTGTACTGTCGGATGTTTGTTGACAATTTTTTTAAATTTAAATATTTGTTATCTTTTTTTTTAAGTCAAAAGGTTTTTTAAATTTAAATTTTATCAAAGAATAAACGGAGTTTATAATTTGTAATAAAAAAGATATGTTAATATTAAACCGAAAAAAAAAAACAAAAGTTAATAAATTTTGTAGCGGTTAAATCCTCAAACCGCTACAAAATATATTTGTCGCGGTTCATCTAGTTAACCGCTACAAATTTGAACTTCAAATTAAAAAATAAGCGCCAAAACTTTCAAACGGTCATCATTTTGTAGCGATTGATGTAGAGGTTAAACCGCGACTAGTTTATGGCGCGATTTTTCAATTCAAATTTGTAGCGGTTCATTAACCACGACAAATTTGAGCTGAAAAATTGTCGCGGTTGATGTCGCGGCGTTGCATTTAAGATCTCAAGTTATGAGATGAAAGTAATTAAACATTGTCTCTACATTAATATACTTTCTTTGCTTTATTTACTACAGATGGATAAATCATGGATCAAGATGCCGCGCAGTTCTCCGAGATATTTAGCGGGATTAAATAAGTTCTTAGATTTCGCCTTCTCTCACGCTAGCGTTAATGGCAAGATCGTGTGTCCTTGTTGTAGATGCAAGTTTAAGAAGTGGCAAACACGAGAAGGTGCTATGGAACATCTTCTTATTAAGCCTTTCCCGAAGCATATACATTCTGGGGTGTTCATGGTGAGGAACGTGGTATGAGATATGGGGATCATCTTCCTCAAACTCACAAGTAGGAAATCAACTGCTACCTCAAGATGATCCGGTTAATGATGCTGTTCGCAATGCTTTTGGTGTTCAAGACGACAACTTCACAGCAAAAGTGCAGGGTCCTGAACCAGTTTTCTACAGGAATGAAGCAGCTCAGGAATTTTTCAGCCTCATGGATGAGAGTGATCGTCTTTTGTATCAAGGTTGTCAGAAATACTCAAAATTATCCTTTCTGATCAAATTGTACCATATCAAGTGCATGTGTGGGATCACTAATAAGGCGATGTCGATGTTCTTTGGAATTACTACGAGATGCTTTCCCCGACGCGGACATTTCCACAACCTTCTACGAGGCCAAGAAGATAATCAACGATTAGGATTGGACTACGAAAAAATCGATGCCCCCCAACGACGCATGCTTTATTGGGGGAGGACGCTCGGAGGGAGACTTGTAAGAAGTGTCACATTTCGAGGTTCGGGACTGTTCGAAGGAAAAAAGCGAAAGAAGAAACCCGCAAAGATTCTAAGGTACTTTCCTTTAAAACATTGCTTACAAAGATTGTTTATGTCGTCTAAGATAGCTGAGCATATAAGGTGGCATGAAGCCGACAAGAACGAAGATGGTAAACTTAGACATCCATGAGATGGTGAAGTGTGGAAAGCGTTCGACTCAGACTTTCTTGATTTCGCGGCGGACCCTAGAAATGTTCGTCTTGCTTTGGCGACCGATGGTTTCAATCCGTTTGGGAATCTTAGCACAAGTTATAATATATGGCCAGTTGTTTTGATACCTTACAACTTGCCCCCTTGGATGTGTATGAAACAAAGCTCCTTCATTATGTCAATGATCATTCCAGGCAAAAAAGCACCAGGAAATGACATCAATGTGTATCTACAACCGCTAATCAATGAGTTGGTGGAGTTGTGGAATGTAGGCGTGGAGACGTATGACGCATACGAGAAGACACTGTTCAACTTGCGTGCGGCTTTGATGTGGACTATCAGTGACTTCCCTGGACTGGGAACATTATCCGGGTGGAATGTGCATACCGGCCTTGCGTGTCCGGCTTGCAATTTTGACTCTAACTCAGTGCGCCTTCCCCACAGTCGTAAGTGGTGCTTCATGGGTCATCGGAGGTTTCTCGATCGTACGCACAGGTTTAGGTTGCAACGCAATTGTTTCAATGGGCAACAGGAAAAAAGAGGACCTCCTCGCATATTATCCGGTGCAGAGATCATAGAGCAGATTGTGGATGTTGATTTTGAGTATGGGAAAAAAGACGATCCAGCAAAGGCAGGGACATAGACATAAGGGCTTCTAGTTCCGCGACCCAACAATGGCGGAAGATAAGCGTATTCTTCGCTCTTCCGTATTGGAAAGATAATTTGCTCCGACACAGTCTGGATGTCATGCACATTGAAAAGAATGTGTGCGACAATGTGTTGCACACGATTATGAACGAACCAGGCAAGTCAAAAGATCATCTTCAAGCGAGGAAGGATTCACGGGAGATGGGGGTTCGTGCGGACGCGTGGCCGGATGAGCATGGCGATTTCAACCGCAAAAATTCACCCCGACAAAACTGAATAAGGAAATCTTCCTCGCCACTTTGAAGAAAATAAAAGTTCCTGACGGGTATTCAAGCAACATTTCACGATGTGTGAACGTACAGGCTCGAAAGGTTACTAGGCTGAAGAGTCATGACTCATATGTGCTTATGCAGCGATTACTTCCGCGGCCGTAAAAATACACCGCCTCTCGATGTGTCGATCGTTTTGGTCGAGCTTTGTACTTTCTTTCGGAAGTTGTGTTCCAAGGTGTTGATCGTGGAGGAGCTCGACCGGCTACAACAAAAATCATTCTTACGTGTGCCATTTGGAGATGATCTTTCCTCCTTCATTTTTCACGGTCATGGTTCACTGACAGACACCTTGTTCACGAAACAAAGCTTTACGGCCCGATTCACTACTACGATGGATGTATCCTATTGAGAGGTACTCTTTTAAAATTAATTACTTCAGCATTATATTACTTCCTAGTCGCATGTTTAACCATTGATGTATCAACATCTTTCCTCATTACTTTATAGGTTTCTTGGGAAACTAAAATCTTACGTGAGGAATAAGGCGTGGCCTGAAGGTTCAATAGCAGAAGGTTATCTTGGGGATGAGGTCTTGTATTTTTGTTCCAAGTACTTTGATGACATTGAGACATCATTCAACCGACCGCCTCGTGTGGACGATTGTCCCGAGCGAGCGAGTCATCGGCTTCGAGTTGTTATTCCCTCGTGTTGGTAAACCAGTTGGCGGATGTGAGAACTTCAAACTCACGGCACTTGAGAAGTTTCAAGCACATAGACATGTCTTGATCAATTGCACTCGAGTTGAACCGTACCTTCAGTAAGGATTGCACACAGATATATATATATATATGTTTCCTAACATTTTATAGGCACATTTCTTGCTCGTCATCGCATGTTTAATTGCAGGGAATTCAGGAGTCATGTGAAGCGTCAGCTAAGGATCCGTACACAGACATCCTCCGAAATTGATAGAAAGGTCCACGAGAGAATTCCGGGGTTGGTTTAGGAGGAGAATAATGAATGACCACAACCCTCACTCACCAAGATTCGAGCTCTCGCAATCGGCCCGTTTGACCACGCCCAAAGATTTACGGCATACAATGTCAATGGCTTCAAGTTTTGCACGATTTCACGAGATCAGTGATTGCTGACCCAAAACTCGGTGTATATGGCACGTTTGGGACGAGGAGTTATGCGAGCGACGAGTGATGGGAACATGCGGTTCGGTGACGTCCGTATTATGGAAAACTGGTTGATGTGGTCGGGATAACTTACCAAGGCCTTTTCTCGTGACGCTGTTCAAGTGTTTGTGGGGACTCACGACTGACGACTTAGGCATCACATCAGTGAATTTCTCCCGGCCTATTCACACTCGTCGGTCGAAATGACGAGCCGTATATTCTTACCTCGAGAGGCCCATCGGGTTTATTATGTCGTCGATGAGAGGCACAGGGATTGGAATATGGTGGTTCATTTAAAGCCTCGGGACCTTTACGACATGGGCGATGGTGAGAACGTCGCGTACGATTGTGAGCCGCTCCAGCCTGCCAGTTTCAAAAACTTTTTCCCAGACGGCGATGACACTTTACCTATAGTTCGGTACGTTTTTTAATATACGCAGTATGAAATTTAAAAATAGCATTTCACAAAATTTTTATATATGTCTTATTCCATATCCAACTCACACGTAACTTTTTATAAAAACTTTCTTTGTAGGGATGCTGATGAAGATTGAGAAGAAAAATTATCACTACTCTTCATTTTCCTTTTGTTTTTTAAAAAAACCCCAAAAAAAAAATTTGTAGCGGTTAATAACCGCCACTAATAACAAAAAAACCGTTGCAAAATGAAACCGCTACAAAAAAATAAAATAAAAAACCGCTACTAAAATAAATCGCTACCAAAAACCGACACCTTAACTTTCTACAAATTGATGCGCCGAGATCAAAATAAATACCCCACCAAAGCACATTCAATATGCTTCGGTTCTCTTTTCTACACGTGTTTTCTCCCCGTTTTCTCTCATATTTTTGCGTTTTCTCAACGAGAGGTGTTTGAATGAGGTAAGTGTCACTCGGCTTGATAAAATCTAGTGATTATCGAAATATTTTTTTTGTTCTATCCTATTGATATTAACTCCTCTTATTTTACGGGTGGATTTTGTCGGATTTTTAACTTTTTTCCTACTTTCACATATTTATTCTTCGATCTACTTTCCCACTTTTTTTCTATAATTCGTTTTATATTAATGAACTCATAAATATTTCTTATTATACTCATATATTCTTTTTGTTTTACATATCTATAGTAATCTTATACAATCGAATATCATATTTTAATATCATTTATTTTTAATAAAAATATAAATGATTAATAAGAATGGTTAAATTTTTTATTTTTTTTTTCAATTTCATTCATCCGTAGCGGTTAACAAAATACAGGCGCAAAAACAAGTTTTCAAACAAATAACGTCAATTGTTGTAGCGGTTTTTTAACCGCTACAAATATAAAAATAAAAATAGCGGCCAAACTTTTTTAAAAAATAATGGCGGAATTATTTGTAGCGGTTTTCGACCTCTACAAATATTTTGGCGGTAAAATTTTTTCCCGATATTTTGGAATATTTAGTAACGGATATATAACCGCGACAAAATTTATTCATTTTGTCGCGGTTTTTATCGCGACTATTGTGCAAATAAGCTTTCGGTTTGGCCTTATATAGTGGCGGTCAACTAAAAAGCCGCTACGATTCTGATAGCGGTTTATGTGGTTGTAGTAGCGGTTTTTTAACCGCTACAAATGTGTTTGTTTCGGTCGATTTTGTAGCGGTTTTTGTAACCGTGACAAATGTTGTTTGTCGCGGCAAAAACCGCTACAAATGCGCGATTTTAACCGCTACTAATGATCCCTTTTTTTATAGTGTGCTTTATATAAATAAGGGTATAGTTGAAAATATATATATATATATATATATATATATATATTGTTATTAACTAATTTTAACTGTTTTCTTATTGTTTGAATCTTATATTAAGAGATGGAGAGGATATGGCAAGAGCAGCGACGTGTAACACGATTGAATTTGATTAAGCGATTGACTTTTGCTTTTTGTAGGGCCCGGTGGGCCAAAGTCCGTACAAAGGTGGCATCTCGACTCTTTAAATAAAAGACTCTGAAGTTTCCAAAAGTTATTCCCCATTAGGAGAGATCACGAGTTTATGACCTGAACGTACGGCTGAACCAGATTAACATGTGATTATTATTAACCACGTACAGTTTAATACTCATAGTTAAAACAAAACCAAAAAGGAGGCTTCAGTTCCCAAGTGCCATGTGCTCTGTCGCTACTTCTAATCTATATCCTTCTCTCTTCCTTTCTTTCTTTTCTCACTCATCTTTTTCACACTCATGTTCCGCGCCACGAAGCACCTCAAACAAAAAAGCATCAATATGCATGTTACCCATTTTTGTGAATTTCACTCTTCATAATTCTCTTTTTTGGACTTCCCACTACACAAATAGCGCGCGCACACACATATATACACTCCATCTGATTCAAAATATAAGAGTCAAGTACATACTCTACATTTATCAAGAAGTTAATTAAAGCAATAAATATGCAAGATATCTATTTTTTCCCTAATATACTCTTATTTATTAAGGGAATAAGTAAGAGAGTTAACAAATGGAAAAATTAAAAAAAAAAAAGGAAAAAGGAAAAAAAGAGAATTTAAGGGAGAAGAATGATGCGAGAGAGTAGGATAAATTTTGAAAAAAAAATTAAATACAAAGACAAGGGCAAAGTGGGTTTACAAAAAACCACACCCTGTCACAAGTTTAAGTCTTATATTTTGAACTAAAGGGAGTATGTGTCAACATACATAGTCACATAATATAGTTTGTTTTCTAGTTGTTGCTTCTAATATTCTTTTGCCTTTTTTTTTTCCCCCCTTTTCGGCTAGCCACTGAACCATCTCTTTGGGAGAATAACTTGATAAGCAAGCAAAATGGGGCCAATAAAGTATATCATCATTCTCTTTGCTGAACAGTATTTAAACAACGAACAATATCACTAGCTAAGCTATCACTGGATATTGATTAGCTCAGAAGTGGAAACAAACCAACTAAAGCCATGGGGGAGTACGAGAGCAAACCGAAGAAACTATTCTCATGTGCCATGAAAGGAGAATGGGACGATGTCATTCAATTGTACAGAGATAATGTGAGACTTCACAATGCCAGAATCACTCGCTCAGGACAGACTGCGTTGCACATAGCAGTCTCTGATGGGAAGGAGCATGTGGTGAAGCAGATGCTCGACGTCATGTCGCAGCAAGACCAACCTGAACTTGTAAGGGCTCTGCAAACTCCTAATCATAGAGGCAACACTGCCTTGCATCTAGCGGCTTCAATAGGCAATGCTACTATATGTCGCATAATTGCCAGCGTGGAGGCTACCTTAGTGGATGACCGTAACGATGACGGCGAGACGCCTCTCTTCTTGGCCGCTCTCCATGGCAGAAAACAAGCTTTTCTTTGTCTTCATGACATCCGAAATCCTAATATCACTCCTCCTCCTCCTCCTCCTCCTTCCCCCGTGTATGTTAACTGTAGACGGAATAATGGTGACACTATCCTTCACTGTGCTATGAACGGTGACTACTTTGGTACGTATTCATTCATTCACTCTCAACTTTTTAATTTCCACTGGCTAGCTTCTACAGGGAAATTTACCAAAATAAGGGGAAAAAAGTACAAATATTTCCCAAAATAACGTTATCAAACACATCGTCGGGATCGCGTCACAACCGACACCATTGGGCAGTGGCGTCGGTTTTCCAATTAAATATATATTGAATTGGACACCAGGTGGCGTCCATTTAAAAAAACAATTATAATTATATTTAAATAATAATAATTCTAATTAATTATAAATAATAAAAAGAGTAAAGACTAAATTAATTTACTAATTATTAGTCTTGTATCCTGAGATTTATAATAAATTTTGAATATTTTAATTTTATAATTATTAAGTAAAATTATTATTTATAATTAAGTAGAATTATTATTTATAATTTTAAATATAATTATAAAATTATATTTTGAAAAAAAAAAAAAATTTGAATTGACACCAAGGCGTCAATAATGGACGCCACAATTGTGGCGTCAATTAATTGATGCCACTTGTGATTGTATTAGTTAGGTAATTCTTTTCTCAATTGCTTCAATCCGGAACATTTTTTTTAAAAAAAATTCTTATTTAATTTTGGTAAATTTCCCAGTAAATTAATTAGTCAACTGGTAGGTTTGACTACCTTATTTTGGGAAATATTTTCTAAAGTCTTTATGTCTGGTACTTTTTTTCCCCTTATTTTGGTAAATTTCCCGCTTCTACATTGTACTCCTCTAGTCCTTTCTATAAGAGCCTTAAATTTAAATTTTCTTGAATCTTTTTATAAGATCTCACTTGGGATTAGCTAAACCTTTAACGTGTTTTTATTATTTTTGCCCCCAATTAATTATATTCTCTCTCCTCATCTTTTTCCATACTATAGTATTCTTTTTCATACTTTTTTCTCATTATTACTCTATCTCCTTAAATTGCACCTTATAAATAAGTGTATACTTAAAAAAACAAATATTTCATTTCTTACATATGTATTACTTTTAACCAATTTAACTCTTTTCTTAAAAGGCTCAATTAGGATATCCAGCTCTTATGAAAAAAGAGTGGAGGGGCATTGTTTATTCTAAATCAACTATAACATCATTTAATTAATGCTATGGTCTCTGTGTGTGTAGATCTTGCGTTTCAAATAATTCATCTGTATAAAGACCTTGCGAATTGGGTGAATGAGGAAGGCTTGTCTCCTCTGCATTTGCTGGCATCAAAGCCTCATGCTTTCAAAAGTGGAAGCCGCCTTGGACGAATAGAAACCATCATTTATCACTGTATGTAGCCATTTAATTTTTGTCGTGCATGGAAAGCCTATTTGAATACTCGGCATGATGTTAATAATATATGCACACCATGTTTGTTGTTTTGTCTGTGTTGAAGGTATATATGTTGAGAAGCTAAAGGCAGAAAATCCAGCACCTGAACATGAGACACGCCCAATTAGTGCAGACGACAGTGATAGCCATCCCTGTCCTGACAACTACAACACATGGTGGTATGTTTTCTCGCTAATAAGAAAAGCGGTCATTGTCGGTATATATATAAATTTACATTCCAATCTTACACCATTTACATAAAATTTTTCGTTCGATGCCCTAGCTAAGAACTTTTACTCTATAAGAATTTTTTTTGTCGTAGTTATAAGGCACCTCATTAAATTTGTTATACAATTTTACTTTTTATTTATTATACTATTGATTTTATTCTACTGGGATATAATTTATATTAAATAAAGATGAAGTTGAAAAGTTATTGAATTTTATGATAAAATTAGTGAAGTTTAAGGTTTTTTTTTTTTTTTTTTTTCGCGTATGATATGCTAGAAGTGTCTTATAAATAATACATGAGAAGCATCTTATTATTGTGTTTTCAATTTCCAGTAGCAACGCCAGCGTGCAAATTTGATGAGGAAGATCCCAGAACGGCAGGCCGGGCAAATCCATTATTTCCAGTTAATTACGCAACCTGTTGCAATTTGATCAGGTTCTTTTATCTGGTACTTATGACAATTTTGGGGAAAGGTATAATATATGCTTATTTAAGTTCGACACATTTCTCTAAAAATAAATGATGGCGCACGACACTTATAATTTATATATGCTTCTAATATATGTTTTAAATTTTCTCCAGGATCTGAGCAATTGAGGAATATACATCGACAAAAGGAGACCCATACTTGGTCTGTCCAGATAGTCAAAAAACTTCTTCAGAGCGCTTCCACGTATGAGTACGAGGACGATGGGAGAAAGCCTCAAGATGACGAAGGCTGTAATACGACGTCGTCAGAGGATACCACCCTTGTCACATCAGTCAAACCTGGCAGCACCCAAGGTCAAAGGTAAAAGACTAACGTTATATGAAGATCTATATGTGTTCTCACAAGAAGCATTGTTGATTAAATGTGATTATAATTACGTGATTGACATTTAAACTGTGCGGAAAATGAGCAACTTACTAAAATAATTACCAAGATGACTCCAATATTGGTGGCTGCAAAGAATGCTGTGAATATGGAAACAAAATAGAGAAAATTGTGGAGTTATTAGCAATAGACAAAGGTAAAAAAAAACTAGCATTTTACTCTCTCTGTCCTTAGTATAAGACATATTTGAAGAGTTGGTATTGGTCTTAAATACAAAACATAGTTTTTATATTTTTCAAATTTTTTTTTCCTAATTCACCCCTATTTATGCTCCCTTAATAATAATCAAAAAGGAGAAGGAATGAGGAAATAAAAGAAGATGATTATGGTATTTTAGAATATATATATATATATAATTAACTAATTTAACCAACTTACGTTATCACAAGAAGCATTTCATGATTAAGTGTAATTGATAATTACGTGTTTGACATTTTAAAACTGTGCAGAAGATGAGCAACTTCCTAAAAGGAGGAGCATGGAGACTCCTATATTAGTGGCTGCAAAGAATGGAGTGATGGAAATAATAAAGAAAATTGTGGAGTTATTTCCGGTGGCTATTCAAGATATGAATGAAGAAAAGAAGAACATGGTGTTATTAGCAGTAGAACACAGGCAACCTCACGTGTTTGAATTCTTGATGGAGAAGAATATTTACAAGGAGAGCCTATTCCATCAGGTGGACAAAGATGGAAACAGTGCGTTGCATTTGGCTGCCACACTTGGTGAATACAAGCCCTGGTGAAGCCCTTCAAATGCAATGGGAACACAAGTGGTACAAGGTACGTAATAACAAGTTTTCTGTAAATAACTTCTCATTCATCTTCACGTGTGTATCGATTTATATATACATATTGTTTTTTCTAAAGTACTCCTTCCGTTGCTTAATACTCACTTCGTTATAGTTGACTTATTTTGAGAGAGAAAAAAAAAACAATAAATTAATTTTAAAATTTTAAAATTTTTATTTTTTTCAAACTAATTTGTATGACTTATAAACTGATATAAAATATAATGATACATGTACAATATATGTCATGATTAGTTAATTTATTTAATTTCTTTAATGTTTCTAGAAAAAATAAAAAATCAGTTGGCTCTTATATGAAGAATCTGAAATAGTATAACTTATATTTAACTAGTTTGATTGGATTAAAGAAGTTATTTAATATAACATATATTTTCTAAAACAACATAATTGATTATCTTCCTTAATCCCTTCCCCTTCTTGATTGTTGAGAAAACATCAATAAAGATAAATTACAAAAATATTAATAAATATTAAAAAAAAAATCTTATATTTAGAACAAATACCAACTCTCTTACTTAATATGGCATACGTTGAGAAAGCGGAGGAGGTATATGAATTCTGATAATATAAATGTAATTGCTGATGCAGTTTGTGAAAGAGGCAATGCCACCTGATTTCTTTGACCGATACAACAATAAGAACAAAACTTCAGATGCTGTCTTCACCAAAACTCACAAGGACCTCACAAAAAGTGCCGCCGAGTGGCTAAACAAAACCTCAGAATCATGCTCGGTGGTGGCGGCACTAATTGCCACGGTGGCCTTTGCCACAGCAGCCACCGTGCCCGGCGGAGTCAAACAAGATAGCGGCCACCCAACACTTGAAGATGAGCTAGAGTTCCAAGTGTTTGCCATCGCATCACTCGTAGCCTTGGGCTTTTCTATAACAGCCATGGTCATGTTCCTATCTATACTCACTTCTCGATTTCAAGAGCAAGACTTCAACAAAAACTTGCCCAGGAAGTTACTGGTTGGTTTGACTTCGTTGTTCATGTCGATAGCTTCCATGTTGGTGTCATTCTGTGCTGGACATTTCTTCGTGCTCAAGGATGAACTTCACTATCTTGCTCTTCCAATATATGTGGCGACTTGCCTCCCTGTAACCCTTTTTGTGTTGGCACAATTTCCACTCTACTTTGATCTTCTCTGGGCTACCTTTACTCATGTTCCACAACGAAGTTACAGGCCCACTTGACTCCAACGCTGATTCGAATAGTGTGTGAATTGAACATACACTCGAAGAAGTCTAGCTACAACAGGAATGTGCGTGCTTTTATTGACTTATATTTGTAGGAACTTATTGAAGTGTGTTGGATGTAATTTAATATTTTAAGGTGGTTGAATAATATCTAATGAAGTGTGGCTTCAAGTGTATGTACAACTCATGCATTCTTTTTTGAGCTACGAACAAAAAGGAATGATGACTTGTAATACAAAATGAAGGTAATGGATTGCTATTTATTTCATAAATTGAAGATTTGAAGGTTGTATTCAAGAATTTGCCTAACCTTCACTCGCGGTCCTAATTAAACAATGGTTGTGTGACTTTAAATTCTTCCTTAACTAACCCTGCATGAAGGTTGTGTTCAATATAGCTTCAGGTAGCTAGTTTGTTCCGTTTCTGAGCTCATTACTATTTACTTGTTCCTAGCTAGCTAGGGATCCATATCATATCGTTTCAATACTGACGAGGAAGATATTACATTGGCCACAGTTTATTTGCTGGGTTATCAAGTTATTCCCAAACCAGATTGTGTCAGTGCATCGAATCCGTACGGGGCTTGCCAAAAAGGAAAAAATACTCCGTCCCTCATATGTAAGACAAAATTGATTTTTTTTTAAAAGATATTAAGAAAGCTAATTAAATTACTTTAAAATATTTATATTTATCTTCTCTTTTTTAAATTATTTTGCTTAACTTATAAACCTATATATATCTAAGGATACATAACATATGATATACTCCTCCTAGGTTAAATATAAGACAAAGTTGACTTTTTTTTAGAGATTAAATAAACTAAATAAATTACTTAATTATATCATATATTAGGCATCCTTAGATTATATATCAGTTTATTAGTCAAACTAGTAACCTTGAAAAAAAAATAAAAATAAAAATACTTTGAAGTAATTTAATTGGGTTCTTTAATCTCTCCAAAAACCCCAATTTTATCTTATATTTAGAATCCGAAGGAGTATTAAATAAATTATTTAACTTCTTTAATCTCTTTAGAAAATTTAACTCTGTCTTATACTTAAAATTAAAATCGGAAGGGAGTATTATAGCTGGAGAATATATTGCAAGTGAATAATATAGAAGGGATTGCAAAGGATGTGTAGGAAGAACGAAGCATTGCGCCACTGGTCTTCTTTTCTTTTTCTTTTTTTTCTTTTTAGTATGGATTGTGTTTCTACCTTTAAAAGTTTAACTCCACACGGTTTGCACGTTCCCTCAGCTTTATAACGGGCCTGCGCCAATAACTTCTTTTCTTTAAAAAAAAAAAAAATTAGATTTCTCATTTTTACGCAAATAAGTTTCAAAGACAAAAATTAAATAATGTTAAAAACATAAAATTAAACTCTAAAGTCTGTTACTGGCCAAAAACTCTCAACTCTGTTGGCCTTAAAAACTCTAAACTGAATAATATAAATACGTGTCCATTAAAAAAAATACATTTTTTTCAAATCCAAATTTTAAAATAAAATTTTAATATTATCTAGTCCTCATTTTCATCATTTAAAAGTAAAATAGTAAAATATACGAATTTTGAAAAAAAAAAAAAAAAAGGGGAGAAAACAGGCTTAAATGGATAACCTGAGAATGAACCTATTATCTCAAGGCTTGTAAATCTTGGGCCCACGGATAAAAAAGAGTAATTCTGGGCCCAAAAGCCAACCCAACAACCCGCTGGAGCTCGACCCTATGGGGACTAGGGTGCATAAGTTCGTTTTCCCCATAAAAAACAAAGGGTAAAGGTGCAAAATACACCTATGCTTTATCCTCGGAGCGTCCACACCACGTGCTTTTTTTAAGTCCAAAAATACACATGTACTTTCAAAAAGAGTGCAAAACTACCACAGCCGTTACATAGCATTAACTGGCGTTACTAACAAAGGGAAAATACCAAAATGCCCCTTAACTAAAAAAAAAACCTAAAGAATGACAAGAACGATTTGTCGTCACAATTTTTAAGAATGGAAAAGATCAGACTCGTCATCATTATTTGATCATCACTGAGAAACCCACAGCGCTCAATCCTTTATAAGAACATCATTCAGTCCTCAAAATCAATTTTTTAAAGAAATCGAAAACTAGAAACAAAAGAATATCGAAGGACAGAAGAAAAAACCAAGACAACAAAGCCTCACTCAAAAAAAAAAAAAAAAAAAAAATCATCACCTATATTAATCGAGAAGTTCAAAACGGATGAAGGAGTGAATTCCTCTAAGACAAATGCCTCGATTTGTCGTCACAATTTTTATGAAAAGATCGGACTCGTCATCATTCTTTGATCATCATGGAGAAGAACACATTAATCAATCCTCAAAATCAAATTTGAAAACAAAACGACCTCGGAGGAAAGTAGAATACAAAGAATGGAACAAAAGAACTCGGATGAGCCTCAAAGAATAAAACTTTCATACCTGCTACGCAAAAGCTACAAAGGGAATTATGTGATGGCGGACTATACTTCTGGCTTCTATTTTATAAGCGATGAGAAGGCATTAGGGTTTCTGCGATTGTCAAGGAAGACGCCGTCGGCAGGTCTCAATTGAAGACTGGGAAAACAGGGCCCACGTAATCGTCAAGGAAGACGCCGTCGGCAGCTTGGAGGGGTCGGTGGCGACGGCGGGGCAGCAGAGGAATCAGACGACCGAAGAATGTGCCGAGATCAGAGAGAATGAGGATTTAGGCATTTTGCACTCAGAGATTGGGGAAAGCATTGTTGCGGGATGGGATACCCATGGATCAGAGAGAAGCAGGAGTGATGGATCAGAGATTGGGGAAAGTGAGGGTATTAAAGTCAATTAAATTATTTAGGCATTTTTATTATTTTAATATGTGTGGGCCCCACGTGAAAAAGTAACGGTAGTTTATAGACTCTGACGGAGCTGGTAGTTTTGCATTCTTTTTGAAAGCATATGTGTATTTTTGGACCTAAAAAAGCACGTGGTGTTGGACGATCCTGGGAGTAAAGTACATGTGCATTTTTGCACCTTTACCCAAAAACAAACAAAAGAAATTTGTATATAAGGATATTTTAGTAATTGAGTATGTATTTTGTGAGATTTTTTTTTAAGAAAACACTGATAATATCTTGTCTTTCCAGATGGATTGGGCTGGATTTGGTTTTGACAGAATGACCGCGCGTAGGCCGGCTTTGCGGGCCGATGGTTTTGGATGCATCATGTGTAGACCATGACTGACCTGAGACTAGGCGGAGAAGAGGCAATAGGCTCCCGAGGTGACACCGGTGACAGAGACGACGGTGCAAGAATTTTAAGCTTCTGTGTCGAAGACATTTCCTCAGCTTCTATTAGCTGAACCATTTACTCACTCAAGTAACGACCAATATGGAGATTCCTCATCTAAACCGCCTCGCCCAACATTCCTCTTGGACAAGAGCTTACACTAGCATGAGGTGATCTTTCTCTTCTTTACCATTCTCTGCATCTGCAAGCATCCTTCAATGTCTTTTAAACAGCATGCTCCCGTCTGTGTAATATACACCTTTTCTGCTCTCCAACCAAGAAATTTAACAATGAGGCCCAACAATTATGGGCGTAAATTTCCCGAGAGTAGCTCTCTCTCTTTCCTGTTAGGCCTTAGATACTAGAGACATGAGATATATTGGGGACTTGACATCACTTTTCTGCCCCCAACACGGGTCTTTTTACTTTGATATTAATATATTAGTGTATGTTGTTAGAATAACAGATTTGTTGAAATATTGTTACATGTAAATAGTTTGTTTAGAGATTTCTAGAATAGTTGAGATTATGTACGATTACTTATTTGTGTCTATATATAGGACACTTGTATCAAGTATCATTTCAAGAAATAAGATTCTGAATTCTATTTTCCTCTTCTTCCTAAATCACTTCATGGTATCAGAGCGGGATAGTATTTGACATCCCGATTTTCTTCTCAAATTTTTTTTTCACTTGCTTCCGCCATTACTGTGTTCTCTGACAACTTGACAGATTTTTCCTTTTTTTTTTTCTTTTCGACTTGCTTCACGTGATCCCCGAGCAGTTTGTTCCCTTACTTTTCTAGACTTTGCTTTTCATGACTTCTTGTCTCATTTTCCTTTTTCACTTTACCTTTACTTTGATCCTAAAATGGCAACGAATTCGACGGAAACTTCTACCGGCATCATATCTCCAATACCGATTACTGTTCTTCAGGATATCTCCAATCCTTTATACCTTCACCCTAACGAGAATCCATCCTTGATTTTGGTTTCTCCGATTCTCACCGGTGGAAATTATCATTCATGGGCTAGGGCTATGAAGATGGTATTAATGTCGAAGAACAAACTTCAGTTCATCGATCGTTCACTTTCAGTTCCACAAGCTTTAGATCCGACGTTCTCAGCTTGGCAACGCTGCAATATGATGGTGCTCTCTTGGATTACACGCTCGATCTCGCCGTCTCTTGCACAGAGTATTCTATGGATTGATCGTGCGAGCGATGTATGGGATGATTTGCAAGCTCGGTTCTCTCAAAATGATGTGTTTCGCCTGGCAGATTTGCAAGAAGACATTCAGAACTTGCGCCAAGGAGATCTTACTGTGAATGATTATTTTACAAACCTTAAGATCTTGTGGGATGAATTTTTGATATATAGACCAGTTCTTTCCTGTTCATGTTCGTCTAAGTGTTCTTGTGGAGTTTTGGACGTTTACAAAAACACTTAGATCAAGATTATGTCATTCGATTTCTCAAAGGATTGAGTGATAGGTTTTCTTCGGTTAAATCGCAAATCATGCTCATAGATCCATTACCTACGATTAACCGAGTATTTGCCCTGGTTCAACAACAAGAGCGTGAATTAGGCTTTCCTAGGTTTCGGATGCTACTACTCTTCTTTTCTAAGTCTACTACTCCACGTCCCCGTTTTTGGACCACCTAAGTCGAATTCATCGATTTCTAACAAGCGGTGTACCTCTTGTGGTAAATACAAGCACACTGAAGCTACGTGCTATAGAAAGCATGGCTTTCCACCGGGATTCAAATTCAGAAATGCATCGGTTAATGCAGTTTCGTCTGAGAATGTGATTAGCTCTCACACCACTGAGCCAGTTAGGGTTGCTAATTCTTCTTATGGATTCACACCTGAACAATTTCGAAAATTTGTTGGCCTTGGTTAAGACTGATAATTCTTCTGTTCAACCCTCGGTCTCACAATCCTTAGTGTCTGTGAATCATGTTTCGACTAATGGTATGCCTTTTATATGTTCTGTTTCATCGTTTTCACTCTGGATTATTGATTCGGGAGCTTCGATCATGTCTCGTGCTAATCTCTCTTTCTTTGCATCTTATAAGCGCATACCACCAATTTCAGTCAATCTTCCTGATGGTACAAGGGTATTAGCTTCTTATAGTGGCATTGTTCGTTTTTCAGATATTTTTGTGATTCAGGATGTTCTATATGTCCCGAATTTCCATTTCAATTTAATTTCAGTTTCTAAACTCACTAAATTTCTTCCTTGTTTTGTTTCCTTTCAGAGATTACATTGCCACATCAGAATCCTTCCTTCAGAGAGGATGATTGGTTCAGCTAGTGTCATTGAAGGGTTATACATCATGAATCAAGCGATACGGTTCCTCTACCTTAGTCAATAATGTTTCGACTACGTTAATCAGTTCCTTTTGATCTTTGGCATTTTAGATTAGGCCATTTATCCAAAAATGCTTTACATACCATTCGAAACAATATTCGATGTATCTTTTACTCCTTCATTTCAACTCGTTGTAATGTTTGTCACTTTGCCAAGCAACGAAAGTTGTCTTTTCCTGTCAGTACTAGTGCTTCTAATAAAATGTTTGGATTGGTTCATATGGATATATGGGGACCATATCATTTACCTTCTTCATGGCCATAAATATTTTTTAACTATTGTGGATGATTTTTCCCGATATACATGGATTTACTTGCTTAAAAATAAATCGAAGTTCGGCCTTATATTCAATCTTTCATTTCTTTGGTGTCTACTCAATTTAACACCTCTGTTCAGATCATTCGTTCTGATAATGGTCTGGAGTTTCAGATGACAGATTTTTTTTGCTAAAAATGGAATTATTCATCAAACCTCATGTCCTGAAACTCCGAAACAAAATGGTCGAGTGGAAAGAAAACACCAACATATTCTAAATGTTGCTAGAGCTCTTTTATTTCGTGCTCATATTCCTAAGATATTTTGGTCTTATGCACTTACACATGCAATTTATCTCATTAACCGACTGCCTACTCCACTCTTAGGAAATAAAAGTCCTTTTGAAATGCTCTACAATCAGCTTCCTGATTTTAGCTTATTGAAAGTTTTTGGCTGTCTCTGTTTTTCCTCCACTCTTTTGCAAAATAGAAATAAATTTGATTCAAGCGCTCACAAATGCATTTTTCTTGGATATAAGGTGGTACTAAAGGATTTGTTACCTTAAATTTGCTTACTCGTCAAATTCATGTTTCTCGCCATGTATATTTTTATGAATAAATTTTTCCTTTTTGCACTACTGATTCTGTGAATTTCCCACATTCAATTTCTTTACCACAAGAAACTCCACCACTTGACTATTCTGATCTGCCCTTTGCTCCTGTTTCCCCTGATTTACCTTCTCCTATTCCCTCTTCCCCTATTGATTGTTCTCTCCCTTTACCACGCCGATCCACTCGCCTTCATCGCACACCCACCTATCTGTATGATTACCATTTCGCTCTTCAATGTGCATCTGTTGTACCAGATTCTTTGGAGGAAGGTATCTATCATCCTCTTTCTCATGTTCTTTCTTATCATCATCTTTCCCCTTTATGTCATAGTTTTGCTTGTTCTATTTCTACCGATGATATTCCTAAATCATATTCTAAAGCTATTAAACATGAGGGTTGGAAAAATGCTATTCAGTCTGAACTTGAGGCTTTACAGCAAAATCAAACATGGGTGATAACTGATTTACCTCCCGGTAAGCGCCCAATTGGTTGTAAGTGGGTTTTTGCCAAGAAATATAACTCAGATGGTACTCTTAATCGGTATAAAGTTAGACTTGTTGCTCAAGGTTTTACACAAGTTGAGGGAATTGATTATAACGATACATTTTCTCCTGTTGCTAAATTGACAACCTGCCGATTATTACTTGCTCTTGCACTTTGCCCATAATTGGCATTTGAAGCAACTTGATGTCAATAATGCTTTTTTGCATGGAGATCTTGATGAGGAAGTCTATATGTTGCCTCCTCCCGCTTTAACAGTTTCTTCTCTTGGCCAGGTTTGCAAATTACAGCGGTCTCTTTATGGCCTTAAACAGCCAACCGCCAATGGTTTTCTAAACTGTCTAAGGCTCTTTTTACTTGTGGATATCATCAATCCCAAGCTGACCATTCTCTGTTTCTTAAGAGTTCTTCTACTTCCTTTATTGCCCTATTGATCTATGTGGATGGTATCATTATTAATGGGATTGATTTAGCTGAAATTGACCATATTAAGGCATATCTTGATGATTGCTTTAAGATTAAAGACCTTGGTGATGCTAAATATTTTCTTGGCTTAGAAATTGCTAGGAGTTCTACTTTTGGAATTTCTCTCTCGGCGTAAATTTGCTCTGATTTGTCATTCGATTCTGGTTTTTTAGATTGTAAACCAGCCAAAACTTCTATGTCTCGAAACCTGAAGCTCTTTGTTGATTCTGGTGTTCCTTTAATTGATGGGTCACACTATAGGACTATGGTTGGTCGCCTTTTATACCTGTCTAACACTCGGCCAGATTTATCTTTTGTTGTCCAGCAGTTAAGTCAGTTTGTCCAGCACCCCACTGATCTGCATTTACGGGCCCTTCATCATGTGTTACGATACCTTAAGGGTGCCCCTGGCCGTGGGCTTTTCTTCCCTGTTACATCTACTGTTAAGCTTAATGCTTTTAGTGATTCGGATTGGGCTGGTTGTTTGGATACTCGTCGTTCTATTACCGGTTTTTGCAGTTTTCTTGATCAGGCCTTGATTAGATGGCGTTCTAAGAAACAACCCACTGTTTCTACCTCTTCTTCCGAGGCTGAATATAGAGCTTTGGCTGCCACTACATGTGAATTACAATGGCTTTGTTATTTGTTGCGTGATTTTGGACTTCCCGTTTCGGGTCCTGCTTTTTATACTGTGATAATCACTCAGCTAAACACATTGCAGCTAATCCTACTTTTCATGAACGCACCAAGCACTTGGACATCGATTGTCATATTGTTCGTGAGAAGCTTCAACAAGGCATTATTCATCTTCTCCCAATTAAATCTGAAGATCAACTTGCAGATATTTTTACTAAGGCTTTACCACCTTCTTCTTTTTGTACACTTCTTACCAAGCTGGGTATGATTGACATACATGCTCCAGCTTGAGGGGGGGTATTAGTGTATGTTGTTAGAATAACAGATTTATTGAAATATTGTTACATGTAAATAGTTTGTTTAGAGATTTCTAGAATAGTTGAGATTATGTACAGATCACTTATTTGTGTCTATATATAGGACACTTGTATCAAGTATCATTTCAAGAAATAAGATTCTGAATTCTATTTTCCTCTTCTTCCTAAATCACTTCATAATATGCCCCTGCAATTTACAAGCACTTGAAAAACCAAAGCACTAAACTGGAATGTTTTAAAAGGATTAGATGCTCAGTAGATGGGATGATGACAAAGTGAAGGTAATAAGACTAGAGTTATAGAAAAGATCATAATGAATATGCTAGGAGCCAGCATTAGACGATGCTAAATTCATTTTAGGAACATTCGGAGGTGATTAAGTTGCAGTTATACCAGCTACAATCTCATGTAAGTGATGTTCTTAAAAATCGGTTCATAGTTACTGGAGCTCACAGTATATGGTTAAAATATATGTGGAAGTGGTACTCTCTAAAGGTTGTAAATTAATGCCGGCCAAAGGCACTTATGTAAAGGTTAAGATTCCTCTCCGCTGATATGGAATCTCAGGTTGTGGAATAAGACCTCATTATTTGTCAGTGTGGAATATTTTACCAAGTCTTAAATACTCAACCCACCATGACTAAATAGCACGATTGTGTCATTATGTTTCAAAGAAGTACAATGGAAGATGTGTGGGCCCACCTTTTGCTTCTATATTTTATTACTTTTTCTGAATGTCATGTTATACTTATTTGATTTTTTTTGTTAATTCACATCAGGACTCAACTTCATCATATTGCAAAGGTTTTCTTTTGCCAGGCAAGAAATGGTAAGCATCTATTTGCTGACTTTAGAATTGTGACTGAGGTTTGGTTTTAAATCTATTAAGTAGAATCCATTTATATATTGATCTTTGGTACAGATGGGTCATTAAAGTCGGTGCCTCCAACCATGTTAACAGCAGAAAAGCAAGAAGCAAAGGCTGTATTAAGTATTAACTGCTTTCGAAGAAACAAGGCTTGAGTAATGCAGTTGCAGCAAGAACCATCAACAAATCAGATGTGTCCATCGATTACCTTGTATCAAAGATTCACTCTGAACATAAATCTCGGTACCTCGTAGGTTCGATTGCGACATTGTTTAGTTTTGCACTTTCATATCTTTTTTAGTTCCATTTAGTCCTAATAATCACAGTCTCTTTGACATGAACAGGAAGAGAACTTACAACTCTTGAGTTTAGAGATGCTTTGATTCCTTATCTTGAATCCCTTTTTAAAGAATAAGACATTTCGATGGATTTTGTGAAAGCTATCCAAACCCTCCTGTCAAGGAAAAGCCTACAGCGCCAATTTCTATCCCTAGTTCATTGGTGGAATCGAAGAAGATGAAAGCGATCTCTCGAGTGAGTGAGATAGACCCAGCTGGCAAGCTTCGTCCTCATTTTGTCTATCTATTGGAGCTTGGCATGAGTATTGAGCAAATCAAGAGTATCACTCGAAAATTTCCCTCCTTTTCCTATTATAGCTTAGAAGGAAAAATCAGACCAGTTGTTGAGTTTCTTTTAGAACTTGGAGTTTCAAAAGAAGACATTCCCATCATTCTCACTGAAAGGCCTCAATTATGTGGTATCAGTCTCTCTGAGAATCTCAAACCCACCATGAAGTTCATGGAAACCTTGGGTGTAGACAAGAAGCAATGGGCAAAGGTGATATACAGATTTCCAGCTCTTTCAACTGATAGCAAGCAAAAGGTGAAAACAAGTATAGATTTCCGCTATGAAATAGGTCTCAGAGGAAACATAGGTAAGATCCTAACTCGCTTCCCCAACATCATCAGTTACAATGTGGAAGACAAGCTAAGACCAACAGCAAATTACTTTCGTTCCTTGGGAGTTGATGTTAGCGTTCTTCTATTTCGATGTCCACAAAATTTTGGTCTTAGCCTTGAGGCCAATCTAAAGCCTGTGACCCAGAATTTTTCTTAGAGAAGGGATACACAGTGCAGGAAGTTGGGACCATGATTTCAAGATATGGATCATTGTATACATTTAGCTTGGCTGATAACTTGATTCCAAAATGGGAATTCTTTGTGACCATGGACTACCCCAAACCAGAGCTGGTTAAGTTCCCTCAGTTTTTTGGTTGCAGTTTGGAAGAGAGGATTAAACCAATATATGCTCGAATGAAAGAGTGCAGTGTGAGGCTGCTGCTGAACCAGCTTCTGTCTCTGTCAAGTAGTGACTTTGAGGAGGCCTTGAAAATGAAAATGAAGAAAAATCAGCTTGACGAGGATTCTAGTTGTAATGCCAAACATGGTCAACCACCCAAGGAAAAATGAAGGCCTGGACTGTGTAATCTGTAGTATTTAAGAATTGGAGAGTAACAGATGTCTAACCTCGTGTATGTTTTAGTTTTACAGCATTGTGGCTTCATACTCCTGAATTCGAGCTGTATTGATTGCAGCCTCATTCTTAGGTTTTGAATGTCAAAACCATTCTTGTAAAATATATCAAATCGTTTCTATGTCCATACATTAGGTGGTTCTACTTGTTTTGATGGACTTGATTGTGCTCTTGTTGGTTTTGGAAGTGTTAGGTTGCCTTGCCTGGATTATTTGGTTTCGTGTTTTCACTTGGGTCGATCTTTTCCTTAGTTAACTAAGCATGCATGAAGAATGACACTAATTAAATGGTTACATATGATAAATGATTGTTTCCATCCGTCTAAGGCGGCTTCCGCTTCTGAAAGCACAAGGCTTTGATGCTAGCAAATGTAGAGGAGACAATCCTTCCTCATTCACCAAATTCGCTAGGTCTTTATACAGATGAAGTATTTGAAATGCAAGATCTGTATAGCATAGCATTAATTAAATGATGTTATAGTTTATTATAGAATCAACAATAGTGGAGAAGTTAGGTAGAGGAAAGAGTTGACAATGAATATAATGAATTTATACGTACCAAAGTAGTTACCCTTGATAGCGCAGTGAAGGATAGTGTCACCATTATACCTTCTATAGTTACCATAGAAGGGAGGATCACTAATGCCAGCGTTTCGGATGTTATGAAGACAAAGAAAAGCTTGTTTTCTGCCATGGAGAGCCGCCAAGAAGAGAGGCGTCTCGCCGTCAACCTTACGATCATCCACTAAGGTAGCCTCCGCGCTAGCAAGCATGGTACACATACTGCCACTGCCCAGGGAAGCCGCCAAATGAAAGGCAGTGTTGTTTCTATGATTAGGAGTTCGCAGAGAGCCTTTACAAGGTTGTATCTGCTATATGACGTGGACCATCAGATTCACCACGTGCTCTTTCCCATCAGAGACTGCTATGTGCAACGCAGTTTGACCTAGGCGAGTGATTCTGGCCTTGTGAAGCTTCACATCTAGTACTTTCATGATGAATAAAGACAAAAATAATTATTAGTGTTGCAACGTTGTCAATGACATTGTCCTATTCTCCTTTCATGGCACATGAGAATAGTTTCTTCTTGTTGAGGCTTTCGTTCTGGTCCGTGGCTTTTGGTTGTTTGTTTCTGTTTCTGAGCTGGCTAATTTAATTAATTACTATCCAGTGATAGTTCGTTTAAATACTCATCGGCAAGACACCGATTATCTACGGGCCAAAGTTTAATTTGCTTGGTTAACAAGCTATTCACCTAACATATAATGGTTCCCTTGGATCCATTATATTACATGCGTAACTATTTTATGTTGATTAATAGCATCTATTCTTTTTTTCGGTGGGAATTCTAGAAAATAGAAGAATAATAAAGAGCGTAATTCACAAAAGCCAACGAGTTGATGCTTTATTGTTGTAGGTGCTTTGGTGGTGGGGGAACAATTGTGAAAAACACGAGTGAGTAAAGAAAAGTGAAAGAGAAACGGGAAAAGAAAGAAAGAAAGACACACACACAATATTATTCTTATATTACATATAATAAAAATCTACAGTTAAATCCTAACCATTAAAACATAATCCAATGGTTAGTTAAGACACCCCTCTCCCAACAGCCACAATGTAGCTAGCTATAGAGAGCACGTAAAGTATTAGTTATTAAATTTTGATATTTCGTTATTATGGGGAAACCCATCGACTCTTACTATTTAAGTAAGAGTTGAGACACTACCTTTGCGCGCTTATGCTTTTTCCCCGCTGTGCTCCAAGAAAAGTAGAAGTCGCTTAATTTGATGGCTCTAATAATTAAACCATCAAGTTTAATAGTAAACCATTACTTTTTTTTTTGTTACTGTTTGATTGATCTACGCATAAATCAACTTAGTTTTTAAGTTATTCTAACTCATTTGGTTGGCGTCTTAGCGATCACGTTCTTCTAATTAATTAAGCTGCAGGTCATGAACTCAGCTGCATCTTCATGTGCGTTTGGATTTTAATATATTGACTTTATTTTAAAGTATAAAAAGCCTAATTTTCACTCGAATTTAAATACTATATTGGCTAGGTGTTTTCCTTATTGTGCCTTATTTTAAAACATTTTAGTTGACTTTCGTATGGAATATGAATTTGATTTTGTCGGAAAAGGAAAATTGCAAAACCATGTCCAATTAACAAACTTAATAACAACCACATCCCACAAAATTATCAAATTGCAACAAAGTTTCAAGAAACTTGAGTGCTATTAATTTCAAACATGAAAATACAATTTTGCCCCTTTGTTTGTAATGACAAGTTAAGAGCAACCAATTACAAGTTTAGAACAACTAATGACAACTTAAACAACCAAGGGACTACAGAATATATTAGTTCAAAAGACAAATACAAGTTACACATGTTGTTCCTCTCTTGCATCATCCCTTTTTCGTTGTATATTGTCATTTACATTCTCTCTTACATACACACATGACCATTTTCTCTATTTAATTTAATAAAATGTTGTACTCCTTCATTATCTACAAGGTCCACAAAGGTTTGGGTATCAAAGGTCAACGTGAATTTCATGAAAAATCTACTACTTTTTTTTTTTCTTTACAATTGATGCTACAATTGTTTTCAATTCCTTATACGTATAGTGTCTTCCATTATAATTTTTGCTCTATTGCAAATAATATTTTTCTCCATTTAAAAGTTGTCCCCCCTTATATGCAAAAAACATAATATATTATTTCCAAATGTACTTGCAATTTTTTCTGTCACCCTGTGGAACAAAGTTATTATTAACAACTACATAAACAATATTGACAACTTTATAACACTACATTGACAACTCATTTTGAAATCGCATAATAGGAATTATAAAACAGAGCACAATCTCTGCAACAAAAATTCACATCTTCCTACACACTAAATGAAACAACAATATAAATCATAAAGGCAGCTTACAATTAATAATCACTGGATGTTCTAAACTTGTCATCATTTGTTGCTCTTAACTTGTCATTACTAACAAAAGAGCAAAATTATATTTTCATTTTGGAACCAGTAGCACCCAAATCCCTTACAACTTCACTGTAACTTGATGATTTTGAGAGACCTGGTTGCTATTAAGTATGTTAATTGAGACTTGGTTGCAATTTATCCAAAATTAATTGGCTAAACTTTGGCTCAAAATCAGAAAAATTAACGGCAGAATGAACAATCATAGAACGCAAGGGTGAAGAAAGTGAAAGGAAGGAAAATAAAAGAAAGGACAGAATTAAGTAGGCACTTGGAAAGTAGTGAAGCTTCCATTTTGGTTCTGGGACATGGCATCTAGATTAAAATTAATTAGTAATTAAGCTGTAAATCTCATCTTTTATTTCTTTGAGAGTTGAGACACATCACCAACTTTGTGCGCTTTGGCTAAAAGCAAATCAAAACTCGCCCAATCCATCGGGTTTCACGCCCTTTGTCTAGGCATCTATCGATTCTCCAATTTGAAGTTTCATTAAACGATGAACAGTAAGGCTACTAATGATTGTTACGTTGGAAGAGTAATTTTAAAATTTAGAGAAACTTGGAGATAATTTTATTGGAGCCCCATCTAAAATAGACTTTTACAAAATCCAATAACAGACCAAATAAATAAAAGTTAAGCTTAAGGAAGAATGATTATTCCAAGGGAGTGACCTTGTCCCTATCAAAGAAGAGACCAGTGGGACCTGTTGGAGGCACAAGTGCTAATCGTACTATATGTTCAACAGCTTCATCAACACTTGAGAAGCCATAGTTCTGAGTCATGTCAGTCTTGACAAAGCCCGGAGACACTAAGTTAACTCGGAAACTCGGGTAGTTCTTGGCAGTTAATCTTGTGTAGACATTAAGGGCTGCTTTGGCTACTGTATTGGGAGGTGTCATGGTGGGCCATCCTTTCTCAATCCACGTTCCTTGTTCATAATCCTTCATGAACTCACTCACCACCTCCTCTAGCTTTTCTCTTGTGAGACTCTCCAAGTCACTCAGTACCTCTCTTGCCCGCTCATGTTTTATGAGCTGCAATATGCAATTCACAAGCCACACACACACATAAATATGAACGGACTATTCCAGTTAGTTGAAACTAGAGATTATATATAACTACGTCCTGTCTTTAATATAAGAGACACTCTACTTTTTTTGTTTAAGAGATTAAGGAAGCTTAATTAAATTACATTAAAGTATTTATATTTATTATTCTTGTTCTAACTAATTTGTTTAACTTCTAAATTGACGCACAAAATATATTAAATTAATATAGTAATCTCTCAAAAAAAAAAAAAAAAAAAAAATCAACTGACTTTTATATTTATGACTGAAGGGAGGGAGTATATAGAAATGATGAAGCTAAGTATATATGAGGTACTTTGATGAGTCCGGCAAGAGAGGTGACATTAACAATGGTGGGAGAAGAGGATAGCTGAAGCAGAGAAAGGAGGGCTTCGGTGACTCTAACGGCACCAAATTAAAGTAGTTAGTGTCAACACATTTCCTTGACATGTCCACATTGCATTTTACTATTTCATCCCATTCTATTTCCTCCCCACTAACCTGTCACACACACAAAATGTTATGTAAATGAGTGAGTACATACATTAATTACTACTAGCATTATATTTTTATCTAAAGTGAAGATCAAGCTTACTTTTTTGAACAAAGCCTCGCCATTCACTGGGCCCGAAGAGAGACCTGCATTGTTTACCTGGACCAAAATTTGTGAAGCGTCCATTTATATATTATTATTGAAATCATTCATATATTATTGAAACATGACATTATTGTGCAGACTTAGTTGAACCATATAATACCAAGATGTCAAGTTTGCCAAAGGAGGTGGTGATGAAATGAGTGAAGGAAGCAATGCTTGAGGGATCAGTGACGTCAAGCTGATGAAACATCACAGAGTCTGATGATGAGACACCAATCTCTTGTTTGAGCTTATCAAGTGCTTCCAAACCTCTCTTCTCGTTTCTTGCTGTGAGCACCACCTTCACGCCTCTTTTTGCCAACTTCTTGCATATTCCATATCCAATCCCCTTGTTTGCTCCAGTTACGACTGCATATCTACAACAATACTTACATTCAGAGACTTGACTCCTTAAAAACATCACATTTCATAATACATATATGCTTGAATAATAAAAAAGGGTTAGGGAAGGTAATCACGTACGTACCTTTTTTCTTCTTCTCCCATAGTCCAAGCTTTTGGCTTCGATCTGCTCTAGCTCTGTCACCTTCTTCTTACAATGACTTTCAACTTTGCTTCTACTTTACTTTCATCCAAATTTGATGCCACATAAAAAACATGCATATATGCTTCATCTCTGCGTTTTTTTATACATCCTGTACGTGCAATTATTTTATTTTTAATCACAATATATCAATGGCCCATTTGTCTTTCTTCAATCATGCATAGTTTGATAAAATATTTAAGGTCATGAAGGGAAAAAAAAAAACTGATCGTTACTTTTTTGTATTATGCATCAAATGAATAATAAATTAAACATATTATTGTACAGCTCTTATGTCATAATTTCAGGGACCACGCACGAGTAGCTTTTTTTTTTTAGACATATCTATCGCTCATAAGATTCCTATTTCTCTGTCTTATATAGAAAAAAGAAAAAGAAAAAAGAAAAACATTCCCTTATCTCCCCTCTCATGTGAGCAACCACTTGATTTTAATTATCTCTCTCTCTCTTTGTTTGTTTGTTTGTTTTTTTTTTTTTTTGACGAAACTGGCGAATATCTGGCTATATCATTAATTTCATGAAAATGCGCCACCCAATTTAATACAACTTGTGCTGCCCCTTTATTTATCTCTCAATCTCAATTTCTCTCTTTCGTCATATATAAGCTATATAATCAAATTGAGTTTTGGGCCATCCAGATCAATATGCACCATACGTACACTTCAACTTTCATTTAAGTTGTCTTCTACCCTATATGTCGTAGTCGACCAGCCCTTCAACTATAAAATAAAAGACCATGATGCTCGTAGAAACCAATATTGATGAGTAGATCAATTAGAAAAATCTTGATTATCCTTGAGCAAGATTATAGGTTCGAGTTTTATTAGCAGACTTTTTTTAGCAATTTAATTTTCCCCTGTAGGGGAGGGGGCCCACACACACACCTCTTTTTTATAAAAAAATATAATTGAGATTTGGAATATAAAACCTACCTATGAGGAGATGTGGGGTCTGAAAGTTCCAGAATGGGTGGCTAGTTGATATCAGGAAACTTAAGATATTCAAATTTTGTAAATATTAAAAAAAAAAAAAAAAAAAAAAAAGCCACGCTAAGAAAACTATTTATTATTTGAGGCTTGATAATGATCACGTGAAATTAAACGGTAATATGCGTGGATTGGTTCTTTAAGGAATACAAAAAGAAAAGACAAAGAAACAAGAATTGCACATTATCTTTAAGATGTGGACAACGCTTTTTTATGCTTAATTCATTCTCCTACTTATTTATAAAGTACAAGTTGGATTGATGGACGAATTTCTAACATGATATAATAAAAACTTTTGAGTATCAATTGCACTTTCAACACTCAAGCCAAAGCAATAATACTCTTACAAAATGATAATTTGACTCTATCTTTGTGTAAACTAAAAAACAAAAGCAATAATTTTAACCTTGTAGCTGTGTGATGTTTCAATAAAAGTCATAATCATATGTTAGATTTATGAACCGTCATGAACCAACATAACTTAAATAACTAATGGTTATTTAAAATAATCCTTCTATGAAGAGTTATATTTTATAGTAGTTTTCTCAAAAAAAAAAAAAAAAAAAAACACAACATTTTACCAAGATCCTTTAGTTCTAACTTTTGGTATGTATCTCTAAAAACTAAAAAGACAGTCTTAATGACCTTTAGTATTATAAATTCCTACACAACCCTTTCCAAAAATTCATTTATTTATAAGAACACAACTTTACAAAATACACATCTCTTCATTTTAAAATATTCTCACAAGGCTAACTTTATGGGAAAACTTGTTATTTGAAACTCCAAAATCTCAATATATGAAACACACACATATACTTCGTTCCTGGGAATCCTCGTTAAGCAAGCAACATGTTACACACTACCGGCCTCGCCCTTTCGGGTGGCGGGTAGTGTGGTCTTTTACTTTAATTTAATTTTAGCTTATATTTCCCCAGTTAATTTACGACACACATCAGAGTATAAGCTGCAGAGCACACACCGGTTTGAACAATAATATACTAATAACAAAACGAAAGGATAAATTCTTCCCCGAGGGGATCAAAATATACCATCATCCGGATAATAGTGCCTGACCGGCCAGAATAACATAATACAGTCATCCGGTAATCAAAATAAATACCCAAAATTAACAGTCACCTCCACACTACTCCAGCTCCGGAGCCTTACCCCTGTCTCTCTGCTCCGGTCTCGAAGAACTGCCAGATGGCTTAAAAGGAGTTGAGATTCAAAATTGAATCCCAGCCGTTAATTTCATATAAAATGTATAACAATGCATGTAAGAAAAACCATAAATAAATAAATACCACATGACATTCGCATATCAAGGCACACACCAAATCCGAACTAGAAGTCCTAATAGCACACAAGATAGACCACCGGGCACAAGACACAAAAAGCCCTTAATGCACACAAAGATGTTCCGGTTCCATAGCGCTAGGAAATAAATGATAACTAAATGTATGCAATTTCAAGGTAAAACATACATACACAAGTCACACAGAATATATGAAGATTAAGGTTACTACTTGGCCGACCACTACTATAAATAATTTTCCCTACGAAAATATCACAATTAGCCCTAAAATTACAAAATATAAATCAAATCAAATCCTCCTCAATAAATATTTTCTTTGGTAAATTAAAATAAACCCAATCAATGTGTCCATATTCACTAAATTCCTTTTCTTATTAAGGAATTTAATTTGGGCCCATATATTCTTAATTTTCGTCCTAAGTCTGAAATTTTTCTGAAATAGAAGCCCAACTTCAAAAATTCATAATTAAATCTAGAAAACTCCTTTTGGATTGATTCCAAAGCCCAAATGACCTTTAATATGTCTATTTTCAACCAAAAATACTCATTTAGTTCAGAACAAGTCGAAAGTTCATCCACAGCCCAAAATACCCCTGCTGTCCGAAATAATGCCCTGTTTTCAGGGTCTATTTTGAAACATTTATTTCTCTTAGCAAAAAATTCAGAAAAATACAAATTATATACCAAATTAATCCTTGAGATGTCTATTATCTCCATATAAAATATCATAATTGTTCAAGTCCATTTACTAGGTAAAATTTCGTGAAGAATGTGACTGACTCCATAGGAAATTTCCAGAAACAGCACCCTAATGAATTTCAACTTCCATTTATGCTTCCAAAATTATGATCTAAGTTCAACCTCATACAAGATCTCATTTTAAACACTTTAAAACACTCAAAAATACCAAAATCAACTTTTATCATCCAAAAAACTCAGCTGCACGAAATTTATAATTTAATCAACAAAATACCAAATTTCATTCTAGCTTCATATCTTTCACATACTAGGTTTGATCTACCATTTTAGGCCATAAATCTTAGTTTTAAACCTTTACTCCTACTTTTCACTAGCCATTCAAACCCAAGGATATATATATATGCTCAAGGGAATAACCATTTCAAGCTCAAACAACCAAGAAATCACAAGAAGGATCAAAGGTGGCTTACTTGTCTTTGGACTTAAGCTTTCTTGAGTATTTGTCTCCTTTTTCCACCAAAATCACTTCAGCCTACACCTCAAACCAACAAGGAAAAGTTGTTCTTTAATGTCTTAGCCACATTAGAAGGGGTAGAAGAGAGTATATTGAAGATCCAAAGCCTTAGGACTTACCTTAGTCTTGATCTTTCTCTTTTCCTCTTGCTTAAGCCTCCTGTGTTTGAGTTTCCTTTTTATGCTCCTTCCTCTCTCTCCTGTGTGCTGGCCAAAATGTAGGAGGATGAAGTGATTTATTGTCAATTAAAGGGGTCCATTTCGGCTGAAAGAATGAAGGGAAAAATTGACCTTCAACTAGCCCCATATTTACCACTTTGCCATCATGTTCAAATCCAACCATGTAGTTAAGATGTGTTTGGCCATTTTCTTTTCTTTTCTTTTTTTCCTCTTAGTTTGGGCCAAAATTTTAAGCCTATCTTAGGATGATTTAGCCCACTTTGTCAACTTACAACCCATGCTCATGTGCCCATAAATTCTAAATAATTATAAGACATATGACACAATTTCATGGAAATTATAATTTTAACCTTGCTTCAATTGTTTTTTCTTATTTCCTAAAAATACTCATGTAACTTCTTCTCATTCCTTTTTGGCCAAATTTATTACACATGACTTCATAAAAATTCGTATATGCAAATAATTTCATATTAATGCACATGAAAAATGAGGATGTTACACAGCAATGGCGAGAAGAACATCAAGATCAGCTCTGTTTTTCTTCGTCGCTATCTCTGTTCCTGCTAGGAAATGACAACATTATAATACAAAACAACCATATATATAATAACTCTCGAAAGATAACAAAAGGGGCGGCAGCTAATTATTATGGGACGTCACATAAGCCAATCCCTTGTCTATAATGAGAGTGATCATGACACGTGAGATCTACTCATAAACTGATTAGTGGATGGGGCAAAAATTATCCTAATAATCTCAAAGCTACATTTTTTTTATATTAAAAAGTTTAGATGAGGATAGATACCGGTAACCCACAAGATCAAGGCACGTCCCCAGGTTTAAAAAACGCTTATAGAGACACTTGCAAACCGCTCACTAACAAAGCCCACATATCCACCCGTGGGTATTAAACATTCTCCCTTTTAGGATGAAGGCCGACACCAAAGCTACATGATTAAAAAAAAAAGGTTTATTGTCGTGGAGTTTTTTCTCCAAACTCATATGCTGGGCCGCTGGGCTCAATTACTAGGCAAGATGAGTTGTTATCACTGGGCATTAGGGGTGAGCAAGTGACCCGCAGCTCGCCCAACTGCCTGCGCCCCGGTAAATTTTCCCTGGATTAAGCCCACCCAGATTGGGCCCGTCACGGGTACGGGGCTGCCCCGTACCCGTTTACATGTTACGGGCGGGGCACGGGTTGAAGCACGAGTCCCCCATGCCTGCCCGTACCCGTTTACATATATATAATTTTTTTTACCTCCCCCTCAGCTTTCAGAGGAAGAGCCACGGGAGGGGTCTATCATATGTGAAAACGCAGAGCCAGAGCATTGCAGCCCTCAGTCTCATTCATTCGTTTCATTTGTATTTCCCCCTCAAACTCAAAAAGTCAAAACTCAAACCCACGCATGTGCAAGCTCCCTCATTCCTCAAAACTCAAACCTCATTCCTCAAACTCAAACCCTCGCAGTTGTAGACGCCATTTCATTTATTTTACTCAATCTTGTTTTTTCCCCTCATTCCTCAAACTCAAACCCTCGTAGACGCCGTCGCACACTCGCACACTCGCTTGCGGTCGATCTCGCTCACAAATCGCCATCGATCTCGCACACCCAGTTTTGTTTTTTCCCCTCGTTCCTCAAACTCAAACCCTAGCAAATCTGATCTGGTTAGTTGCCAAGTTGCCTCAACGACCTCTCACAGTCTCACTCGCGGCCTCACCCAGTAGGTTCTCTTGAATCTTGTTTCCTTCTTATCTCTATCTTTTGTTTTTTGCTCAAAATCCTTGCCTGTATCTGAAGTCTGCCTCAACGACCTCTCACAGTCTCACTCTCGGCCTCACCCACAATTTTCTCAAAACAAACGTAAAAAGGAAAAAAAAAAAAAAAGGACTGTTCTAGGCCTAAAAAATAGTTCTGGCCAAAAAAATCTGGGCCCAAAAACATGTTATTTTAAATATAAAAAAACCCTGAACGCCTAAACGGGTTTAGGGAACCCGTTTAGGCGTACCCGTTTATACGGGTTAAATGAGTTTTAACTACATGTGCGGGGGGTGCCCCGCACTGCCGTGTAATTTAAACGGGCGGGATGCGGATTACCCCCGGGGCAGCTCCGTCCGCCCATTGCTCACCCCTACTGGGCATCAATTCTTTGAAGCCGGGTTACACTTTCTTGTTAAATGGGTGGGGACTCCCTCCATTTCTAAATATAAATTTAAATTTGTGAATAAGTTTGCCTCAAAATGTAAGTGTTATTTTAGCTTTGTCAAAGCATTTACTACATTTTTTTAAACTTACCTCTTGACTTTGTTTATTACGTTTAGTCTTTCTCACTTGCCCCGATCGACTTTTGCTTTTTGCAGGGCCCGGTGGGCCAAAGTCCGTACAAATGTGGCATCTCGACTCTTTAAATAAAAGACACTGAAGTTTCCAAATGTTATTCCCTATTAGGAGAGATCACGAGTTTATGACCTGAACGGCTGAACCTGATTAAGATGTAATTACTATTAAGCACAGTTTAATACTCAGTTAAAACAAAACCAAAAGGAGGCTTCAATTCCCAAGTGCCATGTGCGCTGTCGCTACTTCCAATCTATATCCTTCTCGCTCTCTTCCTTTCCTTTCTTTTCTAACCTATGTTTTTCGGAGTTGGTTTCCATCCACTTCCCTTCTCATCCTTTTCCTATCCTCTTCTTCATCTCAACCGTTAGATTGAAAGATTAACTGTCGATTTACTCTTTTTATAAAAAATATTAATAAAAAATTCAATTATTAAAAAATATTAATAAAATATTTAAAATAATATTTTTATAAAAGATTAAATCAACGGTTGAGATTTTGATCCAACGGTTAAGATGAAGAAGAGGATAGAAAGAGACAAGAAGGGAAGAAGATGGAAGCCAAGTCCATGTTTTTCACACTCGTGTTCCCCACCACGAAGCACCTAAAACAAAAAAGCATCAATATGTTACCCATTTTTGTGAATTTCACTCTTCATTGTTCTCTTTTTTGGACTTCCCACTGCACAAATACATGTATGCATACACACACTCTCCATCTGATTCAAAATATAAACGCCAAATGAAATTAGTTAAAAGTAGTTAAAAACAATAAATATGTAAGATATCTATTTTCTTTTCCCAATATACCCTTATTTATTAAGGGAGTAAATAAAAGATAATAAATAAGAAAATGGAAGAAAGAGAATGTCAAGGAGAAGAATGATGAGAGAGTGGAGCAATTTTTTTTTCTTCTAAAAAAAGAAAAAATAAAAGAAAGTGCGTCTTACAAAAAAATCACACCCCCTATCAACATAAATAGTCACATAATATAGTTTGTTTTCTAGTTGTTGCTTCTAATATTCTTTTGCCTTTTTTCTTTTTCCCCCCTATCTATTTGGGAGAATAACTTGATAAGCGAGCAAAATGGGGCCAATAAAGTAGATCATCATTCTCTTTGCTGAACAGTATTTATACAACGAACAATATCACTAGCTAAGCTATCAGTGGATATTGATTAGCTCAGAAGCGGAAACAAACCAACTAAAGACATGGGGGAGTACGAGAGCAACACGAAGAAACTATTCTCATGTGCCAGGAAAGGAGAATGGGACAATGTCATTAAATTGTACAAAGACGATGCGAGACTTCACAATGCCAGAATCACTCGCTCAGGACAGACTGCGTTGCACATAGCAGTCTCTGATGGGAAGGAGCACATGGTGAGGCTGATGGTCCGCGTCACGTCTGAGACACAAGCTAATAATGAGGAGGAACTTCTAAAGGCTCTGCGAACTCATGATCATAGCGGCAACACTGCCTTGCATCTAGCGGCTTCCATGGGCAATGCTACTATATGTCGCATAATTGCCAGCGTGGAAACTACCTTAGTGGATAACCGTAACGATGACGGCGAGACGCCTCTCTTCTTGGCCGCTCTCCATGGTAGAAAACAAGCTTTTCTTTGTCTTCATTACATCCGAAATTCTAACGTCACTGCTACTACTCCTCCTCCCGTGTATGTTAACTGTAGACGGAACAATGGTGACACTATCCTTCACTGTGCTATTAACGGTGACTACTTTGGTATGTATTCATTCATGATTCATTCATTCTCGACTCTTTAATTTCCACTGGCTAGCTTCTCCATTGTACTCCTCTAGTCCTTTTTATAAGAGCCTTAAATTTAAACTTTCTTGAATCTTTTTATAAGATCTCACTTGGGATTAGCTAAATCTTTAACGTGTTTTTATTATTTTTGACCCAATTAATTATATTCTTTCTCCTCATCTTTTTTCCACAGTATAGTATTCTTTTTCATACTTTCTCTCATTATTACTCTATCTCCTTCTAAATTGCCCCCTTATAAACAAGTGTATACTTGAAAAACAAATATTTCATTTCCTACATATTTATTACTTTTAACCAATTTAACTATTTTCTTAAAATGCTCACTTAGGATAATCAACTATAACATCATTTAATTAATGCTATGGTCTCTGTGTGTGTAGATCTTGCGTTTCAAATAATTCATCTGTATAAAGAACTTGCGAATAGGGTGAGAATGAGGAAGGCTTGTCTCCTCTGCATTTGCTGGCATCAAAGCCTCATGCTTTCAAAAGTGGAAGCCGCCTTGTCGTGCATGGAAAGCCTATTTGAATGCTGGGCATGATGTTAATAGTATATGCATATGTCTGTGTTGAAGGTATACATGTTGAGAAGCTAAAGGCAGAAAATCCAGCACATGAACATCAGACACGCCCAATTAGTGCAGCCAACAGTGATAGCCATCACTGTCCTGACAACTACAACACATTGTGGAATGTTTTCTCGCTAATAAGAAAAGCGGTCATTGTCGGTATATATATATATATATATATATATATAAAAAATTTTACATTCCAATCTTACACAATTTACATAAAATTTTTCGTTCGATGCCCTAGCTAAGAACTTTTACCCTATTTCTATTTATAGGCAGAAAGAAGAATTTTTTTTCTCCTATTTATAAGGCACCTCATTAAATTTGTTATATAAATATACAATTTTACTTTTTATTTATTATATTACTGATTTTATTCTACTGGGATATAATTTATATTAAATAGATATAAAGTTGAAAAGTTATTAAATTTTATGACAAAGTTAGTGAAGTTTAAGGGTTTTTTTTTTTTTTTTGGTTTGTAACATCCCTATTTTTCAAGTGCATTAATGTGAAATTATTTGCATATGCAAATTTTCATGAAGTTATATGTAATAAATTTGGCCAAAAAGGAATGAGAAGAAGTTGCATGAGTATTTTTAGGATATAAGAGAAAAAAAAAAATCGAAGCAAGGTTAAAATTATAATTTCCATGAAATTGTGCCATATGTCTTATAATTATTTAGAATTTATGGGCACATGAGCATGGGTTATAAGTTAATAAAGTGGGTTAAAATCATTCTAAGAGAGGCTTAAATTTTGGCCAAACTAAGAAAAAAAAAAGAAATTAGCCAAACATATTCCAACTAACTAGTTGGATTTTTACATAATGGCAAAGTGGTAAATATGGGGTTAGTTGAAGGTCAATTTTTCCCCTCATTCTTTCAGCCGAAATGGACCCCTTTAATTGACAATAAAACACTTCATCCTCCCCACATTTCAGCCAACACACGCAGAAGCAAGGAGAAAAGGGAAGAGTTCAAAATTCCAAGGGAAAGGGAGAAGGAAAAACTCAAGGAAACAATAGGTAAACCTCAAATAATCTCTTCCATCTCTTCTAAGCTTCATTTTGCAACTCTTCTTGACCCAAAAATCTGTCTTCTTATGGTGTTCATGAAGGGGGGGGGGGGCTGAAAATTTTGGGTAAACAAGGAAGAAGAAATCACAAGAACATCAAAGGTTAGTGATTCTACCTCCTTATGGAGTATTTGAGTTGGTGAGTTAATTTATGGTGGTATTCCCTTGCAATCTTGAAATTGTGGAAACCCTAAGTTTATGGGGAGTTGCTGCCCAATTTCTCAAATATGATTAGAGTATGATTAAAGGTTCAAATAACAAATTAGAAATGATTATAGACTAGATTCGGTGCTAGATTGGAATTTGACATTTTGTGGGTTAGACAATGATTTTCGTTCAGCTGGAAATACTAGTGGTTTGGGAATGGATTTTGGTGTTTTTAGTGGTTTTAAAGTGTTTAAAATGAGATTTTGTATGAGGTTAAACTTGGATCATAATTTTGGAAGCATATATGGAAGTTGAAATTCATTATGGTGCTGTTTCTGGAATTTCCAGTGGAGTCAGTCACTTTCTTCACGAATTTTGACCTAGTAAATGGACTTGAACAATTATGATATTTTACAGGGAGAAAATAGACATCTCAAGGATTAATTTGGTATATAATTTGTATTTTTCTGAATTTTGTGCTAAGAGAAATAAATGTTTCAAAATAGCCCCTGAAAACAGGGCATTATTTCCTAAATGAGTATTTTTGGTTGAAAATAGACATATTGAGGGTCATTTGGGCTTTGGAATCAACCAAAAAGGAGTTTTCTATATTTAATTGTGAATTGTTGAAGATGAGTCACCGGTTGCAGGAAAATCCTGAAAAGTGACGAAAATTAAGAGAATGAAGGCCCATATTAAATTCCTTAATAAGAAAAGGGATTTAGTAAAAATAGACCTATGAATTGGGCTTACTTCAAAGTATGAAAGAAAATATTTATTGAGGTGGAATTAATTGTGGTAATATTTTTATTATTGTTTTAGGTTTAATCGTAATCTTTTACGCCGGAAATTATTCTTATCTATGGTCGATCGCCAGGGTAGTAACCTTAATCTTCATATACTGTGTGACTTGTGTATGTATGTTTTACCTTGAAGTTGCATACATTTAGTTATCATTTATTTCCTAGCGCTATGGAACCGAACATGCTATGTACATTAAGGGCTTTGCTATGTCTTCGTGCCCGGTGGTCTTTGTGTGCTATTAGGACCACTCAGCGATCGTGGCTTGTGTGCTAGTAGGACTGCTAGTTCCGGATTTGGCTGTGTGCCTTGATACTGAATGTTATGTGGTATTTGTTTATTTATGATTTTTCTTGCATGCATTGTTATACATTTTATATGAAATTAACGGTTACTTTCGGGATTCATTTTTTTGAATCCTGACCTTGTGAGCCATCTCGCGCGGTTCATCCGAGCGGAGCGGGAGATAGAGGTAAGGCTCGGAGCGGGGCTAGTCTGTTGGTGGTTTCCGATGTTTTGCTTTTGGGAATTTATTTTGGTTACTGGATGATTATAGATTATTATTTTGGCCTGTCAGGGCAGGATGACTGTGTATTTTGATCCCTCCGGGGAAGAATTTATCCTTTCATATTTTATCGGTATATTTTTGTCCAAACCGGTGTGTGCTCTGCTACTTAAACTCTGATGTATGATGTGAGTTAACCTGGGGGAAAAAGCTGAAATTAAACAAAAGTGAAGCACCACACTACCCGCCACCCGAAAGGGCGAGGCCGGTAGGTGTGTTACATGGTTGGTGTATGATATGCTAGAAGTGTCTTATAAATAATACATGAGAAGCATCTTTTATTGTGTTTTCAATTTCCAGTAGCAACGCCAGCGTGAAACTTTGATGCTGAATCAGATGAGGAAGATCCCAGAAGGGGAGGTGAGAGATCTTTTGAATTTTGGCACTAATTAAAATTGCATATGTGAGTACAGGTGAAAACTCTTATATAACATTTGTTTAATTAGGATCACGAGCTGATGGAGGTCGGGCAAATCCATTATTTCCAGTTAATTACGCAACCTGTTGCTATTGGATCAGGTTCTTTTATCTGGTACTTATGACAATTTTGGGGGAAGGTATAATATATGCTTATTTAAGTTCGACACATTTCTCTAAAAATAAATGACGGCGCACGACACTTATAATTTATATATGCTTGTATAATACGTTCTAAATTTTCTCCAGGATCTGACCAATGGAGGAATATACATCGAAAAAAGGAGACCCATACTTGGTCTGTCCAGATAGTCAAAGAACTTCTTCAGAGAGCTTCCACGTATGAGTACGAGGACGATGGGAGAAAGCCTCAAGATGACGAAGGCTATAATACGACGACGTTAGAGGATAACACCCTTTCCACATCAGTCAAACCTGGCAGCACCAAGGTCAAAGGTAAAAACTAACATTATATTATATGATCTATATGTGTTGTCATAAGAAGCATTGGATTATTAAATGTAATTATTATTGATGATAATTATGTGTTTGACATTTAAACTGTGCAGAAGATTGGCATCATCCTGAAAAGAGGAGCGAGGAGAGTTTTATATTTAAGACGTCGCAGTATACCATATCAGTCGTACCTGCCAGCAGTAATGACTAATTAATTTAGAAGCTAGCACTTGAAGATATTAAATGTTACGTAATTAATAATTATGTGTTTGGCATTTAAACTGTGCAGAAGATGAGCAACCTCCTAAAAAGAGAAGCAACGAGAGTTTTATATTTACAGCTGTAAAGAATGGTGTGCTAGAACAACCTGTTGGTGAAAATACTATCAATATAGAAATATCACTAGAAATAAGAATCTGTGTAATTAATATGCATAATCTATAAACATATGATAATACTTGTACAAGAAGAAAACCAAAAAAACTCACAAGACTATAGAATATGGTAATGAACTTTGAAGAAATCCGGGCCCAATTTTCGTTGTGTCCTTAAGACAATTTTGCTCCCTCTATATGGATGCCCAAGGATGATGAGCAATTGTCTCCCAAGATAGAGCGGATTATTCGTCTTCAGAAAGATGGCTTTCTCAATCTGAAGCCCAAGCGAATCCAACAAGTCTGCTTTCAGAATCAAACGGATGTGACTTATAGCAAAATGCATTAAACTAAATGTATGGGAGCGTAGTATTAGAAAAACGAGATTATTTTTCTGCCACACGCATGTCTATTTATAGACGATGAAACAATCGAGATGGAGTCCCGTCGTGACGAACCGACACGACCGGCGGTAGTGAACCGACGCGACTTCTTATTCATAACCCATGGGATTACACAAAAAACTAACAATCCCCCACATGGATAAGAACTCACCCATCGTGACTAAGTGAAAAATAAATATGTATGCAAAGTGTGATTCGTCTACGACGGCAAGAATCGCATCGAGAAAGGTAGGGGTTGCCTTTGAACCTTCTCTAGTAAAAACCTATCGGATATACTGGTCAATCTGGTGACGCGCTGTCTTGAACCGTCGACCTTTTAGTGTATACCAAGACAATAGGAGTTACACAGTTGCTCCTCTAGCATCGTTGGTTCTCATGCTGTGTCCATTTTGGCCCTGGACATCGTCTGGTTCTGTGAGTGTTCTAGAGAATCAGCCGTTTTAAATTCTCATAGAAGCGGCCCGCACTTCACACTCACATAGGTGATTCCTTGTGATGTAAGTCATCATACATCATCTGAACACATCAAATTAAGAAACCATTAAAAGCTTAAAAGTTTACCCTTATATATATGCACTGTCTTGTCTAGGAATGAGTATGAGTTTAAAACTCCACAGTGTTAGCAGTCGATCATCACTTAGTTGTCTCTTTGAACCTAGTTCGTGGGATCTCCACTTTTCTAGGTAGAGTTACCGCAATAATCAACAATGGATCGGCCTTAAACCCATTCCTTTGGACAAATTTATAACTAACTCTGTAGGAATCTCTTTAGTCAATGGATCTGCTATATTCTCTTTTGATTTCACATAATCAATTGAGATGATTCCATTCAAGAGTAGTTGTTTAATGGTGTTATGTCTATGACGTATATGTCTAGACTTGCTGTTGTACATGACATTTTTGGCCCTACCAATAGCTGCTTGACTATCAGTATCACAGTGTATACACACTGCCGGTACCGGTTTTGGCCAGCTAGGAATGTCTTCAAGAAAATTATGAAGCCACTTGGCTTCCTCACCAGCTTTATCTGAAGAAATAAATTCTACTTCTATAGTTAATCTTGCAATGCAAATCTGCTTGGATGACTTCCAAGACACAGTACCCCCACTAAGGGTGAACACATAACCACTTGTGGATCTTGTGTTGTTAAAGCTAGTGATCCAAGTTGCATCACAATACCCTTCTAGCAATGCAAGGTACTTCTCATGATGAAAAGCAAAGTTTTGAGTTTGTTTAAGTGACCCAAAACTCTTATCATAGCTCTCCAATGAAGATCGTTTGGACTACTTGTAAAGCGACTCAACATGCTTACCGCGTAGGCAATATCAGGTCTAGTACAGTTCATAACACACATAAAAACTGCCTAGCGCTCTAGCATACTCTTTTTGATTTTCAACTTTGTCAGTATTTCCCGACAAATGAAGACTGAATCTATAGGGTTCGTCACAAGAGCTATGTTTAAACTCTTGAATTTCTCAAGAATTTTAGCAATATAGATATTCTTGTGATAAAGCCAACCCAACAGATGTTCTATGGATTTTAATTCCAAAATAACATCTCGCTAGATCCATATCTTTCATGTCAAACTTACTCGGTAAGCAATCACTTAGTAGCTTTAATCATTTGATTATTACTACTTGTTATCAACATGTCATCTACATATAGACAATTTACTATAACAAACCCATTTTCGCATTCAATATAGACACACTTGTCGATTCATTAATACTAAAGTCATTTGATAACATAACTTCATCGAATTTCGCATGCCATTGTTTGGGCCTTGCTTTAGTCCATAACGGACTTTATCAAGTAATCGACAAACTTTCTTCTTGTCCCGAGACAACAAACTCTCGAGTTGTTCTAGATAGATCTCTTTCTCTAGTTCACCATTCAAGAAGGCTTTCTTTACATCCATTTGATGTAATTCCAACCCATTCAATGCTGCTAACGCGATTAACACCTGAATGGATGTAATTCTTATAACAAATGAATAGGTATAAAAGTAATCTAGGCCTTCACATTGTTTGTAGCCTTTTACTATTAGCCTAGCTTTGTACTTATCGATAGTGCCATCTATTTTCATCTTCCTTTTGAAGACCCACTTAGTTCCTAAAGGCTTATTGCCAAGAGGAAGGTCAACCAATTCTCAGGTATAGTTTGACAGAGTGGATTCAACTTCACTATTGATAGCTTTTTTTTTTTCCAGAATGGTGCTTCAAGAGAGCCTATAGCCTCTTCATGTGTTCGAGGCTCATTTTCCAACAAATAGGTCAGAAAATCAGGACCAAAGGATATTATGGTCCTTTGTCTTATACTACGTCTGTGTTCCTTCTCTACAGGATTATCACTTGTCGTAGTATCTCATGGTAGAACAGTACTGTTATCATTATTACCACTTGCTTCACTTCCCTTGTTGTCTGAAAATACATTCTCAAAGAACGTAGTGTCCCTTAACTCAATAACCGTATAAACCAGGATAACTAATACATCATACCAAAAAATTGATATGCACTATTGTCAAGTGCATAGCCAATAAACACATAGTCCATTGTCTTAGGTTTGATTCTCAAACTTTTGGGTTTAGACATTGCAACCTTAGCCAAACACCCCCACACTTTCAAATATTTCAAGGAATGTTTCTTTCATTTCCATATTTTGTATGGTATGTTTTGTACCCTTTTGTGGGGCACTCTATTAATTATAAAGTTAGCCATTAAAATGGCTTCCCCCACAACTTCTGTGGTAAACTAGACGTAATCAACATTTCTTACAATATACAACATTCAATCACAATGATGCTATAAAGATTTCACATAATTTAGTAGTGATGCATATCCCAACTAGAAATATTTATCATATTTGAGTGTCAAAATAAAACTAGCAACATTTAGTTTCAATAATTATAAAGACAAATAATCAACTTTTGGGTTGATCCATAAACACCTTATAATAACAAACTTTAATACACCCACAATACAAACATAACATCATAGTATCAAGGTTATGAGTAGTTGAAAAATCACCGTAATATTTGGAATTAAAAAGATTTGGCTACTTTGATGACTAACACATCCACCATACTTAATTCCAAAACTTAAATATTTAATTTATCATAATATTTGGAATTAAAACAATTCATAAAGAATTGACCACTTTGGTGACTAATAAATCCACCATACTTAATTCCAAAATTTAAATATTTAACATTTATATAATTGCTATTCACAATATTTAAAAAGCATAAAATAATAGCCACAAATTATCCATAATTATAAAATTAAGGCTATAATCGCATTTCTACCAATACATGAAACCATTCATGCTTATACCAAAAGAAATAATAATACTATGAAAAATTAAAGCACATTTATCTCTATACTAGATAAATGATTAAGTTTTCATATCATGTCATATGCTTATCACAAAAAATATTTAATAATTCACAAAAATTTGCTTTCAATAGCAAATAACAAAATTATTATTTTAAGGTACCTCATATCTTAGATACCCCCACACTTTCAAATATTTTATAATCAATAAAATTCTAATTAAAATAGAATCTCAATAATATATTTATAAAGATTCACACTTTATAAAACTACACTGTATACTTCAACAAAAGGTTGTGCCAATTTAATCTTCTATTTTAATTAAATGAGAATGTGTTTAACATTATCATTTATTTCACATAACAATATTTGCTTTTCACAGAAAAGAAAAAACCTCAACTTTGTTAAGCCCAAACATATTTATTTATTTATTATTTAAAAAAAATTTGGCCCAGAATAAAAAAAAAAGCACAAACAAAAAATGCCCAAAAACATACAGACCAAAAGACTATCTTATTTAATGGTCCACAAAAATTAGAGTCCAATTTTTTTTTTTAAGTTTAATTTCTGGTAACATAAACCAGCCTAACAAATAAAAAAAAAAAAAAAACGTACAGCCCAAACAGTTTTGGTCAGGCCAAAACATTAGCTAGCCCAAACAGAAAACAATATGGCCCAATTAATGGACCCCCACACTAAATATACTTTAAATATATTTTCGGCCTAGACTTAATCAAAGAGATGCCAGTAGCTCAGTGGTTAAGGCGCCTGTTCCCAAAGGACAAGGTCGTAGGTTCGAATCCTCCAGGTACGGTTGGTTCATTTTCTTTTAAAAAACAAAGAAACGTTTTTTGCTGCATAAAATTGGCACCCACAGGATTTGGACACATGACGCACGGGTGTAAATCAACTTGAAGGCTGGCCGTCTGCCAGTTGAGCAACACGCCGTTTCTGTTAGGAGGAGACACCAAGGTAAATAAAAACAAACCTTTTCAGAGTGGGGTGTCACCTTCAACCTCTAGCCGGGTTGTTTTGACCCGGTTGGATCTGCGCGACGGACCCGACTCTTCAACCCTTCCTGACCGGCGTTTCCGACGTCGATTTTTCACGTTCTTGGTGTCGATCTCTTTGTTTTTTCCGAGATCTACGCAATGACACCAATTTTGTGGCCTAAAAATACCGTTTTATCATGACCCAATCTCAAAAACTACAAGGCACAATGTTTGCGTTTGGACAACTAGATTCCTTCAACCTTTCTTTATTGTTTTGGGTTCCTTTTCTATGTTTTCCCCTCTTCTACACATTCATGCTAATTTCAAGTGACCCAATATCAAAAACCATAGACAGCCGAATATGATATTTATATTGGCTTCCTTTATGTTTCTATATTAGTCTTTGGTCTGTAACCTTATTTTCTTGTCCTCTAAATAATTTTACTATTTTCATAGGCTAAGAATATTATTTTTACAACTGACCCCAACTTAATAATTAAGTACATCAGTTTCGGTTTTTATCGAGGAGAGTATTCTACAGTTTTACATTATAAATTCTTCAGATATTCCAATTGCATACTTTATGTAAAACATACAGAAGCATATAAAATCTCCAGATTTATATAAAAAACAAAACAAACTGGAAAGGCATGCAATCCAATTCATATAAATCTGGAAAAGAATATTAACGGGTCAACAGGCAATCCTAGGAATATTAATGGCCACTTATAAGTGAGTTTCAATTTCAAACACACACACAAATCATGAGAAAAATGCATCGAGGGGACAAGCTTTAACCCCGCCGATATATATATATTTATCGGATGGCGAAACATGTACAAACAAAAATCAGAACAAATTTCATCTACCTTATATTTCTTCATACTTAAATTAAGAAAACATATAAGCAATCCAAAGAATTAAGAAACTCAGGCATCTAGTTATTATCAACAAAGATAAATATATCACAGCCTTTATGCATAAATTTTAGAAACTTCAACTTCTCAAAATCAAGAATCCAAAATTTAAAAAACTAAACACAGATTCAATACAAATAAAAATTGTCTTAAGATTGTTGGTGAAAATACTATCAATATAGAAATATCACTAGAAATAAGAATCTGTGTAATTAATATGCATAATCTATAAACATATGATAATACTGTACAAGAAGAAAACCAGTAAAAACTCACAAGACTGCCGAATATGGTAATGAACTTTGAAGAAATCCGGGCCCAACTTTTGTTGTGTCCTTAAGACAATTTTGCTCCCTCTATATGGATGCCCAAGGATGATGAGCAATTGTCTCCCGGGATAGAGCGGATTATTCGTCTTCGAAAGATGGCTCTCTCAACAGGAAGCCCCCAGCGAATCCAACGAGCGCTTTCGTTTCGAAATCGAACGGATGTGACTTATAGCAAAATGCATTAAACTAAATGTATGGGAGCGTAGTATTAGAAAAACAAGATTATTTTTCTGCCACACGCATGTCTATTTATAGACGATGAAACAATCAGATGGAGTCCCGTCGGTGAACCGACACGACCGGCGGTAGTGAACCGACGCGACTTCTTATTCATAACCCATGGGATTACACAAAAAACTAATACAACCTCCTAAAAAGAGAAGCAACGAGAGTTTTATATTTACGGCTGTAAAGAATGGTGTGCTAGAAATAATAGAGAAAGCTTTGGAGTTATTTCCCGGGGTCATTACCCATCAGAATGAAGATAAGAAGAGCATGGTGTTATTGGCAGTAGAACACAGGCAACCTCACGTGTATGAGTTCTTGTTGAAGAACACTTATAATGAAAAACTACTCCATCAGGTGGATAAGAATGGGAACAGTGCATTGCACTGGGCAGCCACTCTTGATGTCCGCAAGCCTTGGCTCATTTCTGGGGAAGCTCTTCAAATGCAATGGGAACTCAAGTGGTATGAGGTATTTAATTACTCCTCCCATCCTAAATACTGCAAATTAGATCCTACATTTAGAATGAGAGGTAGAAATATTTTAGATGTAGAGGTCAACTGCTGACTCTGGACAACTAAATTATGTTAATTTACCTCAAAATACAATATCAAACACACATGCACATCCTTATTTCTGCCCATCCCGTTAGATTATACTCTCTCCTGTTTAAAATATAAGATTGGAATAACTGAATGACGCAATTTGAAAAATTAGTTAAAATTGGTTAAACACAATATACACACACATATATAACTTGCTTTACAAAAACACCTTTATTTATGAAGAGGCTGAGTGGGAGAGAGAATAGGTGAAAAATGGAGATGAACGAAAAAGAATGAGTGGGGGAAAATCGAGAGACGTTAATTAATTAAGGTAAATAAAAATTGAAGAAAAACGCATTAAATGATAAGACAAAACCAAAATGCAGTTTATATAAAAAAACCTCACTTCCTCATAAAATTGCTTCTTCTATTTTGAACGAGTTGTAACATATTGTTTTATTAAAAAATATTTATTTATCACAAAATTATTTGTATCGATTTCTTTTTTTTTTTTTTTTACAAAAAAAGAAAAAAATGGTTGTTTTATAGAGATTAAGAAATTAATTTTTTTCAAAAAGAATGACAATGAATAATTTGATTTAAATCAAGCAATATCAATCATGAATATCTTCTCTAATACTTGGAAAACACCGTTAAATTTTATTTTGTTTTTAAGTAGCACCTTTTAATTCTGTTAGCTCCCAATTAATATCATTTGTGTTTTCCTATTATTTTTCAAGAAAGTTGCCAAATTGAGGTACTTCATATAACCTAATTGAGATATCACATAGGTATGTTTATGACCACCCCACACGAACACCCATACTTGTTTTGTCTAATATGGGGAAAATAAAAGTTGACGAACATGTGTTTTGGTGGTGGTGTTGTTTTTGTTTGGGGGGGGGACTTCAAAGAATGTGAATTCCGTACACACACTCGCCTTGATACTCCCCCCCCCCTTTTCTGGTTAATAGAATTAATATCTTAACTCTGAGTTACATGTTAATGTCGTTGGAGATACAGTTTGTGAAAAAGTCAATGCCAGCTGGTTTTGTACGTCCATACAACCATAACGACGAAACTCCTGAAGAAATCTTCACCAGAACTCACAGTGAGCTCGTCAAAAGCGGCGGCGAGTGTATAAGAAAAACCTCAGAATCATGCTCAGTTGTGGCCGCACTAGTTGCTACAGTGGCCTTTGCTACATCAACCACGGTACCCGGCGGCGTCGATCAAGATTCCGGCTATCCGACGCTGGAAAATGAAACAGCATTCAATGTGTTTGCCACTTCATCACTCATAGCCCTGTGCTGCTCCGTCATGGCGGTGGTGACATTCCTATCATTACTTACATCTCGATTTCAAGTGCAAGATTTCCGCATAAAAATGCCCATAAAGTTACTCATAGGTTTGACGTTGCTGCTCATGGCGATTACTTTTATGTTGGTGTCGTTCTGTGCTGGACATTTCTTCGTGCTCAAGCATCGACTTCACCATGCTGGGTTTACTCTATATGCCCTCACTTGTCTCTTTGTCACCTTTTATGTCTTGTCACAGTTTCCGCTCTACTTTGATTTTTTAAGAACTACCTTTGTTCGTGTTCCACAACGTGGCCCCCAGGTCATGAACTAACTATCTTCAATGGGGATTCTGGTTTGTTACATTAATATGTATCCGTACGATTTCAACACTTTCAATTTATTGGAAACAACTGTTGATGAAGCTTCTGGTCTCCTCTTTGATAAAGAGCAATCAGTGGCCAATTAAGCTTGTATTTTGGTCTGTTACGTACGTATGTGCAAGTATCTTGCAAGTAATTAAGAATAATAATGTCTGTGCTTTTGTTTGAAATTAAGGTCTCTTAATGCTGTTGTTTTCTCTCTTATGGCTGCCTTGGACGTTAATATATTCTACTACTGGCTTCCTGCTAAGCAAAGAGTTGGATATGGTCGAGAGAGAGAGATATATATATATATATATATATATTTTAAGTCTATTTTTTTTAAAACTATTATTTTAATGGGTATATAATTTAAAACAATCTTAACTTCTTTTTTTTTTTTTTTTTTTTCAAAAAAACGATTTTTTATTTAAAAAATCATCATTTTAAAAAACTTAAATCTAGACCATTTCGATCAATCTGATTAGCTATCCCGCCAAAGCAAAGCATTTAGTGGGGAAACCAACCGGTCCTTCCACTGTTCATTGCTTGTGTATGTTATGAAGCCGTCTGGACAGAATGCAAATTTTCCTTCTTTTTTCAATTAAACATAGCAAAAAATGCATTTCTCCGAATATACGTTTGTTTGAAATTTTAAGAACGGCAATGTATAAAATATGTTACTGTAAGTTTTTTCATATGTATTTTGGTGTGTGATATTTTTTTTGGATTAATCATTATTGGCTAGCTGAACCATATCTGTGATATAAAATATCGTTTCAATCTAATGTGACAAAAAAAAAAAAAAAAAAAAAAACAACAACAACAGAATTATTGGTTTACAGTGATCATTTTGATATTATTTAATTATAGCAATAGAAATTAAATAAAGAGTTGATCTAGTAGTATAAGATTATACTAAACCCTATTGGGTTTCGAGTTTTAGATGAAACACTTATGTTGGAAGGAAAATCACAATTGGTATTCAAATTTTTAAAAAAGATTAATTTGGTAATTCAAAAGGTGCCACTAACTTTTAATTTTATATAATAGTAATATATTTATCACAATAAATTAAAGATTAATTTTATAGTTGCTCCATATTAGTGAGAACCCCATACCTAAAAACCTTACCGCGGAAATTGCAAAGACTAGGAAGAAGAGGATTTGGAGAAATAAAGGGGCAATTTAGTTTTTTATTTTAATATTTTAATTTCTGGTTCTTCAAAATAATTACCATTTTTATAGTTTTTCTTAATAAATATTCTTTATGCTAAGCCCTTTATTATAATTTTCCCTGTTTATAATATCAATATTTTAAGAGCTATCAGCACATCGCGCGAGCAAGTATTGTGGGCACATAAATGTATTTTCTCAGGCACATAATCTTTTGCATTTTTAACATATTCTGGAGTCTCAACGCCAAAACCTAGCTAATATAGTATTTAAAGTTCAAGTGACTGTAAGCTTTCGTAAGTTAGCTTTAAATTTGTCCGGAAGTTTTTGTTAAGAAGTGATATTGCCTAGAAGTTTCAAAACATAACAACTTTGTCTCATATTGTTAAAAAATATTAAGGTTGACTGTTAAAAAACTAACTTTGACTGTTAATTTTTTAACCGTAAGGATAACTTTACTATATTTTTAAGTTTTTTAGAGTAATATTGAACCTAAAAAAACTTTTTGGGCAACATTACTCCTCATCGAAAACTTTTTGAGCAAATTTGCATTTTATCCCACCAGAATAACGTGACGGCCAAGGCGCCAGCCAACCGGATAAGCTAGAGTTACTTATTAAAACCCAACAAGTTCAACTATGCGTAGATTTTCATCACCATATAAAGGGAAAATTAAAAAAAGTGATGGTTTTATTAAACTTTAAACTGGAGGAATGCTAGAATAAAGACGTAAAGCACGATTAAGCGACTTTTGCTTTTTGTGGGGCACAATGATGAGGACCTTTTTGCCTTTTAATTTCCCGGTCTACAATCAAAAATTTACTAGGAATTGCGTATGGATAAACCTAGGATCGTTTTCTTTTCTTGATGAGCCTTTTATTGAATTCTAAATAATCTAAATGTCATGAAGATGCAATTAAAACAAGAGAGAAAATTGGTTTTGGATTTTCAAATTAATAAACTAAAGAGAAATGCAATTTAATTAAATGTTAAACATTGTTTTTGGTATTTTTAATAAAATAGAATGGAGTATGAAATGTATAATGGATGCTCTTGGAAATGGAATAGTGACATTATAGTTCAATTAAATGTTGGAGTAGATTTTCACTAAGTCTAGATGAAAAACTCTAAGATACCACTTGAGTCCAATATCCTCAATTAATAGTAGCTCCTACTACTGTAGCTAACTACTACTTCTTGAGATATTTTTTAAAACCACTTAGTGTGTGATTAGGATTATATTAATGCAACTTGTTTCCTCTTGATATGAATGTGATACCACGCTACTCAATTAATCCAATTCAATCCTACTATTTAACAATACAACGTAGAAAACACAATATCATTGAATCAATAAGGAAATACACACATACACACACACAAAAATCCAACAAGCTACAAAAATTCAATCCAATCACATAGGATCAATCCACAAAGTTATCCAAACGGGTAAACTAAGTCTCAACATTACAAAACAATATTCCTAAAACTAGGAAATTAAAATGTAATTAGAGAAAATAGATTGAAATAAAATAAACTCCCCTATTCATATTCATGCTTTGAAACTCAAGACAATGTCCATCCAAGGAGCAAAATGAGTTCAGCCACTCATTGGAGCTCTGAAACTCTCTCTTTCTTGGTCTGATTCAAGCTCGCAGCTATGGTGAAGATCTAGCTCTCTCACGGTGTCTGAATCACTCACCGACAATAGAAATGATGGTGGTTGAAGGAGGATGCGTGGTCGCCGGCGACGGGAATGAAGAGTGGGAAGTCGGGGCAATGTCGAAGGGCAAAGGTCTAGATCGAAGGAAGGATGGATGAAAATTGAAAGTCCAAGGTTGGTTCTCGCGGCGCTCACCGGATATATCGCGTCTTTGGATATCTCCGCTATTCAAAATGAAGAAATCAAACCTAGTTTGCCAAAAACACAGAGTTTCATGTGTTGCTCCCTCTTTGACAATTTCTCAATTTTAGGTCCTTTTCTGACATTAATTATGGTCCTTCCCTGACATTAATTCTGGTCCTTCTTTGATATTAATTCTGACCCTCAAGAATCTCCATTTTCATCTTAAACACCTACAATACAAGATTAAACACAATGTAGCATCAAAAGTCCAAGAATCATTTGCATGAATAATTAATAAATTATGATCATTTTGCCCCTAATTTTACTTAATTCAATCCAAATGTCCCTAACTAAATTAGTGCTTAATCATGCATTAATGTCTCAAAAATGCATTAATAATCCCAATTTTATTATGAAAAATCATATAAAAATATGGTTTGATTACACAGTGGGCCAAAGCCTAAGCGAACAAGGGTTGCACCTCAACTCATAATTAAATAATAAGGAGATTTACCAACAGGTGGTTGGTCCAGCAGAATGTGGCGTTGGATTCCCTTAAGAGGTTTAGGGTTCGAGCTGCGGTAACGTACTTGTAATCTGCCTTGTATAGAGTTAGCACTATTGGAAGGGTCATCTTTGCTACTACAGAACCCGAATCTAGATTAGTTAGAATCGAAGGTTTTGATGAATCGGGTGGGATACCCAAAAAGAAGAAGAAGAAGAAGATTATGAGCTCGTTTCCAAAAGTTATTCATTTAATAACTAATTGATACTTTACGTGCTCTTTCACTTTCTTTACTCACTTGTGTTTTTCACTATTGTTCCCCCACCACCAAGCACCTACAAAAAAATAAAGCATTAATATGTTGATTTTTTATGAATTACGCTCTTGATGATGATTATTCCCTCTTCTAGAATTGTAATATCCTGAATTTTGAACCTTGAGATATGGGAATTGCGCATGGACACTTTGTAATAACCCCATTTTCATGTAAATTATTGTATGAAGCTAATTAATATTATATTATTGAGATATATGGAATTTTCATTAAAAATAAGGCAAATGATATTTGTTTCCATCTAATTGGCTAATAAAGGAATATTATTGTCAAGGGGACACATGGAAAGGTGGATAATCATGAAAGGGACACCTAAGTAGACATATGGAAGGTAGATAATTATGCAAGGGACACCTAAGCACCCATGTGGCAAAATAATATTTAAAGGAGAAAAGATAAGGACACATATGCATAATTAATTAATTAAGGGGACACCTAGTGGTATGGGTACTCCCCAACTAGTGGAGGTCGCGGGTTCGGTCCTTGATTTGACAAAAACCTTAGTCGCCTCAGGGTTAAATCACAATTTACCACGAATTAAAATGCAATATAGTGCAAATAACTTGGGATCGTTCTCTTATCAAGGAGCCTTTTATTTTGAATTCCCTAGGTTAAACTAAGTCTGAAAACATGGTTAGAAAAGGGTTTTGAAATTGATTTTCTCTAAACTAAAATTCATAGAAATATAAAGAAACTAATTCTATTCTTTTTGGTAATTTTTTTTTTTTGGAAAATAGTGAAGAATGCTTTGAATTAAAAGGGATTAATGATGGATGCTCTTGGTAATGAAGAAGATGGCTATCATTGCTAAAAATATATATATGGGAGTTAAACTTTCATTAAGTCTAAAGAACAACCTCAAGATAACACTTGAATCCAATAATCTCAATTAATAGTAGCTCCTACAAACATAACAAACTACTACCTCTTGAGATTTTGTTAAAATCCACTTAATGTGTAATTTAAATTGGGATGATACAAATTGTTTTTCTCAATTAGAATGTTCTAACAAACCATTCAAAAGCTAAATTCAACTATCATTACTAATCACAAATATGACAGCAAGCATAATTTCATCAAGCATATAAAGAAATATAGAAATATGAACTTCAAAATAATCCAATTAAAACTACATCAATCAATCCACATGAACAAGAATCCAAGTCTCACAACTAAATAATGATAAACTTAAACAATGAAATCAAATAGATAATCTAAGCAAAAGATTGAATTAAATAACTCCCCTATTGAAGCAAAACGCTCAAGCCATAAGTCTTCATCACCAAGAAGAAAGGATTTAGCTACACATAGCCATTAAACAAATCCGAACAATCGGTAAAACTGAACCAACCATAGGAACCAAGCTCGCCGGAATCTGGAAATTTATCACCGGAAATAATGGAGAAACTCACTGGAAAATTCTGTTTTGATCTCTGTAGTTGCTAGTTCAGTTTTCCAATGAATCAATGAAGAAGAAGATGATGGTGAATCGTTGGTGAAGGTGGACGATGAAGGAGATGATGACGTTGAGGGTGAAGGAATTGATGAAAGATGAAGGATGAATGATTTTTCAATCCTCGTTCACGGTGCTGGTTCCCCCCAATTCGATGTCTGCATATTTGCTTTATCGGGAAGAATGGAAACCTAATTATTCAAAATGCCAAAATGCAGCGGCTGCAGACAGGGACCTAAGTGAAAATTTTAAAAGTTCTGGAGTAGGGACTAAAGTGAGAATTTCAAACTTTTTGTGGGGCAGAAATGAAATTTCCTAAATATCTGGGTCCTTTTCTGTAATTGATTTCTGGCTCTTTTCTTCCTTGATTTCCAATTTCTAGAAATTATTGGGGCCTTTCTTGTAATTTTTCCCATTCCTCAAAATATTAATTTAGCCCTCCAAAATCTCAAGATTTCTTCTTAAATACCTACAATGCAAGATTAAGCACAAGGTAGCATCAAAAGTCCAAGAAATCATTTGCATGAATAATTAACAAATTATGATCATTTTACCCTTAATTACATTTAATTCAATACAAATGTCCTTAACTCAAATTAGTGCTTCATCATGCAATAATGTCCCGAGAAAAAGCATTAAGAATCCCAATTTTATTATTAAAAATCATATAAAAATATGGTACAATTAGTCCTGCTCGTTGTAATTCAGGCCATTAGTGCATGCCGCCTTATAATTTAAAGAAAAAAGAGAGAGGAAAAGATAAGGGACACATATGCATATTTTATTGATAATTTGTGCCACCTAATCATCTTATCTATTAAGCAAAATATTGATGATTATCCAAATGGCATGTGTCACACAAAGGAAAAAGCTAACAAGTTCAGTAGACACTTAAGCATTTCATGTATTAATAGAAAGGGACACTTGGACACCTTATTTAATGTGTTTTGAAGATTAAAATTCTTCCTCCATAAGCTATCAAATTCGTCCAAAATAAGAAGGAGGAGAGAAAGTCAACAAAACTTACAAAATAAGCTAAGTTTAAGTGATATTTTGTAAGGGCACTTTGGTCATTGGACTTGGGGGATTTTTAAGTGCCTTCTTGATATATTTAGGACATTCTTCACTCCCTTTTTGCATGAGTATTTCATTCAAAGAGAGAGAACTCAAGAGAAGTCAAGAATTTTCTAGAAAAATGGAGAAAATTCAAGAGAAAGAAAGGATAAGACCAAGGGGTAAAATGATAATTGGTCAAATGAGATATTTTTGGTTGGCTCATGACCTCTGTATAAGGACTCCTTCCCCTCATTTGTAAGGCACCAAGTTGCCATAAGAGAGAAAAGAAAAGAGAGTAAGTAGGTTAGCTCAAGTGAAAGAAGAAAGAAGGAAGGAAGCAAAGTTGAGAACAAAGGTAAGTTAGCTATGGTATTTTGTGAAATTTCCTTCTATCTTCATGAACATGTTGAAGGTCCTAATGAGAAACTGATGTATGGTATGTAGAAGCTTAGGCCGAAATCAACAAGAAGTTTAAGGAAGGAGAAGTTCAAGGAAAGCAAAGCTCAAAGTCAAGTAAGTACCTTCCTTAACACCCTTATGGCTTTGTGACTTGGATTTAGCTTCTTTTCATGATATTTGATGGTTATGGGAATCAATATTCCTAAGGGGAGGTTCTGCTCAAGTTGATATAAATGACTTAACATGAGTTTTAAACCAAGAATATGACTTAAGAAGGAAGATTAGGCAAGAACTATGAAAGATATGGACTTGAAATGATAATTTATTCAAAGTAATATTTGAATTATGGAGAATTGCAAAAGCGATGAGTATTATTTATAATCATAGGAAGTGCCGTCGTTGGGAGCTTTTAAAAGAATTCGGAGAAAGTAATTGATAGTTTAAGTTTGTCAGGTAGTAACCTTAATCCTCATATGCTTTGTATGTCTCTGTATGTATGTATGTTTTACCATAAATATGTATGCATTCGGTTGTTAATGTTTTGCCAAGCGCTTTGGTACCGGAACCCGCTGTGTGCAACTAGGGCCTTATTGTGCCCTATAGTCTACGCTATGTACTATAGAGACTGCTTGTTTCGGATTAGGCTTTGTGCCTCACTGTGTACGACCTACTGAATGCTTTACAGTTTGTGCTTATGATTTTCTTACATGCTTTGATTATACCTTGTATATGAGATTAACAGTTACTCTGGGATCCTTCGGGACTCCAGCCTCCATTGCTATCTGTATATGGTACAATTTATTGGATGTAGCTCCCGAGATGGATATCAGTAAATGGAGGTATTGGACCAGTTCTCGATTATTCGAAGAATTATTGTAATAATTTTATGTAATTATATTCTAGATTTTGTAACCAAGATTTGTAATTTATCGTCAATATACTATACTTAAATCGTTTTACTATTGTGCTATGCTATATTGCTCTGATTTGTGATATATTATTGAGAAGGTGGGGCAGTTGGATTTAATAAATAAGAGGTATTACACTACCCACCACCTAGAATATGGCGAGGCCAGTAAGGGTGCAATAAGAATTCCCACCGCACAAATAGATATTAATTGACACAAATAGTTATGTCCAGTGTTCTTTTGCTTTTTTCCATACGGGAGTGGAGCCTTATGTATGTTTGGGGAATAACTTGATAAGTAAGCAAATTAAATTGTGGCCAATAAAGTAGACTGTCAACCTCTCGGTTTGATTATGAGTATTTGATTGAGCAATCACTGGATACTAATTAATTAGCTATCACTGAAGCCCGAACAAACAACCTAAAACCATGGAGGACCAATACGAGAGCAAAAAGAAGAAACTATTCGCGTGTGCCATGAAAGGAGAATGGGACAATGTCGTTGAAATGTACCAGAATGATGGAGGGAGACTTCACAATGCCAGAATCACTCGCTCAGGTCAGACAGTGTTGCACATAGCAGTCTCTAATGGAAAAGAGCACATGGTTAAGAAGATGGTCTACTTCATGTTGTTGTCGCAACCTAATGAAGAGGAACTTGTAAAGGCTCCGCGAACTCCTAACCAAAGAAAAAACATTGCATGCCTTGCATCGGTGTAATAACCCCATTTTTATGTAAATTATTGTATGAAGCTAATTAATATTATATTATTGAGATATATGGAATTTTCATGAAAAGTAAGACAAATGATATTTGTTTTAATTTAATTGGCTAATAAGGATTATTATTGTGAAAGGAACACATGGAAAGATGAATAATCATGGAAGGGACACTTAAGTAGACACATGGAAGGTAGACAATTATGCAAGGGACACCTAAGCACCCATGTGGCAAAATAATATTTAAAGGAGAAAGTTGAGGACACATATGCATATTTAATCAATTAAGGGGACACCTAAGGGGACGTCTAAGCTACTTAGATGACAACATACAATTTAAAGAGGAAAAGCATGAGGACACTTGGATATATTTTATAGACAATTTAAGCCACCTAACCATCTTACCCATTGAACAAAGCATAATAGCCACAAAATAAGGCATATGACTATAAAACATTTTGGATAAGGAAAGGACCAAGTGGCATGGCATGACATATGGAGGAAAAAGGGAAAAAAAATCAGATATTAACTCAAGGAAATAAGAAGAAGCTAGAGAATTTCAAGAAGCATTGGAAGGGTAAATTAGTAAAAATACAAGGGGATATTTTTGAGTGCCTTACCTCTATAAATAGGACCACACTCTTCTTCATTTTAGAGGTAAGAGGTGCCACACAGAGAAGAAAGAGAGATAGGAGAGTGTTGTAAGGATCACAAGCAAAGAGAATTTCAAGAACATAAGAGGTAAGGAACTTATGAGAATTATTTTATTTCTTTCAAATTCATACAAGTACGTTTAAGCCTTCAATTAGTAATCTTGTATAATATTGTTGGAGTTCTAGCTATAACTACAAGGAGATCAAGGTGAAAGAAGCCAAAGAAGTTAGAACTTCGAGCAAGTAAGTTCTCTTTCCTAACTTCTTGAAATTTTGAAAAAGTTTAAGGAAATTTTGGGTAATAGCTAGAACTCAATGATATGATTATATTTTGGTGGTTTTGATGGTTTAAAAGTGTTTAAAATGAAATTTTGTATGAGAAAGAGTATGAAGTACAATTTAGAAAGCATAAAGTATGAATATATGCAAATAAGGAGGTAGAAAAACCAACAAGGGGTATTTTTAGAAACTGGGAATTTTTCACATGTCTCTAGACTAAGCAATATTTTTAGACAAAAATAGACATGTCAAGGGTTATGTAGATTTTTGAAACACCTCAATCTGATTTTTCTACAATTAGTTATGAATTTTTGAAATTGGGTCAAATTTCAGAAATTTTCAGCACCATGTGCGAAAATAAGAGAAATGTAACATCCCAAAATTTTGGGACAAAGAATTTAGGAATTAGACTGAAATAAATAGATTGCTAAGTGAGTAAGAGTCCAAAGTCTTAAGCTTTTCATGAGGAAAAGCTTAAGATAATTATTAAATATTATTTTGGATCTTTTAAAAAAAAAAGTTCAAGAAAAAATAGTTAGGTGATAATTTTGGCCTAGAAAATTTTAGAGTGAATATTTTATAGCTTAGAAAAGGTAATTGAGAAAGAAAATCTCTATATGGAATTAAGGGTTAATTTTTGAGACTTATCCGATTTTTGCAACTTAATAAGTAAAGGACGAAATTATAAATAAGAGTTTTGTAAAGAGTCAAATGGGATTATTTTGTGAAGTGAACCCCACATAAACATGGCAGCATAACACTCACCCCCTCTCAATATACATTTCTCAATCGGCCTAATATTTACACACCACATATTCCTTATTTCCCCATTATTCCTATGCTAATGAGTAAACCACGTATCACCTTAACTTTGGTCCAAGTCAATTCAGGTAGCGGCAAAACGACACTCCCTTTGTCATTATATCTATTCGGCCCAATAAAAGAACCATTTGGGCAGCAAAGACACAGCGTATATACTCCCTTAATCTGTTAACTCTTGTCGGCCAACATTCAAACAGCCTCATTCATTTATTTCTCATTCCATTCTCTTCGGCCAGACAGAGAAAAAGTAGAAGAGAGTGAGACCGATAGGGTGACGGTGAGGGACGGAGAAAGTGATCTTCAATCCCACATGCAACTCTGATCTTCAACTAGGTGAGCCACCTAAGCCTCTTCGAGTCTTTTATTCTTGTCATTGGGTGGTTTCTGTTGCAGTAAGGGTGCTGGAAATCTGATTTCTAGTGAGAGAAATTTGAGAAAACTAGTAGGAAAACCATAAATTAAAACTGATGTTTATGATATTTGATGTTGCATGTGAGGTGATGTTGTTTTATGGTTCTGCATGATGATTTTCTTTGCTAATTAAGGGGTACCAAAACAACAACAACAACAACAAAACTTTGAAAGCTTAAAGTTGCATGCATGTGTGCTCTGTTTTAATGGGAGCTGAAACAGAGCTTCGACCTCCTTACCCTTTCTTATTATTCCAATTATCATCAACACTCCCATCATTATCATCTTCATTTTGATAATCTTTTCTCTCTTTCCCATTCTTCTTTCTTATTTAATCAATCCTTTCCTCTCACGCCAGGTGGTTGCCTCCATTTATATATTAGCCACATCTCTCTTTCTTTTGGTCTATAATAATTAGTCCTATTTATACTATGTTTATTTATTTTTTCTTTTTCTCTGTTCTTCTTCATTCCCATTCAAAACTAAGGATTAAAGTTTCTCTCCAAAGCCTTGACTCCATTGTCATTGCTGTATATGCATACATGTTATATGCATGGGGTTAATAATAGATCACCTTTTTCTCCGGCTAGCTACTTTATCAATAGTGACAACACATGAATAAAAGGTCACTGTTTGGAGTCTTATTATGATTATTTAGGAGTGTTTACGTGGTTCCTATGTGTGCGATGCAAGTACTGTTGTAAATAAGAAATCTAAGCAATTGGGGTATGATTTCAAGTTTTAGGAGGAGGATCGAATCAATGTTTTTGAAGTTGAACTTAGAAGATTTGAGATTTAGAAACATAGATAATTGTGTGATAGGTGTGATTGAAGGATGTCTTAGTACTTAAGGATTTTTGAACTCAGTAGGTGAATTCCATTAGAGGTTGATATATTCAAAATTTATAGGAATTGGCGATTGTCGAGCTCAAGAGAAAAATAAACAAAAAGAGATTTTAGTAAATGTATAGTTTTAGAAGGAGCAAGAGGTGAGTGAATAGTGTCCCTAATTTTTATAAATGATATTTTTTGTTTTGAACTTTTATGTTAATTTTCATATTTAAAAGTATGATTTTGTGAAGGAATATTTGTTGATAGTATATGAATAAAGAATGGTGATTTTATTCATTGTTATGTATTTTCTTTCAATTGTTTCAAAGGATAATTCATGATTATGTAGTTAAATGGAAATGAGACTTTTGAGATAGTCTTCATAAAATTATATTGAAATGATCCTGAATTTTGGAAAGTTTATAAGCTATAATTTATTATTTATTTGAAATTTTTTTTATCAATAGATTGAATTTGAAGGCAAGTTTTGAAACATTGTTTGTACGTGCAACTTCATGTTGGGGATTTAATTATGAAGTATGAGACATAGTTGTTATTATCTTGAAGAAAGAATTTTTATTACTTTGATAAATTGACCCCAAGCATGTTTGAAAATGTTTTGGAGAGGACTTTGAATACGAGAATCTTGGTTACTAACAAATGATCTTGTTAGTCCTTGGTGCACCATGGTTAACTTCGAGCTCGCTTGATATTCATGGGGTTTGTTCTCATGCTTGTTTCATGGACTGCGTGTCCATCTTGTTTCATGGCTTTAAGCCATGCTTGGTTAGTTTGCCCTCATAGACTATGTGTCCATGCTTGTTTCATGGCCTTGAGTCATGCTTGGTTAGCTACCCTCATGGATTGTGTGGCCAAGCTTGTCATCCATTCGTAAGAAGTTCTATGGGAAGATCTTGTTTGAGAATTATGTTTTAAATTGATTATATGAAATCAAAGGTTTTATTATGTAGATGAAAGAATTATGGTTAATATTGATTATATTAAATCAAATGTTTTATTTTGTACATGAAATTATCTTATTAACGATATTTTATATAGAATTCTATTTTTATTCTCAAATGTATAGTTTAGAAATTGAGATTTATTAATATATTGCTATCATTAATTTAGAAAGATGTTTAAATTATTTTACTTTTAATTTATTAAATTGTAATAATGGGACATTATTCACCAGAAAAATTTGTTTTGGTTCAGACAATATTGCTGATCCTGTACCTCTTACTGAGCGGTGAAGAGCCTTCTTAGTGCCTTAAAGCTTGCGGTCTCATTTTGGAGTGCTACTAGCTGATGTAATTATAAAGCTAGATTTTTTGTATTATTATTAATGGTAGATGCTCCACGCAGTCTATAGGTAGGATCCCTATCTCCCTTTTGTTGTTTGGGACTCATAAATATTCCAGATTGTGGTATTATAAGGATTAAATAGCATTTGTATATAAGTTTAAGGATTACGGAATGTGAGTCCTCTCATATTCCGTGCGGCCACCCCTATAGGTTTCGGGCGTGACAAGAAAATTCACCAAAGAAGAAATACTCAATAACAAGGGAAATTAATGAGATTCAAAAGTGGAAAGACCCTTTATGCAAGTATATAGTTATTTATCTTGAAGGAAGGGATTATCTTATCGATGACACCATTATATTATTTTATTTTAGGTCTATCGTTCTTATTTAATAGTTGGGTGGTTGCTATTTTACTGATCAACTATTTGCAGGTAAGTAACCTTAATTTCATATACTGTGTATGACTTTGTATATATGTTTTACCATGATTGGTTATGCATTCGATGTTATGTTTTTCAAGCGTTTTGAATACCGAACATTTGTGTGCGACCGGCATGGTTATGTGCCTTTTTTGAGCAGTTTATGTTATATGTGACTGCTTGTTCTGGTTTAGGCTGTATGCCTCGTTGTGTGCGATCCGTTGAATGCTATATGTTTTATGGTTTTCTTGCATACTACGTACATACACTGTATATGAAATTAATGGTTAATCAATCTCAAACTATTATAAGAATACATGAAGTGCATCTAGGATGAGGCAGGAGTCTGAAGGTAAGACGGGAGAGCTTGATTGAGGATTTGTGGAGTATGAAAGCAGCTTCTTGTAATTACATCTTTAGTTTTGGATGATCATATATTGATAGTTATTTTTGGGACATTTATCTGGATGACTATATATTAACCCTTGGAGGGACTTATTTTGTTTAGATATTTACTTGGGAAAATCCTATATAAAGCTACTTAAAAAAGAAAAATTCTAAATCGGGTTGGTAAATTCAATAAATCTTTAATTGAGTCATTAACCCAATTTAGGATTTTAAAATATGGGTAAAATAACTTTAATACCCTCTCCTCTCTCATCATTAATGAGTTTTATTACTCCCTAACTTATTTTTCCCATGTATATATCAAAATTAATTTTAATACAACAAAATATGATTCGTTCACATATATTAAGTATCATCATAAGAATAAAAACCTAAAATATTTTCAGCAAAGAGTTCATTTTATTAACACGAACAATTTTTTTTGTAAAGAAAACTTATAATATATGTCACTATAAAAAGGACATATTTTGGTAAATATATAATTAAGTATGGATTTTACTATATTTTTCACACACACATATATAAATTTTTTTTTTTTTTGAACTTTTTATATTGATGTAAACCGTTTTATGAAATTTTAAGTGCATTTTACATCTTTTTCTTGAAATATCCATAGAAGTATATGAAATTTAAACGCCGCTTGTTAAAAAAGATCAATAATATTACTGATTTATTTTAAAGAATTAAAAAATTTAAATTGAAATATTAACTAAATTACTATCTAGAAACTCACATTTATGTGTTAAGGAAAATTATTATAGTTTAGGTTAATATTGGTAAAAATGAATTTTATTTCAATTCAATTTTTTAAAGGTGAAGTTGGTATAGAATATGTTTTTTTTTGGGGGGGGGGGGGGTATCTAACCCGATAAAAATAAAAACTTTCTTTTTAAAAAAAAAACCTCACATTTATTTTTTATCATTAATACAATTAATTGATTTTCAATTAAAAATTATTTAATTGATATCAATAATACTATTATGGCATGTCATACTTGAATTGTTCTTGATTATCCTTTTAGGGAAAAAAATCATTTGATTTAGCATAGATTAATGTTGATATTTAGATATATAAAGTCATAAAGCAATAATATTCTTTTAAGAAGGGAGAGAAGAAAATTTGGTAGAAAAAAGAGGGGGCATTAAAGTCATTTTATACAGATTTTTGAAATCCTAAATTGGGTTAATGACTTAATTAATTATTTTTTAAATTTACCAACCCGATTTAGAATTTTTCTATTTTAAGTAGCTTTATATGGGATTTTCTCTATTTACTTTATGAAAATTATATTGTCCAAATTATTCTCATTGCTCTGCTGCGTGGATACTCTGATACATATTTATTTACTCAAAAGTAAAAGTCACTCCACCCGCCACCTGAAAACACAAGGCGGTAGGAGTGTAACATCTGGCAGCTTCCATGGGCAATGCCACAATATGTGGCATCATTGCCGGCATCAATTATACCTTAGTGGATGATCGTAACAATGATGGCGAGACGCCTCTCTTCTTGGCGGCTCTCCATGGCAGAAAACAAGCTTTTCTTTGTCTTCATGGCATCCGAAAAAGTACTACTACTCCACCCTTCAATGATAACCGCAGAAGGAACAATGGTGACACTATCCTTCACTGCGCTATCAAGGGTAATTACTTCGGTGCGTATGTATAAATTCATTCATTCTCAACTCTTTTCCATCACTAGCTTGCTCCTCCATTATACTACCTAGTTAAATATAAGACTCACTTGACTTTTTTGAGAGATTTAATTTATTATTTTTTAAAACTAATTTACTTTAAAATATTTATTTATTTATCGTTTTTGCATTTCTTTAGAAACTTTTTTTTGTAGCACTCACATTATAAACTAATATATAATTTAAGCATACACAACATATAAGATGATTAAGTAAGTTATTTAACTATGATTAAGTAAGTTATTTAACTTCTTTAATCTAAAGTCAACTAGATATTATATTTAAGTCCAGAGGTAGTATTATATTATTTATTCTATTCACTTATATATGTATAATAACATCATATTATTACTTCTATGATATACAGATCTTGCATTTCAAATAATTCATCTTTATAAAGACCTTGCGAATTCAGTGAATGAGGAAGGCTTGTCTCCTCTACATATTCTGGCATCAAAACCTTGTGATTTCAGAAGTGGAAGCCGCCTTGGACGGATGGAAACCATCATTTATCACTGTATGTAAACATTTGATCAGAGTCCTTTTTCATGCATGCATAGTTAACTAAAGGGGAAAAAAAAAGCCTATTTGATTAATTGATTCATTAGCACGATCTTTATAATATATGCGTACCATGTTTTGTTTGTTTGTTTGTCTTGAAGGCATATATGTTGATAAGCTGAAGGCAGAAAATCCGGCACCTGAACATCATACAAGCCCAAGTGCAGCCAAGGGCCATGATTATCCTCCCAACTACAAGACATTGTGGGATTTTTTCCGGCTATTAAAAAAAGTGGTCACTGTTGGTATGTACATAAATTTGCAATCAAATGCCACATTGTCTATATAAAATTTGTCCTACCATGCTCTAGTTAAGATCTTGTTCGCATATAATTGCGACTCAAATAACAGCATGTTTTCTATTTAAGGTTTGTGGAAATTGTCCAAACCTGTTGAAACAGATGGGAGGATCCCCAAGCGCGTGCGGGAGGGTGAGAGATCTTTTAAAATTTGGCACTAATTAAAATTGCATTTTCAGTACTAGTAAAAACTCTTGCACCATTTTTTTATTAGGATCACAAGTGGACAGGGATAAGGCAAATTCGTTATTTCCAGCTAATTACAGAACCTGTTGCCATTTTGTCAAGTTCTTTTATCTGGTATCTTCTGATCATTTTGGGAAAAAAGGTATCTTTGCTTATTTATGTTTGACACGTTTCATACTAAATATACACAGATGATGGCACACAACACTTTATAATTTATATATGCGTACTTATTATATATTTTGAATTTTCCCCAGGATATGAGGAATTGAGGAAGATATATCGAAAAAAGGAGACCCATAAATGGTCTGTTCAAGTAGTCAAGCTACTTCTTCGTTATGCTTCCTCGTATGAGTACGAGGATGATGGGAGAAACCCCCACGAAGACGAAGTGTATAATACGATGTCACATGAGACCATCCCTGCCACATCAATCCAACCTAGCAATCGCGGCACCAAGGACAAAGGTAATTAAAGGCTAACATTATATGATACTTGATACGTGTTGTCACAAGAAGCATTAAATGATTAATTGTACTCTTCAATGTCTTTTTTATAAGAGCTGATAACCAAATTACGCAGCTCAAAAAAAAGCAATTAAAATTAGTTAAAAGTGATAAGTATATTTGAAATAAACTTTTTTTTTTCCCCAAATAAGCCCTTATTTATAAGGGGCAAACAAGAGAGAGAAATATGTAACATCAACCTTTTAAGTAATGTAATACATATAATTAATGAGGAAAAAAAAAGGAGTAAAACTCTCATTAAATGTTCACACAACTATTGCCAGATTCTTATAAAAAGAACAAGAAGAAGTATGCAATTGGATAATTATGTGTTTGACATTATATTTAATCAAACTGTGCACCAGGTGAGCAAGTTCCCAAAAGGACGACATCGGAGACTTCTACATTAGTGGCTGCAAAGAATGGCGTGATGGAAATAATAGAGAAAATTGTGGAGTTAATTCCGGTGGCCATTTACGATTTGAATGAAGATAAGAAGGACATAGTGTTGTTAGCCGTAGAACACAGGCAAACTCACGTGTTTGAGTTCTTGCTTAAGAATGATATTTACAAAGAGAGCTTGTTCCATCAGGTGGACAAGGATGGAAACAATGCGTTGCACTTGGCAGCCACACTTCATGACCACAAGCCTTGGCTCATTCCTGGCGAAGCTCTTCAAATGCAATGGGAACTCAAGTGGTTCAATGTACGTAAGTAAGAACAAGATATACACATGCGTATATATATATATATTATTATTTCATCCGCTCTTTAATATAAGATATATTTACCTAACTTGATGAGATTAAGGAAGTTAGCAACGTTGATTAATATAATATGTATTTTCTAAAATATCCTAATCATTTTTCTTATTTCTCTCATTCCATCTCTTTCTTCATTAATATATTAATAAAGTAAATTTTTAAAATATCCTAATCAAAGACTTTTTTTTTTTTCCTCCGTAGTATATGAATTGTGATAATCTAGGTGCAATTGGTGATGCAGTTCGTGAAAGAGGCAATGCCATCTGATTTCTTCAGCCGATACAACAATCAGAAAAACCCCAGATGTTGTCTTCACCAAAACTCACAAGAACCTGGAAGAAAGGGCCACCGAGTGGCTGAACAAAACCTCAGAATCATGCTCACTGGTGGCCGCATTAATTGCCACGGTGGCCTTTGCCACAGCTGCCACTGTGCCCGGCGGTGTCATCCAAGAAACAGGCTACCCAACACTTAAAGATGAGTTAGAATTCCAACTGTTTGCTATCTCAGCACTCATAGCCCTAGGCTGCTCCATCACCGCCGTGGTCATGTTCCTATCCATACTCACTTCTCGATTTCAAGAGCAAGACTTTAACAAAAGCTTGCCCAGGAAGTTACGGGTAGGTTTGATTACGTTGTTCATGTCGATTGCTTCCATGTTGGTGTCATTCTGTGCCGGACATTTCTTCATGCTGAAGGATACACTTCATTATCTTGCTCTTCCAATATATGTGGCGGCTTGCCTCCCAGCATTCCTTTTTGTTTTGGCACAATTTCCACTTTTCTTTGATCTTCTATGGGCTACCTTCAAGCATGTTCCACAGCGTAGTTACAGGCCCAACGACTTCTATGCTGATCCTCACTTGTTTCTCTCAGCCTCAATGCTAATTGATCTTCACTTGTTACATGTGTGCAATTTTATTCACTTGTTATGATTATATATTCTATTTGTAGGACAAACTTAAGTGTACGGATAATTGAATATTTTAAGGTGCATGGAAGTAATAAAGAGTGTCAAACTTTATCTATAGCTCAAAAGTATATTAGAAATCATTCAAAAGCATGGAATGACTCCAAAAAAAAAAAAATCGAAGTCCAAGAATTTCAAAGTTTTGAATTGGATTACTATTCAAAGGTTAAAAAAAATGTGGAGTACTATTCATTCAATAAATTCAAGATTTTTCTAAATTATAAGGGATTGATTGCACTTAGCTTCCATTTTCAAATGTTTGATTTAAGACAGATAGCCGGGAGCACATTTTTGCTCATCAATGTGTTCATCACCCATCTAAACTGTTGGATTAGTTTTGGACGATCCAGATTTAATTTAATTTAATTTTTACATTTTAAATAAATTTTTATATAATATATGTAAAATTAAAATTAAAATTAATCTTATAACTATAACTTTTTCATAAAAGAAATTTATCATTTGAGGAAAAAATCATAAATTAAGAATTTTAAATTTGAACTGTTCTGGTTAAATTCAAACGGTTGAGATCCCATCACAATAATGAGAAATTAGTTAATCATCACTGTGATTAGCACCACGTGTGAAGAGAGAATATAAACATTAACATTTGGAGTTTGTTTTTCAGGTTGCATTTGCTGGAGATATCATCCAAAATCTGATTCAGCAAATCTCGGGGAGAAAACTTCAGTAACCTAGTTGATTTTTATTTTCTTTTTTCTATTGATTTATTCTTTCATTTACTGAAAGTTTGTTGTTGCGTCCATCCAAATATATTGGTGTAACTGAGCTGAAGATTACAAGCATTACAGCAATAAAATCATAAGCAGTTACCTTTGCACTTTTCTTCTTTACCGTTATTTTCTATATGCCACTATTTTCTCCTATTCAATTCTTTTCGTTTAAACAAGTAGATCGATTGGTGCAATTATTACAATAATTTGTTTAACATTTGTAGTTTTTGTTATTTAATTTCATTTGAATATACTGAACTAGATTCGTTTAATTTAAAAGAAATTGAGATTTTAATACCTAAATTAATTACTGGATTCCTTGTTGGACGATATTCTACTTATCACTTTATTACTTGGCATCACCCGAATACTTGCGAAGCACATCATAAGCAAATTTGCTTAGCAGGGAGAGCTAGCCAGATTTGTGCCATCAGATCTAATATTGTCTGTCTAGATTTGATTTTCAAAAAGTTTACATTTTTTTAAGAAAAATTATTTTAATGAATATAGAATCTTAAATAGATAATTTCTTAACTATTATATGTTTAAAAAATGATTTTTTGTTTTTTATTTAAAAGATCATCATTGTAATAAGCCCACTTTCACTACAAAAAAAAAAAAAAAAAAAAAACTGTTTTTTTATGCGGAAAAATTCCCTCGCAAAATGGCATTTTCCGTCGCACAAGTGATTTACGGCGGAAAAAGTTTCGTCACAAAAATCGCCCTCGTAAATCAATTTTTTTTCGCTGCAAAAATGCCTCTTTTAAATCGCAAATTCGAGAATTTTGTGGCGGAACATTTTTCCCTCGCAAATCTTGAAATTTGCGAGGAAAATTATTTCCCTCGCAAAATTTGAAAATTTGCGAGGGAAAATGTTTCCCTTACAAAATTTTCAAATTTTGCGAGGGAAGAATTTTCCCTCACAAATTTCAGAATTTTGCGAGGGAAACATTTTCCCTTGCAAAATTGAATATTTGCGAGGAAAAAAATTTTCCTCGCAAAAATGCTCCATTTTGCGAGGGAACCACTTTTCCCTCATAAATTCCAATTAATTTTAAAAAAATATAAAAAATAAAATAATTAAATAAAAATATATTAAAAATTAGAAAATAAAAAGACTTGTATATCATTAAAAAAAATTGTAACAATCATAAGAGTTTACATAGCAAAAACAAAATATTACAAATTATAATGTTTCGAACAAAATGAACTAAAAAAAGTCTAAACGGTAGAAGTTTGGTCGATCACCACCGCATCGTCATCACCACCAGGAGACGACCCCGTACCCTTGTTCTTCAATATGGACTGGAGAAGTGCCCGCATCTCAGTAATCATCTCTCCTTACTCCTTCAGCTGGCTGTCATTAAGAAATTGTAAATCAAAAATCTTTGCAAACTATAATGTATTTAAACCTAGCAGTTCAATGAGAGCAAAATGATTTAGAGTTGCAAAACAGTAACCAAGAGGGTAAGAATGTAAATGAAAAGCTGACACCTTAAAGGTAAAAAGAAAAAATAATTCTAGGCCTGGATAAAGCATTGACAGCTAATCCACATAATTACTATCTAATAATACCAAATGGAGCAAAGAGCAAGCAAAAAAAAAAAAAAAAAAAAAATGCTAGTCATAAATAAATATAAGGGGAAAGAGACTGGAATATTTGCTGTCAAGTTAGACATCTAAAACATTTTTGGACCTTTTACCCAAAGAAAACACTTTTGGACCTTTACCTTCAACAAATCCTTCCAAAATAAATAAATCGGAGAAATTATTGAACTTTGTGCGTTAAATTCTTTTGGTGAGAAGAATCATATATTTAACTAAGGGGCCAACAATGTGAAGGATTGTTCTAACGATGCCTTTAACTAAGGAGATGGAAAATGCAGTGTTAACAAGAAGCACACACAGTACTCCTTCAGATGGAGCTGGCAGACTTGAGAGGCCCATTCTGATCAGAGAGATGTGAAATTTGTTATATAAATGTGATCCAACAGGAGAAACTTAAATAGATTGGGCAAAGGATTATGATATATGAGTCAAGCAGGATCAGCAAACATGGAAATGGATGGAGACTAGAGTCTCTTTTTTCTGTGACCTGAAAATACATTAGAAGGAAGGAAGATTAGTCAAAATTATGATCAATCATACCAAACCTAAAATAGAAAGGTACCAGAAGTGGCATAGTCAAATCAAGCATCGAAATACCAAATTGGATAGGTTTAAATGCTGACCAAATAGATAAGGTATCCGATCGTACAATTTATTTGCATAGACAATGAAGTAAAAAACGTGAAAGTCTTCAAAGAAACTCAGAATTCGGATGATCAAGAGGAACATAATCTCCCCCAAAAAAACAGAATGTTTAAATCGATATCCAGAACATGGAAGTTTCTTTCCTCCAAGGAAAGAATAACTATTCAAAAAAATTCATCCAGAAACCGAATTAAATTAGATCAACAAATATCAGAATCCCAAAAAACGAAAACAAGAACAAACAAATTACTACGAAAAAGAAATCCAGGAGAAATTAAGCTCAAGTAATATCTAGTCTTACACCCGGGGTTCGAAATTGTAAGATGAGGAACAAAAATCAAAAGATAGGAACTGGCTTGTCTTCTTCATAATTGGATCTACCAGTGACCAAAGTTTATGAAGCACGCCAGGAACTAGAAACTAATCATTAAGAAATGACACACTCCACAGAATATAAATCCAACTTTGACACCAGAAATCGAAGAAGAGATCTAAGCATTTGAGAGAACAATTATTGAGTGATGGAAACGCAGGCTTTTCAGACATTAACAAGAAAAAGGAATACATTGAGACTTACAAGAGCAAGATTTGAAGATTGCTATTCAGGGAAAAGCAAGAAGAGAAGCTAGGAATTAGGCTTCTCCCAGAAAGAACAACACAAGTCGTCCATTTAGTCTCAAGCAAAAGCAGAATTCAATCAGGTACACTCCCAGTTTGCTATTCTGGATCTAATAATTAATTTATTTTCCAACATCCACCAATCAGACATTCAAATGCTAAAGAAGTTTTTATGGCCAACCAAGATATTCCAAAATTGAACAAAGAAACGAAAAAAAAAAGCCGATGATGCAGATCTAAGATACTAATATTGATTAGGAAAAAAAAAGGCACACCTACTTCTGTTTGGAATAGGAAGAAGATGAGGGAACACACTTGTTTCGGTACATCACGTAACCGATGGGAAATACGACTCCGATATCATAACGGGGGCTCCCATTAAATATTTGAGTGGGCTTTGAGGTTCCATTTTGAAGCAAAACGAACATAATCAAACAAATGAAAGCACAAAATAGAAATAAAGATGAAGAAATTAGAGAAAGCAAATTGAAAAATCGAAGGAAAACACTAGAAATTAAAGACCAAGCTCGAAAACCCAAAGATCCGATGACCAAAGCTTTGTCTCTCTGAAGATAAACAGTGAAAACAACGCTAACTAGTGCGAACAGCGACCGGAAGTGAAGAATGACCCCAACGCTCTAACCTTGCGAACAAAATGGAGACCCTCAAGCAGAGCACCTAAAACTTGCGAAGAGGAAGAAGAGTGAGAGATCATCGTCCGTCGTAGAGGAAGCCAGCGACAAACGGAAGTGAAGAATGAAGCAAAAGCTCCGACATTTCAAGGCAAATCAGCGAGGGCAAGGGCGTGGCTAGCGGCAGATCTGGATTGTGAAATTAGGGCGACAGTCACAGAGGTGGAAATGGAGAAGCGAGGAGCAAATGTAATGTCTCTGCGGCTGACTTATTTGTGTAAAATCATTAGATGTTATATATAGGACCCAAAAAAAAAAAATTCAATCTATCCCTCCAACAACGATTCTTTTTTTTTTTTTTTTTTTGGATACAAGAAGAGGAGGGAGGACCCTCAACCTAAGCTGTTAATGGAATCTACTTGCAACATACTTGTCCTTATCCGGGAATTCAGACAAGCAACCAAAGGAGGTACGGAAGTAGTGATGACCTGGCCAAGCGCTTAGAGCTTGTTTCGCAACATAATCAGTAGCTATATTCATACTTTTAGGAATCCAATGGAGCTCAACTTTCCATTCCCCGAGTAGAATACTCTTGATCTCCTGTATGACAGCAGCATCAGGATGACTCACCCGAACAGGGTCTTGAATCAAAGTCACCACCTCCTCGGCATCAGTTTCAAGTACCACTCTTCGCTCTCCAGAGTCCCAACACAACTTGAGGCCAAACAAGACAACCCATAACTCGGCGAGTAGGCTATCAGCAGGTTTATCGGCTTTAAACATGAATCCTTCTTTGAGGGCACATTGATCATCCCGAAGTACTCCACCACATGCCACTACGTGGTTTCATGAACAAGCCCCATCCACATTCATCTTCACCCAACCATGATGCGATGGAGCCCATGCGGTAGAGTTAGGTTGAACAGAATTACCGTTCAAGTTAGCCCCCTTCAGCAAGTGCCTGGCTTTTGACAAAGAGCTAAGAATTGAGTTAGCTTTAAGTTTGATAGCCTCATTGCTAGAAATGACGTTCTCAAAAATTCTAGCATTTCGTCGTTGCCAGAGAAGCCAACAAACTATGGAGAAAAAAATCCCTCCAACCCTCGTTTCCCCTGTCATGAAGAGTTCGAATGTTCTTCCTGAGCCAGGATTCAATATCTAACCGGAAAAAGCTTGGCGCAAAGATTGGATCCACCACCTCCATCCATAGCTTCCTAGTCTCCGTGCAATCACGCAGAACATGGATCAAACTTTCAGATGCAGCTCCACATAAGGAACAACTACCATCTACACCCAAACCTCTACGGACACGCACTTAATTAGTGAGGAGTTTATTATGGAGGGCGAGCCACATAAAATTTTTGCATCGTGGCAATGTGTGTAGTTTCCAGATTCTTTGCCATGCCTGATCATCTCTGATAGGGACCTTAGATAAAGCTTGATATGCAGATCTGACAGTAAACTCCCCATGACGGTCATATTTCCATCGTACACCGCCAGATGTAGGATCTAGAATGGTACCTGTAGCTACCTGAGCCCATGTCTTTTTAATACCCGACCAAGCATTGGACCCAAGACGAAAGGGTTCAATATTAGGCATGAGATCATCACCATATCTATACTTACTTCAACCACCCTCACCCATAAATCATCACGTCGTTTAATAAGGTTCCACCCCAACTTCATCATGTACGCTTGATTCTGGCGGTGAAGATGCTTCAATCCAAGACCCCCATGCTTCTTAGGCTCACAAACAGTATCCCAGGACACAAGATGTGGCTTCCTTTTCTCAGGTGCTGAGCCCCATAAAAAGCTCCTATTCTGCTTTTCAATACCATCACATGTTGTTGTAGGTAAGGAAACGGTTTGCATAGTATATCCTGGAATGGCAGAAGTGACAGATGATACTAGTACGGACCTCCCAGCTAAAGACAATGAAGACACTTTCCAACTGGAAAGCCTGTTACGAACTTTGTCAACAAGGGCTTGATAAGTGCGCGTAGTGACCCGCTCATGATGCAGAGGTACTCCAAGATACTTCCCAAGGTCAGGAGTCACTTGGAAGCCCAGAATATTACAAAGTTCGGTCTTACGTAAATGGTTCAGATTCTTAGAGAAAAAGACACGTGTCTTGGAAGCATTCACTTTTAAGCCTGATGCCATACAAAATGTATCAAGACAATGCTTAACCTCCTCGGCTTGGAACACAGATGCTTCAACAAATAACACAATGTCATCAGCAAAGAATAAATGCGAAATTGGAGGGCCATTCTTACATAGCTTGATAGGTCTCCAAGCTCCTTTTTCAATGCTTTCTTGAATTAAATGAGCCAATTGTTCCATACAGATAACAAAAAGATACGGTGAAAGAGGATCACCCTGTCGAACACCTCTAGTTGGGGTAAAAGATCCTGCCCTTTCCCCATTCCATAAAAGCTGCATAGTTGGAGTAGAAACACAGCTAAAAATGACATCAATGAAAGAACTAGGTAGGTTGAGGCCGCTTAGACAGTCTCGGAGGAAAAGCCAGTTAACACGATCATAAGCTTTCTCCAAATCGATTTTAATAGCCATATAGCCACGTTTCCCCCGTAGGCTTCGCATCGAATGAATAACTTCCTGGGCGACTATGATATTATCTGAGATGTGTCTTCCAGGGACAAAACTACATTGATGGGGACTAATGATATTCGGCAACACCACTTTGATCCTATTGGCAATGACTTTAGTAATAATCTTGAATATCACATTGCATAAGCTAATAGGCCTAAAATCCTGTACGACTTCTGGATTATCTTTCTTTGGAATAAGCACAATTAAAGTATCATTGATAGATTTAATCTGAGTTGAGGAAGACCATAGAGATTTAATAAAATCACATATGGAGTTCCCCACTACCTGCCATTGGTTCTGGTAGAACAAAGCATTCAATCCATCAGGTCGTGGCGCCTTTAAAGCTCCTATACTAAATACAGCATGCTTTATTTCTGCTTCAGTAATATTTCGAGCCAGGCTGCTCAATTCTTCAAGTTGAATGCTCAGATAATTGACAATACAACTTATAGGCAGTCTCTGTGGTTGTTCTTCAATGAAAAGATTTGAGAAAAATGATGTAGTCATGTTTTTTATTTGATCACCATCATAAACCCAGAAGTCATCATTCCCTCTTAAAGCACCAATGTTGTTCCTCTTCCGTATTCCATTAGCACGCAAGTGAAAATACCGGTATTTCTATCGCCATCTATCGTCCACTCGCTTCTAAAATTTTGAGCCCATATCAGTGATTCCTGTATCAGAACCTCCTCCAACTCCTGGCATAGCGATCTCTGAAGCTCTTCAAGTTTCGAATTTAATCCAAATCGAGCCTCGGTTTTTGTGATCCCATTCAATCTACTCAGGAGTTTTCTCTTTCTTGCGTTAGTATAGCCAAAGATTTGCTCATTCCACTTGCTACAAGCTGCTATAAATTGGAGAACATTTTCCGTTGATAGTAGGTCATTCTTCCAATTTTCTAACACAAATGGAGAGAATCGCTCATCCAGGACCCATACCGCTAGAAATCTAAAAGGTCGATTTATTCGGACTTTCAGATAGCATCCTTCTACCTACAAAAGAAGAGGTCTATGATCACTTTTATACTAGTTAAGATGTGTCACAGTTGCATCTGGAAAAGTCTCCTGCCAAGTGGTAGTTCTCAACACACGGTCCAGTCTACTTTCCGCACCGGTACGTTTCCATGTAAAAGGAGGACCTATAAAGCCCAAGTCATTTAAAGCAACATCCTCCACAAATTTGCAAAACTCCTTATTTGGTCCCCTGTTTGAAGCCTGTGAGTAGCGTTCAGAACTATCAAGAGTCGCATTGAAGTCCCCTCCCAAACACCATGGACCCTGGACTGAGAGACTCAACTGCTTCAACTCCTGCCATAATACACGATGTAGAGATATGTTGGGACTGCCATAAACAAATGTCATCTCCCAAACTTGCAGAGTCTGATTAGTAATCCGAACGTGTATGTACTGGTTTGATGAGTCTAAGACCTCCACCTGTCTATACTTTTCTGACCAAAGACACCAAATGCCTCCTTTGAACCCATCCGCATCAACAATTTTGTAATTTGGGAAACCCATTGATGCTGCAATTTTTTTAGCTTTTGTACCACTACATCTAGTTTCAAAAAAAGCAACAAAGTCAACACCAAACGATTGAACCATGCCTTTAATAAGGAGTGGAAAAGATTGGGTCCCAGCTCCTCTAACATTCCAAAGGAGGAAATTCATTGGGGACACGCTTGAAGCACTGGGAGGCCATCCCTTTGAGAGTCCTCGGGTAACATGGATTCGTCCACAATTTCCACATCCTCAATCTGTTGAGCGTCTTGAAAGTTCCCCTTCTCTTCTGTTGCTGGAGGGGAATTCACCTGCTCATGATGTAACTGGTTCTTGTGCACCTCCACGTCTCCCACAATTAAGTCTCTATTATGTGATTCAGTAGCCCCCCCATCATCCATAATTTCCACCCTATTGCTAGCTTCCAACAACGATTCTTCACACAAAGGAATCGACTTTGGATTGGAAAGTTGACATTTGCTGCCATAAACGATTATCCTCGATCAACAATAAATAAGTTTCCAAAGTAAGACATATTTAGTGCTAGGACATGAATTCAAAGTATGGATTTTCCAAATAAATTTCTCCTAAATGTAAAGATAATTAATTAATGCTTTTAAATCTTAATTGAAAGGATTAATTCTGACCTAAGAAAATTGCAAGGTCAGATTAAAGGAATTAATGCCTCCGAAACTCCGCATAAATAAATCCATGTATGGTGAGCGTGTGTGTGTAGTACTATTGTTTTTCTTGATTCTGCACGTTTCTTAATATAACATCTTTATGTAAAGTATAATTTTTTTTCATATGATATCTAACCATTAAAACCTAGTTAATGAATTTTTTTATAAAGAATAATTTAAAATTTTATAAAAAGCATTAACTAATTTTCTTAATTTACGTAAAATTATTAACAGACTTGTATACAAAAGGAACAACATACATTTACACAAAATTATTTGGAGCAAAGAATTTATATGGCGTAAGTGCAACAAGTGCGCGTGTTAGGCAATATTGAAAGAATATAGGGATTCAAATTCCAAATGAATTAACTAAGATAATTCCTTATTTATTTGTCTTCTTATATAAGTAAATTTTAATTTTGAAGGACCAAAAGATAGTATTACCCTTAATTTAAATTTGGATATATATATATATATATATATATATATATATATAAATTTATTTCCTAAAACAAATATATGAGATGTAGTTAGAGATAATATAGGGATTCAAATTCCAAATAAATTAACTAAGATAATTCCTTATTTATTTGTCTATGCGGATAAATAAATTTTAATTTTGAGGGACCAAAAGGTAGTATTACCCTTAATTTAAATTCTGTGTGTGTGTGTGTGTGTGTGTGTGTGTGTGAATTTATTTCCTAAAACAAATATATGAGATGTAGTTAGAGATAATATAGGGATTCAAATTCCAAATGAATTAACTAAGATAATTCCTTATTTATTTGTCTTCTTATATAAGTAAATTTTAATTTTGAAGGACCAAAAGATAGTATTACCCTTAATTTAAATTTGGATATATATATATATATATATATATATATATAAATTTATTTCCTAAAACAAATATATGAGATGTAGTTAGAGATAATATAGGGATTCAAATTCCAAATAAATTAACTAAGATAATTCCTTATTTATTTGTCTTTTTATATAAGTAAATTTTAATTTTGAGGGACCAAAAGATAGTATTACCCTTAATTTAAATTTGAATATATACACACACACATATTTTTATTTATTTATTTTGCGGTTGGCCTCTTCATGTTGTCGTGCGCACACCCTAATTCCCCATGATGTCGTGTTAATTAGCGGACGTCGTGTGCACAGCTATGGATCGTGATTTCATTATGATGGGAGTGGTCGGGGTAGTTATGTAGCATGCTATAAATATTGGGCCGTGCTTCAGATTTTTGCTTTGCATTCTATGTCCTCACTCATGATTTTCGTCAAACTGGCCATCTTCCACTCTTTCCTCACCTTTTTGGCTTTTCATGTTATTAATGCTGATTTTGCATTGCATCCCTTGAATATTTTTAATCATGTGATTTCAAAATTTCTAATATATTTCTTATGAAGGTTTTTATTAATTTACATCTTTAAAAAATATGTCATCTATTCTCGTTATATTTATTTGATTCAATGGTAAAAACGAAAATATATAGAAATAATAAATATATTAATTATAAGACAAATGTTTATAAATATATTTCAAAATACTATTGTTTAGAAGAAAATTGTCTTGATTTTAATCAATATGCTACTTGAGTAGAACAAAGACGGAAATGAGTGAGAGAGTTGATTTTTTTTTGGTTTAATTAATTGCATTGGCTTAACTTTGTAGAGATAATTTAAAAAAATCGCAAAATGGCCAATTAGTTTTCCCTCACAAAAATTGGCCATTTTGCGAGGAAAGATGGTTCCCTCGCAAAATGGAGGGAAATTGGCGGGATTCCCCCTCCCCCCAATTTCCCTAAATTTTACGAGGGAAAAGATTTCCCTCGCAAAATTTGGCCATTTTGTGAGGGAAAGATGGCTCCTCGCAAAATGGAGGGAAATTTGGCCATTTTTGCGAGGGAAAACATTTTCCCTCGCAAAAAGTGGCCATTTTGCGAGAGAAAACTTTTTCCCTCGCAAATTCCTTCGTAAATATGACATTTTCTAGTAGTGTTTTATATAAATTATTATATGAAGCTAATTAATATTATATTATGGAGATATATGGAATTTTCATTAAATCTAAGGCAAGAGCTATTTGTTTCTATTTAATTGGCTAATAAGGGATTATCAATATAGGGTGGAGAGTGAAGCCAATGGAAAATATAAGAACATGTACACATGGCAAGGAGGAAGATTATTAGCAAAAAGCACTTTTGACTTTGAAAATGACATATACATATGGCAAGATTAAGATGATCATTAGTAAAATATTTTTGACTTTGGGGATAACAACTTTATTGATGGTGCTATTATCAATTGACACATAAGCATAACTTTAAGATATGAAGAAAAGAACATATTACTCCTTTGCTTCTTGAACATGGCGCATACATAGGAAAGAAAATGGGAAGACAAAGATTTATCATATGATTATTAAGGAGATATCTAGAATAAATTCACATGTCCTCTTATTAATTAAAGATTTACTAGAAAGGACATTTGGACATCTTCATCAACCACACAATTAAAGAAATAGACACCTAAGAGGACACATGGAAAGGTGGAAGGACACTTAAGCACTATGTGACAATTTAATATTGAAAGAAGAAAAGTTGAGGACACCTACACATATTTAATTAATTAAGGGGACACCTAAGCTATTGAGTTGTCAACATAAGATTTAAAGAGAAAAGGAAAGGGACACATGTACATATTTTATTGCTAATTTAAGCCACCTAATCATCTTAACTATTAAGCAAGGATTCTTAACCACAACAATTGACATGTGGTTGAGAGGTATTTTTTGGATCAAAATGGGACATGTGGTGTGATTCATGGAGGAAGGGGAGGAAAATCTGATTTTCTAGAGAATTCACGAGGCAACTAAAAGGGCAAATTAGTAAAAATACAAGGGGATATTTTTGGGTGCCTTATTTCTATAAATAGGACCACACTCTTCTTCATTTTTGGCAAACAAGAGTCACCACCCACACTAAAGAAAAGAGAGATAGGAGATTGTTGTGAGAATTACAAGCAAGGAGAATTGTAAGAGAAGAAGAGGTAAGCTAACGAAGTTATGGAAATTATCTTATTTTCAAATTCATACAAGTATGTTTGAGACTTCAATCAGTAATCTTGTATAATATTATGGAATTTCTAACTATAATCACAAAGAAGATCAAGGTGAAGTAGTCAAAGAAGTTGGAACTTCAGGCAAGTAAGTTCTCTTCTCTAACTTCTTGAAATTTTGCAAAAATTTAGGGAAATTTTGGTCAATAGCTAGAACGTACATGATGATGTGGTTCTATTTTGATGGTTTTAAAGTGTTTAAAATGGAATTTTGTATAAGGAAGAATAAGGAGTATGATTTTGGAAGTAACAATGTCAAAATATGGAGAAATACAAATTTAATAGCTTTAAAATCAGCAAGGGCATTTTTCAAAACCTGGGAATTATTTACGTATTTTTGGACTTGGCAAGTATTTTTAGTAAAAAATAGACATATCAAGGGTCATGTAAATTTTTGGAACACCCCAATCGGATGTTTCTATAATTAATTATGAATTTTTGAAATTGAGTCAAATTTTAGAAATTTCCAGCATCTTGTGCGAAAATAAAGGGAAATTTACCACAGAAGAAATACTCATTAACAAAGGAAATTAATGAGTTTCAAAAGTAGAAAGACCCTTTATGCAAGTGTATAATTACATGACTTAAGGGACGGAGTTATATTGACAAAGTGACATCGTTATATATTTTGTTTTAGGTTTATCATTCTTATTTAGTAGCTGGGTCTTTGTTATTTTACTGATCAACTACTTCTAGGTAAATAACTTTAATATCATGTACTTTGTGTAACTTTGTATGTATGATTTACTGTGATTGATTATGCATTCGATGTTATGTGTTCCAAGTGCTTTGGATACTGGAACCGATTTGTGCGACCCGGCATGGTTATGTGCCTTATTAGCAATTTATGTTATGTGTGACTTGTAATACCCGGATAATTATATATCGGAATACTATATTTTAGCAAATAATACCTATTTAGAAATAGGTGAATATGTGGTTTTAAAACCTTGTAGGATACTTATTCTATTGTCTAGGGAAATTTCTAATGAAATTAGAGGGATTAAAGTGTCAAAATCCCTAAATGCAATTATGGGCCATGAAATGCCCTGAAAATATTATGATAAATCCCAAGAGGCAATAAAATATTTATTGAAAATTAGAAAGTATGTTGTCTCTAATTTTAGGAATTTTTGGGATTATTTCCCTTGAAAAATAATGAGGCAAAATTAAATATAATTTTGGGGAGCATAAGTTGCCCTATGATTTTTAATATTTTACATGGAGCATAAAATACCAATGTAAGTAAAATAGTTGTGAGATAATGATTAATCTTAATTAAGAAAATTATCAACAATTAGAAAGTGATTAGTTAGGTAATTAATGGCTAATTATCTAAGCTTGGACAAAAGAACCAATAGGGAGAATTTTTAAAGATAATTAAAGTAAAATAAAAAAGGGAGGAATGATATTTTCAAGAAAAAGAAAGGGAAAAAAAAAGAGGAAAAAGGAAAAAAAAAAAGAAAAGAAAAAAAAAACGAAATTAAAAAAAAATAATAAAAAAAAAAAAAGACGAAGGAAAAAAAATAAATAAAAATAAAAATAAAAATAAAAAATAAAATAATAATAAAATAAATAATAAATATCATGATATTTGTATTATTATAATAATATAAAAGAGATATTTGTGGAAGAACCAGTTGGATAAATGAGAACCGATAGAAATTAAATCCTATCTAGAAAACCATGAACTAAGTTTCTTAGGTCGTGACATATTACAAACAAGTGAATTTTTGTCCGAAGTTCGGTGTTAGCGGAAGTCATTTCCGTAACCGGCGGGCGAATAAGGGATCGATGAGAAGATATTTTTGTAAATAAAGGGCGGATAAGAAAAGTGAGAACCGATGGAAAATAAATCATAACTCAAAATCCTTGAACTAAGTAATAAACAACTCGGACATATTATGAACCAAAGTGAATTTTTGTCTCGAAGTTAGTGTCACCCGAAGTAATTTCCGTAACCGACAGCGTTCGGCTTAGAATCTTCTACAGGTTACGGAATACCCTTAATGGGATCAAAAATTTAGTTAACTCAAATATTTCCGAAGAGGAAGAATAGAGCTTCAGGGCTGTGTTCCCGGATTTTTGAGATTTTGCGGAATTACACCGAACCGGGAACTTTATCGGTAGAAGTTCATAAAGCACATGGGTGACATCACCTTGATGACATCATGATGAGGTAAGGAGATGTGTTGTATGGTGGAGATGATGCCTTGTGTCCAAGCTAGATCCAACGGTTGAGATTCGGTATGATAAAGCATGAATAGTGCACCAAAATCTTCTATAAATAGGTCTTCCCATTTCACTTCATTCCTCACCAATTCACAATTCCTAGAGAGAGTTAGAGAGAAGTGAGAGCAAGGAGGAGCTCTGGAAAAGGAGTAGCGAAGTCTTTGGGTAAGTTCTCCTGGTCCCCGGTCTTAAGCTTTGGTAGTTCCTTCGGTAGTTATAGTAGAAATGCTAGATTAATCTTTGATCTTCCAAGTTAGTTTAGATATCATGTTTTAGGGATAAATATGATATTTATTATTGGAGATAGAGATATGTCAAAATTTTGGAAGATTAGAGTTAAAGTAACGAAGTTCCGCGAAATTCCGCCGATTAGAGGAGTCGGGGTAAAATGGTAATTTGGGACTAGAATGTCCGGTATAATGTTGACCATTGATTAGAAACGTTATCATCCTTATAGGATATCTGTAATCACTTACATCACGTTGTACCGCTGTCGTATCCGCTTATCAACAGGATCACTGTTCCGTCAACGAAGGTACGTTCGCGCTTGTAACACTAACTCGATGCTTATTGTATGCTTATATGTGATAGACTATTTCATAGAGTCATGGACGGGACTTTGTCTTGGGTCATGCACCGTGTCTAAGACTCTGTCTTAGTTCACCGTTTATACATTCAGCTTTGTTTATACGGGTTACGCCTTGGTAATGCCGTTGAGTTTTCCTAGCGCCGAGGACACGGATGTACACCGTGGCACCGGTGAATAGTGCAAACCGTAATAACATTCATATGCGGTGTACCGTGTTGTTATTACTTTTACATGTGCTATGTGCTATGTACTGTTGATATGTTAATCTTGCATCTGTTGTGTGCTTATGTATTGATTACTGCTGTAATGTCATGAGATAACTGTCATCCATATACTGTATTTCATAAGCATGAGGTTAACCGTTACCTGAGGTTCAATGGGCATTGAACCTCAGCTCTTAACATAGCGTCAGGGTCAGGAGGACCGATGATCGAGGAGAAAGGCAAGCGGCACGCATAGGGACTCAGCTGAAGACTTCCTTTTGTTATTTACTTTTGAAAACACTCGGTATAACTTACCGCTACAGTAATCACCCGGACTTACGGCATTTTGAATATAAATATCGCTTACTCAATCGCCCGATGCTCTACTCGATGAAAAAAATATATATATACTGCTTTTGAAAATGGGATGTTACATTTTGGTATCAGAGCAGTTGTCATTAACCATGATCGGGGGTTCTCACAGTCTGATCTGTGGCGAAGGATTGGCTCTTACCCCGACATGGCCAGGCGTTCTCCGAATGAGGGACCTGGTTGCACTAGGGGCGCGTGGACGTACCACCGAGCCGTGAGGCGGTGCGTAAAACTAGCGGGCCGAGGTATCTTTTGTTGTCACGCGTATGGGCGCCACGGAGACAATTATGGTATCGTAGTCTTGTCCCGGCATAGATCGACTAAGTTATTCCAAACCTTTTGGTGCCGAAGGCGGGCTAGTCTTATGTGGATCGGCCCATCGGTCACCCAAAGACGGTGAGGCTCCCATGATAGACACCTACCCGGCCATTTGGTTTGAGTAACGGAGTTAGGCTCTACGCCTTTTTAAAAGAGCATGTTTTGAAAATGAGTACGATATAAGCCTAGGTCGGAGTACCACCTTACTTCGGTATACCGGGGCCCGAACCGATACTATCCCGAACCGTGTACCACCCTCTGTCGGTGCACCACTCTAAACCAGGGATGGTGTATCCATCGCCTTTACCTACATCAATATTAGGCTCCGATAATTCTGATAATTCCGATCATTCTGATAATTCTGATAATTCTGATCATTCTGATAATTCTGATAATTCTGATAATTTCGATAATTTCGATAATTCTGATAATTCTGATAATCTCCAGTTTGTACCGGGCATTAATTCCATTCTAACCCGAGCTTATATATGGAGTCAAGGCCACGCCCGATGAGACTCGGAGATATAGTAGATAACATAGAATATGGGTTCTTGCTAAGCTCTAGGACGTCGATATAGAAATTAGAGTCCGAGTTAAATCCCCGCCCAAAGTGTTTCAAGGCAATCGTTACGAGAGAAGTCGGTACTACTTAGGTTTTCCCCGTAGACAAGACTATTGACTTCGTTTCCTTGTAGAAACAAGAACTTACTAAATTACCCCGAGAGGAAAATCCCCGCCTTGCAAAAACCGGACACCATGCGTGCAACGGGGCATGGCTCCGGGATGAAGGTCTTTTGACTAAAGTCCTTGACGGTGGTGACCGTTAGATAAAAAGGGGAAAGTACCCGCATTTTACGGGAGCGCTTATGTCGTACTAGCACCTATGAGAGTGGTTGGTATGTAGTGGTATGTGTACCGATATTAGTACCCGTATATGATAGACGTTGTGAAGTTAAGCGTGCTTAAGCGAGAGAAATCTCGTGGATTCTTAACCCCGGGATATAGCATAAGAATTTGATATCCTTCAAACAAAGGCCTGAATACCTTGCGGTATGAAACATAGTAATCCTTTGGAATACCATGAGAATAGATAGAGTAAGCTCGAATCTAATCAAAGTAGAGACAGTGCTTAGGTCAAAGTATGACTAAGCATTGCCTAGGTTCCAGTACCTGAGAGTAGGAACCTTGAGAAAATGTGAGTAAGGTTGCCTTAGGTTTGAATACTTGAAAGTTAGTTCCTTAACGGAACCCTACGATAGCTAAAACCTCAGTAACCACAGGTTATGGTTTCAAGGTGAAACCGATAACCTTAGAGATGTTAGTAGCTAATAGATCCCCAAAGAATTGGGAAATGGAGTTAAGGTCATTGACTGAGCTAGAAAGTCCATGAATAAAATGACCCTGGATAGGGTAGTAGACCTAGAGACAAGAGAATTACAAAACCACTAAAGGGTTAGTAACCCGATAGAGATCCGAGTTCTCGTTATAATCCGTAGACGGTCAACCGAAGAAAGTACTACTTATGGGAAGTTGTGATCGGAGGTGGCTACTTACGGGGAGATCTGTTCGAAAGGGCTACCTACGGAGGGTTCGACCGGAGGTGCTGACCAATCGGAGGGATTGAGTGAAGCGCCAAGTGAAGTACCTTAGAGTGAAGCCACCGTGACGTCAAACCGTGTAGTGAAGTTGCCATCACAACGAACCATAAAGTAGAGCTACCAAAGTGTATCGATTCTCAAGGTAAGTACATTGTAGCGAGTCCCATATCTAATCGGTTCCCTAGAGAGAAAAGTTTACGTAATCCAAGATATCGCCATAGGGTGCTCTAGTGCTTTGTATAGCATATATTGTGCTATGATATCCAAGCAAGAACTCGAACTTGCACAAGAAGAAATTCTAGTTGTGAACAAGTTCCCCGAGTTGTTTCTAGAAGCTCTCACGGATTACCACCAATAGAGGAAGTTGAATTCACTATTGGGTTGATACCTAGTACCGAATCAATATTAAAGGTGCCATATCGATGGTTCCAAATGAATGAGTTTTTGAGAGACGAAAGCACACACCAAAATGAATACACCAATCCGGAATTATGATTCCTACCACATCGGAGGGTGTATGGCCCACGATGATGGTCAACGTCGCTGATGCTTGGTGACTCGGCTCTAGTCCGATAGGATCGGGAGTACGTGAGGCCGGAGGGATGCGATGATCGTGGATCGCTTGGATCCAAAGTGGTTGCGAGGAGGCCGCACGGGATTGGGGTATGTCCCGGTGAGGATAAAGTGGTGATGTGTACTCCTCAAACGTTCATGGTGGGCGGTAGGACCTTTGGGACCGATGTGTCCATAGGTCGTTAGACATATACATGTTCGATGAAAATCCCTAAGTCCCGTGAGACTAGTGTGTCTATAGGCCGGCGAAGCCCACGAAATTGTTAGATAACAAATACAAGAGCGTCCCGAGAAGTTCGTGAAACCCGAGGATAGCGGGCAATGTCCAGAATAGCTGAAAGATTAAAGTAGAATAGATTAAGCATTCAATGAGTGACTTGAGTAGCCAAGGACAGAGGTCCGGATGCATGTAGTTTGTGATGACCATCTAAGATTAGTTGTCTCGGTTCCCGAGTAAGGTTTACAAATTGAATTTTTAAACTTGCAAATACACTCGCTATATTTGAAATTTCGGAATTGATTTTTCGAACTTGTGAATATTTGAAATTGATTTTCGAGTGAAATGTTTTCAATAGAATTTGAGACCACAAAGTGATGGTTATTTTGAAATGATGTTGTCTTATAAAAGGGGTTTTGTTAGAACCCGGAGCTTGAAACCGAGTTTTCAACCGTGTTGTGGTAAAAGCAAGACATAACCGGAGGCCGAAGCGTTGTAAATGTACACAAATTCTTGGGTCTTGCCCAGATGTTTTAAAATGGTTGAAATCACTCGACCTTTGATAAAAGCTCTTTTTGAACAAAGAGTTTTTGAGGGATTTTGTTTGAAAGAATGAAAATCGCACCGGCAGTGAACGCACCCAATCCATAACATTTCGCTGTGGGCGTATGTTTTGTCTAGTAGAACCCGACTATCTATGGCCGGGACCGAGTTACCGGTAGATAGGGTCGCTACTTTATGTGCCGCCGGACACCAAACGTGCGGGGGTTAGGCCCTCGCGGCAGCAGCTCCGTGGATCGGGCTCTCCACGGTGGTGGACACCGGGTCTCTTATGGGAGGGGCGGAGGATTCTCCCACATTGTTTGATGGTACCGTTGATGCCAGGTGACTCGATTTGAGGCCGAGGGGATACGAGAGGCCGGATTTGGGGATTGGGATAGGGCGCTCACCGTACCAAGTGGTTGAAATGGTGGCGTGAGCTCTCAATTGTTAAAAATGTTGTGAAATGAATCATCTCCCTCAAAGATAAGTGCCGATAGTAAAAGTTTTTAAAATTGATTCGGTGAATATGTTTTCACGAAATTGTTTTGGCAAAGCAATTATGTTTATAAATGTGATGGCACTATTACTTTTTGGTATAGTGTGGATTGTGAAATGTACTGAGACCACGGAAGATTTTCAATGTGTGGAAATTTGAAAATGAGACAACAAAATGATTTTGGGTAGCGATGACGTGTTTGTCATTGCTATGGTGTTGAAAAGCGGTGTAGTTGATATAGGAACAGGAGCTATTAGAAAGGTCTAGAATACTTTGAACCGTTAAGTCAAATAGTAGTCGTCAGCTATAGTGCTAAGTAAGTGAAAGTAGTCTAAAAGCTTGAATGGGAAAGGCTCGGGTGAAATAGACAAGCAGAGGCTCGAGGCGATAAGACCCGGTGTGCAAGTTGGCATGGGGCGGTGTCCCTGGGCTATAAGACCTATGATGCTTAAGCACTGTGCGAAATGCTTATTGTCATGGTAACTTTAGACTTGTATGTCTACAGTACATCTTGAGTCTGACAAACATTCATTATACTAGGTGATAGGTGAGGTGCCTAAAGCCTGAGGATGATTTCCTAGGCGGTGAGGCTAGAATCTCCGTCTTTGTGGTAGTATATTGAGCCGGAGGGCCAATGTGTGTTAAGCCAAGAGGCTAAATGAGTCAGGCAATGAGGCCTGCGTAACCAAGCGCTGTGAGAATGGACCAGTGAGTCCTGTAATTGAGTACTATGCCTGGGTACAAGATAAATGAGACTTTTGAATAGCAGGATGCGTGCTAGGTAAGCATGCATAGGGAAGGAATAGATTGGAGGTCTAGATAACCTTACGAATGTATATGTTCAAATTTCGAGAGCGAAATTTTATTTAACTGGGGAGAAATGTAATACCTTGGATAATTATCTATCTCGAATACTATATTTTAGCAAATAATACCTATTTGGAAATAGGTGAATATGTGGTTTTAAAACCTTGTAGGATACTTATTCTATTGTCTAGGGAAATTTCTAATGAAATTAGAGGGATTAAAGTGTCAAAATCCCTAAATGCAATTATGGGCCATGAAATGCCCCCGAAAATATTATGATAAATCCCAAGAGGCAATAAAATATTTATTGAGAATTAGAAAGTATGTTGTCTCTAATTTTAGGAATTGTTGGGATTATTTCCCTTGAAAAATAATGAGGCAAAATTAAATATAATTTTGGGGAGCATAAGTTGCCCCATGATTTTTAATATTTTACATGGAGCATAAAATACCAATGTAAGTAAAATAGTTGTGAGATAATGATTAATCTTAATTAAGAAAATTATCAACAATTAGAAAGTGATTAGTTAGGTAATTAATGGCTAATTATCTAAGCTTGGACAAAAGAACCAATAGGGAGAATTTTTAAAGATAATTAAAGTAAAACAAAAAGGGAGGAATGATATTTTCAAGAAAAAGAAAGGGAAAAAAAAGAGGAAAAAGGAAAAGGAAAAAAAAAAGAAAAAAAAGAAAAGAAAAAAAAAACGAAATAAAAAAAATTAAAAAAAAAGAGGAAGCCGGCGTATCTATCGCCCGTCCCTACATCGATATTAGGCTCGATAATTCGATAATTCGATAACTCGATGATTTCGATAATTCGATAATCTCCGAATTGTATCGGGCATTAATTCCATTCTCACCCGAGCTTATATGTGGAGCTGGGCCACGCCGATGAAACTCCGAAATCGGTAAAGACAAGTACATGTAGTATTTGACTCATGTAGAGGAACTCGACACGTATTTCCGTACCCATTTCGAGTAGACCGAATCAACGAAATTCTGAACGAGGGAAATATTGTGGGTGCCTGTTCGTTTGTAGTGTGAATGCTAAGTGCGATAAAGTCTATGTGCAAAGTGTAGGTACGATTAGACGAGAACTCCCAAAGATGGTCCAAGGTACTATCTCTTAGAAGAGAATCTTCTCTAGGTTAAATCATATGATTACGTAAACCACCCCCGTAACGTATCCCATGTTTCTTAGTTATTACAATTCGACCGCGATCGTGTCATTGAGTAGGAGGTATCTTATGTTATCATGGTGTATGGGCGCCATGGAGACATTTTGGTATCTGGGTGTTGACCGCGGTGTATGGGCGCCTTAGGGAAACACTATATATCAAGGTACGATATGACACAATCCTTGTAATCAAGCCGGAGAAGTCGGTATCGCTTAGGTTTTCCGTAGACGGTGATTATTGATTTAGTTTCCTTGTAGAAACAAGAACTTACTAAGTTACCCCGAGAGGAAAATCCCGCCTTGCAAAAACCAGACACCATGCGTGCAACGGGCATGGCTCCGGGGATGAGGGTCTTTTGACTAAGTCCTTGACGGTGGTGACCGTTAGATAAAAAGGAAAGTACCCGTATTTACGGGAGGCGGTTATGCCGTACTAACACCTATGAGAGTGGTCGGTATGCAGTGGTATGTGTACTGATATTAGTACCCAGATACGATAGACGTTGTGAAATTAATCATGCTTAAGCGAGAGAAATCTCAGGATTCTTAACCCCTGGGATATAGCATAAGAATTTGATATCCTTCAAACAAAGGCCTGAATACCTTGCGGTATGAAACATAGTAATCCTTTGGGATACTATGAGAAAAGATAGAGTGATGATAGGCTTGAGACAGACAGGAGAGTGCTTAGGTCAATGTATGACTGAGCATTGCCTAGGTTCCAGTACCTGAGAGTAAGAACCCTGAGAAAATGTGAGTGAGGTTGCCTTAGGTTTGAATACCTGAGAGTTAGTTCCTTAATGGAACCCTACGATAGCTAAAACCTGAGTGACCACAGGTTATGGTTTCAAGGTGGGACCGATAACCTTAGAGATGTTAGTAGCTAATAGATCCCCAAAGAAGTGGGAAATGGAGATAAGGTTGTTGACTGGAGCTAGAAAGTCCATGAATAAAATGACCCCGGACGGGGTAGCGCAGACCTAGAGACGGCAGAATTACAAAACCACTAAAGGGTTAGTAACCCGATAGAGATCGAGTTCTTGTTATAATGATTCGAGAGACGGTCAACGAAGAAAGTACTATTTATGGGAAATTGTGATCGAGGTGGCTACTTACGGGGAGGTCTTCGGAAAGGGCTACCTACGGAGGGTTCTGACCGGAGGTGCTGACCAATCGGAGGGATTGAGTGAAGCGCCGAGTGAAGTACCTTAGAGTGAAGCCACCGTGACGTCAAACCGTGTAGTGAAGTTGCCATCACAACGAACCATAAAGTAGAGCTACCAAAGTATCGATTCTCAAGGTAAGTACATTGTAGCGAGTCCCATATCTAATCGGTTCCCTAGAGAAAAGTTTACGTAATCCAATATATCGCCATAGGGTGCTCTAGTCTTTGTATAGCATATATTGTGCTATGATATCCAAGCAAGAACTGAACTTGCACAAGAAGAAATTCTAGTTGTGAACAAGTTCCCGAGTTGTTTCTAGAAGCTCTCGGCGGATTACCACCAAGAGAGGAAGTTGAATTCACTATTGGGTTGATACCTAGTACCGAATCAATATTAAAGGTGCCGATCGATGGTTCCAAATGAATGAGTTTTTGAGAGACGAAAGCACACACCAAAATGAATACACCAATCCGGGAATTATGATTCCTACCACATCGTGGAGGGTGTATGGCCCATGATGATGGTCAACATCGCTGATGCTTGGTGACTCAGCTCTAGTCTGATAGACTGGGAGTACGTGAGGCCAGAGGGATGCAATGATCGTGGATCAGTTGGATCCAGTGGTTGCAGTTGAGGCTGCACGGGATTGGGGTATGTCCTGGTGAGGATAAAGTGGTGATGTGTACTCCTCAAACGTTCATGGTGGGCGGTAGGACCTTTGGGACCGATGTGTCCATAGGTCGTTAGACATATACATGTTCGATGAAAATCCCTAAGTCCTGTGAGACTAGTGTGTCTATAGGCTGGCAGAAGCCCACAGTTGTTAGATAACAAATACAAGAGCGTCCCGAGAAGTTCGTGAAACCCGAGGATAGCGGGCAATGTCCGAAATAGCCAGAAAATTAAAGAAGAGTAGACTGAGTGTTCTACGAATGGCTTGAATAGCCAAGGACAGAGGTCCGGATACCATTAGTTAGTAATGACCTTCTAAGGTTAGTTGTCTAGTTCCGAGTAAGGTTTACAAATTGAATTTTTGAACTTGCCAATACACCTGCTATATTTGAAATTTTCGGAGTTGATTTTCGAACTTGTGAATTTTGAAATTGAGTTTTCGAATGAAATGTTTTCAATAGAATTTGAGACCATAGTATGGTTATTTTGAAATGGTGTTGTCTTATAAAAAGGGTTTTGTTAGAACCCAGAGTTTGAAACTAAGTTTTCAACTGTGTTGTGGTAAAGTCAGTACAGAATTGGGAGGCCAGAAGCTGTTGTAGATGTACATGGTTTGCTGGGTCTTTCCGGATGTTTTAAAATGGTTGAAATCGCTGACCTTTGATAAAAGCTCTTTTTGAACAAAGAGTTTTTGAGGGATTTTGTTTGAGAGAATGAAAATCGCACCAGCAGTGAACGCACCCAATCCATAACATTTCGCCTAGGGGCGTATGTTTTGTCTAGTAGAACCCGACTATCTATGGTCGGACCGAGTTACGGTAGATAAGGTCGCTACTTTATGTGCCGCATGGACACCAAACGTGCGGGGTTAGGCCACGGGAGCAGCGATGTGGGTGGGCTCTCCACGGTGGTGGACACTGGGTCTCTTATGGGAGGGGCGGAGGATTCTCCCACATTGTTTGATGGTACTGTTGATGCCTGGTGACTCGATTTGAGGCCAGAGGGATACAGAGGCCGGATTTGGGGATTGGGATAGGGCGCTCACTATACCAAGTGGTTGAAGTGGTGGCGTGAGCTCTCAATTGTTAAAAAAATTTGTGAAATGAATCATCTCCCTCAAGAATATGTACCGGTAGTAAAAGTTTTTAAAATTGATTCGGCAGTGAATATGTTTTCACGAAATTGTTTTGGCAGCAATTATGTTTATAAATGTGATGGCACTATTACTTTTTGGTATAGTGTGGATTGTGAAATGTACTTTGAGACCACGGAAAATTTTCAATGTGTGAAAATTTGAAAATGAGACAACAAAATGATTTTGGGTAGCGATGACGTGTTTGTCATTGCTATGGTGTTGAAAAGCGGTGTAGTTGATATAGGGACGGAATAGCTATTAGAAAGGTCTAGAATACTCAACCGGTTAAGTCAAATAGTAGTCGTCGGCTATGGTGCAAAGTAAGTGAAAGTAGTCTCGAGAGCTTGAATGGGAAAGGCTCGATGAAATAGATGAAAGCGAGATGCCCAGGCAATAAGACTTAGTGTGCAAGTGTGCATGAGGTGGTGCCTCTAGAGCATAGAACCGGTGATACTTAGCGCTGTATGAAATGCTAATTGTCATACTAACTATGTCTAAAATACATCATAAGACTAGCAAAACATTCGTTGTACCAGGTAGTAGTCAAGATGCCTAAGGCCTGAGGATGAATTCCTAGGTAGTAAGGCTAGAATCTCCAGTGCTGTGGTAATAGATTGAGCCGGAAGGCCAATATGTGTTAAGCCGAGAGGTCAATAAATCGGGCAATGAGGCCCGTGTAACCGAAGTCTTGTGAGAATAGACCAAATGAGTCCCGTAATTGAGTACTATGCCTGGGTACAAGATAAATGAGACTTTTGAATAGCAGGATGCGTGCTAGGTAAGCATGCATAGGGAAGGAATAGACTGGAGGTCTAGATAACCTTTCGAGTGTATATGTTCAAATTTCGAGGGCGAAATTTTATTTAACGGGTGGAGAAATGTAATACCCGGATAATTATATATCTGGAATACTATATTTTAGCAAATAATACCTATTTAGAAATAGGTGAATATGTGGTTTTAAAACCTTGTAGGATACTTATTCTATTGTCTAGGAAATTTCTAATGAAATTAGAGGGATTAAAGTGTCAAAATCCCTAAATGCAATTATGGGCCATGAAATGCCCTGAAAATATTATGATAAATCCCAAGAGGCAATAAAATATTTATTGAAAATTAGAAAGTATGTTGTCTCTAATTTTAGGAATTTTTGGGATTATTTCCCTTGAAAAATAATGAGGCAAAATTAAATATAATTTTGGGGAGCATAAGTTGCCCTATGATTTTTAATATTTTACATGGAGCATAAAATACCAATGTAAGTAAAATAGTTGTGAGATAATGATTAATCTTAATTAAGAAAATTATCAACAATTAGAAAGTGATTAGTTAGGTAATTAATGGCTAATTATCTAAGCTTGGACAAAAGAACCAATAGGGAGAATTTTTAAAGATAATTAAAGTAAAATAAAAAAGGGAGGAATGATATTTTCAAGAAAAAGAAAGGGAAAAAAAGAGGAAAAAGGAAAAAAGAAAAGAAAAGAAAAAAAAAACGAAATTAAAAAAAAAAATAATAAAAAAAAAAAAAAAGAGGAAGGAAAAAAAATAAATAAAAATAAAAATAAAAATAAAAAATAAAATAATAATAAAATAAATAATAAATATCATGATATTTGTATTATTATAATAATATAAAAGAGATATTTGTGGAAGAACAGGTTGGATAAATGAGAACCGATAGAAATTAAATCCTATCTAGAAAACCATGAACTAAGTTTCTTAGGTCGACATATTACAAACAAGTGAATTTTTGTCCGTAGTCGGTGTTAGCGGAAGTCATTTCCGTAGAATGGGGCGAATAAGGGATCGAGATGAGAAGATATTTTTGTAAATAAAGGGCGATAAGAAAAGTGAGAACCGATGGAAAATAAATCATAACTCAAAATCCTTGAACTAAGTAATAAACAACTGGACATATTATGAACCAAGAATTTTTGTCTCGAAGTTAGTGTCACCCAAGTAATTTCCCCGAACTCGACGGTGTTCAGCTTAGAATCTTCTAAGCGGGTTACGGAATACCCTTAATGGGATCAAAATTTAGTTAACTCAAATATTTCCGAAGAGGAAGAATAGAGCTTCGTATTGTGTTCCGGGATTTTTGAGATTTTGCGGAATTACACCGAATAGGGAACTTTATCGGTAGAAGTTCATAAAGCACATGGGTGACATCACCTTGATGACATCATGATGAGGTAAGGAGATGTGTTGTATGGTGGAGATGATGCCTTGTGTCCAAGCTAGATCCAACGGTTGAGATTCGGTATGATAAAGCATGAATAGTGCACCAAAATCTTCTATAAATAGGTCTTCCCATTTCACTTCATTCCTCACCAATTCACAATTCCTAGAGAGGTTAGAGAGAAGTGAGAGCAAGGAGGAGCTGAAAAGGATAGCGAAGTCTTTGGGTAAGTTCTTCGGTCCCCTGGTCTTAAGCTTTGGTAGTTCCTTCGGTAGTTATAGTAGAAATGCTAGATTAATCTTTAATCTTCCAAGTTAGTTTAGATATCATGTTTTAGGGATAAATATGATATTTATTATTGGAGATAGAGATATGTCAAAATTTTGGAAGATTAGAGTTAAAGTAACGAAGTTACGCGAAATTCCGCCGATTAGGGGAGTCGGGGTAAAATGGTAATTTGGGACTAGAATGTCCTATAATGTGACCATTGATTAGAAACGTTATCATCCTTATAGGATATCTGTAATCACTTATCGCTGTTGTACCCATCATACCGCTTGTCAAAAGGATCGTTTTTGTCAATGAAGGTACGTTCGCGTCTTTAACACTAACTCGATGCTTATTGTATGCTTATATGTGATAGACTATTTCATAGAGTCATGAACAGGACTTTGTCTTGGGTCATGCACCGTGTCTAAGACTCGTCTTAGTTCACTGTTTATACATTCAAACTTTGTTTATACGGGTTACTGATCTTGGTAATGCCGTTGAGTTTTCCTAGCGAGGACACGGATGTACACCGTGGCATCGTGAATAGTGCACCGTAATAACATTCATATGCGGTGGGTCGTGTTGTTATTACTTTTACATGTGTGTGCTATGTACTTGTTGATATGTTAATCTTGCATCTGTGTGTGCTTATGTATTGATTACTTTCAATGTCATGAATATCTCATCATCCATATACTTGTATTACTTGAGCATGAGGTTAACAGATTACCCGAGGTTCATTGGGCATTGAACCTCAGCTCTTAACATAGCGTCGGGTCGGGAGGACCGAGGATCGAGGAGAAAGGCAAGCGAAGACGCATAGGGACTCGGTGAAGACTTCCTTTTGTTATTTACTTTTGAAAACACTCGGTATAACTTACCGCTTACCGTAATCAGCGGACTTACGGCATTTTGAATATAAATATCGTTTACTCAATCGCTCCGATGCTCTACTCGATGAAAAATATATATATATACTGCTTTTGAAAATGGGATGTTACATGACTACTTGTTCCGGTTTAGGCTGTATGTCTCGCTATGTGCAACCTGTTGAATGTTTTATGTTTTAAGTTTTATGGTTACGTTTTCTTATATACCTTGTACATACATTGTATATGAAATTAATGGTTACTCTGGGATTCATCTATGAATCCCAGGCTATTACAAGTATACATGAAGTGCATCTAGAACAGAGTAGGTGACCAGAGTAAAGATGTGGGAGCACGATTGAAGTTTTATGGAGGATGGAGAAAGCTTTTTGATATTACATCTTAGTTTAGATGACTATATATTATATTTATTTTTTAAATTTATCTGGATGATCAGTATATTAACCCTTCTAGGGACTTGTTCTTTTGATTACTTATTTACTTTATCAATATTATATTGTCCAAAATATTCTCATTGTTCTGCTGCATAGATACTCTAATACGTATTAAATTTGTTTGAAAGTAAAAGTTACTCTACCCACCACTTGAAAAAGCGAGGCCGGTAGGAGTGTAACAATCATTTTTTAAAAAAAATATTTAAATGTGGACGGTGGATTAGCTCTCCCTACTACATGCCGATGAATCAAACTAAGCTCTTTTCCTTGGTTATATGAAGAATGACACTAACTAAATGCGTACATACAGCGAGAAATGATTGTTTCCATCCGTCTAAGTCGGCTTCCGCTTCTGAAAGCACAAGGCATTGATGCTAGCAAATGTAGAGGAGACAATCCTTCCTCATTCACCGAATTCGTGAGGTCTTTATACAGATGAAGTATTTGACATGCAAGATCTATATAGCATAGCATTAATTAAATGATGTTATTGTTTAGTGTAGAATCAACAATAATGGAGAATTTAGGTAGAGGAAAGAGTTGACAATGAATTTTATACGTACCAAAGTACGTAGTTGGTACCCTTGATAGCGCAGTGAAGGTTAGTGTCACCATTGTACCTTATACAGTTAATTACCATAGAAGGGAGGATCACCTATGGCAGCGTTTCAGATGTTATGAAGACAAAGAAAAGCTTGTTTTCTGCCATGGAGAGCCGCCAAGAAGAGAGGCGTCTACGATCATCCACTAAGGTAGCCTCCACGCTAGCAAGTATGTGACACGTTCTGGAACTGCCCATGGAAGCCGCCAAATGCAAGGCAGTGTTGCTTCCACGATTAGGAGTTCGCATAGCTTTTACAAGTTCGTCCTTATTAGGTTGCGTCAGCGACATGACGTGGAGAATCTGCTTCACCACTTGCTCTTTCCCATCAGAGACTACTATGTGCAGCGCCGGCGAGTGATTCTGGCCTTGTGAAGACTTGCATGTTGCTTGCACATTTCATTGACCTTGTCCCATTCCCCTTTCATGGCACATGATGAGAGTAGTTTCCACTCGTCGCTCTCGTACTGCCCGTCCATGGATTTTGCTTGTTTGTTTTCCGCTTCTGAGTTCAAGCTAATCACCATCCAGTGTTATAGCTCGTTTATATACTCATCAGCACGAAGTTTATTATTTACTTTATTGGCCAAAGTTCGCTTGGCCATCAAGTTATTTCCCAAACCTCGGGCTCCAGACTCTACTAGTCCCTGTACGCAACTGCCGAAAAGGGAAAAAGCAAAAGAATAGTGTCCAAGCCAAACATGGAAAAACAAAATAATAGCCAGAAGCACGTAAAGTATTAGTTATTAAATTGTGAACTTTTCTTATGGGGAAACTCGTCGACTTTTACTATTTAAGAGTTGAGACGCTACCTTTGTGCCCTTAGGCTTTTGGCCCATTTGTGCCCCAGGGAGTGTTTTCATTTTTGTGCCATAATTAATTTAAAACATTTTAGTTGACTTTCATTTGGATTATGGTTTGCTTTTATCTGAAATGCAACAAATTCTGTACCTGAAGAAATACATTATCACCATCGATCTTAACGATAATAATTGTCCACAAATATATATATATATATATATATATATATATATATATATTAAAATCATACGGATTAGTTTTTTATTTATGTCCCCTTAACTTTTTATTTAATCTTTATTGTCGCAAACTTGTTGTAAAATAAAAAGTTAGTTACACTTCTTCAATCACCAAATTGGGGAATAGAGTTCAGCTTATTGCAGAAAATATTACTAAAAAGGACAACAACTACCAAGTATTCTTAGTCTTTTTTTAATAATGCTGTAATGTTTCATAATATGAAGCAACAAAATATGGAACGGCAGGATCAACCTTACTTACTACTGAGACCACATTTATAGTACAACCAATGCACAAACAATAGACAAAACCTAGGGTTGATCAAATTGTCCACTGGTTTGGGTAACCCGACCCGGTTTGGTCTGGTCTGACCCGGTCAGCCACAAAAAAAATGGTCCGAGACAGTTTGAGCAGACTAGACCAGATTGATCTGCTCGGGTTGGACCAGACCTTGGGCCAGGGGATCAGATCAAGTGGTCTGGTCCAGTCTGGCCCGACTATTTTTTTCCTGCTAATGAGGGTTAGGTAGGAGTAGGACTAAGGACGCATTTAGGGTCTTCAACAATTGACAGTTCAACTTCACTCTTCACTCTCCACTCTTCCGTCTCCTTCATCTTCAGTTCGACTTCACTCTTCGCTTTGCTTCATTCCTTTTAGGCTTTCCAGCTCCATCGGACTTCAAAGCACTCGATCTCATGCCGCCGCGGGTCTTCATCTACAGCCTACGAGACTTGACTTGTCCCTCTCTTCTTCATTCGTCAATTGACAATCCTCAGCTAAGAGCTTCAGACTTTGTGCTTAGTGCTGCCGCCACCGTCCTCTTCAGCCAGACGGCTCGTGCAGATCCAGGCACCTCCTCCGTCCTCTGCAGCTCGTGCGGATCGCGCCTCCTCGTCTCTTCAGCATTCGCACTTGTGCGGATCGATGCCTCTCTCGCCCTCAGTATGCGCGACTCGTGCAGATCCAATGCCTCCTCCGTCCTCTGCGTCTGCGGCTCATGCAGATCCAGCGCCTATCCTAATGTCCTCTTCAATCCCAAACAGGTCTTGGACTTCGACCAAAAAAAAAAAGAACAAGGGGTCCTGGTCCAGGGCGGTCCCCCTCGGACCAACTGGGTCCGGCTCGAGCTCGTCTTGGACTAGACCAGGACCTTGGGCTAATTTGTCCACCCGAGGACATACCTGGACCAGACCTCGGGTAGGGGCCAGACCCGGTCTGGTCTGGTCCATGATCAACTCTAACAAAACCTACTGAGCCGGAAACAACAACAATACAAGGCCCAACAATACAACCAACAAGAAAGACAGACCAACAACTAATGACAACTAATATTCTTAAAACCACCCCAAGTTTCCTGTCACCTTACAGAACAAAGTTGTTATTAACAACTACATAAGTAACAGTAATAACTTTATAGCACTATATTGACAACATGTTTTGTATTTGTATATGAGGAATTATATACACATAAAATTTTCTCCTTTCTATTTATCCTTGTCTAAGCACAAGAAAACATAGCACAATCTCCATAGTAGAAATTCATACCCTCCCACACACTCAATGAAATAACAACATAAATCATAAAGGCAACAAACCATTAATAATCATTAGATGCTCTAAACTTGTTATGTTTGCTTTAAACTTGTCATTGACAGCTCTAAACTTGTCATTTCTAATAAAAGGGAAAAATTGTACTTTCATTTTGGAATTAACAGCACCTAGGTCCCTTAAGACTTCACAGCAATTTGATGATTTTGAGGGACCTAGTTGCAATTTTCCCAACATTAACTGGCTAAACTTTGGCTCAAAATCAAAAAAATTAATGGCAAAATGAACTATCGTAGAACGTAGTGGTGAAGAAAGTGAAAGAGAGGAAAAATAATAGAAAGGACAGAATTAAGTAGGCACTTGGAAAGTAGTGAAGCTTCCATTTTGGTTCTGGGACATGGCATCTAGATTAAAATTAATTAGTAGTTAAGTTGTTGATCTCGTCTTTTTTTATTTCTTTGAGAGTTGAGACACATCACCAACTTTTGTGCTCTTTGGCTGAAAGCAAATTAAAACTCACCCAATCAATCGGGTTTCATGCCCCTTGTCTGGGCATCCATCGATTCTCCAATTTGAAGTTTCATGAAACGATGAACAGTAAGGCTACCAATGATTGTTACGTTGGAAGATGATTTAAAAATTCAGATAAACTTAGAGATAATTTTATTGGAGCCCAATTTGAAATAGACTTTTGCAACATCCAATAACAGACCAGATAAATAAAAGCTAAGCTTAGAGAAGAATGATTATTCCAAGGGAGTGACTTTGTCCCTATCAAAGAAGAGACCAGTGGGACCTGTTGGAGGCACAAGTGCTAATCTTACTATATGTTCAGCAGCTTCATCAACAATTGAGAAGCCATAGTTCTGAGTCATGTCAGTCTTGACAAAGCCCGGAGACACCGATTTAACTCGGAAACTTGGGTAGTTCTTGGTAGTTAATCTTGTGTGGACATTAAGGGCAGCTTTGGCTACTGTATTGGGAGGTGTTATGGTGGGTCATCCTTTCTCAATCCACGTTCCTTGTTCATAGTCCTTCATGAACTCACTCACCACCTCCTCTAGCTTTTCTCTTGTGAGACTCTCCAAGTCACCCAGTACCTCTCTTGCCCACTCATGTTTTATGAGCTGCATGCAATTCACAAGCCACACACGCACACACAAACGTATATGTGTGTGTGTGTGAACGGAATATATTCCAATCAGTTGAAACCAGAGATTATATATAACTACCTCTGGTCTTTAATATAACATACGTTTGACCTTTTTTAAGAAAGCTAATTAAGTTACATTAAAATATTTATATTCATCGTTCTTCTTCAAACTAATTTACTTGACTTATAAACGGTAGCACAATATATATTATGATTAAGGACCCAAGGGGAGGGAGTATATAGAAATGATGAAGTATATAGGTACCTTGATAAGTCCGACAAGAGAAGTGACATTAACAATGGTGGGAGAAGAGGATAGCTGAAGCAGAGGAAGGAGGGCTTCGGTGACTCTAACGGCACCAAAGTAGTTAGTGTCAACACATTTCCTTGACATGTCCACATTGCATTTTACTATTTCATCCCATTCTATTTCCTCACCACTAACCTGTCACATATACACACACACAAAATATTATGAAGGGTATGTTTGTAAATGAGGGAGTATATACATTACTACTATCATTATATTTTTATCTAAAGTGAAGATCAAGCTTACTTTTCTGAACAAAGCCTCGCCATTCACTGGGCCCGGAGAGACACCTGCATTGTTTACCTGCACCAAAATATGTGAAGCATCCATTTATATATTATTGAAACATGACATTATTGTACATACTTAGTTGAACCATATAATACCAAGATGTCAAGTTTGCCAAAGGAGGTGGTGATGACATGAGCGAATGAAGCGATACTTGAGGGATCAGTGATGTCAAGCTGATGAAACAGCACAGAGTCTGATGATGAGACATCAATCTCTTGTTTGAGTTTATCAAGTGCTTCCAAACCTCTCTTCTCGTTTCTTGCTGTGAGCACCACCTTCACGCCTCTTGTTGCCAACTTCTTGCATATTCCATATCCAATCCCCTTGTTTGCTCCAGTTACTACTGCGTACCTACAACAATACTTACATTCAGAGACTTGACTCTTTTAAAAACATCTCATTTCATAATACATATATGCTTGAATAATAAAAGAGGGTTAGGGAAGGTAATCACGTATGTACCTTTTTGCTTCTTCTCCCATAGTCCAAGCTTTTGGTTTCGATCTGCTCTAGCTCTGTCACCTTCTTCTTACAATGACTTACAACTTTGCTTCTACTTTACTTTCATCCAAATTTGATGCCACATAAAAAACATGCATATATGCTTCATCTCTGCGTTTTTTTATACATCCTGTACGTACAATCATTTCATTTTTAATCACAATATATTAATGGCCCATTTGTCTTTAATTTCCTCAATCATGCACAGTTTGAGAAAATATTTAAGGTCATGAAGAAAAATAAAACTGATAGTTACTTTTTTCGTATTATGCATCAAATGAAGAATAATTAAACATATATTATCGTACAGCTCGTGTCATAATTTCAGGGACACGCACGAGTAGCTTCTTTTTAGACATATCTATCGCTCATAAGATTCCTATTTCTCTGTCTTATATAGAAAAATAAAAAATTCCCTTATCTCCCCTCTCATGTCAACAACCACTTGATTATCTCTCTCTCTCTCTCTCTCTCTCTCTCTCTCTGACAAAATTGGCAAATTTTTTTTTTTTTTTTTTTTTCTCATCTGGTTGAAAAAATTGGCAAATATCTGGCTATGGCATTTCATGAAAATACGCCATCCAATTTAATACAACTTGTGTTGACCCTTTATTTATCTCTTAATCTCAATTTCTCTCTTTCGTCATATATAAGCTATATAATCAAATTGAGTTTTGGGCCATCCAGATCAATATACACCGTACGTACCCTTCACTTTTCATTTAAGTTGTCTTCTACTCTATATGTCATAGTCGATCAACCCTTAACTTTAAAATAAAAGACCATGGTGCTCATAGAAACCAATATTGATGAGTAGATCAATTAGAAAAATCTTGATTATCCTTGAGCAAGATTATAGGTTCGAGTTTTATTAGCAGACTTTTTTTAAACAGTTTAATTTTCCCCTGTAGGGAAGGGGGCGCACATAAACCCCTCTTTTTTTTTTTTTTTTTGTCAATATAATTGAGATGTGGAATACAAAACCTACTCCATAAGAGGAGATGTGGGGTCTGAAAGTTCCAGAATAGGTGGCTAGTTGATATCGGGAAACTTAAGATATTCAAATCTTGTAAATATATATATATTTTAAAAAAAAAAAAAAAAAAAAAAAATAACCCACGCTAAGAAAACTATTTATCATTTGAGGCTTGAAAATGATCACGTGAAATTAAACGGTAATATGCGTGGATTGGTTCTTTAAGGAATACAAGAAGAAAAGACAAAGAAAAAAAATATTGCATAATGTCTTTAAGATGTGAACAACACTTTTTTTTAATTTTAATTTACTATTTTATAGGACAATTTGATTGATTTTTCCAATATGATATAATAAAAAAATTTGAGTATAAATTGCACTCCCAACACTCAAGTTAAGGCAACAATGATTTTTACAAAATGATAATTTGACTTTATATTTGTGTGCACTTAAAAACAAAAGCAATGATTTTAACCTTGTGGTTGTGTGATGTTTCAATAAAAGTCATAACCATATATTAGATTTATGAACCAATATAACTTAAACAACTAATGGTTATTTAAAATAACTCTTCCATGAAGAGTTATATTTTATAGTATGTAGGAAAAAAAAACAAAAAAACAACACAACATTTTACTAAGATCCTTTAGTTCTAACTTTTTGTATGTATCTCTGAAAACTAAAAAGACATAACCTTAGTGACTTTTAATATTATAACTCTCTACACAAACCTTTACAGAAATTCATTTATTTATAAAGACATGACTTTACAAAATGCTCATCTCTTCATTTTAAAATATTCCCACAAGGCTAAAAATATCAGAAACACATTATTAGAAAACTTGTTATTTGAAACTCCAAAATATCAATATAAAACACACATGTACCCTTCGTTCCTGGGAATCCTCATTAAGCAAGCAGCAATGGTGGCGAGAAGAACATCAAGATCTGCTCTGTTTTTCTTCGTCGCTATCTCTGTTCCTGCTAGGAAATGACAACAATAAAGACAACATTATAATACAAAACAACCATATATATAATAACTCTGGAAAGATAACAAAAGGGCGGCAGCTAATTATTATGGGACGTCATATAAGCCAATCCCTTGTCTATAATGAGATTGATCATGACACGTGAGATCTACTCATAAACTGATTAGTGGATGGGGCAAAAATTATCCTAATAATCTCAAAGCTACATTTTTTATATTAAAAGTTTAGATGGGGCAGTAATTATTATGGGACATCACATAAGCCAATCCCTTGTCTATAATGAGAGTGATCATGACACCAGGAGATCCAATAAACATTATGGATGGGCAAAAATTATCCTAATAATCTCAAAGCTACATTTTTTTTAATATTAAAAAGTTTAGATGGGGGTAATATTATAACAAGATGAAGATCAACACCAAAGCTATGATAAAGAGAGGAAAAAAAAACAGGTTTATTTTTTTTTGATACAGGATCTTGAAAAGTGACGAAAAGAAAATTACACTGGAGGGGAATTAACTCCCAAAGCCTCAGAGGCACAAAGATCCCGCATCGTATAAAAATAAAAAGGAAAATTAAAATTTATTGTTGTCTATCAGTTTTTCTCCAAACTCATATGCTGGGCCGCTGGGCTTAATTACTAGGCAAGACGAGTTGTTATCACCAGGCACAAATTCTTTGAGGCCCGTTTACACTTTCTTGTTAAATGGGTGGGGACTCCCTCCATTTTAAATATAAATTTAAATTTGTGAATAAATTTATCTCAAAATATAAGTTTCATTTTAGCTTTATCAAAGCATTTACTGCATTTTTTTTTAACTTTACCTCTTGACTTTATTTGTTATGTTTATTGTATTTCTCTCACTTATCCTCTATATAAATAAGGGTATAGTTGAAAAAAATTTATTATTATTAACTAATTTTAACTATTTTCTTATTATTTAAATCTTATATTAAGAGACCAAGAGAATATGGCAAGAGCATAGGCGTGTAACGCGATTGAATTTGATTAAGCGATCGACTTTTGCTTTTTGCAGGGCACGGTGGGCCAAAGTCTCTAACCGTACAACTTAAAGGGTTGCATCTCGACTCTTTAAATAAAAGACAGACGAAGTTTCCAAAAGTTATTCTGGATTGGGAAAGATCACGAGTTTATGACCTGAACGGCTGAACCTGATTAAGATGTAATTATTATTAATCACAGTTTAATACTCATAGTTCAAACAAAACCAAAAAGGAGGCTTCAATAATTCCCAAGTGCCATGTGCGTGTCGCTACTAATAATCTATATCCTTCTCTCTTCCTTTCTTTTCTAACCCATGTTTTTCACACTCATGTTCCGCGCCACGAAGCACCTCAAACAAAAAAGCATCAATATGTTACCCACTTTTGTGAATTTCACTCTTCATTGTTCTCTTTTTTGGACTTCCCACCGCACAAATACATGTATGCATACACACACACACTCCATCTGGTTCAAAATATAAGAGCCAAATACATACTTTACATTTATCAGGAAATTAGTTAAAAGTAGTTAAAAACAATAAATATGCAAGATATCTATTTTCTTTTCCCAATATATCCTTATTTATTAAGGGAATAAATAAGAGAGATAACAAATGGAAAAAAGGAAAAAGAGAATGTAAGGGAAAAGAATGGTGCGAGAGAGTAGGGTAAATTTTGAAAAAAGGTATTAAATACAAAGCAAAAAAAGTGGGTTTACAAAAAAAGTGCCATCTCTCACAAAAGTTCTTATATTTTGAACTAGAGGAGTATATATCAACATAAATAGTCACATAATATAGTTTGTTTTCTAGTTGTTGCTTCTAATATTCTTTTGCCTTTTTTCCCCTTTTCGGCTAGCCACTGAACCATCTCTTTGGGAGAATAACTTGATAAGCGAGCAAAATGGGGCCAATAAAGTAGATCATCATTCTCTTTGCTGAACAGTATTTAAACAATGAACAATATCACTAGCTAAGCTATCACTGGATATAGTGATTAGCTCAGAAGTCGAAACAAACCAACTAAAGCCATGGAGGAGTACGAGAGCAACAAGAAGAAACTATTCTCATGTGCCATGAAAGGAGAATGGGACAATGTCATTAAATTGTACAAAGACGATGTGAGACTTCACAATGCCAGAATCACTCGCTCAGGACAGACTGCGTTGCACATAGCAGTCTCTGATGGGAAGGAGGACGTGGTGAAGCAGATGCTCCACGTCATGTCGCAGAATGACCAACCTTGAACTTGTAAGGGCTCTGCGAACTCATAATCATAGAGGCAACACTGCCTTGCATCTAGCGGCTTCCATGGGCAATGCTACTATATGTCGCATAATTGCCAGCGTGGAGGCTACCTTAGTGGATGACCGTAACGATGACGGCGAGACGCCTCTCTTCTTGGCCGCTCTCCATGGCAGAAAACAAGCTTTTCTTTCCCTTCATAGCATCCGAAACCCTAACATCATGGATCCTCCCTTCTATGATAACTGCAGAAGGAACAATGGTGACACTATCCTTCACTGTGCTATCAACGGTGACTACTTTGGTACGTATTCATTCATTCACTCATTCTCAACTCTTTAATTTCCCCTAGCTAGCTTCTCCGTTGTACTCCTCCAGCCCTTTTTATAAGAGCATGAAATTCAAATTATCTTAGTTCTTTTTATAAGATCTCACTTGGGGTGGTCAACGTGTTTTTACCATTTTTGCCCCTAATTAATTATATTCTCTCTCCTAATCTTTTTTCATACTATAGTATTCTCTTTTATATTTTATTAATTTTAATTATATCTCATCCCTCTAATTTTCTCATCTTTTTATCCATATTTTTTATTAAGTATTCAAATTAATTAATTTTTAGAATACTAGTGTTAGAGGAAAAATATTTCTCAATCCAAGACTGAAAAGTAATTAATTTGATATATTGGGTTTTTCTCTCATTATATAATTTAATCTAAATAAATAAAATATATAAAAAATGCCATGCCCCCACCCCAAAATTAGAGAGATGAGCACATAAAAGAGAGGCACCTAATGTGAACCCCTTTCATACTTTCTTTCTTTACTGCTCTATCTCTTTCTAAATTGCCCCCTTATAAAAAAGTGCACGCTTGAAAAAAAAAATTTCATTTTCTACAAATTTATTACTTTTAACCAATTTAACTTTTTTCTTAAAATACTCAATTCGGGTCGAGCTATTATAAAAAAAAATGGAGGGGTATTTTTTATTCTAAACCAACTATAACATAATTTAATTAATGCTATGGTCTCTGTGTGTGTAGATCTTGCGTTTCAAATAATTCATCTGTATAAAGACCTTGCGAATTGGGTGAATGAGGAAGGCTTGTCTCCTCTGCATTTGCTGGCATCAAAGCCTCATGCTTTCAAAAGTGGAAGCCGCCTTGGACGAATAGAAACCATCATTTATCACTGTATGTAGCCATTTAATTTTTGTCGTGCATGGAAAGCCTATTTGAATGCTCGGCATGATGTTAATAATATATGCATACCATGTTTGTTTTTTTGTCTGTGTTGAAGGTATATACATGTTGAGAAGCTAAAGGCAGAAAATCCAGCACATGAACATCAGACACGCCCAATTAGTGCAGCCGACAGTGATAGCCATCACTGTCCTGACAACTACAACACATTGTGGAATGTTTTCTCGCTAATAAGAAAAGTGGTCACTGTCGGTATATATATATATAAATTTACATTCCAATCTTACACCATTTACATAAATTTTTTCGTTGGATGCCGTAGCTAATTAAGAACTCTTACTCTATTTTCTATTTATAGGGCAGAAAGAAGAAATTTTTTTATCGTATTTATAAAGCACCTCATTAAATTTGTTATATAAATATACAATTTTACTTTTCATTTATTATAATATTGATTTTATTCTAATGGGATATAATTTATATTAAATAGAGATAAAATTGAAAAAGTTATTGAATTTTATGATAAAGTTAATGAAATTTAAGGTTTTTTTTTTTTGTTGTTCTGAAGGTTTTTGTTTTTTGAAAAAAATTTTCCCATATTTTCCTATGCTTTCAGATTTTATATTTTGGAGTGTCTTATATTTAAATAATATTTTTACTTTAAGATAAAATCTTTTATTGTTTTTTTTCTTCACACAAAAAAAATAATAACAATTTCCATTAGCCAAATCAAATTTTTAATTAAAAACCTGATGCTGAATCAGATGCGGAAGATCCCAGAACGGAAGGTGAGAGATATCTTTTGAATTTTGTCACTAATTAAAATTGCATGTGTGAGTACAGGTGAAAACTCTTATATACCATTTGTTTAATTAGGATCACGAGTTGATGGAGGTCGGCCAAATCCGTTATTTCCAGTTAATTACGCAACCTGTTGCAATTTGATCAGGTTCTTTTATCTGGTACTTCTGACACTTTTGGGGAAAGGTATATATGCTTATTTATGTTCGACACATTTCACTAAAAATAAATGATGGCTCACGACACTTATAATTTATATATGCTTATAATATATGTTTTAAATTTTCTCCAGGATCTGAGCAATTGAGGAATATATATCGAAAAAAGGAGACCCATACTTGGTCTGTCCAGATAGTCAAAGAACTTCTTCAATTGGCTTCCTTGTATGAGTACGAGGACGATGGGAGGAAACCCCCAAGAAGACGAAGGCTATAATACGACGCCGTTTCAGGATCCATCAGTCAAACCTGGCAGCACCAAGGTCAAAGGTAAAAGACTAACGTTATATGAAGATCTATATGTGTTGTCACAAGAAGCATTGTTGATTAAATGTGAATATAATTACGTGATTGACATTTAAACTGTAGGTGCAGAAAATGAGGAACTTACTAAAATATGTACCAAGGTGACTCCTATATTGGTGGCTGCAAAGAATGCTGTGAATAAGGAAACAATAGAGAAAATTGTGGAGTTATTAGCAATAGACAAAGGTAAAAGACTAACATTATATTCTCTGTGGTCCTTAATATAATAAGACACATTTGAGGTAAGGCTGATATTAAGATTTTTATATTTGTCAAATCAAATAATAAATGAAACCCGACAGGTCACTCTTGTCGTTTACAAATATAAAGCTAATTTGAAAGTAAGGAACACAACAGAAACATTGTCCTACTACATAAACTTAATCATTATTGATTTGAGGAGTTAATATTAGGATTTTCATATTTATCAATGTTTTCTTAATTTACCCATATTGATATTCCCTCAACTAATAATCAAGGAGGAGAGAGAATTAAAGAATTAAAGATGACTAGGATGTTTTAGAAAATATATGTCATACTAACTAATTTAACCAATTTCATTAATCTAACCAAATTAGGTAAATATGACTTAAATTAAGGACATGAGATGGGAGTGTGATATATGTCTGTGTTGTCACGAGAACCATTTGATGATTAAGTGTTATTGATAATTACATGTTTGACATTTTAAAACTGTGCAGAAGATGAGCATGAGCAACTTCCTAAAAGGAGGAAGTCGACCATGGAGACTCCTATATTAGTGGCTGCAAAGAATGGAGTGATGGAAATGATAAAGAAAATTATGGAGTTATTTCCTGTGGCTATTCAAGATATGAATGAAGAAAAGAAGAACATAGTGTTATTAGCAGTAGAACACAGGCAACCTCACGTGTTTGAGTTCTTGATGAAGAAGAATATTTACAGAGAGAGCCTATTCCATCAGGTGGACAAAGATGGAAACAGTGCGTTGCATTTGGCTGCCACACTTGGTGACTACAAGCCCTGGCTCATTCCTGGTGAAGCCCTTCAAATGCAATGGGAACACAAGTGGTACAAGGTACGTAATAACAAGATATGTGTATATAACTTCTCATTCATCTTCACGTGTGTATCGATTTATATATACATATTGTTTTTTCTATAGTACTCCTTCCAGTCCTTAATACTCACTTTGTTCTTTAATATAAGAGCTAATTGACTTATTTTTAGAGAAATTTTTTTAAAAAAAAAAATGAATAAATTACATTAAAATATTTAAAATTTTCATTTTTCTCAAAACTAATTTGCATTACTTATAAACTGATATATAATATAATGATACACAACATATGTCATGATTAGTTAATTTATTTAGCTTCTTTAATGTTTCCAGAAAAAAAAATCAATTGGCTCTTATGTGAAGAATCTGAAGTAGTATAAGTTATATTTACTAGTTTGATTAGATTAAAAAAATTAATTAAGTTAGTTAATATGACATATATTTTCTAAAACAACATAATTGATTATCTTCCTTAATCCCCTCCCCTTCTTGATTATTGTTGAGGAAAATTAAAAAAATATCAAATAAATTAAAAAAAAATATAGACAAATATATTAAGTATGGCATACATGAAGAAAGCTAAAAAAAAAGATCTTATATTTAGTAACAAATACAAACTTTCTAACTAATTCTAACTAAGTCACTAACTCTCTAACTAATCATTTAATTCCACCTTATATTCTAACAAAAGCGGAGGGAGTATATGAATTCTGATAATCTAAATGTAATTGCTGATGCAGTTTGTGAAAGAGGCAATGCCGCCTGATTTCTTTGGCCGATACAACAATAAGAACGAAACCTCAGATGCTGTCTTCACCAAAACTCACAAGGACCTCACAAAAAGTGCCGCCGAGTGGCTGAACAAAACCTCAGAATCATGCTCGGTGGTGGCGGCAGTAATTGCCACGGTGGCCTTTGCCACAGCAGCCACCGTGCCCGGCGGAGTCAAACAAGACGGCCTCCCAACACTTGAAGATAAGCCAGAGTTCCAACTGTTTGCCATCGCATCACTCGTAGCCTTGGGCTTTTCTATCACTGCCATCGTCATGTTCCTATCTATACTCATTTCTCGATTTCAAGAGCAAGACTTCGACAAAAACTTGCGGAAGTTACTGGTTGGTTTGACTTCGTCGGTCATGTCGATAGTTTCCATGTTGGTGTCATTCTGTGCTGAACATTTTTTCGTGCTCAAGGATGAACTTCACTATCTTGCTCTTCCAATATATGTGGCGGCTTGCCTCCCTGTAACCCTTTTTGTGTTGGCACAATTTCCACTCTACTTTGATCTTCTCTGGGCTACCTTTACTCATGTTCCACAACGAAGTTACAGGCCCACTTGACTCCAACGCTGATTCGAATAGTGTGTGAATTGAACATACACTTGAAGAAGTCTAGCTACAACAGGAATGTGCGTGCTTTTATTGACTTATATATTATATTTGTAGGAACTTATTGAAGTGTGTCGGATGTAATTTAATATTTTAAGGTGGTTGAATAATATCTAATGAAGTGTGGCTTCAAGTGTATGTACAAATCATGCATTCTTTTTTGAGCTACGAACAAAAAGGAATGATGACTTGTAATACAAAATGAAGGTAATGGATTGCTATTTATTTCATAAATTGAAGATTTGAAGGTTGTATTCAAGAATTTGCCTGACCTTCACTCATGGTCCTAATTAAACAATGGCTGTGTGACTTTAAATTCTTCCTTAACTAACCCTGCATGAAGGTTGTGTTCAATATATATAGCTTCAGGTAGTTTGTTCCGTTTCTGAGCCAATTACTATTCACTGATTCCTAGCTAGCTAGGAATCCATATCATATCGTTTCAATACTGACGAGGAAGATATTACATTGGCCACAGTTTATTTGCTGGGTTATCAAGTTATACTTGTTCCCCAAACAGATTGCACCAGTGCATCGAATTTTCGTAAAAGGCTTGCCAAAAATTAGTATTTATTTTTTTTTTAAAATTATTTTGGGGGGGGATAAACCTATATATTCGAAAGATTCTAAATATAAAATAAAATTGATTTTTTTTAGATATTAAAAAAATTAATTATATTAGTTTTAAATATTTATATTTCTTATTTTTTTTCTTTCCATACTATTTTGTCTTATTTATAAACCTTTATATTTCTTTTTTTTTTTTTTTTTGCTTTTTAGTATGGATTGTGTTTCTACCTTTTAAAAGTTTAACTCCACACGGTTTGCACGTTCCCTCAGCTTTATAACGGGCCTGCGCCAATAACTTCTTTTCTTTAAAAAAAAAAAATTAAATTTCTCATTTTTACGCATATAAGTTTCAAAGACAAAAATTAAATAATGTTAAAAACATAAAATTAAACTCTAAAGTCTGTTACTGGCCAAAACCTCTCAACTCTGTTGGCCTTAAAAACTCCAAACTGAATAATATAAATACGTTTCCATAAAAAAAAAAAAAAAATACATTGTTTTTAAATCCAAATTTTAAAATAAAATTTAAATATTATCTAGTCCTCATTTTCATCATTTAGAAGTAAAATATACGAATTTTGAAAAAAAAAAAAAAAAGGACAAAACGGGCTTAAATGGATAACACAACGAACGAACCTATAATCTCAAGGCTTTGTAAGTACTGGGCCACGGGTAAAAAAATTAATTACTGGGCCCAAAAGCCAACCCAAGAACCCGCCTGGAGCTCTGACCCTCTGGGGACTGGGGTCCGTTAAGTTGTTTTTCCCCCATAAAAAACAAACAAAAGAAATTTGTATGTAAGGATATTTTAGTAATTGAGTATGTATGGGGCAAAAACAATCTGGAATTTTAAGAAATTTGACACCGGTGACAGACGGCGGTGCAAGAATTTTAAGCTTCGTCGAAGACATTTCCTCAGCTTCTATCAGCTGAACCATTTACTCACTTAAGTAACGACCAATGATTCCTCATCTAAACTATAGTGAAAGCAAGAATAGAAATGAATCTGAATTGTATTGAATATAATTTCTAGAGATATGTACATCCTATATATACACTTTAGCATATAAATAAACCTAACTAAATGTCTTCCTGTTACAACAAGTAAAACTAACTAAGTCTATTTACATTCAACTAATTATAGTAAAAAAAAAACTAACTAAAACAGTTACAATTAAATCTACTATATACGCCAATATCCTCCCTCAAGTTAGAGAGTGGATATCAATCATTCCAACTTAGATAGGAGTGTGAGAAATGGAGAAGGAGCAAATGGTTTAGTAAAGATATCTGCCAATTGATCTTGAGTCTTGATCGGAAGTAAATGAATCAACTTTTTTTGTAATTTTTCGCGAACAAGGAGACAATCAATGTCAAGATGCTTTGTCCGTTCATGAAAAGTAGGATTAGCAGCAATATGACGAGCATATTGACTATCACAATATAAAGAAGCAGGGGAAGTAAGTCGAAGACCAAAATCACAAAACAAAAAGGATAACCACTGAAGCTTAGAAGTAGTAGTGGCCAAAGTACGGTTGTCAGCCTCAGAGGAAGAAGTAGAGACAGTTGGTTGCTTTTTAGAACGCCAAGTAATCAAAGTTTGATCTAAGAAACCACAAAAACCAGTAATGGATCTTCTAGTATCAATACAACCAGCCCAATCAGAATCACTAAAAGCATTTAATTTGATAACAAAATCAGCAGGAAAAGAACAAACCACGACACAGGGCAGTCTTAATATATTGAAGGACTCGATGAGCGGCTCGTAAATGTAAATCAGTAGGTTTTTTACGAATGAATTGACTTAATTGTTGTAGAGCAAAAGAAATGTCATCAAGCCTAGTATTAGCAAGATACAAAAGGCGTCCTACCAAGGTGCGATAAACAAATCCATCCTCCAAAACAGTACCAGAATCAAGAGAAAGCCTCAAAGATGTAGCCATAAGAGTAATATGTAGCAGGTTTACACTCAAGAAAACCAGCATCAGATAAAATATCCAAAGCAATTTGCGTTGACAAAGAGAAATACCCTTGGAACTACGAGCAATTTCCAAACCAAGAAATTACTTAGCATCGACAAAGTGAAGGTAATAAGACTAGACTTATAGAAAAGATCATAATGAACATCCTAGGAGCTAGCATTAGACGATGCTAAATTCATTTTAGGAACATGATCAGAAACGAAATAATCCTTTAAATTTTTTTTTAAGTCGGTGATTAAGTTGCAATTATACCAGTTACAATCTGATGTAAGTGATGTTCTTAAAAATCGGTTCATATATAGTTACTGGAACTCACAGTATATGGTTAGAATATATGTGGAAATGGCTGGTATTCTCTAAAGGGTGTAAATTAATGCCGGCCAAAGGCACTTATGTAAAGGTTAAGATTCCTCTCGGCTGATATGGAATCTCAGGTTGTGGAATAAGACCTCATTATTGTCAGTGTGGAATATTTACCAAGTCTTAAATACTCAACGCACCATGACTAAATAGCACGATTCTGCCATTATGTCTCAAAGAAGTGCAATGGAAGGTGTGTCGGCCCACCTTTTGGTTCTATATTTTATTACTTTTTCTGAATGTCATGTTGTACTTATTTGATGTTTTTGTTAATTCACATCAGGACTCAATGTTACACACCTACCGGCCTCGCTCTTTCGGGTGGCGGGTAGTGTGGTCCTTCACTTTTATTTAATTTTAGCTTATTTTCCCAGGTTAATTAACATCACACATCGAGTTCAAACAAGTAGAGCACGTACGGTTTGGACAAAAATATACTTGATAAAAATACGGAAGGATAAATTCTTCCCCGAGGGATCAAAATATACTGATCATCCCGCCTGATAGGCGAATAATAATCTACAATCATCCAGTAACCAAAATAAAGTCCCAAAAGCAAAACATCGGAAACCACCAACACACTAGCCCTGCTCCGGAGCCTTACCTCTATCTCCCTGCTCCGGTCTCGAAGAACTGCTAGATGGCTTATAAGGAGCTGGGATTCAAAATTGAATCCCAAAGTAACCGTTAATCTCATATAAAATGTATAAATAATGCATGTAAGAAAAACCATAGATAAACAAATAAATACCACATAACATACGGTATCAAGGCACACAGCCAAATCCGGAACTAACGAGTCCTAATAGCACACAAACACGAGGCTGCAGTGGTCCTAATAGCACATAGCACGGACCACCGGACAAAGACACACCTAAGAAAGCCCTTCATGCACACAGCATGTTCCGGTTCCCGAACGCTCGGAAATAAGTGACAACCAAATGTATGCAATTTCAAGGTAAAACATACATACAAGAGTCATACAGAGCATATGAGTATTAAGGTTACTACCTGATAGTCAGCTACATATAAAAATAGTTTCTTCGGGCGCAAGATATCACAATTAGACCTATAATAATAATAAAATATAGTTACAATTAAATCCACATCAATAGATATTCCCTTTTGATAATTTAAAATAAGCCCAATTCATGTGTCCATATTTACTAAATTCCTTTTCTTATTAAGGAATTTAATATGAGCTTATATTCCCTCTATTTTTTGTCATTTTTCAGGAATTTCTAGCAAACAGTGACAAATCTTCAAAAACTCATAATTAAATCTAAAAAACTCCTTTTAGGGTGGTTCAAAAGCCCATTTGACCGTTATTATGTCTACTAAAAATTTCAGGGCAATTGGACACCATTTAATTAATCAAAAACATGAAACCACCCGACTGTCTTGCTGGAAACAAATACAGGGCAGATTTGTGGTTTTACATACTTTTAGTTCCAATGCTCCTAAATTCACATCCTTATCACTACCCTACACAAAAACATCCTCTAGACACATTGGAAGCATTATATTAAACAAAACCCACCTCCTTCATGCTCAAACAAGGTCTGACCGAACAGGGGAGACATCATAATCATGAAATTCAACTACGTCATCCCACTACTACTTAACATTAGACTATTCCAGCATTTCTAACACCCATATTCAGCATGAAATGAAACAAAACTCCTCTAGACTATGAAAACATATTCAAGCTCATCTTCCATACAACATTATTCAATTATACAAGCGATAAAGTGAAAATACAATCTATATTCTTTTATCCCATAACATTTTCTTGTGCTATTGTATAGTGTTCTTCATTTCCCTCTCCAAAACCAGATTTTGAACCCCTCCATAACACCACAAAGTTCAGAAATAAGGATGAGAAGAGGTCTAAAAGACTCACCTTAGCCAAGAATTAGGCTTGCAAATAGATTCCACTCCTCTTTCTTCGGTGCTCTCACTCGGACTTGTCCTCCGGCTCTCACTCTCTATTTCGATCGCTGGAGGTATTTGCCCGCAAGAAATGGGACGAGTAATGAAAGAGAATGAGGAATATTTAATATTAAAGGATATGGCGGTGGGCTTGGAGAGCAAGTCAAAGAAAATAGATGATGGGTCCATGTGTGTATGTTGACCGAAATTCTAAATGAGAGAGAGTGAAATGGCGGCATATTAAGGCAACGTGAAATGATTATTGAGATGGAGGAAGTGTTGACCGAAAGGAATGAATGAAAATGGGACTAAGGTTGCTGGCCAACTTGCTGACCAAAACCAAATGAGAGGTTATGGGTCCTTAAGTATCACAAGCTTATCTCATAAGCTTAGACTTCTTGCATTCCATTGGGCCACGATCTCAAAAACTGGACCTCATCCCTTTAAGCTAATAAAAGCACGTTTTGTGCTTAAACAATTGGACTTTGGTATTGCCAACTATTATTATTATTATTTTGCTTCAGTTATTGAAATTACCATTTTTCCCTTCATCATTGATACCAACTTGTCAAATAAATTCCAGAAATGAATCCTGACTACTTTACGAAGATTTGCTTTCTCAATTAGCTTCTTAGTCCATAAAATACCGACTCCAAAATTTATAAGCCAATATTTATCCTTTACTTAATTCTCCTTGAATAACTGGGAAAATAGACCCTAATTTCTAAATAATAGCTGTAAAGCTATTTAGCCCACATTTTCCGTAATTACTCATCCATACTATTTCTAGATCCTCTAAATAACATTTCATAAATTTTTCCCAATTTTCAAAGTTTAAAATAATTTCAGTAATTATCTTAAGCCTTTTTTTTTTTTTTTTCAAGATAAGCTTAAGACTTTTGGTCTCCGCTGGCTTAGTAGCCTTCTTATCTCGGTTTTATTTCTAATCTTTTGGTCCCAAAATTTGGGATATTACACTCAACCTATCATATTGTAAAGGTTTTCTTTTGCCAGGCAACAAAGGGCAAGCATTTATTTGCTGACTTTAGAATTGTGACTGAGGTTTGGTTTCAAATCTGTTAAGTATATCCATTTACATATTGATCTTTGGTACAGATGCATGGTTCATTAAAGTCGGTGCCTCCAACCATGTTAGCAGCAGAAAAGGAAGAACAAAGGCTGTATTAACTGCTTTTGAAGAAATAAGGCTTGAGTAATGCAGTTGCAGCAAGAACCATCAACAAGTCGGATGTGTCCATCGATCACCTTGTATCAAAGATTCACTCTGAACATAAATGTCGGTACCTCATAGGTTCGATTGCGACATTGTTTGGTTTTGCACATTCATATCTTTTTTATTTCCATTCAGTCCTAATAATCACAGTCTCTTTGACATAAACAGGAAGAGAACTTACAACTCTTGAGATTAGAGATGCTTTGATTCCTTATCTTGAATCCCTTTTTGAAGAAAATGGAGGCATTTCAATGGATTTTGTGGAAAGCTATCCAAACCCTCCTGTCAAGGAAAAGCCTACAGCGCCAATTTCTATCCCTAGTTCATTGGTGGAATCCAAGAAGATGAAAGCGATGTCTCGAGTGAGTGAGATAGATCCAGCTGGCAAGCTTCGTCCTCATTTTGTCTATCTATTGGAGCTTGGCATGAGTATTGAGCAAATCAAGAGTATCACTCGAAAATTTCCGTCCTTTTCCTATTATAGCTTAGAAGGAAAAATTAGACTAGTTGTTGAGTTTCTTTTAGAACTTGGAGTTCCAAAAGAAGATATTCCCATCATTCTCATTGAAAGGCCTCAATTATGTGGTATCAGTCTCTCTGAGAATCTCAAACCCACCATGAAGTTCATGGAAACCTTGGGTGTAGACAAGAAACAATGGGCAAAGGTGATATACAGATTTCCAGCTCTTTTAACTGATAGCAAGCAAAAGGTGAAAACAAGTATAGATTTCCGCTATGAAATAGGTCTCTCAGAGGAGAACATAGGTAAGATCCTAACTCGCTTCCCCAACATCATTAGTTACAATGTGGAAGACAAGCTAAGACCAACAGCAAATTACTTTCGTTCCTTGGGAGTTGATGTTAGCGTTCTTCTATTTCGATGTCCACAAAATTTTGGTCTTAGCATTGAGGCCAATCTAAAGCCTCTGACAGAATTTTTCTTAGAGAAGGGATACACAGTGCAGGAAGTTGGGACCATGATTTCAAGATATGGATCATTGTATACATTTAGCTTGGCTGAAAACTTGATTCCAAAATGGGAATTCTTTGTGACCGTGGACTACCCCAAACCAGAGCTGGTTAAGCTCCCTCAGTTTTTTGGTTACAGTTTGGAAGAGAGGATTACACCAAGATATGCTCGAATGAAAGAGTGCAGAGTGAGGCTGCTGCTAAACCAGCTTCTGTGTCAAGTAGTGACTTTGAGGAGGCCTTGAAAAAGAAAATGAAGAAAAATCAGCTTAACGAGGATTCTAGTTGTAATGCCAAACATGGTCAACCACCCAAGGAAAAATGAAGGCCCGGACTGTGTTATTTGTAGTCTTTCAGAATTGGAGAGTAACAGATGTCTAACCTCGTGTATGTTTTAGTTTTACAGCATTATGGCTTCATACTCCTGAATTCAAGCTGCATTGATTGCAGCCTCATTCTCAGGTTTTGAATGTCAAAACCATTCTTGTAAAATATATCAAATCGTTTCTATGTCCATACATTAGGTGGTTCTACTTGTTTTGATGGACTTGATTGTGCTCTTGTTGGTTTTGGAAGTGTTAGGTTGCCTTGCCTGGATTATTTGGTTTCGTGTTTTCACTTAGGTCGATCTTTTCTGCCATTATTGGGAGTTTATTAAGAAAATTTGAAGGCAATGTCTTCTCCTAAATTAAAAAGGGTGGATTGAAATGTGCCCCCATTTGCATATGGGAAATGACGTGACTCTTGTCTCACCGTATTTTCTTGATCTTTTGATGCTCAGATTTGACCTTATATTATTTTTAGAAATAGAGTATGTGTTGAACCTGAAGCAGGATATCAACTTCCCATGCATAATGGATTGGAAACTCCTTAGAGTTTAGACTCTGAAATTTTGATTTCTGTAGAATTCATATACGACGGACTTTTTGTTTGGCATCAAAACCATCTGTCGTCATAAATCCGTCTCGTAAGAGGCCCAGAGACGACCTGCTTAGACCTTTTGAATGCAAGCTCTATCCCTGTGTGTGTTTGTGTTTGTGTGTGTGTGTTTGAGATAGCAGTAGAAAAAAGTGATTTATATACAATCTGACTTATGTAAATTTAAGATTAGGTAAAAGTCAGATTGTATTTTGGGTTGACTCTCCGGGTTTAGCATTTTTACATTTTTAGCTTAAAAATCCGAGTCGAGTCACTAGTAAACTCGTGATCGTGATCGTTATAAATTCGGTTAAATTCATGAGTTTATATATCGATTTTACCGTTTTATGTTTTTAGCTTACAAAATCGTGTTTACTTATCCTTAAACTCATGTTAACTTATTCAATTTGATCATACTCAGGATTTAAATATAAATTTTATAGTAATTTCTTTGTTAAATATGATAAATTATGAATGTTGATGGATTTAATTTCAATATTATTTGGATTTAAAAAATATTTAAATCAAATTGTTATTATTTTTATACTTTAATTATTTAACTTTACGCTACTAATGTCTATTTAGTAGTAAAAGTAAACTCTTACGAGTTTACGATAGGAGTTTACCTTACTATCATGAGTTTACTTAAACTCGCGAGTTTAATAACCTTGTTAGATTGTGCAATGTGATTTATATTTGGATTGATGGTAATATAAGTGGCTTTTTACGAAACTTGAAACTTGTTTGGATGATTATTTTGAAAAGCAAGTTTAGATAGAAAATGACTAAAAAAATGAATCTTATTAAATAATGCATATGTGTGTAAGACTGAAAAATACATGAATCTTATTAAATAGTGCATGTGTGTGTGTGTGTGTGTGTTGTGAATATAGAAAAATGTTTGGATGATTATGAAAAAGCAAGTTTAGAGGTAAAAAACTAAAAAATGCATAAATTTTATAAAATTAAAAATAGGTAATGTATTATTTGAAAAAAAATTTACACTGCTAAACTACTTAAATTTTTTAGGAAAATTGGGAAAAAGTCCATTGAAAATTTAATTGATGAAAATGAGCTAAATAAGAGTATTGTCATGATTTTTATATTAAAAATTATCAAGTAATTCTCACCAATTAAATTTCTTATGGACCTAAATCAGAATATTATCATGATTATTAACTTCTAAGTGAATTTATATTTAGGACAAAAAGTTCATTTATAAAGATTTGTAATAAGGACCATAATAATATTTCCATTCAAAAAATGGGACCCAGCATTTTTCTTTCTTAAGTTACTTTTTCTCTCCCCATCATGGCCAAAAGCAAAAAAAAAATTTGATTTATGGCTTAAGCTGCTATTTTTCCAAAAACTCAATTGAAAAAAACAATATATAACAAATATCTTCAAAAAACTAAAATCAACAGCACGTTTGGGCATCTAAAAGAAACTTTGCCATGGTTGCATTTTGAAGTTTGAAGGAGACCTTTGGTTAAATTGATATAACTATTTCTAATTAGACCAGGCTTTCCGCGGTCTATATATAGACAATATGTTGTATTCAACTAGTGAACGGTAAACTAACATGTGGTTGGTCCAGCGAATATGGCGCCCGGATTCCCTTAAAAGGTCAGGGGTTAAATCTTGCGGTAAAACCACTCGTAATCCGCCTTGTATGAACTACCACTGTTGGGAGGGTCGTCCTTGTCACTGCAGAACCCAGAGTGGTTGCACACTTGCCACTATTTTTTCTTTATAAAAAAAACTAGTGAACGGTAGCTACATTGAGGAATTTGAGAATTGATAGGGGTTAAAATAAAATAGAAAATCGTGATCTTTTGGTCCTTATCATTTACGTTAATTTTAAATTTAACTTCTATAAATTTCTATTTATAAATTCCTCCATGCACTTACCAAAAGTTTAACAATAGTCCCTACTATTTGGTTCCGTTATAACTTGGTCTGCCAGCCTCAGTCTGACATGGCTGACAAGAGCTGAAGTGAAGAGCCACATGGATGACAAGCTGCGAGCGAGAAAGTAAAGAAGGGAAACTGCAATTTTCGTCCCACAAAACTTGAATTGTCTTCTTATTAGTTTAATCCATGAAATCCTACAGAATTATATAGCATTAATCAGTGTCATTCATCATCAAGTTGTTCCCAAAATGGTAATACCTGTTTTTGAAACACTTGAAAGTTGAAACAGAGTGGAAGAACAAAGTAAAATGTTCTTGAATCACAGCTGAAACGGATATAATCATATGAGTCCAAGAAGAATATGCTTGTTAAGCTTTTCTTTTTTGTCCATATATACAATGAATGACCTGTAATGAGAGTGATAGAAATAGAATCACAAAGTCGACTCTATTTTTCATATGCTAATATTCTCAGCTTTCAATTTCATCTTGACTGTTAACTTGTTTTTATCCCTATATTATAAGATTGATGGCGCGTGCGCGCGCGCGCACACACACACACACTATCTCTGGTTCTAATTATATGACATATTTAGTTGATTTTGGAGGGATTAAAGATAGGGGTAAAATTAGTTAATTTTACTCATTTTCCTAAAATGCCTTTATATAAATTTTGCACTTCAATTACCTTCTTGATTTTACATAATCCCTCATTCATATTAACAGGGGTATTTTAGGAAGAAATTGATAAAAATTAGAATGTTGTCCTATAATTAGGACTAGAGACAGTATAAACACAAACACCTATCGATCTATCTATCTATCTATCTATCTATCTATCTATCTATCTATCTATCTATCTTTGTATTTCGAAGACAGAAAACAAAACCTTGCTCATTGTGTTAAGAATAATTAAGAATTGTTATATTTAAACATTGTAGAATAGTCTAAAATATCTTTTCTAGAAAGATTCGTAGCATTTCTGTTATAGGAATTCCATTGTGACTATTGATGAGCACTATTTATGCCATGTTTTTCCAGTATTTTATGACTGAATTGTATGGTGAATATAAGCTTAACTGTATTTAATCTAAGCAAAAGACATTAATTCATTGTACAGGGAACTTAAATATAAATTCCACAGACATCCTAAACATGTGCTGAGAAAAGAACAAGTTTTGAGATTTTATGAGAAAGTCGCATAATATAGCCGATATATGCTATAGCATCAGGACAGCTTTATCGAAGTGCAATACAATACATCCCCAAACCTATAACAGAGTAAGTGACGCAATGTTATGCGGCATATGTTCTGATCTTTTGTCAAGGTTGTTTCAAGAAATATAGTGCAGGTCAGGAACAACGGTTAGATTGCTGACATATTGGAATAAAAGATGCGAAAGATCGAAAATAAAGATTTGAAGAATCCTGCAGGATCAGCAGAATCAATCTACCGAGATTGGAAAGAAAGATACGATTGGACCTTGACAGATTAGAAAAGGCCCAGTTCGTCGGACGTACGCTACAAGTAGACCAGACTATATAAGGAAACAACAACCAACCCTAAAAATGGTCAAAGTCGTCGAGAGTCAAAGACCAATCCCACATGGCCAGAATCGAAAGAAGAGTGAGAGAAGTTACAAGGCATGAGAACTCCAAGAGAACCCAGCATCCTTCCTTGCAGCAAGACGGAGACAAGAAGAGGTGGAGTTGTGATGTGACAGTGCTTCTTCCACGCCATCGGAATCTCCATCAAGCTTTATGTTTTTCTCTACTTTAATTCTAGTTAATCTTTTGTCATGGGCTATTCTGTAGAAATCTGTTTAGTGATTCCTTGTCAGTCATGAACTAAATCTTCTATGGCTGAGCGAGAATGACTTCTTAAGTTTGGAATGAACCCAATTGCTAGTTCTTAATTCAATACATTCAGTTTGCTTATCAGTAATGTAATTTCTTGTCGATTAGCGAGAGCTAAGGGCTAGATCAGTGGCTTCGGCTTACTGAGAGGGAGTCGGGATTAGACATCTGAGAAACAATGATTGCTAGGCGGCTGGTGCACGGCTTGAATTATTATTGTAGGCTTCATAAATGGGTCCACCACTCATCACCATAACACCTTGATTTGTAATGATAACCTAGCTAGAAAGTTGCCATAGACATATGGGAGAAGTAATTTAGGCTTGTACGTATCGAACATAAGAGCTTTGGTAGATTAGAGTGGTGGGTTAACTGAATAATATTGTAAAGGGAGTTTATGCTATAGCATTTGCGAGAGTTGTGCAGCATGAGTGCTGTAGCAATGTGTATAAGCAACTAAGGGGTTGATATGCTTAGGAAGGATTCCGAGCTCAGCCCATCTTTTTACTGATATCTTCTTACGATTACAATCATTTGGTTATTTTCTTACTTGTTAATTGACAGAGATTTGTCGTAATCTCCCAAAATAACCAGATTAGAAAAGGATTTGCAATATAATGTAACCTGGTCGTTTCCCAACTAATTCACGGTTGGTTTAATTTGAACAATAATAAACGAAACAAGAAAATCGGGGTTTTTGATTCGAAGAGATTGAAAACGGAAATATGCAAAAACAAACCGAAATAACACAGTTAAACAAAACGAGGATTAAAGGATTAACCCGGATTCGGATTCTACCACTTCCTTCCTCGGATGAAAACAGATTTATAAGCGAACTCGTGATCGACTGACAAACCGAAATCTCTCGTTTGTCCGAGAATTCCCTCAACCGAACAATCGTTCGAATTTGTTCAAATCAGATGGCGCACCTCTATACGATCGCACAAAGTGATACTTTAACCTAGTCCGAACTATGTCCTTGGGAAATGTCGATCTGGGTTTTTAATCAAAAACCCAATCCAAATCCAAAAATTGAATCCGATTAAAGAATGCGAAAACGAGTTAGACGGTTACCGATTAAGCCGAATCCTCTAGATAGTGGATGGAATCCTCATCGTTGGGTTAATCTCAGAAATTTAGCCGAACATAATTAAGAAAGACAAAAAACAGATGAAGAACGCGAGAACACGAAGAACATTGCAGAGAATTTGAAAACTACTGATGCTACCAAAATTTAACTAAGCACCGCAAGTGTACGGGTCATAAAAATAGTAAGTGGCAAATCAAGGTCATCCTACGAGACTCAATCAAACTAGTGATTAGGTATCAAATTTCCTTTTTTCATTTAAGTTGAGCAAATAAGAATTGTTTTCAATAGTAAAACAAAGGAATCTAACAAAAACAAGCACTTTCGAGAGAGAGAGAATTCAAATATCAAGGAGGACAACCTAGAGATACTAATCCCTTGTTTGATTCTTAGATTTTATTCCCATTAAATTAATTCTAACTTAACTTTATCAGTTAATCTAGAGTATTAATGTCTATAAGTGCCTGTCGGTCCACTTATACACCTACCTCAAATAATTATGCAATGTCTCACACAATTAATTAAGATGCAATTCACATCGGGCTCACTCTAATTTAATTATGCGGAGCTTCTAGATATATGTCTATCCTAGACGCAAATTAGATTAAAACCTAATTCCACATTATTTAATCCAAGGTCAATTTAAGATTCCCTTCGTCAAGTTCAATCCTAAATCCCCAAACCATACTTAACGGTGGCCAATCACTAAGCAATAAATAATAAAAACAAGATTAAATAAAAGCTGATTAAAATTAAGTAAAACTAACGAGTGGGAACAATCTCTAAGTCTCAAACAATTTCATAGTACTCTAGGTTGAAAAGAAACTTAGCCACACATGGCTATAAGAAAACCCATTACAAAAATAAGAAATTCGAGACCCCAAAAAAAGAAAGAAGAAGAAGAAAGAAGAGATCTCGAACAACTCGCTTCTTCAATGAATATCACGATCTCGCTTCTTTGCTTTTTTTCTCCACTGTGCCGTGCGTCTCTGCTCTCTTCAATCTTTCTTAGCTGATGTGCGTTCTCCAATATATAGAGTTTTTGTTCCATGCGTGTTGGGCCCACGTCCTTCAATTTTTGCATCTCAATTACTTGGAGCCCACGCCCTCAATCACTACGATTCCACATCTTTCTTTTAATTCCAAGATACAATATATCAACCAATTATATCATATGGCTTTGTCCATTGCTTCCTTAGGTTATACGTTTTGACTGGTGGGGCCCAATTCCATTGATTGCAAAAATGCACCAAATCAAATCAAATATTTGGACATAAAACCATGCTCTCCTGGTCAAAGAAAAGGAAATATATTATAATAACAATAATCACAAAATTGAATTTATTTAAAACTTCCCATTACTCTTATTTATTTCCTAAACTCCAAGAACTTTTATTTTAAATTGAAATCCCCTAACTAATGTATCCAAATTGATATCTCTTAAAATCCCAATCAAATCTCTTTAATTTAGCATTGATGACTTCCTAAATATATCAAAATATATCTCAAATCAATTAAAAATAGGAAGTCATCAACTACTATTTTGATCTACCGAAATCTAAAAACGTGAATGAGAGTGTGTTTGTGGTCTGGCCTCACTTAACCTAAAATGGAAAAAGCGAAATGGGGCTCCAATCCACAATTCAGGCCCAGAACAAAAATAAAATAAAATGGGCTTTAATTATAAAATTAGAGCCCAAAAATACATATGACTCCGGCTCCAAAATTGACCGCCCTCTTGTCTGAATTTGCTCTTCATGTCTTCATAATAATTGTAGCTCTCTGAATCAACTGAAATATGAGACAAAAATGAGGCAAATCCGATGTCTAGTTAAGAGTTATGGTAAAAATGGTGAAACAATGTAAAACTGGAATTTATTATTAAATAATGGCTAAAATATAATAAAAGACCCAAAGCCCAAATAAGTATAAAAGCCATTTTTTATTAGCTGAAGAGTCATAAATTATCAATCAAGAGACAAAAAGCAGTGTATGAAATATTCAATTATCATTAGTATAACTATAAAAACTCCCAATCCATTCATACTTTATTTTATTGTTAACACAACTAATTCTGCAATTCGGTGTCATTATTTGGTATCTCAGTCTCTGTGAGACGATACTTTACTTACCCTTTATTACTTGTTCGACTGGTTCACTTATCTTCAAGAAAATCGACCAACAACTATGTATGTGTATAAAGACTATTGGTTCATTCTTTCTATATATACAGTAATACAGAGCCTCTATGATGTATTGAGGTCTCTAGTGAATTTCATACTTGCAGCTAATTTTATCTTGGTATCAAAGCTAGCGAGTTTTTTTTGGGTAAGTTTTCACCATGTCTTCCTCGCCTCCTTCTTCCCATGGTAATGCTGGATCTCAGACCTCCCAACTCGTTGGTCAATTTCCTTGATGGCTAGTGAACCAGTCGAACAAGTAATGAAGAGTAAGTAGAGTATCTTCCCACAGAGACTGAGATATCAAATGATGATACCGAATTGCAGAATTAGTTTTGTTAACAATAAAATAAAGTATGAATGGTTTGGGAGTTTTTTTTATATAGTTATACTAATAAACAAGAAAATAACCAAATGATCGTAGTCGTAAGAAGATATCAGTAAAATATAGGTTGAGCTCAGAATCCTTCCTAAGCATGTTAATCCCCCAGTTACCTATACGCATTGCTATAGCATTTATGCTACACAGCTCTCGCAATGCTACAACATAAACACCCCTTACAATGTTATTAACCCATCATGCTAATCTACCAAAGCTCTCGCGTTTGATACAGACAATCCTAATCTGTACTTCTTCCATATATCTATGGTGATTTTTCTAGTTGGATTATCATTACAAATCAAGGTGTTATGGTTATGAGCGGTAGACCTATTCCTGAAGCCTGCAATAATAGGTCAAGCTTTGCAACAGCATGCCTAGCAATCACTGTTTCTCAAATGTCTAACTCCGACTCCCTCTCAGTAAGCCGAGGTTACTGATCTAGCCCTCAGTTCTTGCTAATTGACAAGAAATTAACTCAATGATAAGCAAACTGAATGTATTAATTAAGAACTAGTAACTTGGTTCATTCCAAATGTAGGAAATCATCCTCAATCAGCCATAGGAAGTTTAGTTCATGATTAAGGAGGGAATCACTAAACAGAGTACAACAACATAGCCCATGACAAAAAGAATATCTGGAATTAAAACAAAGAAAAAGAAACAGAAAGCTTGATGGAGGTTTTGACGGTGTGGAAGAAGCCTTGTCACGTCACAACTCCACGTCTTCTTGTCTCTGTCTTGCTGCAAGGAAGGATGCTGGGTTCTCTTGGAGTCCTTGTGTTTTGCAACTTCTCTCACTCTTCTTTTGAGTTTAACCGTATAGGATTGGTCTTTGACTCTCAATGACTTCAACCTTTTTTAGGGTTGGCTGTTGTTTCCTTATATAGTCTGGTCTACTTGCAGCGTATGTCCAACAAACTGGGCCTTTCATAATCTATCGAGGTCCAATCGTATCTTTCTTTCAAATCTCGGTAGATTGAATCTGCTGATCCTGTGGGATTCATTAAATCTTTAGTTTCGACCCTCTGCATCTTCTATTCCAATATGTCAGCAATCTAAGTGTTGTTCTCGACCTGCACTATATTTCTTGAAACAACCTTGACAAAAGATTAGAACATATGCCGCATAGCATTGCGTCACTTACTCTGCTATAGTTTCAAGGATGCATTGTATTGCGCTTCGATAAAGTTGTCCTGATGCTATAGGATAGTATCGGCTATGTTATGCGACTTTCTCATAAAAACCTCAAAACTTGTTCTTTTCTCAACACATGTTTAGGATGTATGTGGAATTTATCATTAAGTTCCTTGTACAATGAATTAATGCCTTTTTGTTTAGATTGAATGTAGTTAAGCTCATATTCACTATATAATTCAGTCATATAATACAGGAAAAACATGACTTAAATCGTGTTCATCACCACCTTCTGCTGCTCCTACAAATATTACTGTCATTACTGTTTCAAAGCACAACTCTCTATTTAATTCCTTTAATTAGGTGAACTCGATCAAGCTGGATCGAGGTAACTATCTTTTGTGGGAATCGATTGTTCTTCCCATTATCAAAGGGAACAAGTTGCAGCATCATCTTGATGGCTCTGTCGAACCGCCGGCTTGTCTCATCTTGTATGGTGTTGAGATGAAGACAAATCATGAGTACGATGAATGGAATGCCATTGATCGTCTCTTAGTTGGATGGCTCTGGAACATAATGAGCATGGAGGTTGGAGCCCAACTTCTTCACTGCCACACGACAAGAGATATTTGGAATGAAGCTCATTCACTTGTGGGTGCCTCAACCTGTAATATATATATCTCTCTCTCTCTATATATATAAACTAATTAGAATTAAATGATTGGGTGTGTAATATAATGACCCAAGGAATTTGAGAATTTTTAAGATCAACAATAATTAATTAATTGATCCAAGTTAAAAAAAAACAGAGAGTAAGAGTAGAAAGGAGACAAAAAAAAAAGAATTGTTATGATACTGAAATTAGAATATTTTTTTTTTCTCTTGATCAATAATCTAATTATTTGTTTGAAATATGTTTTAAAAGTGAATGGTAGTCTAGTGGAAATGGTGTTGCTTCTCATGTTTGTGTTTTGGATTCAAATTCTCCCCCTATCATAAGGGAAATTTAATTTTGAGATTACCATAAAGCCTTCTTTAAATTAATAAAAATATTCATAATACTAAAACAAAAACAAAAACAACAATATATCAAGGCCCACAGATATACCCTTGATTTGTCCAACCCCTTGTTACTTCTCTTTCCCGTAAATGCATAGCTGACCACTATATATATATATATATATATATATATATATATATATATATATATATATTTGTCCTCTTCTTTCTGGAGACTTCTAAAAGCCATCCGGTTCTTTCTTTCAATTGCTCTTCTCCACTTATTTCTCTTGTTCGCTGGGCGTGGTGTGGATGCATATCGCCGTTGCTGTTATGGGTGCCAAAATCCCAAGATTTTTCCCCCTTCGTCTTTTGTTTTGTGTGTTGAGGGAGGCAACCATCTTAGTTCTACTGCCGTGGAAATAAGGAGGGAGACTTTTGGGGCCGTTTGAATCTCTCCTCTTCCTTTCTTGGTATTGTTGCTCATCTCTTTTGGTTGCCATTATGGGCGCTGGGGTTTCACGCTTTCCCCTGTTCTGTGACGTTGGGTGTGTGTGGATAGATCACATCTTCACTTCTTCGCTAGTGCGTTTCTTGAACAGGGTATGTATGAAAAAGCATCTCATCCCTTAATTTCCAGAATGCTTCAACGTATAGATGAATGAGTGGGGAATATCCTTTTCCCTTCTTTAAATCATTGTCATTTGTGTTTTAGAAAGGATGTCTATTCCTCTAATTGGCAATTTGTTTGAGTTGCATAAGGCTTCAGTAATTATTAAAGATTAGATGTGCAGTTATAATATTTGAAATGTGGGATTGTAATTTTTTTTTTTTAAAAGGATTATTCTTGAAGCTTCTAAAATGGAGTGCACATAGGGTGTTTGATAAAATGCTTGAGATTTTATCACTGAACTATTGTTATTGTGAAAATGTTATAAACTCTAAAATGGTGAAAATGTTATAAACTAAATCATGGAATCAAGGAAACTCTAATAGATTATATGGATGTTTGAAATTTTATGCTTGCTAGCTTGTGAATTTAGTTTTTGCTTTATGAGTCAATTTGAATGCATATAAAGTGTTTGCTAAATTGTGTGATTGAAGAAACTGATTTATTGTAGCACATTATATGATGAACAATTTGAAGATTGATGTACATAAGATGTTGGATATAACGTGTTGAAATTAAGGGAATCAATTTGCCTACTTAAACTTTCTAAGGCGCAAATTAGATTTGATGAATGATTTCTTTTCACTCGATGGAGTGGTAGTTATAAGTTTAAGAATGTATACATATATTATTCTTAACAATTTGTTGTTAAATGGCTCATGGAGCTTAAGATTATGTAATGATTGAAAAAAAAGTAAGAAAAAGATTATAATCCTAAGGAGTTATGATGCATTTGACTGAATGTGCTACTATAAAAATTATAATTCGAGTATTAATGTTTTTGCGTTCGGGGCATTAGGGAATTGTGGATTGATCATAATTCGCAGCTGAGTAAATTGGAGTAAGTTACGAATTTGGATGGGTAGCAGGTGAATGAATAACGTCCCATTGATATATTTACTACTTGATATTTTTATTTAGTTACCACAATTCTTTAGTATGATTTCATTAAGAAGTATTTGTCAGATTTGTTTTATTTCTCCATTGATATTGAAACGAGTAAATAGTAAGAGTTTATATTAAGGTTATTTGTTTCTCTCCGCAGTTTATAATGGACTATATACTATATCATTAAAGTATACTTGTTGGAATTATAAATTTTGCTTATTGATACTTAAATATTTAATAAGATAAGGATTTTTATTTAATGGTTTATATATATTACTTTTCCTTTCTATTTGTAACACATATTTGTGCACAGAATATGTAAGAGAGATTCTGGTATGATATTTATAAATTTTTAGGCTCAGATTTTATATTGTGAATTATTCAGCTACAAACTATTGTTATTGTGTTTGAGGCATTCTCATGAACTTTCATGCTTTGGGGTATTTTATTATGCAATATCTTTCTCAAATTTTATTGTTAAAGGAAGAGTTTGGTTTATTTAAGGAAAATTTACCCAAAGCATGCTTAAAAATGTTTTTGAGAGGACTGAATACAGAACGCTGGTTACTAACAAAGATCTTGTTAGTCCTTGGTGCACCATGGTTAACCTCGAGCTCGCTTGATATTCGTGGGATTTGTTCTCACGCTTGTTATTCGTGGGTCTTGTACCTGCGCTTGTTTCGTGGCCTCGTGCTACGCTTGGTTACTTACCCTCGTGGACTGTGTGTCCACGCTTGTTTTCGTAGCCTCGAGCCGCGCTTGGTTACTTACCCTCGTGGACTTGTGTGTCCATGCTTGTTTTTTGTTCTGTTTAAGTCCTCATTCAAAATGAGATTTTCATATTAGTTGGTACTTAATTTCGTCGATGAGTTATTTGTTTACCTAGTATTTTCTTATTAATAATCTTTTGTATAATGGCATCTACGTTTATGATTTCGTACTTGGAAATCGAATAGAAATATCATTCCATTATTATGAAATTTTACTTGCTTATTAATTTATTTGTTTAGTATTTTATTTACTTATTGTAATGGGGCGTTATTCACCGAAAAATAATTTTGGCCTCAGATAGTGCAGCTGATCATGTCCCTCTTGCTAATCACTGAAGGTCTATATGGCTAGGTTGAAGATGGTGCGTCATTTGAATTAAGCCTGCTTCAATGTGAGACCTTAAACTCTTTTGTATATGTTGGTAAATCTTATTTAGGTGCTCCACGTTACCTATAGGTAGGATTCCCACCTTCCTGGTTTGTTTAAGGTGTATGCATCTATATATATTGTTGTGAAGCAGAGCTTCACATATTATAATGATCTCATATGCTATGGTAGAAATTTCAGATAGCCAGAAGAGACTCTGTCGAAATCTCTACAAGTTTCTTAACATTTTAATTGAGAGAAATATGTTATAAATGAATTAGAAGTACTATATTTATGTTCAATATTATGTAATTAATAAGCGAAATATTTGTTTATGTGTCTCTTGAAGCTTTAGGAATGCAAGCCCTCTCACATTTCGTACCGGTCGTCCCTAAATTTTTTCAGGGCGTGACACAACCAAAGCCAGAGTCATGGTTTATAATTCGAACCTTCATCGGACTTCGAAAGGTGGTATGAAGATGGAAGATTTTCTTACCAAAATGAAGTCCATTGTCGATCAACTCACTCTCATTAGAGCTCCATTACCACCTGAAGAGCTTGTTCTTCATACCCTCAACGACCTAAATGCCAAATATAATGCCATTGTCATTAAGTTACTTGATCAACCTAATTTGTCTTGGATTGAATTTCAAGCTCACCTGCTAGCATTCTAGAGTTGGCTTGAGCGGCTCAATCAGTTCACGAGTTTAAGCATTGAACCTGCTACTCACATCACCTAGTGTGGTAATAATCTGTGTCAGTGCTCTTCCTTTCCTTTGGACTTAAGCTCTCCACAAGGATCTGGTAACTGGCGTGGTCAACGAGGATTTCCTAGTGGAAACTTCAAAAGTTGTGGTCGCTCTACTTGTGGTGGCTGAAACAGAGGCCGTTGGTTCTGCAACTACTGTAAATGATCTGGACATGATATCTCAACTTGTTGCTATTTGACTGATGATGATGCAGGACAGGCGAACTATGCCTTAGCTGGTGATGTTGCTGATCCAGCATGGTACTTAGACAGTGCTGCAAATTATCCTGTAGCTCCTTCTGCTGATTATATTGATCAGGCTTCTCTTGTCAATAAGTGTCATATCAATACATGTACTAGTGAGAAAACCTCTGTTCATGCTATTGGTTCAAAGAAACTTACCTGTATTATAAATCTTAACCAGATTCTAGTTGTGCCAACTTCTACTAAAAAACTCTTGAGCATTTCTCAGCTGGTTAAAGATAACCCTGTTACTGTCGAATTTATTGACCTTGGCCGCTATGTGAAGGATCGACTGACAAGAAAAGTTTTGATGCAAGATAGATCAAAACAAGGCTTGTATCTGGTGAAAAGTCATGATGTTCATGATCGTTGTGCTTCTGTTGCTCAAGTCCACTTTGCTTCTAGAAACACCACCTCTTATTTGTCTATATGGCATCAAAGATTAGTACATCTTGGTTCCAATGTGCTTCGTCATTTTAAATTAGTGTAATGTCAATTTTAAGAAACATGATCTTGATTTTTGTCAAGCTTGCCAATATGGGAAATATAAATTTCAACCTTTTGCTCCATCTTAATCTCAAGCGTTAGCTCCTTTGCATCTTATTCATACCGATTTATGGGGTCTTTCACCTGTTCAATCCTTGTATGGACACCTGTTTTATATTCATTTCCTTGATGATTTTAGTAGGTTTACTTGGCTATATCCGCTTAAACACAAAAGTGATGCAATCACTGTATTCAAACATTTTCGAGCTCTTGTCAAAAATCAATTTCACACAAAAATTAAAGCAATTCATTGTGACATGGGTATTGAATTTAAACCCATTGCCTCTGTTGCTAACTCTCATAGTATCCAAATACGATATACATGCCCTTATACGTCTCAACAAAATAGTCTGGCTGAGAGGAAGCATCGATATATTGTCGAAACTGGTTTAACTCTTCTTCTCAGGCGCAAATGCCTATTAACTACTAGGTTAAAGCCTTTCAAACTGCTACATATTTACTTAACAGAATGCCGACACCAATTCTTGAAAACTCAATACCACTATACAAGCTATTTCACACAAATCCGGACTACAAACCATTTCAATCTTTTGGTTGTGTTTACTAGTCTTGCTTAAATCCATATAACGATAATAAATTCTCTTTTCACACCCCAACAGTGTGTTTTTATTGATTATGCATCTCAGCAAAAAGGCTTTAAATGTCTCAATTCCGCTGGATGATTGTACATCTCTCGGCATGTCGTGTTTGATTCATCTATGTTTCCGTTTGCCACTAGTTTCCTACAATGATGAGCAAGCTCTAATTATAGCACATCTGTTCTGATGATTATAAATCTATCCATTGTTAATTCATACTTGTCATCTTATTTTGTTGTGCCTCAAGTTGCTGCTAATTCGAGCGATATTATACAGGTGTTAGATCTTCAAGTCACTCCGGACCCCCGTCTGCTGGTTCCCAGGGTGATCCAAGATTCTCAAGTTTTGCTGATGGATCACTTGATTCTCCCTCCTCCTCAAGCCATGCTCTATCTCTGTTCAGAACGTTCACCCATTGACTACACGGGCCAAGAGTGGAATTCATAATCCCAAGTATCCGTTTATTGGGCTTCTACAATCTAAAGATCCCTACTCTCTAAAATGCACAACAAAGCCATCCAATTTTTACGACGCTCTTGCCTTTTCGGAATCATGGTTAGCCATGGCTGCCGAATTTGATTCCCTTCAATGCAATCATACATGGCATCTCGTTTTGATCAATGGCACCTAGATGATCATCGATTGCAAGTGGATCTTTAAAAATAAATTTCATTTGGATGGCTCCCTTCTTAAATGCAAAGCTTGCCTTGTGGCGAAGGGTTTTCAGCAATCCAAAGGAGTTGATTATCACGAGACCTTCAGCCCTGTTGTGAAGGCAACAACAATCTGCATTGTGCTTATTATGGCAATGACATTTGATTGGGAGATCCGGCAGCTCGACATCAATAACGCCTTTTTAAATGGCTTCCCCCCAGAGGATATATTCATGCGCCAACCTGAGGGATTTGTAGATAAATCTCACCCAAATCATGTTTGCAAACTTGACAAAGCTATCTATGGTCTCAAACAAGCATCACGTGCCTGGAATGATTGCTTACAACTTATCTTAATTCAATGGAAGGTGGGTTTGAAATACCAACAGCGATGTTCTCTATTTGTTTTAAGAAGAATAATCTACTTATCTATATCTTAGTTTATTTTGATGACATACTGATAACTGGTAATAGCAGAATCTCCCTGAGTTTTTTTGTCAATAAGCAGAATAATATGTTCTCATTAAAAGATCTTGGCAATATTCACTATTTCCTGGGTATTGAAGTCTATCGTGATTCCCCGGTCTCTATTTAAATCAAGGCAAATATGTTTTAGATTTACTTTGCAAGTTTGGTATGCTTGATGTTGTTGCTCCAATGCCTACTCCTATGGCCTTTGGTAGAAGTTTTTCCATTTCTAATGGCACTCCTTTGCCTAATCCTACTGTCTTTAGACAAGCCATTGGTGCCTTACAGTATCTTACCACTACCAAACCGATATAGCTTTCCCTGTAAATAAGTTGAGTCAGTTTCTGTCCAAACCAACTGATATTCATTTTAAGGCAGTGAAGAGGATTTTACGATATTTAAAAGGAACATTTCAATATAGCCTACATATCAAACCTTCTCTTGATTTGAATCTAATTGGTTTTTCTCATGTTGATTGGGCAACTTGTGTTGATGATAGAAAGTCTACGTTTGATATTGGTGTATATCTAAGAGGGACTTTGGTGTCATGGTCTTCTCGAAAACAACGCGTAGTATCGCGTTCAAGTGTTGAATCTGAATATCATTCCTTAGCTTGTACTTCTGTTGAGATTGTGTGGCTATGTTCTTTGCTTTCTAAATTAGGTCTTAAATGCAAAAGAACCCCTATGGTCTAGTGTGATAACATTAGTGCAAAAGCACTAGCTTCAAATCCTGTTCAACGTACTCAATCCAAACATATTGAACTTGATATACACTTTGTGCGTAATAGAGTTTTAGCTGGACAATTGGATGTTCGATACATTCCTTCTATACAACAGATTGCTGATGGTTTTACAAAGGCTCTAGCTCATCCTTTGTTCTCTATTTTTTGAAACAAGCTCGGAATGGTTGTCACCCCTTCATGCTTGAGGGGGAATGTTAAGAATAATTGAGAATTATATTTAAACATCGTAGAATAGTCTAGAATATCTTTTCTAGATAGATTACTTCATACCATTTCTGTTAAAGGAATTCCGTTGTGACTATGTATGTGCACAAAAACTATTGGTTTGTTCTTTCTATATATACAGTAATACAGAGCCTCTATGATGTATTGAGGTCTCTAGTGAATTTCATACTTGCAGCGAGATTTTATCTCATTGCAAGTAAGAAGAGAGCTCGCATCCTCATCAATGGAGGGAGAAAAAGAAATAAGGTATATCTTCTAAATAACTCTCCATTTTTTCTTCACTCTCACCAAGTTGAATGGATCCCCAAATACACACTTCGATGTGATTCGTCCAAGTTAAATTTGTGGTTATATATATATTCAGGTATGCTGTAGTAACTAGAGGCAACAAGGGGGTTGGATATGGAATATGCAAGAAGTTGGCGACAAGAGGGGTAAAAGTGGTTCTCACAGCAAGAGATGAGAAGAGAGGCTTGGAAGCACTTGACAATCTCAAACAAGAGATTGGTGTCTCAGACTTTTTGGTGTTTCATCAGCTTGATGTCACTGACCCTACAAGCATTGCTTCATTAACTCATTTCATCACAACCACCTTCGGCAAACTTGACATCTTGGTACGAGATACTAATATGTTTTGTACTATGTCTTTCTTTTTCTTGTTGCGTGGTCTACATGATTGAAGGGATCTGAGTCAAATCAAAATGTTATATCTCCTTGATCTTTGGTTCAATCAATGCTATTAAAAGTTTATAACATGACATAAAATCTAAAACACTTCTGCCTACCCATCATATTTAAACATTGAGTGATTGTAATTGGATATGAAATTATTAGTTGGAGTTTAGTGGGAAAATGATTAACCAACCAGAATTTTCCTCCATGTCATGTTGTTGCAGGTGAACAATGCTGCTGTTTCTGGTGGTAAAATATCAGATCCTGATGCTTTCGTGAAAAAGGTAATTGACTGTAATTTTCCCTCGCACCCACTACTTAATGTACAATTCAAAGTAATGATAATTTTCTTCATACACAAAACGCTTGATTGAAGACACGCCTCACTTAAATTTGATACAGTATATGAATATACTACTCTGTCAAAATCACAAGTATCTGGGACAAGTGGAATGAATTGTAGTAATTAACAAGTGAATGTTGCAGATAAATGGTGCAGACTTTGATTGGGATAAAATAGGGTTTCAAACTTATGAGATGGCTCAAGAATGTGTCCAAACTAACTTTTATGGCACACAAAGAACCATGGAAGCTCTTCTTCCTCTTCTCCATTTGTCCTCTTCCCCCACCATTCTCAATGTTTCCTCTCAAGCCGCTTTGTTAAAGGTAACAACAACTCTCATTTTTTCATTTAATTTTAAATTACTTAAAGGTTGACTTTATACAAAATGGTTTATAAATTTCAGTAACTTGTTCAAAATCATTTAGTATTTTTTTCCAGAACATACAAAATGAGTGGGCTAGAGGAGTGTTAAGTGACATAGAAAGCCTGAACAAAGAAAAAATTGATGAAGTGATTGAGGAGCTTCTCAAAGACGTCAAAGAATTCAAAGAAGGTTCACTGAAGATAAAAGGATGGCCTAATTATGTTTCAGCTTATATAGTGTCAAAAGCTGCTGTAAATGCTTACACAAGATTACTAGCTACCAAGTTCCCTAATGTTCACATGAACTGTGTGTGTCCTGGATTTGTGAAGACTGATATTAACAATAATTTGGGAACTTTAAGTGTTGATGAAGCTGCTGAGACTCTTGCAAATATAGCCCTTTCGACAGATGGTGCAACTTCTGGCCTCTTCTTTACTAAGGATGGAGTAATTCCATTCTAATAAAGTCCTTCAATTTGTATCACTTCTGCATGTTTTGGATTAAGAATACTTTAATTAATTGGCTTTCTTGTTTAGTTTTAAATTGTTGCTGTAATGTACACTCCTCGTTCTGTCCTAGTTAATTTATTGTTTTTGTTTCTTCTTTTCCTAGATTTCTGTTAGGAAATATATTATAGGTTAGGAAATATATTATATTAGGAAATATATTATAGAGACAATCAGGGATTATAGTAATTAGGGAATCAATCTACATAATGAGTCATTAACTCTCATTAACTCTCTTTTTCCCTCTCTTGTGTATAGATACCTTATACTATGTACATGAATAGACAAGACATTCAGACTATATTCTCTGTTTCTTCTACATGGTATCAAAGCGTACAGGTTAGATCTTAGGTTGCTGATTCTTCAATAATCTTCGTTTTTCTGTCCGATCTGTGCGTCACAGTGAGAGAGAGTGAGTGTGTTCAAGTTCGTGTTTGGTGCCTCCTCGCACACACGCCACACCAACGGTGTCTCCACCCTCCGATCGGCCTTTCCTGTGGTCTCGATCACCTTCGACGCGTGTGAGCTCACGCGCCACCCCGACACTCGCGGAATTACACACGCCGGCGCGTGGGGCTTATCTCCGGCGACTTTTGAGACACTGCTTCCTTTTCTGTGATCGACTCTGTAAACCCGGTTCATTCCTGGTGGTTTTGTGCTCATCCAAGGTAGTTTGCAGATCTGGTTTCTTTTCCTTTTCTCTTTTTTTTCAGGCGAGTTCTGGGCGTTTTCTTCTCTTTCACGGCGTCGCCTGGATTATTTTGGCACTCGAACGTTTTCTTCTCTTCACTCACGCGTTATTTTGGCACCCTCTTGCTGTCTTGTGATTCTTCCACTCTCTGGTTTGTGTTTGTGGCTCTGAACGTTGCTTTCCTTATTGACAAGGTTCTGTTTGCTCGTTTTCTTTTTTGGTTGGAGGCCTCCTCTTGTAGTCTCTGGTTCTTGGTGAAGTGGTCCTTGTGTGGCCTCTTGTCACTGTTTGGTAGTTTGAGTGGATTTTCGACGTTAGGTTTGCTTCTTGTTGCTATTTTGCAAGTACTTCCCTTGTGTGTTTGCTGGTTATTTGTTATGGCTGAAACTAAACCGAGTGCGATGACCGAGATGGTCCCCTGTTTCAAACAAGATTACCGATCATAAGTTGAATTGGACAAATTATTCGGATCGATCAAAACCATTCGTATGCATTTATCGAGTATTGAGAAGGAGGGCCATTTAACCGAGGGGCCTCCTAAGGATGATCCTAAGATGACATGGGCTCTAAGGCGGATGTCGCTCTTCTTGCATTAAAAATTCCATTGAGGGGGATCTTCTTCCTTCGGTTAGTCATTGCAACACTGTTAAAGAACTTATTAATTATCTGGAGTTCTTGTATTCTGGGAAAGGGAACATTACTCGTATTCATGAGGTTTGTAAAGGGTTCTATCGGGCTGAGCAACAGGGTCGCCCTCTGAAGAATTTCTTCATGGAGTTCAACAAGATGTATGAGGAAATGCGGCAGTTAATGCCACCAACGACTGACCTCCAGGTACAAATTTATAATATGGAGAAACAGGCAATTATCAGTTTTCTTACAGCTCTCGACCCAGCTTATGAGACCGTACGATCTCAGGTATTATCTAGTTTCGAGCTTCCTTCGCTCCAGGATGTGTATTCTCGTGTGTTGCGTGCCGACAGTATAGCCCACCCAGCTTCCAATCCTAATGCTAGTGCCCTAGCTGGTCAAGGTCCAACTGACACTCGGAACCAGGTTTCCTCACGCCATGGACATGGTACACCGAATTCTGTTTTTGCTGCTCCGGCTCCTAGGAACCCCGGCCCCCACATGCCCGGTGTTCTAGGAGCTGGCCCCCAGAGGCCCGGTCACAATCCTCCCAATTTTGGTACTAGTGGGATTGTCTGCTATTATTACAAGGAACCCGGTCATACAAAACGCTACTGTCGTAAGTTACAACAGTTGCACCAGAGGCAACGCAGGTCTGCTCATGTGGCTCAATCCTTTGATATCTCTGATCCTGCCCTCTCTCCACCAACTGCACTTGCTACAGGTAACTTTGATTCGTGCCTTGCTACTTCTTCTTCGAAATGGATCATCGATTCCGGGGCTACTGACCATATGACAGTAACCATCATTTGTTCTCTTCTTATGCACCTTATGCCAACCCTTCTTCAATTACAATTGCCAATGGTTCTTACACCCGTGTTCTTGATCTGCAATGTTACACCAACTTCGTCTGTTTCCTTATCATCCGTTCTTAATGTTCCCGATCTTGCTTTTAACCTTTTATCTCCTAGTAAGCTTACTCGTCGTTAAACTGTTTCATCTTACTTTTTCCGACCATTGCTTAATTCAGATCTTACGATGAAGCGGATTATTGGTAGGGGTATGAATCATGGCGGCCATTACTTTCTTGATAATCGGGTGCCGCGTTCCCATTGCTTGCTCTGGTGGTCCCTCCTTATTTGACATTCATTGTCGGTTAGGTCATGTGTCTTTGTCATCTTTAAAGAGGTTGTATCCTCAATTTCAGCATGTGTCTTCTTTAGAGTGTGAGTCGTGTCAGTTTGCTAAACATCACCGTGTTCATCTGGCACCTCGCGTCAATAAACGGGCCGCGTCCCCTTTTGATTTAGTTCATTCGATATTTGGGGTCCGTGTTCGCTTGAGTCCAAGTCTCGGTTTTCGGTACTTTGCTACTTTTGTTGATGATTTCTCTCGAACCACCCGGCTTTATCTAATGAAAAATCGTTCGAGGTGTTTTCTCATTTTTGTCATTTCGTGCTGAAATCAACACTCAATTTGGTGTTTCGTGAAAACTTTACGGAGTGATAACGCTAAAGAATATTTGTCTCCCCCAATTTCAAAACCATATGCTCCAAAATGGCATGATTCATCAATCCTCGTGTGCAAATACACCAGCTCAAAATGGTGTTGTCGAAAGAAAGAACCGGCACTTATTAGAGGTGGCCCAAGCTCTCATGTTTCAAATGACAGTTCCCAAACCTTTCTGGGCTGATGCTGTGTCCAGTGCTTGTTTTCTCATTAATCGTATGCCTTCTCCTGTTCTTAGTGGAGCCACTCCCTACACCACCTTGTTTCCTTCTCGTCCTATGTTCCCCATTGCCCCCAAGATCTTTGGGTGTGTTTGCTTTGTTCGTGATGTTCGTCCTACTACTACCAAACTTGATCCCAAGTCCCTTAAATGTGTCTTCTTGGGGTATTCTAGGGTTCAAAAGGGTTATAGGTGTTATTCCCCCACTCTTCGCCAGTATCTTGTGTCCACAGATGTTACCTTCCATAAGTCAACCCCGTTCTTTCCTGTCTCTGCTCCTTCTCCATCCCCTGACATCACCAATAGTCTTGATGACATATTGATCTATACGATTCAGTTACCACCAGTGCAAGAACCTGCTAAGCCACCTATCTATCATGTTTATCGGAAGCGTCCCAAGGCAAGTAATGGCATTGAACAGGTTCCAGCCCCACCAGTACCTGTTTTGGAGTCTGATCCCGTGGTAGTTGCCCCTTCTCTAGTCTCTACACCAGACCTAGTGCCTGTGCCTGTGCCTGACTCTCCCTCACTGGAAAGCCCCGTGCCTGACTCTCCGACTCCTGTTGACTTGCCCATTGCCCTTCGTAAAGGTCAGCGATCTTGCACCTACCCTATTTCTTCCTTTGCTTCCTACAATCATCTTTCCCCTACATCTTGTTCTTTCATAGCCTCCTTAGAATCTATTATCGTCCCTACTAATCTCCACCAAGCCTTAGCCCATCCCGGTTGGTGTCTTTGCTATGAAAGAAGAAATGATGGCCCTTGATAAGGCCGGCACTGGACTCTCATTGATTCACCTCTTGGAAAGAAGGCTATCGGATGTAAGTGGGTGTTCACAATCAAAACAAAAGCTGATGGCACCTTGGAACGTTTGAAAGCTCGACGGTTGCCAAGGGTTATGCTCGGTTTATGGTGTTGATTACTCGAAACCTTCTCTCCCGTGGCAAAATTGTCCTCGTTCGTCTCTTCATCTCTATGGCTGCCAATTATGGTCGGACCTTCATCACCGGATGTTAAGAATGCCTTCTTAAATGGTGATCTTCTTGAGGAAGTATACATGGAGCAACCACCTAGTTTTGTTGTTCAGGGGGAGCATGGGAAGGTATGCCACCTTCAACGGTCTTTATATGGCTTGAAGCAGAGTCCTCGTGCTTGGTTTGACAGGTTTAGCTTTGTGGTTAAGAAATTTGGTCTGAGTCAGAGTAAGTGCGACCATTCTGTGTTTTATCAGCACACAGATGCTGGGATGATTTTGTTGGTGGTGTATGTTCTTGATATGTTAAAAGAAACTGGTAAACTCGGAGCAGCACCGAGTAGCGTTCCCATGATTCCTAATCCCTTCTTGGACATGGATGACCGCATACCGTTTGATGAGCTACCTGAGGATGTTCGAAAGAAAGTTGATCAAGAAAAGATCAAGCCATTTGCCTATCCTGAGAGATATCGTAGGCTAGTCGGGAAATTGAACTATCTTACGGTAACCCGCCCTGATGTGACCTTTCCTAGTTAGTGTGCTTAGTCAATTCATGACGCACCAACCGTTGCTCAAAATGGGAAGCTTTGGAACATGTCTTATATTCGGCTGTTTGGGTTGGCGGTAGGAACGCGTGGCTTAAAAGCTATCTCGACTTTTATAAAAGCTCGGTAGGAAAAAAGTTAGGTTGTAAATGGTGGTTTGTGTTTGGATTGCCAGTTTGGCTTTTTGCAGAAGTAGCTTTTTTCTTAACTGATGAGTGTTTGGATTGTTATTTGAAAAGTTAGTTAAGATGGAAAATGACTGAAAAGGGCATGAATCATATTGAGTACTACTATAAATATTAATTGTATATATTAGGATAATAAAAATTTTAATTTTAATTTTAATTTGGAAAAAAAGTTAAATAATTATTAAAAAAATTAATAAACAATAATTTCAACTTTGGAGTGCTTTAATATTATTTTGTCTTTTTATAAATAAATAAAAAGAAAGAACGTGTATAGTATGGAAAAGGAAAGAAAAGAAAATTTTATTTAGAACAAGATAAAAAAAGAGGGAAACAGGAGTGACATTTAGGGCGGGCCATGCGGAGAAAGAAGAAAAGCATCTGGGCCCCATCACTACATCACTTGCAAGCTTCTTCTTTTTTTGATTGGACAAGACGAGAATCCAACCCACCGGGCAAATAAGCTCTAAATTGGGGCGTTGAAGAAGTCGGTGGCGTTGGGCTAAATGGGATAAATCCAGCCAACGTCGGATACTCCAAACAAGACTCATTGGACTTTTTTACTTGTTGGGTCATTTGCTTTAAAGCTACTGAATTTTTTGCACTAAAAAGCTGAAAAAAAAAAAAAAAAAAAAAAAAGACAACCCAAACAGCCCATTATTTGAAGGGTTCACCAGGTCGTGGTATTCTCTATACGAATCATGGCCACAACAAGATTGAATGTTTCTGTGATGCAGATCATGCAGGGTCAAAGGCTACCAGACGATCCACCACAAGATATTGTGTGTTTGTTGGTGGAAATTTAGTATCGTGGAAAAGTAAGAAGCAAGATGTGGTTTCTAAGTCGAGTGCAGAAGCTGAGTATAGAGCCATGTCTCAATCTACACAAGAGATTGTGTGGATTCACCAGTTAATGAAGGAGGTTGGTCTTGCCACGTCATTACCCGCGAAGTTGTGGTGTGATAATAAAGTCGCTCTACACATAGCCTCCAACTCGTGTTTCATGAACGTACGAAACACATTGAGATTGATTGTCACTTTGTACGCGATAAGATCAAGGAGAACTTTGTTTCCACCGGGCATGTGCAATCTAGTGACCAATTGGGTGACCTTCTAACGAAAGCTTTAAGTGGTACTCGGGTTGAATATCTTTGTAACAAGTTGGGCTTGATTAACATCTATGCTCCAACTTGAGGGGGAGTGTTAGGAAATATATTATAGGTTAGGAAATATATTATATTAGGAAAGATATTATAGAGACAATCAGAGATTATAGTAATTAGAGAATCAATCTACATAATGAGTCATTAACTCTCATTAACTATCTTTTTCCCTCTCTTATGTATAGATACCTTATACTATGTACATGAATAGACAAGACATTCAGACTATATTCTCTGTTTCTTCTACAATTTCCAATAGGTACAATCATCTGCTGCATAGTCAAAATAAAGAATGACTTTTACTGTGCTACTGCTATGTAACATACGTATGGCCATTTTTTTCCTCAACTTTTGGCTAATTCTATTGCAAATTGATCGGCTGTGTAAATTTTTTGAACCAATTCACCAATTTGCAGGCTTAACAAATTAGTTGGGTCTATTTTTGAATGCATTAATGCTTATTCATTCACATGTGGCTGCCATCCTTTTCATTTCTTAACTCGCGTTCATATTTCAACCATATGTGCCTCTCTTTCAATTCTATTCAGATGCTAACTAACGACTAGTGTAACAAAGTTTAATTATACTCTAATACTCAAACTAATCATTTTAGTTTGCATATTTTAATCTAGTTATTCAAACTCTCATGTTTCAGTATCAAGTTCTTCTTCAAATTTTACAATGCGATCCAATAAAAAGGTTTTAGCTAATCAAACAAGAAATACAACAGGACCTGGATCATAACAACCGAATTTTCAAGAATATTCGAGAGAGAGTATTCTAGCTAATCCTTCCCATATGATTTTGTCGATGTGGCTCTTGCTAGCGCATTGGGTGATTAAAAAAAAAAACATATTCCGGTTAATAATACATAGCGGGGAAAATATCTTAAGTGATGATGATCTAATAGTCAAAGTCAAGAATGATTTTTTATATGTCATGACCCAGTCAAAAAATTACAATTCCCACTTTGGTTGGTGCTCTGTATCAATAGTTCAACTTGATGGCGCATTCGGTGGTGAATAGAATATATTCGTTAATATAATACTACATAGCTGGGAAAATAGGTTAAGTGATTATCTGTTCCATATTCAACTTCTAGAATGATTTTTGGTTTGTAGTCAAAGTCGAAAAGATTATTCAATAAACATCACTAATGAATAAATATTAATTTTAAGACTTAGTCGCAATATCTGGAAACTTAAGTTATGTTTCGTGTACCACTTGAGTTCCCATTGAGTTTGAAGAGCGTCAACATGAATGAGCCAAGGCTTGTGATAGTGGCAGCCAAGTGCAACGCATTGTTTCCATCTTTATCCACCTGATGGAACATGCTATCTTTTTTAATATTTTTCTTAAGCAAGAACTCATACACGTGAGCCTCCCTGTACATGTTCTACTGCAAGTAACACAATGTTCTTCTTATCTTCATTCATATCGTAAATGGACACCGGAAATAGTGTGAGGATATGTGAAAGGGAAAGAATTCTGTACTTTATTATTGATGTGGCAGTGAATATATATATACAATGAGATGCGTATGGGTGCATCATAAAGAGAGTAGTTACAATACAACTGAATAATAATAACAAAATAACAAACTATGTTATTCCTATCACCCCCCCCCCCCCGCGGGAGCATGAATATCTTTTAGACCTAGCTTGGATGTGAGCTCATGAAACCGGGTTGGATGGAGTGGTTTTGTAAAAACATCGCGACTTTATCAGCAGATCGCATGGGCATGATATGAATGACTTTTGCCTGAACTTTTTCACGAACTAGATGACAATCCATTCAATATGTTTAGTCCTCTCATGAAAAGTGGGGTTAGCAGCAATTTGAATAGCAGATTGATTATCACAATAAAGAAGAGCCGGATCAAGATGAAATATGTGAAAATCATTCAAAAGATAAATCAACCATTTTAATTCTCACAAGTGGTAGAGGCCAAAGCTCTATATTCAACCTCAGATGAGGACTTGGAAACTGTAGCTTGTTTCTTAGCTTTCCAAGAGATCAAAGATGAACCAAGAAAGATGGCAAAACCAATGACAGAACGACGTGTATCCATACAACCAGCCCAATCAGAATCACTATAACTATGTAATTTCAAATCAGAATCAGCAAAAAAGAAAATTCCAGCACCAGGAGAATTCTTAAGATAACGAAGAACACGATTAGCGGCTGCCAAATGAGTGTCACAAGGTCTAGACATGAATTGACTAAGTTGTTGAGTGACAAAATTTAAATCAGGCCTAGTTGTGGTAAGGTATTGCAAACGACCAATAAGTTAGAGATAAGAGAGAGGGTCAAGGAGAGGCGTACCACGATCTTGAGAAAGCTTCAAATGAGGATCCATAGGGCAGTTAGCAGGCTTACAAGCCAAATAACCAGTGTCATCAAGCAATTCCAAGGCAAACTTGCGTTGCGAGAGAAATATACCAGCTTTAGAACGAGCAAGCTCAAGACCAAGAAAATACCGAAGTTCACCAAGATCCTTAATAGTAAATGCAAAGTGTAATTGTTGTTTAACTAACTGAATTTCAGCCAAATCATTTCCAGCAAGCACCACATCATCAACATATACCAAAATAACAGTAAATGCAGTGAAAGATGCCTTAAAAAACAGAGAATGATCATATGCTGATTGTAAATAACCATAGGATAACAAAGCAGTGGAAAGCTTGGAATACCATTGGCGACTAGCTTGTTTCAAACCATAAAGGGACTTTGTAACTTACACACTTGATTAGGATGAGAAGGTGTAAAACCAGGAGGGAGATCCATAAAAACTTCTTCATGCAAATCCCCATGTAAGAAAGCATTGTTAACATCTAATTGGTGCAAATGCCAATGTTTTGCAGTAGCAATCAAAGGCAATAAACGAAGAGTAGTCATTTTTGCAACCGGAGAAAAAGTGACAAAATAGTCAATACCTTCAGTTTGAGTATACCCTTTGGCCACAAGCCTAGCTTTATACCTCTCTATATCACCATTAGCTTTAAAGTTGGTGCAGAAAACCCATTTACAACCAATAGTACTCTTACCCGGTGGTAATGAAGTAAGAACCCATGTTTGGTTTTGTTCAAGAGCATTAATTTATGCAGTCATAGCCTCTCTCCACATAGAATGTTTCACAGCTTGCTTAAAGGAAGTAGGATCAGGAGAAACAGTAACAACATTGACAAAAGCTTTATAAGTAGAAGAAAGAGAATCATAGGAAAGAACAAAAGATAAGGGGTATCTAGGACTACCCTTGCATGGTGATTTAGTAGCAGAAGATAGGAAGGCATAGTGATAATTCTGCAGATATGAAGGAGGGTGGTGGGGTCGATTTGAACGACAAAGGGGAGCAGGTGAAGGTAAGGGAGGTGAAGTAGTGGACGGGGGCAGAAGAATGAGGAGATAAAGGTGGAGAAGGGAGAGGAGTGGAATCATCCAGTAAAGGAGAACAAGGTTGAGGTTCTGGTAAAGGAAAAGAAATTGAGGAGATGCTGCCATGTTGAAAATCATGTTCATGAAAAATTACATCGAGAGAAATAAAAATCTGGTTGTTAGATATATCTAGCAAAGTATAAGCCTTTGAACCATGTGGAATGCCTAAGAAAACACATTTTCGTGCTCTAGGATCAAGTTTAGAACAATGAGAAGATAAAGTAGAGGCAAAACAAAGGGAACCAAAAACTTTAAAATGGGAATAAGAGGGAGGAAAACCATGTAAATGTTCAAATGGTGTGCAATTTTGAATAATGGGAGAAGGTAAACAATTAAAATGTGAGTAGCATGCAAAACAAGAAAGGACCAATATGAGAGGGGAATATGAGATTAAAAAAGAAGTGCACGTACAATATTTAAAATGTGTTGATGCTTGCGTTCCACTAAACCATTTTGTTAAGGGGTGGCAACACAAGATGTTTGATGAATGACACCTTTAGATGCATAAAATTGAGGTAAATGGAATTCAAGATCATTATTAGAACACACAAATTTTAGTAGAAGAGGAAAATTGAATTTCCACAAGAGCGAAAAAAATTAAAAATGTGAGTACGGGCATCAGATTTATTTTTCATTAAAAATATCTAGGTATATCTAGAATAATCATGAACCGAGTGAGAAAATAACGATGTCCTTGTACGAAGGAATCGATAAGGGACCCCAAATATCAACATGAAGTATATCAAAGATTTTATTGCATGAACTTGTGCTTACAGGAAAAGATAAACGCTTTTGTTTGGCGAAATGACAAGCATCACATGTAAAGGATTGAGATACACAGGAAATATTAGGTATTTGTTTATGTAAAACAAATAAAGTTGAGGCAGAGGGATGACCCAACCGAAAGTGCCAAAGAGAAGCTAGTGAAATGGAACAAGCATTGGTCGGAAGAATCGAGAGGATGATTTCTGGAAATTCATATCTGCAGTGAGTATATAAAGGCCTTCAAATAGTCTAGCTAAACCAATCATTTGCAAAGGATGAGTTTGGTGTCTCTGACCAGCATTGAAATAAAAGGCAAGAAAACAATTGTGAGAACAAGTTAATCTTGAAACAGAGATAATGTTAAAGGAAAAATAAGGCACATAAAGGACATTCTGCAAGATTAAGGAATTACATATGCGAACTGTGCCTGAGAAGCGTGCAATAGTGTTAGAGCCAGTAGGAAGTCTTACATAAATTGGTGAAATAGGCTTATATGAATCAAACAAAGCCAGAGATGAACAAACATGATCGGTTGCTCCAGAATCAATGATCCATGAAACAGAAACAGGTTGAGATGGTGCAAACGAATTGAGCAGATTGAGAAGCTTATTGTACTGATCAGCAGACAATTGAGGTAGAACAGTAGGCTATGAAGAAGGAATCGGGAGAGGAGCCAGAGCAGGGAAAGTTTGTTGAACAATTCCAGACTCAGGCGTTGCAATATGATTCACCGAGCTTGAAGAACCAGAGGACCGAAATTTGAAACCAGGGGGAAATCCGTGTTTTCGGTAACAAGTAGCCTCAGTATGCCTTGGCTTACCACATATTGAACATTGCTTGACCTTAGAATTAGGAGGAACAAACCGTGGAGCCTGAGCAGCAAGAATCTTAGCCTCAGTAGGTGGAGCTTGAGCAGCAAGAACGTTAGCCTCAGTAGGTGAATGAAGCTCCCTTTCTTGTTGAACAACAAGAGAAAAAACTCGAGTAATAGGAGGTAAAGGTTCAATAAGCATTATCTGAGATTTCACAAAATTAAATTGTTCATTGAGGCCTTTCAACAATCGTATAACCTGATCTTCTGCATGGTAGAGTACAACAGAGTGATAGATCCACACGAACAGGGCTTCAAAGGTTGAATATTGGCAAGTTCATCCCAGAGGATTTTCAGTCGAGTGAAATAGTCGCTGACCGTGGAAGGACCTTGTCTAAGATTGCATATCTCCTCTTGCAAATCCGCAACATGAAACAAATCTAACTGAGAGAAGCGAGATCGAAGATCACTCCAGATTTCATGTGCAATGTCGAACCGGAGGATACTCTTGGCTATCTCGGTGATATGGAACGTGTAAGCCAGCCTTGAACTAGGTTGTTACAATGCTCCCAAATTAGAAATGTGGAGTCAATCGACGGTGGTGGAACCAATGAACCATCAACGAACTTCAATTTGTTCTTGGAAAGAAGAGCCATGTGCATGGCTCTAGCCCAATTGTGATAATTGGAACCATCAAGAGGCGGAGAAACCAAAATGAGAGCAAGATTCTCATTAGGATGAATATAGAATGGACTTGTCTGATCAATCACCAGAGAGCTGACACAGACGATAGCGGTCGACGAGGTGGTGAGGGAGTTGAATCAGAATCAGAAGGGGAGAGCGAAGCAGAAGCCATAGGAAAGTTTTAGAAAATGTTGAGAGGAGACGGAACAGGGCAAAGCTGAATTTGTCAGTGAAAGGAAGAAAAAGAGACGAAGACTTTGAGGGGTAGAATGGGAAAGGAAAAAAAACCTATTGCTTGTATACCCTGTGATGATATGGGAAAGGGAAAGAATTCTGTACTTTATTATCGATGTGGCAGTGAATATATATACACAATGAGATGCGTATGGGTGCATCGTAAAGAGAGTAGTTACAATACAACTAAATGATAACAATACAAATGAATAATAATAACAAAATAACAAACTATGTTACTCCTATCAAATAGCTCCAAAATTTTCTCTATTTTTTTTCATCACACCATTCTTTGCAGCCACTAAAAGAACTTGATTAAATTGCAACAGATTTTGTAATTAGCTGGAAACAACGGATTTGCCTGACCTCCATCGACTCGTGATCCTAATTAAATAATAGTATGAGATTTATCACTGGTACTCACATATATATGCGATAAAATTGAAAATTAAAGATCTCTCACCTTCTACTTGCGCTTCAGGATCTTCTTCCGCATTGCACAATCCTGAAAATAGAAACATTTATGTCGCAATTATATATGCCAAAAAGTTCTTAACTAGGGCATAGAACGGAAAATTTTATACATAGTGTGAGATTTTTGAATGTAAATTTATATACCAACAGTGACCACTTTTCTTATTAGCCGAAAAACATCCCACAATGTAGTGTAGTTGAGAGGACAATCATGCCCATCACTACTGTTCTTTGCTGCACCAATTGGGTTTGTCTGATGTTCATATGCTGGATTTTCTGCACCTTTCAAGACAAACAAACATGGGACGCACATATTATTAACACCATGCATGTGGAATTGGTTTCCCTTTGCTTAGCAGGGGGAGCTAGGTAGATCTGGGCCGTCAGATCTGATTTTTTAAAAGTCTATATTATTTTTAAAAAAATTATTTTAATAGGTATAGTGTAAGAATGTCAAGTGTACCTGGAATTCAACTGACCACTGAAGTACCCACACGAAACCAGAGCATCAATACGGACCCTGATCACATTACATAGCAAAATGTGACATCCCAAAATTTGGGAATTGAGAATTAAATAGGATTTGGGATTAATTATGGAAATATTTAGCCTTAATGAAGTTTAGAATTTACTTTAGGAATTAAAGGTATATTTTCCATGAATTAAGAACAATATTTTAAAGCCTACAGAAATTATTAGCAATAAATAAATCCAAGGATTCACTACAATGGATGTATTATGACCTAATATTAATTAGAAAAGAAAGATGTAGAAATTAGTAGCATTTTTGTGTTGGGTCTAAATTCACCAACGTACATAGCTCTCCATTGATCATTAATTCATTTGGTCCAATGTAACTCATTCATCATTTTTTTTCCAGCCCAATGCTTCCTTATCAACATCAGATACAACACGCATATGCACACACATATTCATATCTTTAAATGCTTGCCAGCTCACCTTTCATCTTCTCCAAATTTCAGCCACGTAACCAACATGCAGACTCCTTCATTTCTCAATTTATTCCTTCGGTCAACAGCTCATTCTTTCATTTTTCCATTCATCCTGTTTTTCCCTAAAACTTCCGCCACACACCACCATTCTTCCAATATCGTTTTTCATTCCCCATAATCAGAAACACACCCACACATTCACCTCTCCCATTTAATTTTTCCTATTCGGTCCAGACATCTGCAGAATCAGAGTGTGATTTAAGAGTTGAGAAACGCTGAGAGAGGAACCATAGCACTTTGACGAAGAAGAAGATCGAGGTGGAAGAGAAAGGGAAAACCTCACATGCAAGTTTGAATTTAGAGTGAGGTAAGTTCCTTAACCACTCTTCCATCATTATTTCTTTGGTCTGGGATGTTTTGAGGAGGAAGATGATGATTTCAAATCTGACTTTGAATTGAAGAAAAGGGAGAAATCATGAGTGGAACTTTGAAATGGGATGACTATGGTTCTGCATGTTAGTTTTTTTTACTGGTTGGGTGGATGAAATAGTAGAGTTTGGGGTGAAGGATGAAGAACCACGGATTAAATGAATGATAAGGGAAGGTTAAAGTTTCTTTGAATTGCATATATCATTGCATGTGCTTTATTTCACCTCTGCACAGTAGTCTGGAAACAGAGCCTCTTATGCCTGGTGTTTTCAAAAGTTAGAGGTTGATTTTTGCTCTGAAATTTTTACAGGATATATTACACTCCTGAAGGTTTAAAATAAGCTTTGAATCACCTAAAACGGACATCTACATCTCCAGTTATGATTTTTCAAAGTTGAGCTAAAACACTGGAAATTTCTGGTATGCTTCAGGAACAGCAAAATGACGTGGCCTTTCGTACTGACTAAACTAAATCATTGAAATGTGAAATTTTCCATTTACATAGTATACACATAGAGGTTTAATTTGATAGGTAACTCGTCGAATTCCGTTAAGTATTGAAGGAGTTATGGTTTCTCAAAGTTTGGTCAGAAAATCTGAAGAATTTCTGAACATTGTTTATTTTTGGAATTTTGGGAATTTTTCTCAGCCATAAATCAACTTGGTGACTTTAATTTATGAAAATAGACTTATCAAGATTTAAGTAGAAATTGGAATCACTCCATTTGGAGTTATATCGGTTGAGTTATGAATTTTCCAAATTCTCAGAAAAGAAGCCTGAATTTTTTATAAGTCTTTAAAAAGTCACATAAGTTGTTAATTGTGTTAAACCTTTAAAGTAAAGGTTTCTTTGGATAAAATGCAAGGTGAAATGGCTGAGATAATAATTATCCATAGTGAATAGTATCTAATTAAAAAAAGTCTCAATGAGTATACATCCCTAGTCATAAGGATATTAAAAGACAAGTATTTTTGGGGTGGGTCTAGAGGAGTTGAATTTATAATTATGTTTAGATTGGTTAATGACCAATCACTATATAAATGTTAATTATAGGACCCGAGAATCGCCCGTGCCTGAAGGACAAGCGTAGTGTTAAGAATCTGGTGGAAGGGGTTTTGTCGGTAAGACTAACAGGTAGTAACTATAATCTCACATTCTTTGCATAGCTATATATGTTTATGTATGCCATATTCGTATGTCCCGCTTTGTATGAGGCCACCACTCGTGGCTCGATTGAGCGGAAGGGCCGACCATGGGGCCAACTTCTCGGTGGCTAGGCAGGGCCTAGTGCATTCATTGAATTGGTATTGAATTGCCAAAATGAATTTCCTTGCGCAAAGATATTTGAAATCTTTGAATGAACACTTGTATTACAAGCTGCATTGTACTTGGTATGTAATACTTGTTGTTTGAATTTGAACTTGAACTTGAATTTGAATGCTTTATATGCTGTGTGGACTACTCTGTTTGGTGAATTTACATGTATTACATATGCTAGAATTTGAGATTAACCTGTTACTTTGGGATTCATTAATTTGAATCTCAGAGCCTTCCTTAAATCCAGGGCGTGGGCGGGCTAGTAAGCAAGGAGGAAGAGGCAAGGGCATAGTAATTGTCTGATTTTGAGAAGAAGATGGTGAAGAATTGTAGATGAAACATTCAGTTTCACTTTTGTCTATGAACTTTACTACTTCCTTATGACTTAGATATTATTTTGGGATAGCCGTATGTGGCTACTGGAATGTATATATTTAATTAGATACTTATAATCACGTAGAAGTAGATAATATATATATGCTGCTAACAATTGCTGCAGGGACGGGCATGTATATAACAAGCCCACATTATGGTGAATCTTTTGGTAGAGCTCTAGATTAAATGGAGAAATAAGGGAATACTCTGATTGAACTTTAAGTATGATATAATTTTAATGAAAGATTGAACCACTGTTAAAATGTTTCCAAATGTTTTAAATGTATTAGAAAATCTCACTTGAACTTTAATATTATTTTGAACTCTCTTTTTAAAAAGGGATTTTATTTTCAGGAAAAACCTAACTCAGTGGTTTAAATTTTTATTAAATAGTACATCAGAATTCATAATAGGTGAAGATGTCACTTCGTTGCAGGTTCGAATAGTGGGGTGTTACACAAAACCACCAAAGAGAAGAAGAGTCGGGAACATTCATATGAGAAAACCTTTTAGAGGGAGAAGAGCAATATTCTGCATGTGTTATACATATAATTTATTCCCTCAATCCCATGTCATATATATAGTGTACATATGGTCACATAACAATAGATGTAACTCTTAAGCGTACGAGTACAAAAGAATAGACATAATTAACTATTAAACCGTAAAAGGATATTTCTATTTATGATCATGTGTCCCTCCATAATAACCCCTCTTGAATCAGGCTTAGGCCCTAATCCATCAAGGGTGAACTAATATACTTCAAAACATATAGAATCTAAAATAAAAATAATCTCTTAACTATTATATGTTTAAAAAATGATTTCTTTATTTAAAAAATTATTTTTTTTAAAAAAACTCATATCTGGATTGTCCATTAGCTCTCCATGCTATATGCCGATGAATGAAATAAGCTTGGGAAAATTAAAATCAAGGACCTATAGTAGATAATATTTATTAAGAAGGACCATAAAAATTGTAATTATTTAGAAGGATCAATTAATAAAATAAAAATTTTACAATACTAAAGTGTCCCTAATCAAACCTCCTATATTTTCTCTCACATTCTATGTTTAAAACTAATATGAATTTCTAAATTTAATTAAATTAAAAACAATTTCTCTCTTCATAGGTATTTATAGAAAAAATAACACAAACATCTTTCAATCTTGTCAAAATTATAATTTTATTATATTTCAATTTTTGATACAATATAGTAATGTTTTATTTTTGTTATTTGCGCCTATACAACTAGTTCTAATCGATAAAAAAATGGGTTTAATTTTCTATTTTAGTTGATAAAGTTTCTTTGATAAAGCTTTTCTTTCTTGATTTACATATAAATCAAGGAAAAAAAAAACTTAACGATATAAAAGGGTTAAAGGGCCAATATCTATGTTACCAAGTAATAATTAAACTATATAATGGTACGATATGAAATGCATTTAATTTTTTATTTTGGTTGATAAATTTCCTTTAATAGAGCTTTTCTTCCCCTGATTTATATCAAATTATGTAAATCAAGGGAAAAAAAAAACTTAATGATATAAAAAGGTTAAAGGTCCAATATGTACCTTACAAGTAATAATGATATGATTATGTAGATATTAGTTAAGGTTAAAAAAGGTGATTTTGGCAGTAGTAATTTTGGTGGAAAAAAAAATTAAATCACTTCCAAGGGCAATTTAGTATTTCTAAATTTGTATTTTGGTAATTGGCTCTTCTAAATAGTTACAATTTTTACGGTCCTTCCCAATAAATATTATTCTACATAGGTCCTCCTATCTAATTCTCCCAATAAGTTTTTTTTTTTTCCTTAGTTAACTAAGCATGCATGAATAAAGACACTAATTAAATACTTACATACAGTGATAAATGATTGTTTCCATACATTTAAGGCGGCTTCCGCTTCTGAAAGCACAAGGCTTTGATGCCAGCAAATGTAGAAGAGGAGACAATCATTCCTCATTCACCGAATTTGTGAGGTCTTTATACATATGAAGTGTTTGAAATGCAAGGTCTATATGGCATAGAATTGATTAAATGATGTGTGGGAATATTATATTATAATTCTCCTTTATTCTCTCCCATATTTTCTCCTTGTTCCTCTCCTAAATTTCCTCCATCAATTACTCCTTAATTTTCTCCTTAATTTGTTTAATCTTATCTCTCTATTTTGTATATAAGTAGGTATTGTATCACAATATTTTCCCATGAAATGAGAATACATTTTCTCTCAATTGTCCATATGGAATCAAAGCTTAGAAGAGATTTTTTTTTTTCCGTCCAAAAACCGTCAAGTCTAACGTATCAGTGGGAAACCTCTAGAGCTCATCCGACGCCATCTCGTCCAACGCCATCCTCCAGAGCTTGTCCACCGTCATCCTCTACCAGCCTCGATCATCTGAATGTTACCCACTGTAACATCGTCAAAGTCTCGTTGGACTGGTCCTTCTTAGTCTCTGTCCGACGCTGAGCACAACTTCCGTCACGTTGAACCATCGTCCTTCCGCTCCAATCTTCGGTGTCCAGTCCCGATGACATTGAACTCGTCCGACATAGTCCTATTGCCCTCTAATCGTCCAATGGTCAAAGCCCCATCATCTTTGATCACACCAAACTCGTCTGTGGTCCTCGTCTTAGCGCTATCTATCTCGACGTCCTCTGGTCTGTGTGCTTCTGACTCTGTTGATGCTTATTGATAAATCTCAATTTTCATATATTTTATCCCGTCTTATACATTTATTTTAGGCATTATTTTAGGTTAATTTGGAATTATTAGATAATATTTGGATTGTTAGCCAATTTTTAGAAATAATATGAATCTGAATTAATTATGAGATTATTGGGCTTAAATTATTAATATCCTAATTTTATCTTATGATTAAATAATATTTCTTAATATATAATAGATCATGATTTTATCATATTAAAAGATCCTATGGTGCAGAATTTTTCAGGGAAGTTAAAAGGAAATCTAATAGTGAAATTGTATTGGGCTTCCTAAATTTTAATGGGCTCAAGTTGGTACCCAAAAAAATTCATCTCTTCTTTCCCATTTATTTAACCAAGCCGCAGAGGAAGACAAGGACGTTGAGTAAAGAGACGCAATTACGCACGCAAAGGCTAGAGGAGACGCTGAGGTTGCAGGCATACACTTGAATTGGTTGTTGGATGTTCTTCTTCATTCATCATCAATTCCATTTCTCTAGCCACCGGTCCACCTCTATAAATCCATCAAGTCCTTCAGTTTATATATATTTCTCCAGTGGATGCGTAGTGACCGAGGCAACTGAATTGGTTAATTATTCTCATTCTTCCTTTATGGCTATGACGAGCTGCATAATGTTTGAAGAGGAGAATATCATGGTAGCTTAAGCTCTTTGGGAGACAACTTGGGAGAAGCATGGAGGAAGCTAAAGCTTAGGAGCTGACACTTGAAGACCACATGGGAGTGTTTTTTTCCTCTTATCGATTTGTTTCAAGACTTTGCAATTATTTAGTTTTAGATAATTTTGAGTTGTTTCCTTGAGAACAATCTAGTTTTAGATTGTAAATATATTATTTAATTTGGATTAAATCGATAATTTGGATTTGAATTGTGCTAAGATATTTGTTGGGATTTTCGCTTGCAAAATCGTTTGATTGTCAATTATATTAATAATTGAATTTTCATTATTGATATAATTGTCAATTTAAATTTATCCTCTTGGTTGTTTAATTAGGTTGGTTAATTGTCTAGTTGTTTAATTAGGCAATTATGAACATAATTCCCAAAATTATCTTGGAACTATTTTAACTGGTTTTAATGGGTTTAATTAACTAGCGCTCATTTCATTATGAGTTTTCTAATGGATTAGGTGTTATTGAACTTGAAGGTTTCTCATGCTTCAATTAGTTAATTAAATTCATTAATTCCAATCTTTCACTAATCTCCCTTTGGTCTAATTAATTGATTTGGGCTAAGAAAGTTAACTCCATGTGAATCCTAAGTTGTCCCCTCCTTTCTCATAACTGAACTAGATCTTTGTTATTCAATTTGATTTTAATCAATTTTCTTCTTAGAATTTTAATTATTCTCTCGTAACAAAACCCCCAAAAATTGCATTCAAATTCATATAGATTAGTTTCATTTTCATTTAAGTTTTAGATTAAATTTTTATCTTGCATTCTAGTTTAGGTCCAATTCCATTCCATTGCATTCTTCATCATCTAAATTCAATCTAAAGAAAACCCACAGCTTGCTTCTTGGGAGAATAACATAGGTTGACCCTAAACTGCATAATAAGTTAGGACCTAGTTTAATTGATTGCTTTAGCGATGAAAGCAACTCATAACTTATCTTGCTCCTATTGTCGGGAAAGGAAGTATTCAAATTTCTGAGTTTATCACTCTTGAATCTGTTCTACATGTACCAAAATTAGCATTCTGTTATCTGTTAGCCAGTTGACAAAACAACATAACTGTTGTGCTACATTTCTGCTATCTCATTGTGTTTTTTAGGATCTATCATCAGGGATGACAATTAGCCGTGCTAAAGAGTATAAGGTGCTCTACTTTCTTGATGATGTTGAAGTAAGTCACCAATATTTACTATAGGTATGCAATTATGTATCGACCTCTAGACCTGATGACATCATGTTAGGGCATAAGAGAATGGGTCATCCCAATTTTCATTACATATCCCATATGTTCCCCTCTCTCGGTTCAAATACTAGTATTAATATAAGATGTGAGATATGTGAATTAGCCCACTCATCGTATCCTGGAGCTCCATATATACCATTCAAGCCTTTCACTACCGTCCATAGTGATCTGTGGAAACCTTCTCGCATTCCAAACCTTACCAAAATAAAATGGTTCATCTCTTTCATAGATGACCCCACTCGCCTTTGTTGGGTTTATCTCTTAAAAGACAAGTCTGAAGCTCCCTCAACATTCACGCAATTCTTCAATATGGTTAAAAAATCAATCTGGTCCAAACATCAAAGTATGGCATAGTGACAATGACACAGAGTTCTTCAACTAACCGTGAGGTCTTCCTCTAAACACATGGTATTATCCACAAAAGTTCTTGCCCTAATACTCCCCAACAGAATGGGATTGCTGAACGTAAAAATCACTATATCCTAGATGTCACTAGAGCACTAATACTAACTAGCCATGTGCCAAAGTTATATTGGGGGATGCCATTCTACACACAACTTTTCTCATTAACTGAATGCCAAATCGAGTCATATCTTTTGAAACCCCTCTCCAACGATTCAAGAGTACCTTTCCCACAACCCACCTTAAGACCAACCTTCCCTTTCGTCTGTTTAGCTACTCCATATATGTCAATATGCATTCTAATAGCAAGTTTAACCCTCATGCAGTGAAAAGTATATTTCTTAGAAACTCTTCCACTCAAAAGGGATACGTTTGCTTTGATCCCATTTCCAAACACACCTTTCTCAGCCATGATGTCACCTTCCATGAAGAGGTTCCTTTCTATTCCAAGTCTTCAATTCAAGGGGAAATTATAGGTGATGAATCTCAGACTTGAGAACCAAAACCCAACAGAGAGTATATAGTGATAACACCATTCAAGCCATTATCATTTATCACTACCTTCACCATCTCCTATGCAAACCTCACCACCTATACCATTGACAGAGCCACTTCCCCATCTCCTATACCACAAAATGGACAAACTGGGAGAGATATAGGGAAGTAGAAAAACAAGTATAAGGATGGGTTGGTTTACTCACGAAAACAAGCATCTAAGAGAGCAAAACACCTTGCATCTAAAGCACCAAATGAATCAGAACTGGTGGTAGTTCCTGCAGTATCAAAAGAGGTCGAAACACTAGTATCTAAAGAGGTTAGCAAACAATATAAGCTTGATTTGCCAATTACTCTTAGGAAACAGCCTCGATCTTGCACACTGCATCCAATTCAGAAAAATATGTCTTATAATGCTCTCTCTCCTCATTACTGAGCATCTGTTACTAATCTGCATAAAGTATGTATTCCCAACAATGTGTAAGAGGAAATGGAAATACCAGAATGGAGAAAAGTGGTTATGGAGGAGATGAGAGAACTAGAAAAGAATTGAACGTGGGATATAATTGAAAAACCTGGAGGCAAGAGACTTGTAAGCTGTAAATGGGTATTTACCCTTAAATATTTACCTGATCGTACTATAGACAAACTAAAAGCCTGCCTGGTAGCAAGAGAGTTTACTCAGATATATGGTCTAGACTATCAAGAAACGTTTGCACCAGTAGCGAAGCTAAACACTATTAGAGTTCTATTATCTGTGGCAGCCAACCTAGAATGGACATTTTACAAGCTAGACGTTAAGAATGCCTTTCTAAATGGAGAGCTAAAAAAAAGAAGTATACATGAACCTACCTTTAGGTTTTGAAAAGGGAAGAATTGATCAAGTATATGCAAGCTAAAGGAATCATTATATGGTTTGAAGTAGTCTCCCAGGGCATGATTTGACAGGTTCTCAAAAGTCTTGAAGTCAGAAGGCTACAAACAAGGATTATCATATCATACAATGTTTATCAAAATAGAGGACGGAAAGAAGTGCATCCTTATTGTGTACGTTGATGACATAATCCTTACATGAGATCATATTGAGGAAATATCCAAGTTAAAAATTGCACTTGGGAAAGAATTTGGAGTCAAGGATCTTGGAAAATTGAAATACTTTCTTGGGATGGAGGTTGCTAGGTCAAAAATAGGCATCTATGTCTCTTAGAGGAAGTATATACTTGATCTCCTAAAAGAAACATGCATACTTGGTTGTAGTCCTAAGCCAACTCCTATTGTGGTACCAAAAAGAAGAAGAAGAAGAAGAAGAAGAAATCTAAGCAAAACAATAAAGAGGAGTCAAAAGAAGGCGACTTAAAGGATGAAATTGAAGAAGAAGATTAAGATCGAGAAGTAAATGAAGCAGTTGATAAAGTAAGTTATCAAAGACTTGTTGGAAAGTTGATTTATCTCTCATACAAGACCTAATATAGCCTTTTGCAGTAAGTTTGGTTAGTCACTACATGAGTGAGCCAATGAAGAAGCACATGGATGCAGCTGAGTTGTTCTTCAAGAAATAGGAACGAAGAACTATAGAAATGTACACTGATGCAGATTAGGGGAGGAAGTCATCCCGACAGGTGATCAACCTCTAGGTATTGCTCCTTCGTATGGGGAAACCGGGTTACCTGGAAAAGCCAAAAACAGAGGGTTGTATCTAAGAGCAAAGTTGAAGCTGAGTTGAGAGCACTAGCTCAAGGGATAATGAAAGAGTGGTGGCTGAAATAGGTTCTAGATGAGATACAAGCTAACATGGATTTACCACTGAAACTCTATTGTGATAAAGAGGCGACCATTAGTATGGCCTTAAATCCTATTCAGCATAAAGGATCGACACATGCGGAGATAGATAGACATTTCATCATGGAAAAAGTAGAAGAAAGGGTCATATGTCTCACTTATCTACTGACAAACTTCAAACTGTTGATGTATTGACAAAGGGATTACTCAAACCTGTATTTGAAAGTTGCATAAGCAAGTTGAACATGATTAACATCTATGATCCAACTTGAGAGGGAGTGTGGGTATATTATAATTATCATAATTCTCTCCCAGATTCTCTCCTTGTTCCTCTCCCAAATTTCCTCCATCAGTTACTTCTTAATTTTCTCCTTAATTTGTTTAGTCTTATCTCTCTATTTCGTATATAAGTAGGTATTGTATCACTATATTTTCCTAAGAAATGAGAATACATATTCTCTCAATTGTCCACATTATAGAATCAACAATAATGGAGAAGTTAGGTAGAGGAAAGAGTTGACAATGAATGAATGAATTTATACGCAAGGACCAAAGTAGTTACCCTTGATAGAGTAGTGAAGGATAGTGTCACCATTGTACCTTATACAGTTACAATAGAAGGGAGGATCACTAATGCTAGCATTTCGGACGTTATTAAGACAAAGAAAAGCTTGTTTTCTGCCATGGAGAGCCGCCAAGAAGAGAGGCGTCTCGCCGTCAACGTTATGATCATCCACTAAGGTAGCCTCCACGCTAGCAAGCATATGCTACACATTCTGGCATTGCCCATGGAAACCGCCAAATGCAAGGCAGCGTTGTTTCTATGATTAGGAGTTCGCAGAGTCTTTATAAGTTCCTCTTCATTATGTTTTGTCTGCGATATGACATGGACCGTCTGATTCACCACGTGCTCTTTGCCATCAAAGACTGCTATGTGCAACGCAGTGTGACCTAGGCGAGTGATTCTGGCCTTGTGAAGCCTCACATCATGCTTGTATATTTCACTGACATTGTCCCATTCTCCTTTCATGGCACATGACAATAGTTTCGTCTTGTTGTGGCTGTCGTTCTGGTCCATGGCTTTTGGTTGTTTGTTTCTGTTTTTGAGCTAGCTAATTTAATTAATTACTATCCAGTGATAGTTCGTTTAAATACTCATCGGTAAGACACCGATTATCTACGGGCCAAAGTTTAACTTGCTTGGTTAACAAGCTAATCCCCAAACATATGGCTCCCGTGGATCCCGTACGGATGTCGCCAAAAATGGAAAGAAAACTATATTACGTACGTAACTATTTTATGTTGATTAATTTTATCTATTTTTTGCGGTGGGAATTCTAGAAAATAGAAGAATAATCAAGAGCGTAATTCACAAAAGCCAACGTGTTGATACTTTATTGTTGTAGGTGCTTTGGTAGTGGGGGAACAATTGTGAAAAACAAGAGTGAGTAAAGAAAAGTAAAAAAGAAATTGGAAATAGAAAGAAAGAAGGACACGCACACACAATGCTATGCTACACATAATAAAAATATATAATTAAATCCTACCCATTAAACTATAATCCATCAATTATGATATTAAATATAGAAAAAGGTTAGTGGAGACACCATCCCCCTCCCCCACAACAACAACAACAAAAAATAAAATAAAAAAACCGAAAATATAGCTAGCTCTAGAGAGAGCACATAAAGTATTAGTTATTAAATTGTGATCTTCATTATTATGGGGAAACCCATCGACTTTTGCTATTTAAGTAAGAGTTGAGACACTACCTTTGTGGGGTTCAGTTTCTCTGCTTTTCGCCATTTCTCCTCATCCCTCCTTATCTCTCATTTTTTGGTACTAATCAGTATCTTAAAATATATTTTTAGCACCAGTTAGTATCCTAAAATATTTTTTTAAAATCATAAAATAATTTCTTAAGATCATGAAGTATTTTTTTAATACCACACAATATATTGAATTATTTTTTTAGTACCAAAGAAGATCTTGAAATATTTTTTAGTACCAAAATACAATGAAATATTTTTTCAAGATCCTAAATTTTAGGATCTTGAAAAAATATTTCAATATCTTGATCGATATTAAAAAGTACTTTAGAATGAGACAGTTAAGATTAATTCAAATTAATGGTTTAGATTGGTTGAGGAGAAAAATCAAAGGTTGAGATTGGATTCGAGAGATGATGAGAATCTAGCTAGGATAATGAGAGGATCCAATTCCTACCTTTGTGCGCTGAGGCTTTTTCCCCGCTGTGCCCCGCGAAGAGTAAAAGTCGCTTAACTTGATGGCTCTAATAACTAGACCACCAAGTTTAATGGTGAACCATCATTTTTTTTTTTTTTTATTTTACTTTTTGATTGATCTACGCATAAATTAGCTTAGGTTTTAAGTTATTCTAACTCATTTTTTGGCGTCTTAGCGATCACGTTCTTCTAATTAATTAAGCTGCGGGTCGTGAACTCAGCTGCATCTTCATGTGCATTTGGATTTTAATATATTAACTTTATTTCAAAAGCATCAAAAGCCTATTTGCACTCGAATTTAAAATACTATATTGGCTAGGTATTTTCCTTATTGTGCCTTATTTTAAAACATTTTAGTTGACTTTCGTATGGAATATGAATTTCATTTTGAAGAAAAATTGCAACCATGTCCTAATTAACAAACTTAATAACAACCAAGTCCCACAAAATTATCAAATTGCAATGAAGTCTCAAGAGACCTGGATGTTATTAATTCTAAACATGAAAGTACAATTTATCCCCTTTGTTTGTAATGACAAATTAAGAGGAAGCAATGACAAAGTTTAGAGCAACTAATGACAACTTCAACAACCAAGGGACTACAGAATATATTAGTTCAAAGAATAAATACAACTTACACATATTGTTCCTCTCTTGCGTCATCCCTTATTGGTTGTATATTGTCATTTACATTCTCTCTTACATACACACATGACCATTTTCTCTATTTAATTTAATAAAAGAGTAAATACCCTTTCTGATCCCTGACAAAAAATGCGATCCCCATTTTGGTCCCTTACAAAAAAAAAAAGTCATTTTTAGTCCATAAAAAGGAAGAATAAAGGTCGATTGGTTGACATTTGGATCTCTCACAAATTTTCAAATGGTCTTTTTTAGTCCCTTAAAAAGGACGAATAAAGGTCTTTTTTTGTAAGGGACCAAAATGGGGTCTATGTTTTTTGTCGAGAGATCGAAAGGGTATTTACTCTTAATAAAATGTTGTACTCATCCTTCATCATCTAGAAGGTCCACAAAGGTTCTGTTATCAAAGGTCAAAGTGAATTTCTTGAAAATTCTACTACTTTTTTCCCCCTAACAATTGATGCTACAATTGTTTTCATTTCCTTATATGTAGTGTCTTCCTTTATGATTTTTGTTCTAATGCTACCCCCACATATTGCAAACCATATTTTTCTCCATTTAAAAGTTGTCCCCCTTATATGCAAAAAAACATAATATATTATTTCCATATGTACTCACAATTTTTCCTGTCACCCTATAGAATAAAGTTATTATTAACAACTATGTAAGCAACATTAACAACTTTAGAACATTATATTGACAATATAGTTTGAAATCGCATAATAGGAATTATAAAACACAAAAAGCTTTCTCCTTTCAAGTTTCCATGTCTAAGCATACAAAAATGAAGCATAATCTCCGCAACATAAATTCTTACCTTCCTACACACTCAATGAAACAACAATATAAATCATAAAGGCAGCATACAATTAATAATCACTGGATGTTCTAAACTTGTCATTTGTTGCTCTTAACTTGTCATTGACAGCTCTAAACTTGTCATTACTAACCAAAGAGCAAAATTATACTTCCATTTTGGAAATAGTAGCACCCAAGTCCCTTAGAACTTCACTGTAACTTGATGATTTTGATCAAACTTGATTGCTATTAAATATGTTAATTGAGACATGGTTGCAATTTATCCAATATTAATTGGCTAAACTTTGGCTCAAAATCAGAAAAATTAATGGCAATATGAACAATCGTAGAACGCAGGGGTGAAGAATGTGAAAGGGAGGAAAAATAAAAGAAATGACAGAATTAAGTAGGCACGTCGTGGAAAGTACTAAAGCTTCCATTTTGGTTCTGGGACATGGCATCTAGATTAAAATTAATTAGTAATTAAGTTGTTAATCCCATCTTTTATTTCAATTCTTTGAGAGTTGAGACACATCACCGCCAACTTTGTGCGCTTTGGCTAAAAGCAAATCAAAACTTGCCCAATCCATCAGGTTTCACGCCCTTTGTCTAGGCATTTATCGATTCTCCAATTTGAAGTTTCATTAAATGATCAACAGTAAGGCTACCAATTATTGTTACGTTGGAAGAGTAATTTAAAAATTCAGAGAAACTTAGAGACAATTTTATTGGAGCCCCATTGGAAACAGACTTTTGCAAAATCCAATAACATACCAAATAAATAAAAGCTAAGGGAAGAATGATTATTCCAAGGGAGTGACTTTGTCCCTATCAATGAAGAGACCAGTGGGATTTGTTAGAGGCACAAGTGCTAATCGTACTATATGTTCAGCAGCTTCATCAACACTTGAGAAGCCATAGTTCTGAGTCATGTCAGTCTTGACAAAGCCCAGAGACACCGAGTTAACTCGAAAACTCGGGTAGTTCTTGGCAGTTAATCTTGTATAGACATTAAGGGCTGCTTTGGCTACTGTATTGGGAGGTGTCATGGTGGGCCATCCTTTCTCAATCCATGTTCCTTGTTCATAGTCCTTCATGAATTCACTCACCACCTCCTCTAGCTTTTCCCTTGTGAGATTGTCCAAGTCACCCAATACCTCTCTTGCCCGCTCATATTTTATGAGTTGCATGCAATTCACAAAGCCACACACACACACATAGATATATGAACGGAATATTCCAATCAGTTGAAACTAGAGATTATACATAACTACGTCTTGTTTTTATATTTATTACATTAAAGTATTTATATTTATTATTCGTGTTTTAACTAATTTGTTTGACTTATAAACCGACACACAACATATATTATAATTAATATAGTAATCTCTCAAAAAAAAGAAAAAAAATCAACTGACTTTCATGTTAAAACCGGAGGAAGGGAGTATATAGAAATGATGAAGCTAAGTATATAGGTACCTTGATGAGTCCGGCAAGAGAGGTGACATTAACAATGGTGGGAGAACAGGATAGCTGAAGCAGAGGAAGGAGGGCTTCGGTGACTCTAACGGCACCAAAGTAGTTATTATCAACACATTTCCTTGACATGTCCTCGTTGCATTTTACTATTTCATCCCATTCTATTTCCTCCCTACTAACCTGTCACACACACACACAAAATGTTATGTAAATGAGTGAGTATACTGTATATACATTACTACTAGCACTATATTTTTTATCTAAAGTGAAGATCAAGCTTACTTTTTTGTACAAAGCCTAGCCATTCACTGGGCCCGGAGAGACACCTGCATTGTTTACCTGCATCAAAACATGTGAAGCATTCATTTATATATTATTGAAACATGACATTATTGTACAGACTTAGTTGAACCATATAATACCAAGATGTCAAGTTTGCCAAAGGAGGTGGTGATGAAATGAGTGAAGGAAGCTATGCTTGAGGGATCAGTGACGTCAAGCTGATGAAACAGCACAGAGTCTGATGATGCATGAGACATCAATCTCTTGTTTGAGCTTATCAGGTGCTTCCAAACCTCTATTCTCGTTTCTTGCTGTGAGCACCACCTTCACGCCTCTTGTTGCCAACTTCTTGCATATTCCATGTCCAATCCCCTTGTTTGCTCCAGTTACTACTGCACACCTACAACAATACTTACATTCAGAGACTTGTCTTTTAAAAAAACATTTCATTTATAATACATATATGCTTGAATAATAAAAGAGGGTTAGGGAAGGTAATCATGTATGTACCTTTTTGCTTCTCCCATAGTCCAAACTTTTGGTTTCGATCTGCTCTAGTTGATCTGTTAGCTTCTTCTCACAATGAGTTACAACTTTGCTTCTACTTTACTTTCGTCGTCCAAATTTGATGCCACATAGAAAACATGCATATATGATTCATCTCTGCGTACGTCTTTTTATACGTCCTATACGTTACAATCATTTCATTTTTAATCACAATATATTAATGGCCCATTTATCTTTCATCAGTCATGCACAGTTTGAAGTCATGAAGAAAACAAAAACTGATCGTTACTTTTGTATTATGCATCAAATGAAGAATAAATTAAACATATTATTGTACAGATCTTATGTCATAATTTCAGGGACCACGCACGAGTAGCTTCTTTTTAGACATATCTATCGCTCATAAGATTCCTATTTCTCTGTCTTATATAGGAAAAAAAAAACCCTTATCTCCCCTCTCATGTCAACAACCACTAGGTTATCTCTCTTCTCTCTCTTTCTGTTGTTTTTTTTTCCTTGTTGTTGACGAAATTGGCAAATATCTGGCCATGACATTTCATGAAAATACGTACGCCATCCAATTTAATACAACTTGTGTTGCCCCTTTATCTATCTCTTAATCTCCATTTCCCTCTTTCGTCATATATAAGCTATTTAATCAAACTGAGTTTTGGACCATCCAGAACAATATACACCGTACGTACCAATCACTTATCATTTAAGTTGTCTTCTACTATGTAGGGGTGTTCATGGGCAGGGTTGGGCAGGGCGAGACCCTTGCCCGATGCCCTGCCCGAAAGATCACAGGGCAGCAAAATGCAGCCCAATGTCCGGCCCTGCCCGATAGAAGCCCTAACATTTTTGGGCAGGGCAAAATTGGGCTGGGCAGGGCGGCCCTTACATGCCCACGATCGCCGACGAGATCAAACCATGCCCGAAGTCCACATTAGGTAGGAGGAGCAGAGCAACATATCTTGCCGAACGAGCTTCACCTCATTGTCTGAATACCAGACTCTGCCCAAGATCGCCGACGAGATCAAACCACCATTTCTCCTCCGTCCTTCTTCACCAAAGTCACGATCGAAGGAGAGCAAAGAAATGAAGGTGTTCGTTCCCACTAGCCGACGGCATGTATCAATCAAAAATACAAATCGATCGCGGAGAGTTTGAACTAGAATCTAAGCGAGTTCTTTCACACCGCCGCAAATTGATTTGCGACCGGTGCATCAACCGTCTCGAGTTCAAGCTTCACCGGAGCAAATCGAGCCTTCACCGGAGCAGATCGAGTTTCACTAGAGCTCCACCTATGTTCTACTGCCGCCAAGAAGAAGAAGGATCCGGTCCGTTCTCATCTTCGGTGCTATGAAGAAGAAGAAGAGAAGGAAGTGAGACGAATGAGAAAGAAGAAGAAGCCGGTAATGGAAAAAAAAATACTATAACTACTAGGCAGGGCCAAATGGGCAGGGTGGCATACCATGCCCGATGCCCGCCCTGCCCGCAAAAATGCCCTGCCCATTTGTGCCCCGCCTGGGGGCAAGCCTTGGGTCAAGGTGGCGATTTTTCAGTGGGCGCGGGCGGGCGGACAGGGCGCTGGACATGATGAACACCCCTACTACTATGTATGTCATAGTCGATCAAACCTTCAACTTTAAAATAAAAGACCATGGTGCTCGTAGAAACCACTATTGAAGAGTAGATCAATTAGAAAAATCTTGATTATCCTTGAGCAAGATTATAGGTTTGAGTTTTAATTGCAAACTTTTTTTAAACAAATTAATTTTCCCCTGTAGGCGAGGGGGCCCACTCACACCCCTCTTTTTTCTTTTTTCTTTTTTTTTTCAATATAATTGAGATATGGAATACAAAACCTATTCCAGAAGAGGAATATATAGGTTCCAGAATATATAGGTGGCTAGTTGCTATCGGGAAACTTAAGATATTCAAATCTTGTAAATAATAAAAATAACCCACTCTAAGAAAACTATTTATCATTTGAGGCTTGAAAATAATCACGTGAAATTAAACGGTAATATGCTTCTTGGTGGGACTCTCTAAGGAGCACAAATCAAATACGTGAAGAAGAAAATAGTGTAAATGCCTTTAAGGTGTGGATAACATTTTCCTTTAGGCTTAGTTCGCCCTCTTATCTATTCTATATGGTGCAATTTGGATTGATAAGTGAATTTCCTGCAAGATACAATGAAAACATTTGAATATAAAAATTGCACTCCCAACACTCAAATTAAGACAGCAATAACTTTTACAAAGTGATAATTTGACTATATCTTTGTGTTTACTTAAAGACAAAAGCAAAGAGTTTAACCTTGTAGCTGTGTGGTATTTCAATAAAAGTCATAACCATATATTAAATTCATGAACCAACATAGTTTAAACAACCAATGGTTACTTAAAATAACTATTCCATAAAAAGTTATACATTTATAGTATGTAGGGTTTTCTTAAAAAACCAACATAATCTTTCACCAAAATCCTTTAGTTTTAACTTTTTGTATGTGTCTCTAAAAACTAAAAAGGTATAACCTTAGTGACCTTTAGTGTTATAACTCCCCACACAAGTTTTTACAAAAATTCCTTAATTTATAAGGATATGATTTTTTTTTTTAAAAAAAAAAACACACACACACACACACATCTTTCCTTTTTAAGGCCGAAAATATCCTCATACGTTATTGGAAAACTTGTTATTTGAAACTCCAAAATCTCAATATATGAAACGCACACATATATACCCTTCATTCATGGGAATCCTCATTAAGCAAGCAGCAATGGCGAGAAGAACATCAAGATCTGCTCTTTTTTCTTTCCTGCTAGGATATGACAACAATAAAGACAACATTATAATACAAAACAACCATATATATAATAACTCTGGAAAGATAACGAAAGGGCGGCAGCTAATTATTATGGGACGTGATCATGACACGTGAGATCTACTCATAAACTGATTAGTGGATGGGGCAAAAATAATCCTAATAATCTCACAGCTACATGATCAAAACAAACAGGCATCAATTCTTTGAAGCCCATTTACACTTTCTTGTTAAATCTTGTTAAATGGGAGGATATTCTCTCCGTTTTTAAATATAAGCTTTAAATTTGTGAATAAATTTATCCTAAAATATAAGTTTATTTTAGATTTATCAAAGCATTTACTGCATTACCACCAAACGCTTAGGTCAGCTGGTAAGAGGCTATCCTAGCTTAACCACGGGTCTTGAGTTCGAGACGTGGGAATGCAAGATGCATGGGTGGTAGAGACTTCCCCTAAAGGGTCCAACCAGGTCTCGGTCCGGATTAGTCTCGTGTCGTTGATGTGCTTAAAAGATAGCCGGCCCTCGGGACACCGAATGCACTATGCAAAAAAACATTTACTTGATTTTTTTTTTTTTACTTTACCCCTTGACTTCAAAGTGGCGGAACCAAAAAAAAATTTTAGCCCGGGTCAAAAAATAAACATATTGAACTACTCTCTTTAGTTCTTATTATAAAGCACCAATTAACAAGTATATTTGGTCCTTTTTATAAGGCACTTGCTTGTTTCCAAATAGCATTAAATATTTTTCCCATGTATACCCATAATTAAAAAGGTAGTAAGTTAGAGTAATAATTAATTATTATTCTTTTTTTAGCAAGAAAAATGGTAATAATTAATATGATATTAGAGTTTAGTGTAATTAATAGGGATAATATTGAAAATTACTTAAATTTTAGGACAAATTTAATAACTTTAATTGTTTTTATTGACTTGTAAGAATTCTTAGTTGGTTCCTTAAATAAGGACCAGAGGGAGTATTTACTAAATAGTATCAAATAACCTTGAAAATACAAATAAATAATAACCAATAATTATAAATCAAAACAATATATAAAATGATACTAACATTTTTGGTATCTCAAATAAGAATTTTACTTTCCTCTCACAAAACATTATCAATGAGTAATGAAACAAACATTATCCTTACAAAGAAGAAAAAAAAATTAGTCCAAATTTGTGGCCAAATAAAATATCATATAATAAATACATATATACTCTAACAAATTTTATAAGATCCGCTTCGCAAGGCCCCAAATTGGCCATCAAATGATTCCACCATTGCTTGACTTTATTTGTTATGTTTATTGTATTTTTCTCACTTATCTTCTGTACAAATAAGGGTATACTTGAAAAAAGTTATTTATTATTATTAACCAATTTTAACTATTTTCTTGTTATTTAAATCTTATTTTAAGAGACCAAGAGAACATGGCAAGAGCATAGGCGTGTAACACGATTGCATTTGATTAAGCAATCGACTTTTGCTTTTTGCACTGCACGGTGGGCCAAAGTCTCTAAACGCACAAAGGGTTGCTTCTATATATCTCGACTCTTTAAATAAAAGACTCTGAAGTTTCCAAAAGTTATTCCCGATTAGGAAAGATCACGAGTTTATCCAAAAGCTATTCCCGATTAGGAAAGATCACGAGTTTATGACCTGAACGGCTGAACCTGATTAACAAGTGATTATTATTAACCACGTACAGTTTAATACTCATAGTTCAAACAAAACCAAAAAGGAGGCTTCAGTTCCCAAGTGCCATGTGCTCTGTCGCTACTTCTAATCTATATCCTTTCCTGAGCAAAAAAAATCTATATCCTTCTCTCTTCCTTCCTTTCTTTTTTTACTCATGTTTTTCACACTCATGTTCCGCTCCACCAAGCACCTCAAACAAAAAAGCATCAATATGCATGTTACCCATTTTTGTGAATTTCACTCTTCATTGTTCTCTTTTTTGGACTTCCCACCGCACAAATACATGCGTCCATACACACACACACACACATATACTCCCTCTAGCTTAAAATATAAAACCCAAGTATCTACTCTATATTTATCAAGAAGTTAGTTTAAAGTAGTTAATAGCAATAAATATACAAAATATCTACTTTTTTTCCCAATATACCGTTATTTATTAAGGGAGTAAGTAAGAGAGATAACAAATAGGAAAAATGAAGAAAGAGAATGTAAGGAGGAAGAATAATGCAAGATAGTAGAGCAAATTTGGAGAGAAAAAAAGTATTAAATGCAAAGATAAAAGTACAATGCGTCTTACAAATAAACCACACCCCCTCACAATTTTAATTATAATATCAACATAAATAGTAACATAATATAGTTTGTTTTCTAGTTGTTGCTTCTAATATTCTTTTCGGCTAGCCACTGGAACCATCTGTTTGGGAGAATAACTTGATAAGCAAGCAAAATGGGGCCAATAAAGTAGATCATCATTCTCTTTGCTGAACAGTACTTAAACAATGAACAATATCACTAGCTAAGCTATCAGTGGACAGTGATTAGCTCAGAAGCGGAAACAAACCAACTAAAGCCATGGAGGAGTACGAGAGCAACAAGAAGAAACTATTCTCATGTGCTATGAAAGGAGAATGGAACAAGGTCGTTAAATTGTACAAAGAGGATGTGAGACTTCACAATGCCAGAATCACTCGCTCAGGACAGACTGCGTTGCACATAGCGGTCTCTGATGGGAAGGAGAACGAGGTGAAGCAGATGCTCCACGTCATGTCGTCGCAGAAACACCAACTTGAACTTGTAAGGACTCTGCGAGCTCATGATCATAGAGGCAACACTGGCTTGCATCTAGCGGCTTCCATAGGCAATGCTACTATATGTCGCATAATTGCCAGCGAGGAGGCTACCTTAGTGGATGCCCGTAATGATGACGGCGAGACGCCTCTCTTCTTGGCCGCTCTCCATGGCAGAAAACAAGCTTTTCTTTGCCTTCATAGCATCCGAAATCCTAACACCACTCCTACTACTCCTCCCTTGTATGTTAACTGTAGACGGAACAATGGTGACACTATCCTTCACTGTGCTATCAAAGGTGACTACTTTGGTACGTATTCATTCATTCATTCTCAACTCTTTAATTTCCACAAGCTAGCTTCTCTATTGTGGTTCTTTTTATAAGAGCCTGAAATTTGAATTATCTTGATTATTTTTATAAGATCTCACTTGGGATTATCTGAACATTGTTTTTACCATTTTTGCCTCTAATTAATTATATTATCTCTCCTCATCTTTTTCTTTACTATAGTATTCTCTTTCATACTTTCTCACATTACTACTCTATCTCTTTCTAAATTGCCCCCTTGTAAAAAAGAGCATGCTTGAAAAAAAATAAATTTCATTTCCTACGTATTTACTACTTTTAACCAATTTAATTTTTTCCTTAAAATGCTTAATTCCGTTATCAAGCTTTGTTAAATAAAAAAAGAATAGAAGGTTATTGTTTATTCTAAATCAACTATAACATCATTTAATTAATGATATGGTCTCTCTGTGTGTAGATCTTGCGTTTCAAATAATTCATCTGTATAAAGACCTTGCGAATTGGGTGAATGAGGAAGGCTTGTCTCCTCTGCATTTGCTGGCATCAAAGCCTCATGCTTTCAAAAGTGAAAGCCGCCTTGGACGAATAGAAACCATCATTTATCACTGTATGTAGCCATTTAATTTTTGTCGTGCATGGAAAGCCTATTTGAATGCTCGGCATGATGTTAATAATATATGCATACCATGTTTGTTTTTTTGTCTGTGTTGAAGGTTTACATGTTGAGAAGCTAAAGGCACAAAATCCAGCGCATGAACATCAGACACGCCCAATTAGTGCAGCCGACAGTGATAGCCATGACTGTCCTGACAACTACAACACATTGTGGAATGTTTTCTCGCTAATAAGAAAAGTGGTCACTGTCGGTATATATATAAATTTACATTCCAATCTTACACCATTTACATAAAAATTTTCGTTCGATACCCTAGCTAAGAACTTGTTACTCCTCAGTTTCTATTCACCGGGTAGAAAGAAGAAATTTTTTGATCCTGTTTATAAAGCACTTCATTAAATTTTTTATATAAATATTCAATTTTACCTTTCATTTATTATAATATTGATTTTGTTCTAATGGATATAACTTACATTAAATAGGATAAAATTGGAAAGTTGTTGAATTTTATGGCAAAGTTAATGAAGTTTAAGATTTTTTTTTTTTATGTATAATATGCTGGAAGTATCTTATAAATAGAACAAAAAAAGAATCTTATTGTGACTTGAATTACTATGAGCCCGTTTGGTTCATGGAAAATTGGATTTTTCCACAGCGGCCATTTGGCTCGTCTTTCATGTGGAAAAATATTTTCCCAGACCTACCAATTTTCAATCATATGATTGAAAATGGGTTTTCATCAAAATTGGTGAGAACCCATTTTCAAGGAGGGGAGAGAAAATGTCAAAAGACACAAAAGTCCCTTTATATTATTTTAGATGTGATATAAAAAGGTGAGTGGGTTCCATGGATATTTAAATAATATTTTTACTCCAAGGAAAAATGGTCCCAACCAAACAAAAATCTTCTTATTGACCCATTTTCTTTTATTTTATAGTGCAAATCAAACACTTATGTGGCAAATTTCCAGTAGCGCGCAAACCTGATGCTGAATCAGATGAGGAAGATCCCAGAACAGGAGGTGAGAGATCTTTTGAATTTTGGCACTAATTAAAATTGCATATGTGAGTACAGGTGAAAACTCTTATACCATTTGTTTAATTAATTAGGATCACGAGTTGATGGAGGTCGGCCAAATCCGTTATTTCCAGTTAATTACGCAACCTGTTGCAATTTGATCAGGTTCTTTTATCTGGTACTTCTGACACTTTTGGGGAAAGGTATATATGCTTATTTATGTTCGACACATTTCACTAAAAATAAATGATGGCTCACGACACTTATAATTTCTATATGCTTATAATATATGTTTTAAATTTTCTCCAGGATCTGAGCAATTGAGGAATATATATCGAAAAAAGGAGACCCATACTTGGTCTGTCCAGATCGTCAAAGAGCTTCTTCAATTGGCTTCCTTGTACGAGTACGAGGACGATGGGGGAAACCCCCAAGAAGACGAAGGCTATAATACGACCTCATTTCAGGATACCCCCCTTGCCACATTTGTCAAACCAGCTGGCAGCACCAAGGTCAAAGGTAAAAGACTAACGTTATATGAAGATCTATATGTGTTGTCACAAGAAGCATTTGATGATTAAATGTGATTATAGTTACGTGTTTGACATTTTAAAACTGTGCAGAAGATGAGCAACCTCCTAAAAGGAGGAGCATGGAGACTCCTATATTAGTGGCTGCAAAGAATGGAGTGATTGAAATGATAGAGAAAATTGTGAAGTTATTTCCGGTGGCTATTCAAGATATGAATGAAGAAAAGAAGAACATAGTGTTATTAGCAGTAGAACACAGGCAACCTCACGTGTTTGAGTTCTTGATGAAGAAGAATATTTACAGAGAGAGCCTATTCCATCAGGTGGACAAAGATGGAAACAGTGCGTTGCATTTGGCTGCCACACTTGGTGACTACAAGCCCTGGCTCATTCCTGGTGAAGCCCTTCAAATGCAATGGGAACACAAGTGGTACAAGGTACGTAATAACAAGACATGTGTATATAACTTCTCATTCTTCTTCACGTGCGTATCTATTTATATATACAAATTGTTTTTTCTATAGTTCTCCGTCCCTCCTTAATGCTCACTCTGTTCTTTAATGTAAAAGTCAATTGACTTATTTTTGGAGAGATTAAATAAATTACATTTAATAATTAAAATATTTTGTGTCAAACTAATTTGCATTACTTATAAACTGATATATAATAATAATAATATACAACATATGTCATGATTAGTTAATTTATTTAGCTTATTTAAGGTTTCCAAAAAAAAAATTAATTGGCTCTTATATGAAGAAATTAACTGAAGTAGTATGATTTTTATTTAGTTAGTTTGATTAGATTAAAGAAGTTAGTTTAGTTAATATAACATATATTTTCTAAAACAACATAATTATCTTCCTTAATTCCCTCTCATTTATGATTATTGTTAAGGAAACATCAATAAGAGTAAATTAGTAAAATATTATTTATAGAACCAATATTAAGAAGCGGAGGGAGTATATGAATTCTGATAATCTAAATGTAATTGCTGACGCAGTTTGTGAAAGAGGCAATGCCGCGTGATTTCTTTGGCCGATACAACAATAAGAACGAAACCTCAGATGCTGTCTTCACCAAAACTCATAAGGACCTCACAAAAAGTGCCGCCGAGTGGCTAAACAAAACCTCAGAATCATGCTCGGTGGTGGCGGCACTAATTGCCACGGTGGCCTTTGCCACAGCAGCCACCGTGCCCGGCGGAGTCAAAGAAGACACCGGCCACCCAACACTTGAAGATACGCCAGAGTTCGAACTATTTGCCATCGCATCACTCATAGCCTTGGGCTTTTCTATCACAGCCATGGTCATGTTCCTATCCATACTCACTTCTCGATTTCAAGAGCAAGACTTCGACAAAAACTTGCCCAGGAAGTTACTGGTTGGTTTGACTTCGTTGTTAATGTCGATAGCTTCCATTTTGGTATCATTCTGTGCTGGACATTTCTTCGTGCTCAAGGATTCACTTCACTATCTTGCTCTTCCAATATATGTGGCGGCTTGCCTCCCTGTAACCCTTTTTGTCTTGGCACAATTTCCACTCTACTTTGATCTTCTATGGGCTACCTTTACTCATGTTCCAAAACGAAGTTACAGGCCCACTTGACTCCAATGCTGATTCGAATAGTGTGTGAATTGAACATACACTTGAAGAAGTCTACAACATGTATGTGCGTACTTTTATTGACTTATATATTATGATTATGTGTATTATATATGTAGGAGTGTGTATAGGATGTAATTTAATATTTTAAGGTGCTTGAATAATATGTTATGAAGTATGGCTTCAAGTGTAATGTATAGCATAATTACAAGCTAAGTCATTCTTTTTTGAGTTACGAACAAAAAGGAATGATGATTTGTGATTCAAAATGAAGGTAATGGATTGCTATTTATTTCGTAAATTGAAGATTTGAAGGTTGTATTCAAGAATTTGCCTGACCTTCCTCATGATCCTAATTAAACAATGGCTGTGAGACTTTAAATTCTTCCTTAACTAACCCTGCATATCATGAAGCTAAGGTTGTGTTCAATATAGCTTCAGGTAGTTTGTTCCGTTTCTCAGCTAATTACTATTCACTGATTCCTAGCTAGTTAGGGATCCATATGATATCATTTCAATACTGACGAGGAAGATATTACATTGGCCACAGTTTATTTGCGGGGTTATCAAGTTATACTTATTCCCCAAACAGATTGTGCCAGTGCATCGAATCCGGACGAGGCTTGCCCCGGGGGGAGCTCTCTACTTCATCCTAAATAAAGTTGTCAAAATTGAGTTTTTACGTAGATATGGGAGGGGTGGTAGAAATGTAAATCGTAGAAACGATATGAAAAGTAGAGTTTCTACTTTCTATTACTTAAGATCAAAGCTCAAAATTACACACACACACGGGAAAAAAAAAATCATAAATCACTACTCAAAATTTAATGAACAACTTCATATTTAAAAGATATAAGTCATATAATATATAAAACATTAAAAAAGAGAAAGGAAAAAAAAATCTTATGTTAAAAAACTTTACATTTATAATTATGAAACTACATTAAAAACTATATATACTTATCTAGTCTCCACTCTTCAGTAATCTCAAGTCCAAATGCACGATGGAAATAGGGTTTTCAACTTTTCATCCTTTTTTTTGCAGGAAAAAAAAATCATCCTCTTTTTTTTTTTGTTAAAGTGTTGTCAAAAACATGTTTGAGCGGAGTTTATACCAATTTCTACTCAAGACAGCTTTTACTTTGCGTTTGAAAGACATATGACCCAGTAAAAACGTAAGTTTTTATATTTTTACTATAGTTTTTGACAACACTGGTCCTACATATAAGATAGAATTGATTTTTTTTTTTGGAAGATATTAAGAAAACTAATTAAATTAATTAGTTTAAAATATTTATATTTGTCATTTTTTCTCTAAATTATTTTGTCTAATTTATAAACCTATATATAGTCTAACACACCATAAGTAACTTATTTAATATCATTAATATGTTTTAAAAAAATCAACTATGTCTTATATTTAATACCAAATAGAGTATTAAAGCAAGATAATATATTACAAGTGAATGTGAATTTGGATTAGCTTTTAAAAAATATCTTTTACGACTAACAAAGTAAGTATGTGAGATGATTTTTTTTTTTTTTTTTTTTTACCCATGAAAGAGGACTTCTGAAACATGATTTTTTCAGAGTTTCTTAAATACTGAATATTGAAAGATTGCAAAGGATGTGTAGGAGAAGAAGCCTTGCGTTTCTACTTTTTTTTTTTTTTTTTGGTATGGACTGTGCTTCTACCTTTAACTCCACACAGTTCGCGCGTTCCCTCAGCTTTACACTGGGCCTGCCCCAATAACTTCTTTTCTTTAAAAAAATTAAGTTTCTTATTTTCACGCATATAAGTTTCAAAGAGAAAAATTAACTAATGTCAAAAGCATAAAATTAAACTCTAAACTCTGTTACTGGCCAAAAAAAACTCTCAACTCTATTGGCCACAAACACTCTAAACTGAATAACATAAATGCAAGTGAAGAAAAAAATTATAAATTATTTTAAAATACAAATTTTAAAATAAAATTTAAATATTATTTAGTCCTCATTTTCATCATTTAAAAGTAAAATACACGAATTTTGAAAAAGAAAAAAAAGGAACAAAACGGGCTTAAATGGATAACCTGGGAACGAACCCATCATCTCAAGGCTTGTAAGTACTGGGCCCAAAAGCCAACCCAACCCGGCCTGGAGCTCTGACCATCTGGGGACCTGGGTCTGTTAAGTTTTTTTTTTCAAAAAAAAAAAAATATTGAATTTAAGGATATTTTAGTAATTGAGTATGTATTTCGTGATTTTTTTTAACAAAAAAACACTGATAATATCTGGTCTTTCCAGATGGATTAGGCTGGATTTGATTTGGATAGAATGACCGCAGGCAGGCTGACTTGGCGGGGCCGATGGTCTTGGGTGCGTCATGTGTAGCCCACGACTGACCTGAGACTTGGCGGAGAAGAGGCAATCGGCCCCGGAGGTGACACCGGTGACAGAGACGACAGTGCAAGAATTTTAAGCTTCGGCGTCGAAGACATTTCCTCAGCCTCTATTAGCTGAACCATTTACTCAAATCACTCAAGTAACAACCAATATGGAGATTCCTCATCTAAACCGCCTCGCCCCACATTCCTCTTGGACAAGAGCGTATACTAGCATGAGGTGATCCTTCTCTTCTTTACCATTCTCTGCATCTGCAAGCATCCTTCAATGTCTCTTAAACAGCATGCTCCTGTCTGTGTAATATACTCCTTTTCTGCTCTCCAACCAAGAAATTTAACAATGAGGCCCAAAAATCATGGGTATAAATTGCCCGAGAGTTGCTCTCTCTCTTTCCTGTTAGGCCTTAGATACTAGAGAGATGAGATATATTGGGGACTTGACATCACTTTTCTGCCCCAAACACGGGTCTTTTTACTTTGATATTAATATGCCCCTGAAATTTACAAGCACTTGAAAAACCAAAGCACTGAACTGGAATGTTTTAAAAGGATTAGATGCTCAGTAGATGGGATGATGAAAAAGTGAAGGTAATAAAACTAGAGTTATAGAAAAGATCATAATGAACATGCTAGGAGCCAGCATTAGACGATGCTAAATTCATCTTAGGAACATTCAGAGGTGATTAAGTTGCAATTATACCAGTTACAATCTCATGTAAGTGATGTTCTTAAAAATCGGTTTATAGTTACTGGAGCTCACAGTATATGTTAAAATATATGTGGAAGTGATACTCTCTAAAGGGTGTAAATTAATGCCATCCAAAGGCACTTATGTAAAGGTTAAGATTCCTCTCCGCTGATATGGAATCTCAGGTTGTGGAATAAGACCTCATTATTTGTCAGTGTGGAATATTTAGCAAGTCTTAAATACTCAACGCTCCATGACTAAATAGCACCGTTGTGTCATTATGTTTCAAATAAGTACAATGGAAGATGTGTGGGCCCACCTTTTGCTTCTATATTTTATTACTTTTTCTGAATGTCATGTTATACTTATTTGATTTTTTTGTTAATTCACATCAGGACTCAACCTCATCATATTGCAAAGGTTTTCTTTTGCCAGGCAAGAAATGGTAAGCATTTATTTGCTGACTTTAGAATTGTGACTGAGGCTTGGTTTTAAATCTATTAAGTGGAATCCATTTACAATATTGATCTTTGGTACAGATGGGTCATCAAAGTCGGTGCCTCCAACCCTGTTAGCAGCAGAAAAGGAAGAAGCAAAGGCTGTATTAACCTTGTTTTTGAAGAAACAAGGCTTGAGTAATGCAGTTGCAGCAAGAACCATCAACAAGTCAGATGTGTTCATCGATCACCTTGTATCAAAGATCCACTCTAAACATAAATCTCGGTACCTCGTAGGTTCGATTGCGACATTGTTTAGTTTTGCACTTTCATATCTTTTTTATTTCCATTCAGTCCTGATAATCTCAGTCTCTTTGACATGAACAGGAAGAGAACTTACAACTCTTGAGATTAGAGATGCTTTGATTCCTTATCTTGAATCCCTTTTTGAAGAATATGGAGACATTTCGATGGATTTTGTGGAAAACTATCCAAACCCTCCTGTTAAGGAAAAGCCTACAGCACCAATTTCTATCCCTAGTTCATTGGTGGAATCAAAGAAGATGAAAGCGATGTCTCGAGTGAGTGAGATAGACCCAGCTGGTAAGCTTCGTCCTCATTTTGTCTATCTATTGGAGTTTGGCATGAGTATTGAGCAAATCAAGAGTATTACTCGAAAATTTCCGTCCTTTGCCTATTATAGCTTAGAAGGAAAAATCAGACCAGTTGTTGAGTTTCTTTTAGAACTTGGAGTTCCAAAAGAAGATATTCCCATCATTCTCACTAAAAGGCCTCAATTATGTGGTATCAGTCTCTCTGAGAATCTCAAACCCACCATGAAGTTCATGGAAACCTTGGGCATAGACAAGCAGCAATGGGCAAAGGTGATATACAGATTTCCAGCTCTTTTAACTTATAGCAAGCAAAAGGTGAAAACAAGTATAGATTTCCTCTATGAAATAGGTCTCTCAGAGGAGAACATAGGTAAGATCCTAACTCGCTTCCCCAACATCATCAGTTACAATGTGGAAGACAAGCTAAGACCAACAGCAAATTACTTTCGTTCCTTGGGAGTTGATGTTAGCATTCTTCTATTTCGATGTCCACAAAATTTTGGTCTTAGCATTGAGGCCAATCTAAAGCCTGTAACAGAATTTTTCTTAGAGAAGGGATACACAGTGCAGGAAGTTGGGACCATGATTTCAAGATATGGATCATTGTATACATTTAGCTTGACTGATAACTTGATTCCAAAATGGGAATTCTTTGTAACCATGAACTACCCCAAACCAGAGCTGGTTAAGTTCCCTCAGTTTTTTGGTTACAGTTTGGAAGAGAGGATTAAACCAAGATATGCTCGAATGAAAGAGTGCAGAGTGAAGCTGCTGCTAAACCAGCTTCTGTCTCTTTCAAGTAGTGACTTCGAGGAGGCCTTGAAAAAGAAAGTGAAGAAAAATCAGCTTGACGAGGATTCTAGTTGTAATGCCAAACGTGGTCAACCACCCAAGGAAAAATGAAGGCCTGGACTGTGTTATTTGTAGTCTTTTAGAATCAAAGTAACAGATGTCTAACCTCGTGTATGTTTTAGTTTCACAGCATTGTGCAGAACAACAGTTGCCTATCCTGGAACTAGATTCATACTCCTGAATTCGAGCTGCATTGATTGCAGCCTCATTCTCAGATTTTGAATGTCAAAACCATTCTTGTAAAACATATCAAATCGTTTCTATGTCCATACATTAGGTGGTTCTACTTGTTTTGATGGACTTGATTGTGCCCTTGTTGGTTTTGGAAGTGTTAGGTTGACTTGCCCGGATTATTTGGTTTCATGTTTTCACTTGGGTCGATCTTTTCTGCCATTATTGGGATTTTATTAAGAAAATTTAAAGGGAATGTCTTCTCTTAATATTAAAACGGGTGGATTGGAATGTGCCCCCATTTTCATATGGGAAATGACGCGACTCGTCTCACCGTATTTTGTTGATCTTTTGATACTCAGATCTGACCTTATAGTAATTTTATAAATTATGTGTTGAACCTGAATCATTGTATCAACTTCCCATGCATGATGGATTGGAAACCCCTTAGAGTTTAGACTCTCGAAATTTTGATTTCTATAGGATTCATATACGACGCATACCTAGGGCAACCGTCTTTGCGAGATCTCCTCGCACTGATGCTTATAAAGGGGTGGGCCCTATTGGGTGGGTTTCACGACCAACACCCGCTTTGCAATCTCTTCTAACTCTGGAGGCTCAGGAGACTGGTGATGGTGTTGATAACCCTTCGCTTTCCAGTTTTGCTATGGATGGTGGCTAGTTTTTCTCGTTTTTGCTTTACTGTTTTTGTTTCTGTTTGTATTTTTTTTTCGTGTTGTGGCTCTTTGTTCTTTCTGTTTTTGGTTGTTGTTTGGTTTTCTGATTGTTGTTTTGGTTATTCTCTTTGTAATAGCACTTCTTTGAAGTTTATCTTAATAGAATCTCCTTTGACCCAAAAAAAATATATATATATATATATACCACGGACTTTTTGTTTGGTATCAAGACCATCTGTTATGATAAATTCGTCTTGTAAGAGAGCCAGAGAGGACTTACTTAGACCTTTTGAATGCAAGCTCTATCACTAGCAAACATAGTTGCATTTTGAAGTTTGATGAGACCTTTGGTCAAATTGATATAACTCTTTCTAATTGGACTAGGCTTTCCGCGTCTATAGGCAATACTTTGGTTGCTATAATTCAATTATGTCGTATTTAGGCATTTATTTGAAAGTAGGGTAAATGAGCAATTTTACATATGAGCTTTACCTCAAAGAGCTGCGTGGATTCACGTTTTGGGAGCAAAGACTACGAGCTTTTTTTGACTAGGAATAAAAAAAAAATTAAAATTTAAATTTAAAAAAAAAAAAAAGTACCCCTCGCCCGATGGGCCCCACCACCGCCACCCCACATGCGCCGGACGGTGGGGTGGCGGTGGTGGGGCCCACGGCGGGGGTATTTTTTTAAAAAATTTTTATTTCGGCGTTATCGTTCACTCCATCCAAGTTGACGATCAACGTCTCGGTCAACTAACGCCCGTTGTATTTTTTGCTCTCAAAACGTAACCACGCGTGTATACTTTTCTCCGGAAAAAAGCTCGTGGTCTTTGCAGCGTTCCGAGGCAAGCTCATGTGTAAAATTACTCCTTTACCCTTAAAAGTATTATAACTTGTTTCGTCACTTCTCTTTATTTCTCGGAAGATGACGTAGATTTTTCAAAAGAAATGCCAACTAGTGAACAGTACCTACATTGAAGAATTTGAGAATTGATAGGGGTTAACATAAAATAGAAAATAGTAATATTTTGGTCGTTATCGTTTACTTTAATTTTAAATTTGACTTCTATAAATTTCTATTTACAAATTCCTCCATACACTTAGCAAAAGTTAAAAAATAGTCCCTACTATTTGTTTCCGTTATAACTTGGTCTGCCAGCCTCAGTGCTGACAAGAGCTGAAGTGAAGAGCCACATGAATGACATGCTGGGAGCGAGAAAGTACAGAAGGAAAATTGCATTTTGCGTACCACAAAACTTGATTTGTCTTCTTACTAGTTTAATCCATGAAATCCTACTGAATTATATAGCTTTAATCAGTGTCATTCATCATCAAGTTGTTCCCAAAATGGTAACCCCTGTTTCTGAAACACTTGAAAGTTGAAACAGAGTGGAAGAATAAAGTAGAATGTGCTTGAATCACAGCTTAAACGGCTATAATCATATGAGTCCAAGAAGAATCTGCTTGTTAAGCTTTTTTTTTTTGTCCATATATACATTGAATGACCTGTAATGACAGTGATAGAAATAGAATCACAAAGTCGACTCTATTTTTCATATGCTAATATTCGCAGCTTTCAATTTCATCTTGACTGTTAACTTGTTTTTATCACTATATGATAATATCGATGGAAACAGCTATACCATTTATTGTGATCAACGATCCGACTACCCTTCACAGGACTAATGAAGGATGAAGGTATGCATGATTATCTATATATATATCTTTGTATTTTGAAGACAGAAAACAAAACCCTGCTCATAGAGTTCTGTCATTGCAAGTAAGAAGAGAGCTCACATCCTCATCAATGGAGGGAGAAAAAGAAATAAGGTATATCTTCTAAATAACTCTCCAATTTTTCTTGAATCTTACCAAGTTGAATGGATCCCCAAATACACACTTCGATGTGATTCGTCCAAGTTAACTTTGTGGTTATATATATATATATTCAGGTATGCTGTAGTAACTGGAGGCAACAAGGGGATTGGATATGGAATATGCAAGAAGTTGGCAACAAGAGGGGTAAAAGTGGTTCTCACGGCAAGAGATGAGAAGAGAGGCTTGGAAGCACTTGAGAATCTCAAACAAGAGATTGGTGACTCAGATTTTTTGGTGTTTCATCAGCTTGATGTCACTGACCCTACAAGCATTGCTTCCTTCACTCATTTCATCACAACCACCTTCGGCAAACTTGACATCTTGGTACCAGATACTGATATCTTTTGTACCATGTCTTTCTTTTTCATGTTGCATGGTCTACATGATTGAAGGGTTCTGGGTCAAATCAAAATGTTATGTCTGCTTGATCTTTGGTTCAATCAATTCTATTAAATTTTTAAAACATTACATAAAATCGAAAACACTTCTGCCAACCCATCATATTTAAACATTGAGTAAGTGTAATTGGTTATGAAATTAGTTGGAGTCTAGTGGGAAAATTATTGACCAACCAGAATTTGCCTCCATGTCATGTTGTTGCAGGTGAACAATGCTGCTGTTTCTGGTGGCAAAATATCCGACCCTGATGCTTTCATAAAAAAGGTAATTAACTCTAATTTTCCCTCGCACCCACTACTGAATGTACAATTCAAAGTAATGATAATTTTCTTCATACACAAGACTTAAACTCTAGACCTCACTAAAATTTGATACAATATGTGAATATATTACTCTGTCAAAATCACAAGTATCTGGGACAAGTGGAATGAAAGTAGTAATTAACAAGTGAGTGTTGCAGAGAAATGGTGCAGACATTGAATGGGATAAAATAGGGTTTCAAACTTATGAGATGGCTCAACAATGTGTCCAAACTAACTTTTATGGCACACAAAGAACCATGGAAGCTCTTCTTCCTCTTCTCCATATGTCCTCTTCCCCCACCATTCTCAATGTTTCTTCTCGAGCCGGCTTGTTAAAGGTAACAACAACTCTCATTTTTTCATTTAATTTTAAATTACTTAAAGGTTGACTTTATACAAAATGGTTTATAAATTTAAGTAACTTGTTCAAAATCATTTGGTCTTTTTTTCCAGAACATACAAAATGAGTGGGCTAGAGGAGTGTTAAGTGACATAGAAAGCCTGAACAAGGAAAAAATTGATGAAGTGATTGAGGAGTTTCTCAAAGACTTCAAAGAAGGGTCACTGAAGATAAAAGGATGGCCTAATTTTGCTTCAGCTTATGTAGTGTCAAAAGCTGCTGTAAATGCTTACGCAAGATTACTAGCTACGAAGTTCCCTATTGTTCACATGAACTGTGTTTGTCCTGGATTTGTGAAGACTGATATGACCAATAATCTGGGAACTACAAGTGTTGATGAAGCTGCTGACACTCTTGCAAATATAGCCCTTCTGACAGATGGTGCAACTTCTGGCCTCTTCTTTTCTAAGGATGGAGTAATTCCATTTTAATGAAGTCCTTCAATTTGTATCAACTTCTGCATGTTTTGGATTAAGAATACTTTAATTATTTGGCTTTCTTGTTTAGTTTTAAATTCTTGCTGTAATGTACCCTCCTCGTTCTGTCCTAGTTAATTTATTGTTTTTGTTTCTTCTTTTCCTAGATTTCCAATAGGTATAATCATCTGGTGCATGGTCAAAATAAATAATGATTTTTAATGTGCTACTGCTATGTGATCGGCTGTTGAAATTTTTTAACCTGTAATGAAAAGAATCAGAAAGTTGTGTATATTCATGAGAAACGTATGTGGATTTATACAAGAGAGAGGAGCCTTAGTATTGATGGCTTTTAATGATAATTTATGATGATTTCCTCTAATCCCCGATTGTTAGGATACTTGATTGACTATGTACTAATTACAATTGACTATGTACTAATTACAATATATTTCCTAATAATGTATTTCCTAACACTCCCCCTCAAGTTGGAGCATATATGTTTATCATGCCCAACTTGTTACAAAGGTACTCAACCCGTGTCCCATTTAAGGCTTTCGTTAAAAGATCTTTAGTTGGTCATTTGATCGCACATGCCCCGTGGATACAACATTTTCTTTTATCTTGTCACGAATAAAGTGACAATCAATTTCAATATGCTTCGTACGTTCATGGAACACGAGTTTGATGCTATATGGAGCGCCGCTTTGTTGTCACACCATAGTTTTGCGGTAATACCGTGGTAATGCCGATTTCCTTCATGAGCTGAAATACCCACACAATTTCTTGCACCGATTGTGACATGGCTCGTATTCCGCTACGCACTTGATTTTGACACAACGCCTTGCTTCTTACTTCTCCAAGATATCAAGTTACCACCAACAAATACACAAGAACTGTAGTGGACCGTTTTGTGGCCTTAGATCCCGCATGATCGCATCACGTAAGCATTCGACTTTAGTGTGCCCATAATCTGTATAGAGAAGGCCACGACCGGGGGAACCTTTCAAATAGTGCAAGATATGCTCCAAGGCTTCCCACTGTGCCACATCGTGGGAGATGCCATGAATTGGCTAAGTACACCGACCGAAAAGGTTATATCAGGGCGAGTTACTGTCACATAATTCATCTTCCCAATGAGTCTCCTATATCTCTCAGAGATGCAAATGGCTTCAGCTTTCTCGGATCAATCTTCTTCTTTAGGTCATCGGAAGTTCATCCCACATGGTATCATTTAGATCTAGGAACGGATTTGGAATCATGGGAATGCTACTTGGTGCGGCTCCAAGCTTTCCAGTCTCCTTTAACAGATCAAGAACATACTTCCTCTGAGTCAAAAGGATTCCCTTCTTGCTTCTCAAGACTTCAATACCAAGGAAGTACTTTAACGGTCCTAAGTCTTTTGTTTGAAAGTGGGAGTTAAGGAAGACTTTAAGCTCCGAGATGCCAAAGAATGTTACTCCCAAGAATCACAATATCATCGACATACACTACTAGAAGAATCATTCCCGCATTGGACCGTTGGTAGAACACAGAATGATCACTCTTACTTTGGTTTAAACCAAACTTCTTGACCACACCACAAAACCTATCGAACCAAGCACGAGGACTTTGCTTTAAACCATACAATGACTTTCGAAGATAACATAATTTCCGATGCTCCCCCTGAGCAACAAATCCAGGTGGTTGCTCCATATACACTTCCTCAAGAAGATCACCATTCAAAAATGCATTCTTAACATCCAACTGATGCAAATCCCAGTGATATGTGGCAGCCAAAGAGACAAGGAGACGGACTGAAGTAAGCTTAGCCACAGGGGAGAAAGTCTCAGAGTAATCAGTATTTCACAGAGTCATGTGTTTTAAATACTGATGCAAGATTCAACTTACCAAAGGGGGTCGAGAATGAGTGGAGTGGGGCGGGGGTCGTAGGCTCGGGGACCACGGAGGGGGATGGAATCCGTCGGCGAAGCCATCGGCGAAGGCGAAGGAATAGCAACATCAACATCATCGTGAAGATCGTGGGCCGGAAAGCATTCTTGAACTGGTGAGATAGGAACATGATAAACCAAAGATCATCGTGGTCATCAACAACAGTGGAGGACTCAGACAAGGTCGAAGACTTGAAGAAAGACGAAGACTCATGAAAGGTCATATCAATGGACACAAGATAACGACGGAGGTCAGGAGAGTAACATCGATAGCCTTTCTGAACTCGAGAATAACCAAGGAAGACACATTTTAAGGACTTGGGGTCAAGCTTATCGACACAAGGACGGACATCCCGAACAAAGCGTAGACACAACCAAAAATTTTGGGATCAACCGGAACACCTTAGTGGTGGGAAACAGAATGGAATATGGCACGGAACCACTAAGGACAGCCGAAGGCATGCGATTTATGAGAAAACAAGCAGTAGACACGGTATCGGCCCAAAACGATTTAGGTACACAAGAGTGAAACATGAGTGCACGGCGGTTTCTAAGAGATGACGTTTCTTTCTTTCAAAGAACACCATTTTGAGCGTGTATCAACACATGATGATTGATGAAGGATGCCATGACCATGCATATAATCGAAAAGGGGGCAGAAAAATATTCCTTTGCATTATCACTTCAAGAATTTTCACAGAGTATTAAACCGTGTTTGAATTTCAACACGAAATGACGAAAATGAGTGAACAATTCGGAGCGTTGTTTCATTAAGTAAAGCCAAGTAGTTCGGGAAAAATCATCAACAAAGGTGACAAAGTATCGATAACCAACTGCCCGAGACGAACCGAACAAGGACCCCAAACATCGAATGAACTAAATTAAAAGGGGACGCAGCCCGTTTATTGACTCGAGGTGCCAAATAAACACGATGGTGTTGGTAAAACAATTCCTGAACCAAGGACACGAACCTGGGAACCATTGGCGACAAATATGGAAGATGGGTTGGCATAGGGGGCATACGAGGAAAATAAATGATGGTTACCCGTCATGTGGTCGGTGGCACCGAATCAATGACCCACTTCATGGAAGTGGTAGTAAGGCCAAAGACAAGGTACTCCGTAGCAAGGGCCTCTGCGGAGGGGTGAACCGGAATCGTGTGTTTGAGCAATATGAGCAAAGCCACGCCGCGATCACGTTGTTGTTTAGCCTCGTAATTTTCGACAATTTTTCTTGACGTGCCCAGGTTCCTTGCAATAATAGCAAGTAATGCTCCGAAAGGTGGAACAAGTAGTGCCTTGTTTAGGCCCGAGTTCCTGGTGTCAAAGGGGCCACGCCCGGCCAAAGCACCGGCATTGGGATCAGCGATGGTCGAAGCATGCTATCGACGAAGCACCCGTGAGAACACATCTTCAAGAGATGGAAGCTCGACTAGACATAATCGAGAACGGATGGTGTCGTAAGACGGATCAAGAGCTTCAAGAAAACTAAAGATAGCTTGAAATTCGAGATTCTTGATACGGGTTTGGAGATCTGCCTGTGGAGACATAAGTACCTTCATTTCTTCATATAACCGTTTAAAATCTAAGTAGAAATCTTTTAAAGGTCGACCCTACTGCTGAGAGCGATAAAAGCCTTTACACACTTCATGAATACGAGTAAAGTTCCCTTTACCGAGAAATAAAATTCCGCATAAGCCATAATATCTTTTACCGTGTTACAATGGCTAATAGAAGTCAAAATTCGAGGTTCAATGGAATTACGAACTGAAGAAAATACGAGCGTCTGCCGAGACCACTCCAAACTTTTCTCATCATCACCGTAAGGAGGATCCCGAGTTAAATGAGCTTCCTTTGCAACCCCCATGAGGTAAGCTCGAATGCAGTTTTATTCCAATCATTATAATTGGTCCAGTTCAATTTTGCATCGGTAATTTAGCAAACATGGGCAGTATATTGGAGGTCTTAGATTCAGCCATGGATAAATAATCAAACAACTCACAACAACCAGACGGTAAATGTGATCAAGAGAGAAACCAGCAAGCAGCAGAAACAACAAACCTTGCACAAGTCAAAGCAAATAGGTTGAAAATCAAAAATCCCACACCGGATGAACAGTACGCGTGAACAGTACGAATGAACAGTGCGAAACGGATGAACAGTACGTGTGAACAGTACGGATGAACAGTGTGAAACAGCACCCAAACAGCAACCAACAGTGCGATGAACAGCAACCAAACAGCACCAACAGTGCGATGAACAGTGCCAAAACAGTACGAAAACAGTGATGAACAGTGCCACCCCAAAAAATAAAACAAAATAAACCCTAGAGTTTGTAAGGCTCTGGTACCATGTAATGAAAAGAATCAGAAAGTTGTGTATATTCATGAGAAATGTATGTGGATTTATACAAGAGAGAGGAGCCTTAGTATTGATGGCTCTTAATGATAATTTATGATGATTTCCTCTAATCCCTGATTGTTAAGGATACTGATTGACTATGTACTAATTACAATTAACTATGTACTAATTACAATATATTTCCTAATAATGTATTTCCTAACAACCAATTCACCAATTTTCGGGCTTAAAGAATTAGTTGGGTCTATTTTTTAAAGCATTAATGCTTCTTCATTCAGATGTTGCCATCCTTTTCATTTCTTACCTTGCGTTCATATTTCAACCATATGCCTCTCTTTCAATTCTGTTAAGATGCTAACTAACGGCTTGTGTAACAAAGTATAATAATACTCTACTACTCAAACTAATCATTTTAGTTTGCATATTTTAATCTAGTTATTCAATCTCTCATGTTTCATTATCAAGTTCTTCTTCAGATTTTACAATGCGATCCAATAAAAAAGATAGCTAACCAAACAAGAAATACTACTGGATCTGTATCATAACAACCGAATGTTCAAGTATATTCTAGAGAGACTATTCTAGCTCATCCTTCCCATATGATTTTGTCGATGTGATTTTAAAAAAAAAAATCCGGTTAATAATACATAGCGGGGAAAATGACTTAAGTGATGATGATCTAATAGTCATGTCTTAAGTGATGATAATCTAATAGTCAAAGTCAAGAATGATTTTTATATGTCATGCCCCAGTCAAAAAATTACAAATTCCCACTTTGGTTGGTGCTATGTATCAATGGTCAAACTTGCTGGCGCATTCGGTGGGGAAAGAATATATTCGTTAATTATCTGTTGCATAATGATTAATGAACTTCTAGAATGATCTTTGGTGTGAAGTCAAAGTCCAAGAAATTATTCAATAAATATTAATTTAAGTCTTAGTCGCAATTTCGGCAAAGTTACGTTACGTTTCGTTTCGTGTTTCTCTATAAAAGGATCTAAAATGTTGCATGAATTTTCATCCCAAAGCAGCAGATCACACTCAGCACCTAGAAGTACACCCTTGTGCTTTCACTTTGTGAGCGACTTCCTTCCTTCCTTCCTTGAACAATGGCAGAAGCAACAAAAAGGTGACCCTTTTATTCGACTAATTTGATTTGGTTCAATTTCTTCTTTGTATACGTAATATCATGTTTCTGAAATTCTTGGGCTGGTAATTTGCAGGTATGCAGTGGTAACCGGAGGAAACAAAGGGATGGGTTTTCAGATATGCAAGCAATTGGCTTCTAATGGAATAACCGTTGTTTTAACGGCAAGAGATGAGAAGAGGGGCCTTGAAGCTGTTGAGAAGTTAAAGTCAGAGTCTGGTGTTTCCGGTGAAGTGTATTTTCATCAGCTTGATGTGACTAACCCTGCTGCTAGTGTTCCATCCGTTGCAAATTTCATCAAAACCAAGTTTGGAAAACTTGATTATTTGGTATGAGTCACTTCGCATGTTCTTATTATTTTGCTATGCTTTCTACTCTTCTGTTATGATGATGATGATCATGATGCAGATAAATGTTTGAACTTCATGCAGGTTAACAATGCAGGAATTAATGGATTGATTGTTGATCAAGATGCTCTTATGGCAGCAACCTCTCAAGGTGACTTTGCAGCTAGAATTGTGAGTATTGACTTAAATAATTTAAATTAAATACCATCAACTTAATTGATGTATCATTTTTTTGGTCTAACATTTCTTATCTTGGGCTGCAGGAAAGAGGGGAGAATGTTTATTTGAGCAAAATATTAAAAGAAAATTATGAGCTTGCTGAAGAATGTTTCAAAGTAAACTACTACGGTCCCAAAGCATTGTGTGAAGGTCTTATTCCTCTTCTACAGTTGTCAGACTCACCGAGGATTGTTAATGTTTCCACCTCATATGGGAGTTTGGAGGTATGGGCACTGCCTAAATACCCTGGTCTTTAATATAAGAACTCAGATGACTAATTTGGGTCGATTAAGCAAATTAGTTGTGTTAGCTATTTATAACAAATATGTGTTGGTTTTCCTAAAATACCATCTTCATCATCACCACCCTTAAATGGAAACCTCTTAATGTGTACAATCAATAAGGATATTGTAGGAAAAGAATTATAAAATTGGAAGACAAAGTGGATTGACGTTTTATATTTAGAACTAAACCCAACATCCTAACTAGGTCTTCCATTAAAAAGTAGAGGTAGCAGTTTCGTAAAATCTGTTAGTTCTTACATATTGATGACCCTAAGTAATAGCTTTTTTTGTTCATGCTAATGTAGAAATTCCCAAGTGGGTGGGGTAAAGAAGTACTAAGTGATGCTGAGAATCTAACAGAAGAGAAAGTGGAAGAGGTTTTGAAGCAGTTCCTTGCAGATTTTAAGGAGGGTTCATTGGAAACCAAAAGCTGGCCCACTGTTACATCTGCTTATACAGTCTCCAAAGCTTGCCTTAATGCCTACACAAGGATTCTCGCCAAGAATTACCCTTCTTTCTACGTTAATTCTGTGTGCCCAGGTTACGTGAAAACCGATATGACCTTTAACGCTGGTGTTTATACTGTGGAGGAAGGTGCTGAAAGTATTGTGAGGGTGGCTTTGCTTCCTGATGGCAATCAATCTGGCCTTTTCTTCCATAGGAGTGAAATTATTCCATTTTAAGCTAAGTCCAGGCATTGACAGAGACACGGACATTGAGATAAAATAAAGTTGAAACTCTTGTTTCCTCCGGTTTGATCGAGTCCCATTTTGTTTAATATGGATCTCATACACGTTTTAGTATTACTTTCCTGTGAGAACGTTATGCTATGTTTGCTTGTCTTATAGTTTGAACCTTTCTCTTTCTTTTGTACTTGAAAATAAACGAATAAAAGTCTTGATTTTGTCCTATTGCCAACATTTAGAATGTACTGTTCTATGCTCAGTAAAGAAAAAAACAAGCTTTTCTAGTAAAAAATCATAGGTAGAAGAGAAATTCAACAAGAAGAAGCATCATCTTACCAAATGAGATTACAACGTCATTTCACAGGGGGAGAAAGAGAAATTCTTTGTATTAAATTATTTCTCAGAACAGTCAAGGTATAAAGCAGCTGAAGGAGGCCTCAAGTCAAATTTCTATATCAGAAGAGGCCACTCCTTTTTTTATGTTTCCATTCTCTTAGGAAGTTGGGAGGTAAGACTCCATAAAGTATATAATAAATTTCTGTTTGAGATGCCCCAGAGTCAGTCAAAACTTAGATGAAGTAGAAAATAGATAAAGGAAAATTATGTTCCACTGATGATAAAAGAAGCTGCTTATTAAATAATAACAAAAATGAATAATTCAAAGTTTCATTCCCTTACAACTATAATTTCAACCTTTTCTATATACCAAGATTGATAACTAAATGCATATACACGCACAAACAAGACCCTTCTCAGAGTTTTTCAGCTATCAAGATTTACAACAGATAGGGAAAAGGGTGATGTTTGTGTGATTCAGCTCAGAAGTTTATCAATAAGCTTTTAGATTTGACTAAGTTCAGCTTGACCCTGTGTTAATTTTTGTGTCCAAAAGGTTAGTAGTTTCTGCTTTTATTCTATTTTCACCGTCTTAGTATTTTTAGATATGATACGCATTCAAAGTAAGAATTATATGTATATAGACACACACACACCCAAGTGTACTGTATCCGAAATAAACCGCTTTTCATTTGGCAAAATCCAATAATAGTTCTTTCATTTATATTTCTATCTAAATGAAGAATCTGTAAAATGTAATTCCCACCATTCTCTTTTTGTGATGTCTTCTTCACCCTTTCAAGGAGATTGTGTCTTCCTTCAACAATCACAGAAGCAACAAAAAGGTTACTGAAGATGAAAGGATGGCCTATTTTTGCTTCAGCATATACAGTGTCAAAACCTGGATCCGAATTTTCTCATAATCCCATCTCTCTTCATCTCTCAGTACCTTTTCATCTTAGCGTCCAAAAATTGATCAAAGCGTTTAGAAAGAGACACATCATTAATTTCAAAAAACCACATGCGTAAATATAAAAATTTCCAAAAGTAGATTACGTGTCTCTTTTGAACGTTTAGATCAATTTTGGACGGCTAAGATGAAAAATACTAAGTGATGAGGAAAAAAAGGATTATGAGATAATCTACTTCTTGAACTGTGTGTGTCGTGGATTTGTGAGATTGATATGACCAATAATGTGGGAACTTTAAGTGTTTTAAATTATTGCTGTAACGTACACTCCTTCGCAAAAAAAATTAAAAAATTAAAAAAGGATTTTTAATGTGTTATGTAACGCCAAGAAACTAGATCAAAGAGAATAAATTATGGATCTCTATTATGTCAAATATTCTCAGGCTTTACAGAGTATTTATAATCGGACATTAGTCATGTGGGGCCATTTGACTTCCTTTTGACTCTTTGACTGACTGACTCAAAAACTAAGGGAAAATTACATATAGGTCCCAAGGAAGAGAGATATTTACATTTAGGTCCCTTGAAATTACGAAATTACTCGAAGTCCCAAGGGACTTCGAGTAATTATTTCAGAATGTAAAATTACTTTGCTGCATAGTGCATATTTCACACGTGAAGCGATTAACAACACAAAATGCATAAATTAACAACACAAAATGCATAAATTAACCACAACTTCGAAAACCTTCAATTTGTCATGTCTCACTTTCAGAGGCGATTAAAAACACAAAATGCATAAATTAACCACAACTTCTGAAAATATTCAATTTGTCATGTCTCACTTCCAGATGCGATTAACAACACAAAATGCATAAATTAACAACACAAAATGCATAAATTAACCACAACTTCTGAAAACCTTCAATCTGTCATGTCTTACTTCCAGAGGCGATTAACAACACAAAATGCGTAAATTAACAACACAAAATGCATAAATTAACCACAACTTCGGAAGTGAGACATGACAAATTGAAGGTTTTCGAAGTTGTGGTTAATTTATGCATTTTGTGTTGTTAATTTATGCATTTTGTGTTGTTAATCGCTTCTACGTGAAATATGCACTATGGGCGGAAAGTAATTTTACATTCTGAAATAATTACTCTGAAGTCCCTTGGGACTTCTGAGTAATTTCGTAATTTCAAGGGACCTAAATATAAATATCTCTCTTTCTTGGGACCTATATGTAATTTTCCCGAAAACTAAATGGACACGTAAGCACACTGGTATACATATCAGACTACTCTAATATGGAACGTACAAATGGCCTTTTCTTTTTTCTTTTTCCTTTTTTAAAAAAAAGCCTTGAGACTTTTTTTTTTTTTTTTTTTTTTTTTGCCCTTTTGGTACAAGAGAGAGCTATAGCCCAAAATTGAAAACAAAGGGGAATTAAGGGACTCTTGGTATGCGGAATAGGTGGGAAAGGAAAAGAAGATAGGTAACTTCCCTTTTTTGATACACTTTTTGTGTCTAATTTTTTCGAGAATTTAAGTTTCCGATCCCACCAATCTTCTTTTAAAGGAGAAAAGATAAAATCCTTCCAAAATTAGTAGGAACTTAAATGCACATGTAAATAGTGACGCTTTCGTACAATTTAACCCTTAAAATATTTTTTCCTTATAATGCAAGAAAATATAATTAAATTCAAATTTATGCGATAAATTCAAACTTTTACGAGAAATTCGAACTTACACGATAGGTTCGAATTTGGCGGAGAATATTTTAAATAAGTTTGAACTTGACGGAAAAATATTTTAGACAAATTCAAACTTGATAAGAGGATTTTTTTAATATATATATATATATATATTAGAAAAAAGATATTTTTTATTTTTTATTTTGAATTAATTACTTTTGAGAGTAAATAGGTATTTTCTTATTCTTTATCAATTGTCACGACTTCATTTTCTTCTTACCAAACAACCCATCTTCTTTGAAGTCATCTTCCCTTATCTCTCAAAATCTTTTCTTTTTTTCCTTTTTCTCCTCAAATCTTCCACGTATCATACACCCTTTATCCACCTAGTTACGAAGATGAGGTGCCCCCCCTGTAGAAAGAAGGGGGGCACGTTTTTCCTTTTTTTTTAAATTTAAAAAATTATAAATTTTTTTTTTTTTTTAAAAAAAAAAAAAAGCCCTTCTATCATGTGATATCCTGGTGACCATAATATCCTATGGGGGTGAGAAAATATTCAGATCAGACTACTTAAATTTTTGTTACTTCATAATATTATAGGTGTCTCAACTTTATTTATCAATATGCTATGCTTTTAACTCTTATGTAAAGAATACCTGTGTAGTAAAACTAATTGTTCTGTTTCCTTGTCCCTAGATGATGTAATTCCTAAAGTACTCTTGATAACCACTTGAATTGTTACTAATTCACTGCACTTTGGACACAGTTGATACTTTTTATTAGATATTATAGTTGTCATCAACGTTGTGCAAGCTGTTTCATATTGAATTTTCATAGCTTCTACTGTGTGTGATTACCCTTTTATTAAATGATACTTTTCTTAAGGACTTTCAAATTTTATCATTTCAATTATGCTGCTTAGGGTTTGACTTGTATAGTGAGTGGTGGTGCTCTTCATGTCCTGCCTATATATCTCATTTTGAAAAAGATATATTTGATAGTATTGATAATGAGACAATTATGATGGAATTCCAAAAAATAAGGCCTAGAAGGATTACATTGTAATTGTTTTTATTGTAATATACTTTTGTTATTAAAATATATAGTACTCCCTCCGGTCCTTATTATAAGGCACCAACTAACTTTTCTCACAAACCAATAAAAACAGTTAAAGTCAATAAAGTTGACCTACAATTTAAGTAACTTTCAATATTACCCCTACTAATTGCACTAAACTCTAATATTATATTAATTATTACTCACACACACTATCCTCATTAATTATGGGCAGACATGGAAACAAATAATTAATGCTCATTGGGAACAAGCAAGTGCCTTATAAAAAGGACCAAATAAACTTGCTAGTTGGTGCCTTATAATAAGGACCGGAGGGAGTATCTAGCCTTGCTATTTTTAACAGTACTTAGTCTTAATTTTCCCTTTATATTGTTTTACTTTTTAATGCATTTAAAGATTTACTGTAAAAAAATATCGGGCGCTACCCTTGAACCCCCGCATCCCCCACCAATGATGCCCCCTCTCATAAATTTCTAGATCTACCCTGATGCATCTAAAAGAGATGATCTGGATAAACCATCCTTTGCTAAAGCATCAACGACACAATCATGATCTCTTGAAATCTGTATCAGCTCCAAGTCCCAACTGTATATCATTATATTCTTTGAAAATAAGCCTATTCTTCACCTTTAAAGGCGCCACATTGATTATGTGACTCATGCTGACGCATTGGGTGATGAAAAGAATATAGACTATTCTGGTCAATAATACATAGCTGCCAAAATGGTTTTGCTTTCTCTCATGTACTCTTTACTCTCATTTTCTCTCCTTCAACAATCCAAATTTAATATATTATAAAAATATTATTATAATTTTATAAAGATATAATATTAAATCTAAACCGTTAAAGATCTTAATCCAATAGTGAAAAAGAAAAAAGGAGAATAAGGGGTATAAGAAAAAAAACCAAATCCTTAGAAAATAGCTTAAGTGATTATTTGGTGCATAGTCAATTCCTAGAATGATTTTTATTATGTTATGACTAGTCAAAAAATTACCCTCAAACTTTGGTTTGTGCTACGTATCGATATAATAGTCAAAGTTGTACCAAAATGTACACTCCATATATTTATCTAATTTGATTAAACTGAGAAAATTAGTTAAGTTAGTTAATATAACATATATTTTCTAAAACACCTTAGTTACCTTCCTTAATTCTCACATTCTTTCTCTTTCTTGATTATTATTGAAGGAGTACCAATAAAGAAAAATTAGGAAAATATTAATAAATGTGAAAATTATGTCTTACATTTAGAATTAAAATTAACTCACTAAATATATCTTATATTAAGAATATGAGGAGTAATAGTGAATGTTCAAAAGATTACAAATAAAAGTTTTGATTCTCTTCTATTGCCAATATTTAGAATGTACTATTCTATGCTCTATTAAGAAGAAACAAGCTTGTGTAGTTGGGGAAAAAAAAGGTTAACGTGTAAAAATACATATGAGCTTTTACCCAAAATACATATAGTTTCATATGTTTTTATGAGGTACAAAAGTATCCAAGAAGGAGTTAACTTGATCTCCTTATAAAATCCTAATAGGTTTAGAAGATTTTACAGATATCCATAAAGGTTACTTATTATGAACATGTTGCTCTTTTGTAATAATACATAATTCTTCATCTTAATTCTTCTTCAATTACATTTGTTAACATTCTGCTTTCTCATCTTTACATTGTTAACATTCTGCTTTCTCTTTTTCTTGTGCTCATGGCTCAACATCAGACACAGAATCCTCATCTTTTCATCCTAGTCTGTGTCCTCATGCATTCTATCGGATCTAGACTTGCATTTACCATCTTTGACTGACCTTGATGAGGCAGAAGTTTCCATATCAGAGACGCTAGATAATTTTCGAGGTTTCTTGCTTAATTCTTCTTCATCTCTATAAATTAGCAGAGATGGAAAAAGCACTTGGAGGAAGCAGAAACAGAGTTCCCAGATCGCTGAATACATATGGATAATTTGGAAGCCAAACATATCCCAAATTAATTCCTAGTACTCGCGAAGGGGTCCACAAAAATTGTAATAAGCAAGGGGATTGAAAGGCCTTAGAGACCAAGTCAAATTTTAAATAAAATGTTGGAGGCACGAGAATACGAGGTCGAAAAATTTGAATTTTTTCTTTTTCAACGGCTGTTTTTTTTTTTTTTTTTTTTTTTTTTAGATTTATCTAAGTTCAGCTTGACACTGTGTTAATTTTTGTGTCCAAAAAGTTAGTAGTTTCTGCTTTTATTCTTTTTGACCTTATTAGTATCATCTGATACGCAGTCAAAGTAAGAATTACAGACATACACACGCGTGTGACCCTGTCCCAAATAAACCGCAGATCTTTTGGCAAAATACAAGAGTTCTTTCATTTATATATCTATCCAAATGAAGCATCCGTAAAATTTAGTTCCCATCATTCCCTTTTTGTGTTGTCTTCTTCACCCTTACAAGGAGCTTGCGTTCTTCCTTCAACAATCACAGAAGCAACAAAAAGGAGTGACCCAAACGGAAATTATATACTTTATGGGGTTCTACATCCAACTTCCCCAGAGAATGGGAAACATAAATAAATAAATAAATAAAAAAAACGCGGGGGGGTGGGGGCGCCTCTTCTGATTGATATAGTAATTTGACTTGAGGCCTCCTTCGGTAGCTTTATACGATTGACTGTTTTAATAACTAATTTTACATTAAAGAATGTCTCTTTCACCCGTTGCAAAATAATATGTTAATCTCATTTAGTAGGATAATCCTTCTTCTTGTTGTTGAATTTCTCTCTCACCTATGATTTGTTACTACAAATACTTATTTCTTCTTCTAGAGCATACAATATTACATTCTAAATATTGGCAATAGAATATAATCCAGACTTTTATTTATTTCTTTTCAAGTACAGAAGGAGACACAGGTTCAGACTTTAAGAAATGCAAACATAACTCATAATTTTCTTGAGAATGTAATACCAAAACATGTGTATGAGATCCATATTAAACAAAATGAGACTCGATTAAATCGGAGGAAACAAGAGTTTCAACTTTATTTTATCTCAATGTCCTTTTCTTGTCAATGCCTGGACTTAGCTTAAAATGGAATAATTTCACTCCTACGAAAGAAAAGGCCAGATTGATTGCCATCAGGAAGCAAAGCCGCCCTCACAATACTTTCAGCACCTTCCTCCACAGTATAAACACCAGCGTTAAAGGTCATGTCGGTTTTCACGTAACCTGGGCACACAGAATTAACGCAAAAAGAAGGGTACTTCTTGGCGAGAATCCTTGTGTAGGCATTTAGGCAAGCTTTGGAGACTGTATAAGCAGATGTCATAGTAGGCCAGCCTTTGGTTTCCAATGAACCCTCCTTAAAATCTGCAAGGAACTGCTTCAAAACCTTCTCCACTTTCTGTTCTGTTAGATTCTCAGCATCACTTAGTACTCCTTTACCCCACCCACTTGGGAATTTCTACATTAGCATGAACAAAAAAAGCCATTACTCAGTATCATCAATAACAAATTTTACGAAACTACTACCTCTACTTCTTAATATAAGATCTACTTGAGATGTTGGATTTAATTCTAAATATAAGACATCAATTCACTTCGTCTTCCAAGTTTATAATTCGTTTCATAAAGTATCCCTATTGATTACACACATCAAGAGGTTTCCATTTAAAGGTGATCATGATGGTATTTTAGGAAAACTAACACATATTTGCTATAAATAGCTAACACAACTAATTTACTTAACAGACCCAAATTCATTATTTTAGTTCTTATATTAAAAACCAGGGTATTTAGGCAGTGCCCATACTTCCAAACTCCCCATTGAGGTGGAAACATTAACAATCCTTGGTGAGTCGACAACTGTAGAAGATGAATAAGACCTTCACATAATGCTTTAGGACCGTAGTAGTTTACTTTGAAACATTCTTCTGCAAGCTCATAATTTTCTTTTAATATTTTGCTCAAATCAACATTCTCCCCTCTTTCCTGTAGCCCATGATAAGAAAAGTTAGACCTAAAAAATGATACATCAATTAAGTTGATAGTATTTAATTTAAATTATCGAAGTCAATACTCACAATTCTAGCTGCAAAGTCACCTTGAGAGGTTGCTGCCATCAGAGCTTCTTGATCAACAATTAATCCATTAATTCCTGCATTGTTAACCTGCATGAGGTTCAAACATTTATCAGCATCATGATCATCATCATTATAACGGAAGGCATAGCAGAATAATAAGAACATGCAAAGTGATTCATACCAAATAATCGAGTTTTCCAAACTTGGTTTCGATGAAATCTGCAAGGGAAGGAACACTAGCAGCAGGGTCAGTCACATCAAGCTGATAAAAGAACACTTCGCCAGAAACGCCAGACTCTGACTTTAACTTCTCAACAGCTTCAAGGCCTCTCTTCTCATCTCTTGCGGTTAAAACAACGGTTATTCCATTGGAAGCCAATTGCTTGCATATCTGAAAACCCATCCCTTTGTTTCCTCCTGTTACCACCGCATACCTGCAAATTACCAGCCCAAGAATTTCATGCTACAGAAACATGATATATTACTGAGAAGAAATTGAACCAAATCAAATCAGTTGAATAAAAGAGTCACCTTTTTGTTGCTTCTGCCATTGTTGAAGGAAGGAAGTCACTAACAATAGAAAGCGCAAGAATACTTTTTAGGTGCTGTGATCTGCTGCTTTGGTATGAAAATTCGAGTAACATGTTGGATCTTATATAGAGACACGAAACGCACGAAATTTTCCAGAAATTGCGACCAAGTCTTAAATTAATATTTTTCATTGGGGATGCTTATTGAATGATATCTTGGACTTTGACTATTGATACATAGCACAAACCAAAAAAATCATTCTAGAATTTGACTATGGACCAGATAATCAATAACCTATTTTCTAAGCTATATATTATTAACGAGAATATATTCTTCTTTTTAAGTAAGATAATCACCCACCACATTCAAAGACACTACAATGACCTAGTGCATGAGAAAACCCGTATCCATTGTCCCGTATTATTTCTTGCTTTTCTAGTTATTAACATAAGATATATTCGGAGAGTTAATCTTGATCCTTAATATAAGACAAGGTTTTCATATTTATCAATATTTTCCTAATTTACATAGATGCTACCTAAATAATAATCAAGAAGAATAGAGAATGAGGGAATAAAAAAAGATAACTAGAATGTTTTAAAAAATATGTCATATTAACTAAATTAACTAACTTCCTTAATCTAATCAAATTAATTAAGTAAATATATTTCATATTAAGAAAGGAAGTAGTATATATAACCTGCTGGAGGGGCTGGATCTATGAGGAATACAAGAAGAAAAGATTAAAAAGAAAGTAGTGCAGAATGTCTTCAAGGCTTGAGCAACACTTTCCTTTATACTTAATTTGTCCCCACTTATTCCTATTTCATATGATACAATTTGGATCTACAAGTAAGTTTCTTGCAGGATATAATAAAGACCCTTGAGTATAGATTGCACTCCCAACATCAAGACAAGGAAACAATATAATAACTTTTACAAAATGATAATTTGACTTTATCTTTATATGCACTCAAAAACAAAGATAATGAGTTGTTGTTTTGTCATTTTTGATAGGATTTGTATGTTGTCCATCACAAATAAAGTAAGGGTATTTATAGAGCAAAAGTCATAATCACATGTTAGATTCATGAACTCTCATGAACCAACATAACTTTATAACTAATGGTTACTAAAAATAACTCTAGATCTTCCATAAAAGGTTATACATTTATAGTATGTTCTCTCAAAACCCAACGCAACATTCCCCTAAATAGTAGTTACCACACATTTTTATAAGTGTTTTTAGAAACTAAAAAGACATGTCCTTGGTAATCTTTAGCGTTATAACCAAGGTTATTAAACACGAACAAGTCACTAAACTGGTCGGGTAATAGGTCAAGGGTCGACCAAAGTCAAACCAGAGCTAACCCAGTAGCCAAACCAATGAGAAAGTAAATATTTAAGAGCTATTAATATAATTATAAAGAAAATTAAAAAAAATTGATTTTTTTTTAAAAAAGAAAAAACTAAACCCGGGTTAATACCCGAACCGACTGGATCTCCGGTTTCCAAGTAGAGACGGGCTGATCCAGTCCGAGTTTAATAACAATGGTTATAACTCCTTATATAGCCCTTCATATAAATTTCTTAATTTATAAGGATAGCCTTTTTGACAAAGACATTTTCTTCGTTTTAAAAATATTTCCAACATAACCCACCAAAGCTCTCGTTATTTGTAGGAGTTAGTTGCTAGGAAAAAGGCATATCACTCGCTTTCAAAAATAAAAAATAAAAAAAATCCAGGTATGCAGAATTTTGGAAATCAGCCTTAAAGAAAGATTTATTTCTCCAAGTCCACAATTGACTTTTGAAATCTTGCTAATTTTATTGCAAAGTAATCGGCTCTGTGAAATTTATGAAACCATTTTTCTTATAAGCATTTATCATTCGTTCAGACGTGGCCGCCATCCTTTTCATTTCTTAACTTGCGTTCATATTTCAGCCATATGTCTCTCCTTCAATTCTATTCAGCTGCTAGTTAACTAATGTCTTGTGCAACAAAGTTTAATTATCCTCTAATAGTCTCACACTCTCACTAATCATTTTAGTTTGCATATTTTAATTTAGTTATTATATTCAAACTCTCATGTTTCATTATCAAGTTCTTCAAATTATGTGCACCGCGGTCCAGTAAAAAGATTTAGCTAATCCAACAACAAATATTATATCGGGTCCTTAATATAATAGTTAATTAACTTTTTTAGAAATATTAAATAAACTAAATAAATTACATTAAAGTTATATTTATTGTTTTTTTTTCAATTTAAGTTGTCTTATTTATAAATTAATATATAATCTAATGATATACTATATATGCTATAATTAAATAACTTATTTAGCTTTATTAATCTCTTGAAAAAAGTTAACTGATCCTTATATTAAGAACCTGATGTAGTAGAACTAGACCTGTATCATAACAACCAGATGTTCTAGAATATTCTGGAGGGACTATTCAACCATATGACTTTGTTGATGTGGCTCTGGCGCAGTGATGAAAAGAATATATTCTGGTCAATAATAGACACGGATAAAATTATTTAAGTGAATATCCATGGCCAAATTCTAGAATGATTTTTAATACGTTATGGCCCTAGTCAAAAAAAGTACCCTCAAACTTTGGTTTGTGCTACGGATCAATATAATAATCAAAGTTGCACCCAAAAAGTACATAATGGTCAAAGTCCCAAAGATTATTCAAAAAACAATTTATGTGGAAAGTCTTATATGTTTCGTGCCACTATAAAGGGTCCAAAATGTTACCAGGATTTTCATACCAAACCAGAAGATCACAGCACCAAAAAAGTATCCTTGTGCTTTCTATTGTTAGTGACTTCCTTCCTTCAACAATGGCAGAAGCAACAAAAAGGTGACCCTTTTATTCAACTGATTTGATTTGGTTCAATGTCTTCTCTGTAATATCATGTTTCTGTAGCATGACACTCTTGGGCTGATAATTTGCAGGTATGCAGTGGTAACAGGAGGAAACAAAGGGATGGGTTTCCAGATATGCAAGCAATTAGCTTCTAAGGGAATAACCGTTGTTTTAACGGCAAGAGATGAGAAGAGGGGCCTTGAAGCTGTTGAGAAGTTAAAGTCAGAGTCTGGCATTTCTGGCGAAGTGTTCTTTCATCAACTTGATGTGACTAACCCTGCTGCTAGGGTTCCTTCCCTTGCAAATTTCATCAAAAGCAAGTTTGGAAAACTTGATTATTTGGTATGAATCACTTTGCATGTTCTTCTTATTCTGCTATGCTTTTTACTCTTTTGTTATGATGATGATGATGAATGTTTGAACTTCATGCAGGTTAATAACGCAGGAATTTCTGGATTAATTGTTGATCAGGATGCTCTGATGGCAGCAACCTCTCAAGGTGACTTTGCAGCGAGAATTCTGAGTATTGACTTCAATAATTTAATTTAAATGCTATCAACTTAATTGATACATCTTTTTTTTAATTTGGTATAACATTTCTTTTCATGGGCTGCAGGAAAGAGGGGAGAATGTTGATTTGAGCAAAATATTAAAAGAAAATTATGAGCTTGCAGAAGCATGTTTCAAAACAAACTACTATGGTCCTAAAGCATTGTGTGAAGGTCTTATTCCTCTTCTACAATTATCGGACTCACCAAGGATTGTTAATGTTTCCACTTCATATGGGAGTTTGGAGGTAATGACTAATTAAATACTATAGTGCTTAATATAAGAGCTAAATGACTAATTTAGATAGATTAAAGAAATTAGTTGTATAAGTTATTTGTAATAAATATGAGTTGTTTTTCCTAAATGTTATGTTAATCATTATCACCCTTAGTTAGAATCCTATGTGCAATCAATATGGATATATTTTGGGAAAAGTATTATAAATTTGGAAAACAAAGCATATTGCGGTCTTATGTTTAGAACTAAATCGAAGTTCTCAACTATATCTTATATTAAAAACTGGAGAGGTAGTAGGTTCATAAAACCTATCATTGCATTTGCAATTAAGTTCTTACATATTGTTGACACTAAGTAAGAGATTTTGTTGTTCATGCTAATGTAGAAATTCCCAAGTGGATGGGGTAAAAGAGCACTAAGTGATGCTGAGAATCTAACAGAAGAGAAAGTGGAAGAGGTTTTGAAGCAGTTCCTTGCAGATTTTAAGGAGGGTTCATTGGAAATCAAAGGTGGCCCTCTTGTTACATCTGCTTATACGGTCTCCAAAGCTTGCCTTAATGCCTACACAAGGATTCTTGCCAAGAAATACCCTTCTTTACGCATTAATTACGTGTGCCCAGTTTACGTGAAAACCGATATAGCCCAAAAGCCTCCAAGTCCATAGCAAGGCCCAAGCGAAAGGCGTAATCCGCCAATCATGGCGGGAGAGCCGGAAATCCCGGCTAGGCGGGGATTCGCCCCAATCATATCAATCCACTGAGATACCCGTCCCATTTAGGAAGTATCTCGGATATCCACCCCCTTAATGACACGTCACATTAATGGGATATCGTCCAATATCCGCCCCGTTAATGGCCCCGTTAATGGCGTGCCTCGGATATCGCACCCCGAGACGCCTCTATAAATATAGAAGGCGGGTAACAAGTACACACACTCTCTAAACCTAGACTATTTACCTACGGTCTCACCTGTGCACACACACACCCCTTTTGTCGTGTACGGTGATCCCACGCTCTCTGGTTATCTCCTTCATAGATACCCGGAGTGCTGTAGATACATCCAAGATCAATCTACCGGCCCCACAGGCGGGGTTATCATGTTCTACACGAGAACATTGGCGCCGGCCGTGGGGACCATAAATTTCTATCCCCGTGACCATCAATGGCTCACGCCGGAAGCCACACGCAAAACCGGCAATTGGACCGGCCAAACGAGGAAAGCATGGTACCCCCAAATCAACCTCGGGCCGGCCGAGTCGACCTCGAAACCCGACCTCGGATCGGCCGGCCACGGACCCATGATCGACCATCCCAGGAAAAACTCGGGAAGGATACGTTCGACTCGAAACCACCTCGCCTTCCCTCGACAAATCTTTGCATGAAGAATCCCCAAAAGATCAGCCCCGACGACCCCGATTCCGGACGCTCGGGTACTAGACACCGCGTCCGCATACTAGGAGAACCCAAGAGCGATGATTCGAGAGATTCGAAAACAAGGAAAAGTTCGATCACCTCCAAAGGGGAGGATTTTCATGCTCTGGAACAAATGATAGAGGAAAAGCTTGAAAACCTTTTTCAACGGAATCCCGAAAAGCCCACGTAAGAGGAAGGAGGTTGTACGCTGGATAGCAATAGTCCGCGTACCGGCCCGAAAACGAATCAACATCCCCGTGGCGGGAAAGAGGGGACGGGGGGAGGGAGCGAGATCGCCAACCAACCCCCAAAGGGCACAAAGAGGCACCTTTGCGGATCCGGGATAGGGAAGGCGGAGCGAGCGGACCACCATGATGACGATAGGGAGCCGGAGAACCGAGATCGTGATCGGGACTCGGACGAACTACACGAGGCGATCACTACGCCTCGGACACGAGGATCGCCGCGGCGGTATAAGATGAAATACTTGGCCGGCGCGGGTGGGACTCCATTCTCACGAGCTACGGCCACGGCTCCTTACCCGAAGAATTTTGACCTAGCCGACCTCCCCCAATATGATGGGACCCGGGATCCACGTCATCACCTCGAGTTATTTGAAAAGTTAATGTGGGTAAGATCAATAGAAGGTGCGGTGATACTAAGACTCTTCTCGGCCACGCTAATCGGGCCGGCCCACAAATGGTTGAGTTCGCTACCCAATAATTCCATTCGAATTTTGAAGACCTTAATCGTAAGTTTGAATTACACTTTGCCACCGACAAGAAACAACCGAAATCTCAATTCACGAGAGTAAAGTGAAGCAAAAGAAGGGCGAAACATTGCGAAGTATCGGATCGGTTCGGAGATACGGCAATACGAGTGCGATCCTTATCCGAAGAGGTCCATGTGCCTTTGCCTCGTCAACGGATGGACCCGATGACGCGCTGGCCCGACATCTATGCAAGAATCGAGTATATTCCTTGACGGAATTCTATCTTGAAGCGAAGAAATATCTAGACGTCGAGCAAATGGAAATCGCCAATGCGAGATGAGCACGAGAAGGCAAGGAATTCATCACACGAAAGAAGAGACCTGGCCACAAACACAAGGCGGAACCTCGCGGACGTGGCGAGAGAGAGCCGGCCCGGACGGAAACGCGAACGGACAATAAGGGGAAGTACGGAAACTATACCCCCTTGAATGTCCCGCGATCCCGTATGGAAGGAGGTCGCGCGGGCCGAGATGAGGAAGGTGACCAAGCCAAAGCCTCTCGAAACCGGTCCAATACGGGCCAGGGGAAGTTTTGCGGCTTCCACGGTCTCCGGTCACACCGGCACGACGAATGCTACGAACTCGGGGATGCTATTGAAAAATTTGTAAGAGAAGGGAAACTACGCCAATACGTCATCAAAACTCAAGGGAAATCGGCAAGCGGAATGGTAGCCGCCGAAGCGGGAGTCCGGCCACGAACGCTTCGGACTCGAAAGAAGCGGAGAACCGGCCCTCCGGAGGGCTACCGGACGCCGATCTCCAATGCAGGGATCGGTGGCGGCTTCGGAGGAGGTGGAGATACAATAAGTCGGCGCAAGAAATACTGCGAGAGGTGTTAACGGTAAAAGAGGTGCCGAGGTTCAAGGGCACGTCGTCAAACCGAAACCACCCTTGGTCTTCACCGACGAGGAGCTCAAGGAGGTTATTCCGGCCACCAAGACGGATTGGTCATCACGGGATCGTCGTAAAGCTGCCGGGTCAAACGGATATTTGTCGGCGCGGGTAGTTCGGCCGACATAATAAGGGGGATGCATACCGAGAGAATGCACCTCGATGTCGAAGACCTAAAGCCATGCAAATCTACCCTCATCGGGTTCAATGGAGAGCGTTCCTTCCCAAAAGGATATGTTGACCTCGAGGCCGACCTTGGGAACTAAGGAAGCCTTCAAATCGGGACGGGTAAGGTTTGTAGTGGCGAGATTTCCGCTCCCCTTATAACATTATCTTGGGCCGACCCACTATACACGGTTGGGATATCTTTGGCATCCACCAAGCACCGAGAAATGAAAATGATCAATGATCGAGAATCGGATGGTTGAAGTGTCCGGGTGACCGAGAAGCGTCGCGGCGGTGTTACTTGAAGCCCTCCGTGTAGAGGAGGAAAAGACGTCATCCCGCCACGGCTCCAAACCAACGAGGTAATGACTAATGACGAGAAAAGAGGGCGACCCGGCAATCGGTCAACATGGTAGAAGCTGGACCTCCGTGAACTAGAAAACCCACGCCCGGCCGGAAGGAGAGTTGGAGGAATTAATCCTCGGGACGGATCCCTCCAAGACAACTAAAATCGGGGGGACATGGACGCGAGAGATCAAAGCAAGGCTGATCAAATTTTTAAGGCAAAACCGGGACGTCTTCGCACGGACGTCGGCCGAAATACCGGGATCGACCCACGCTTTTCTTTGTCACAAGTTAGCCATATGGCGGGGTCGAAACCGGTGGCACGAAAAGAGGAGGAATATCTCGGACGACGGGCGAGAAAGCCCTTGAGAGTCACATTGAAGAGCTCCTTGCTGCCGGGTTCATAAGAGAAATACAATACACGACACGGCTCTCTAACGTGGTCATGGTGTTAAAACCAACCGGTAAATGGAGGGTGTGCACCGACTACACCAATCTGAATAAAGCATGCCGAAAGACTCCTTTCCCATGCCCGGCGTTGACCGGTAGTGGATAACTCGGCCGGATACCAAGCTGCTTTCTTTTATGGATGCCTACTCCGGATACAATCGGATCGCTATGCACCCAGACGATCAAGAGAGAACCGCCTTCATGACGTGATAAGGCGAACTATTGCTACAACGTCATGCCATTTGGATTGAAGAATCTGGAGCTACATACCAACGCATGATGAATCGAGTCTTTGACGATCAAATCGGTCGTAATGTGGAGGTATATATAGACGACATGATAGTGAAGTCAAAACATCCGGAGCAGCATATCCGGGATCTAGAATGAGACGTTTGACAAATTAAGAAAATACCGCATCGGGTTGAACCCGACCAAATGTGCGTTCGGGGTGCCGTTGGCAAGTTTTGGGTTTTATGTTGACCAACCGAGGGATTGAGGCCAATCCGGACAAATGCAAGGCCGTGTTAGATATGCGGGCCCCCAACTCCAAGAAGGAAGTGCAGCAAGCGACGGGTCGCTTGCGGCCACGACAAGATTCCTACCGAGGTCGGCCGAAAAGCTCTACCTTTCTTTAAATTATTGAAGAAAGAAACCCGGGGAGGATGGAATACGGATGCGAGACGGCCTTTGAAGAAATTAAGAAATGCTTGGCAACCCCGCCGGTACTAACAAGGCCGGATCGGGGGAGACCTTGTTCCTATACCTCTCGGTAGGAGATGAAGCGGTAAGCGCCGCCTTGGTAAGGAAACCGAGGGTCGGACGGACACCCATCTACTTTGTGAGCAAAGCGTTACAAAACACCGAGCTCGGATATCAAAAGCTGGAGAAAATGGCATTCGCATTCGACCACGGCAAGGCGACTTCGCCCATACTTCCGGGGACATCGGATTGTGGTCGGACCAATCGGCCGTCCGGCAGATTTTGCACAAACCGGATTTAGGCTGGACGGATGACGTAGCTGGGCGATTGAATTATCTGAATTCGACATCACCTTTGAGGCACGGCGGGCGATCAAATCACGAGGCATTGGCGGACTTCATCATGGAATTGACTCCGGTCATGGCCCGACAACGTCTACGGAGGGTATTTGTTGACGGATCTTCCAACCCAAAGCGGCGGAGCGGGAGTCATTGTGGAAAGCCCGGAGGGAATCGCTACGAGCATTCCCTCCATCTGGAATTCCCGACCTCTAACAATCAAGCCGAATACGAGGCCCTCTTGGCGGGATTGACTCAAGCTAAAGCGGAGCCGGGCGGGTTAAGGTGTTCACCGACTCACAACTCGTCGCCGCCCGGATCGATGGCGGCTATCAAGCGAAAGGCCCCTTGTTGGCCAAGTACTTAAATAGAGCAAAAGAGGTAATGACGGAATTTGAAGAAGTCATTGTCTCTCACATTCCAAGAGAAGAGAATACCGGGCCGACATCCTCTCCAAACTCGCAAGTACCAAAGGTCCGGGAGTCATAGAACTGTCATCCAACAGAATTTGGCCGAGCCCGTGCATCATGACTATCTCGTCCGCCTCGGATGGAGAAAACCAATTGAAGATTACCTTGAAAGAGGGATCATTCCCACGAGACTCTACCGAAGCAAAAAGTTGATGAGAGAAGCCGCCATTTACACTATGGTCGATGATCGGCTATCTTAGGAAAGGACTACACGCCCCATGATGCGATGCCTCGGCGAGTCCGAATCAAGGTATGTATTGGCCAAGATACATGAGGGATGCAACGGCCAACATATGGGCGGCAAGGCGTTGGCCGAAGGAAGGCATTGCGCGCCGGCTATTATTGGCCCTCCATGATGCATGACGCCATGGAGGCCGCCAAGCGGTGTGACGGTTGCCGAAACACGGCGGGATCTTATGGCCGCCGCCTTCGGAGTTAAAGGGATGCCGGCTCCACAGCCCTTCTATAAGTGGGGAATGGATATTCTTGGACCATTTAAACCGGCACCGGACAACTTAAATGGCTCATTGTCGCTGTAGACTACTTCACCAAATGGATTGAAGCGGAAGCATTAACTACAATCACGTCGTCCGGGATTATGAAATTCGTTCGTCACAATATCTTCGCTCGGTTCGGGATACCTGCTGAAAGTCGTCAGCGACAATGGAACCCGGTTCTCGGACCAAAGATTCCAGGCCTTAATGTCCAACCTCGACATCAAACAACACTTCTCTTCCGTCGAACATCCACGGTCTAATGGCGGGCCGAGTCCGCCATAAGATCATTCTCGACGGATTAAAGAAACGCATGTTAAAGGCCGACTCTAGTTGGACCGAACAACTCCACGGTGTTCTATGGGGATACGGGACAAGTGTCGGACCTCTACCCGGGAAACTCCCTTCCGGTGACATATGGATGTGAAGCAATGATTCCGGTGGAAATCGGGCGGCCATCGTGGAGGAAGATCGAGGCGGACGGGAGGGGCCGGCATCAAATGACGACGCCTTAAAGGACAGATCTAGACCTATAGATGAGATCCGAGTCACGGCTCATTCTTAGAACTTGCCGCCAAGCGGTTACTCGCGGCCAAATATAATCGCAAGGTTCGACCACGATCCTTCAACCGGGGTAACTTGGTACTTCGAAGGGCCGATATAGGTAATAAGAACTCCCGAGACGGAAAAGCGCGACAAGCTTGGGAGGGACCGTATCGTGTCAAAGAAAAGCTTGGCCGGGGGCATATGTTCTCGAAACTTTGGCAAGAAAGCCGGTTAAAAGGACATGGAACGCCGATAAGTTGAAAATCTACTACGGTAGCCCAAGGCTACGGCTCGGTCATTTCTTACTTTCTTTCATGTTTTTTGCAATTGATTTCCAACTTTCCCTTGCTTTGCATTTGAATAATTTATGACCATTTGTACGCTCTTTAGAGCTGCTTTATTTAATGAAGGAATACCTCAAAGAGAAGGCGCCAACGTGCACGATTTTTCGCTTAAGCTTAATGCCGAGGCCACCAAGCCGGCGAAACCTGACTCAGAGGTACTTATACCGGTCGAAAACAAAAAACATCTAGATGTATGACACCGGCCGTTGTATTCCGACGCGCATTGGTAAGAGCTCGGCGAAAACGCCATACGTGGCCTTCGCGAAATTGACGCGTCAACGCTCGCCCGACTTAAGAAAGCGAGACTCCCATCTCGACCACGATCGGGTCAAAATGTCGGATCGAAGGTATCGGACACCTCGGTCGGCATGTGGAAGCCTCGCACTTAAGTCGGTTCCTATCATCTTTTCCGGCCATTTAAGCGGGATGAGCGATGCGGTTAAGTCAACACCCCCGGAGGGTAAGACATACAACCTGTCCCAATCTCCCACACCGCGGTGTTGGTCGAGTACACGACTTGTATTTAATGCGATCAACAAATTTCAAACAATGGAATTTAAGAAATTGGCGGAAGAGGCGAATAAATAAATTCCTCTACAAGTCATACAAAGTTACGGCACAAAAGCGGAATCAACAAAATACAAAGGCACAAACGCCCACCAACAACAAAAAGTAAACTCAACTAGAAGGACCGGCCTCGGGAGCATCCTTCGTCGCCTCGCTCTCACGCATCCGACTCTCCCCCTCCCGATCCGGACGCATGGGCGAGAAGGAGGCTGATCTGAAACTAACACTCCATCTTCCACGAAGGCACGAAAGTCGTAGCCCTCCAAGTTAAGCTCCGTCTTCGGATTCAAAAGTCGGATCTGCTCCGGTGCATTCTCAAAGCGATCGGCGGTGCCTCGCTTTAACGGCTCGTCGGACTCTAAGCGCTCCGTTGCGATACGGCGAGCCTCCTCGACGGCTTTAACCTTATCAAACAACGTATCACGCTGTTTGTGAAGGGCCTTCACCACGTCCATACTCTCGCTCGGCGCTTTTTGGGCCGGACACATTGGGAGGCGACTTCTCCGCCCCTCTCGCGCTGTTGCAGATCTTTTTCCACCTTCACAAACGCATCCTTGGCGCATCCCGTTCAAGCCGCGGGCGGCATCCCGCTCCTCCTCCATAAGGTGCAACTTAGCCTCGGCATCGGCTAAAGCCCTTTTCACGGATGCGCGGCCTCGGCCGAGCCTTACGGTTGGCCTCGGCCTCGGCCACAGACGCCTTCAATTTTCGTTCTCGCATCGGCCCGGGGTGTATTTTTCCCTCACAATCATATAAGCTTGCAGGAAACCAACGGACTTACACAGGTACCGCTCTGCGGCGAGCACCTCCTCAGCACTAGGAGGGGACAAGGCCCGGCTCTCCATAAACTCCCGAGGGGAGAAAAGCTACATCCGGCTCCTTGGTCACCCCCTTTTCAAATACGAAACTCAGGAAGCATCGAAGAAGGACGTAAGGGCCCGGTTGAAGGAGGGAGGAGGAGGCGGAGCGGTCGAAGACGCATTTGGAAGAACCGAGCGAAGGAACGGTCGCGGCCCCCGGTAGCTGCACCTTCACCCTCGGAACGACAACCTGCTTCCCTTTGGAAGTTTCGGGAACGCCCACTGAGGGGATCCGGAGGGCACGGATGGGGCCGAAGTCTCGACACGGAAACCTTGGCCTTCTTGGCCACAACGGGGCATCGGCCTCGGGCATGGTAGCCTTGGTAGGGGCAGCCCGCTTCCGAGACCGACCGCTCGAAGAAACCGCGGCCGGATTCACCTTCTTCAAGTAGCCGGAAGGGCCTTCATGTCTTGGGTGAAAAGGACGGGTAAAAGGAAATCGGCACTAAGCACAAAGTAGGCGACCAATATACAAAACATGACTAAAGGAATAAAGAGCATGGCAAACAAGGGACTCCTACAATTCGAAGGAATTGGCCTAGATCCCTCCCCGGATATGAAAAAGGCTGCACTCAGGATGCCATAATGCTCCACGAAGGCGTCCAATCTTGGGACGTGAGGAACCATCTCGGGTAGGAGGTCCTCTTGAGAGATGCGGAAGGACGAGGGGCTGGCCTTGTGATGATTCTCCACCCGGTATAAAGGGAAGCGCCACCCTACATCGGCGGCCTCGACCCCGCCCGAGAAACCAAGCCGGCTTACCGGGTACGGCGACAACCTTAAAAAACGCACTCTTAAACCGCTTAAAAGATTCGAGAAAGGCTTCATAAGCTTCGGTCGGGATTAACGCGGAGAGACACTAGCCCTTTTAACTTATCACCTTCCTTAGGAGTGCCGGGGGTAAAAGGGCCGAAATAATAGAAGAAGAGATTGGTCGAACAAGGGATTGGGCCGGGTAGGAGCGACACAATTGCTCGAAGGCTACCGGGTAAGCCCACCCGTTCGGATGAAGTTGAGACGGGCGAGTCTCGGGTGCATCGGGGCAAGCATTTGAAAACGGGTGAAAGGAAGCCGGACACCAACCCGTGTAAGGTAATCCGATAAAAATGAAAGAAATTGGGGCCCCTACTTCTCGTTCAACACAAACGGGGCTCGTCGGCTTCGGGAGCGTAGGACGCACCCCTCCATGGTGGGTAGGTCTAGCCGGGCGATATCCTCGTCCGACATAATGGACCGGGTCTTCAAGACCTCGTGGGACACCCGGGGATATCTACGACATAGGGCCTCGGGTGGACTAGAAGAATCCGATGCCTCGGCCTCGGCTTTTCTTTGAAGGCAAAGATTTGGAGCCATTAACCTATATACAACATAAAAGGAAATTAGCGAGTTGGAAATACACGGAAAAACGGGATTAGAAGGCAAAGCAGGACGGCGGACTCGGACGAAAGGGCACGCGGAAGGGGGACCCAAAGGACGCCGTCTGCCGACAAGATCCAATAATCGAGGTAGCTCGAAGTCTTCGCCACGCGCGATGTGAAATGAACTCTCGGCCAAGCGGTCCCAACGGGGGCCGAGATAATCACTAGGATAAGGGTCCAAACTTGCGGGGATGGACCCTCACGAAACTTGATTGGTTGGGCCATCAAGGCGGGGAGCACTAGAACCGATAAAAGAACCTACCCCGGCCGGAAAGGTGAAAAGGTAGGAACGGTGTTTGCGGATTCGAACCATGGAAGGTGACAAAGCTCTAGCGGAGATATGGGTTGAGGCCCAATCGCCCGAAGAACCATTCCCCCTCGACGAAGAGGTGCTAACCTCTCTTTTCCGGGAGCTCGGTTCCAAGAACCCGATAAGAAGCTCTCGGGTAACGGCGCGAAGAAACTCCTCTTCCTCGGGGGTGAGCGTTGTTCGACTCTAAGGAAAGGTCTATGTCTATCCATCAAAAGAGGAACTAGAACCTAAGGACTACGAGACTTCACGTCAAAGGGAAGGAGCATATAGAGCGAGAACACGAAACTAATCTTAAAAGAAAACTCGAAGGCCGGGAGAATGGGAAAAACGAGAGGAAAAACCGAGAGATTATCTAAACAAGACGAAGTATGCCGTAAAAGAGTAAAGGCAAGGACGGAAAATACACGAGTAGAAACAAAGAAGATGACTTGAGCGAGTGAAATGTAACGAAGAGGATGACTTGAACGACCAAATTGTAGGACAATGGAGTTCTCACGGGAAAGAAACTCGGAGCAAGTTCACTACAAGATTGTATGCGTGAAATAGTGAAAAACGCAAATATAAAACAAAAGCTGCGAAGAAGGAGAGGGAGAACGCGGGGCATTTCGGTCTTTGAACATGGACACGATGGGAAATGCACGACATGATGAAGGAGCATTAAATGCGCACACAAATCGGCACACGGAGGCGGCGCGACGTATGCGGACCCTTTCCAATCGGGACACGCCGGGCGTGAAAGACACAATGATGGCGCTACGGAAAGAAGACCAAACGGTTTACCGCGAACGGGGGACTTACCATTTAAATCCGAGGCCGCCTAATGTGCCCCGGTGCAGAGCGGCCCAAGGCACCATCCGGGCGACATCACGAGAGGTAAGCCGCGGCATAAGGAGCCGGGCTGGCCAAAGCATAGGCCCGGTCACACGCCGGACCGGGAGTATCACACACCTCGGCCGTCCAACAACATGAACGACCAAGGCGGGGGCAAGCTGATTACGGACCGGCCCAAAAGCCTCCAAGTCCATAGCAAGGCCCAAGCAGAAGGCGTAATCCGCCAATCATGGCAGGAGAGCCGGAAATCCCGGCTAGGCAGGATTCGCCCCAATCATATCAATCCACCGAGATACCCGTCCCATTTAGGAAGTATCTCGGATATCCGCCCCCTTAATGACACGTCACATTAATGGGATATCGTCCAATATCCGCCCCATTAATGGCCCCGTTAATGGCGTGCCTCGGATATCGCACCCGAGACGCCTCTATAAATATAGAAGGCGGGTAACAAGGTACACACTCTCTAAACCTAGACTATTTACCTACGGTCTCCTTTTGTGCACACACTGACACCCCTTTTGTCGTGTACGGTGATCCCACGCTCTCCTGGTTATCTCCTTCATAGATACCCGTCTGCCGATACATCCAAGATCAATCTACCAGCCCCTGGCTGGACATCTGTGTTCTACACCAGAACAATTGCCAATATCTAGGATGTAATACTATTGTATACTCTCAAAGAACGAACAAGTTGTTGGAGTTAAAAAATAAAAAAATAAAATAAAATAAAATAAAAAATCATAGGTTGCGGCGAAATTCAACAAGAAGCGTCACCGAGGTTAAAAGGTTACTCTCCCTGATCCTTATTATAAAATACTAACTACAATTTTTTTATATTAAGGAAGGGCAAAGTTAAATCATTAAATTAGTGTTTGGGAGAGAAAAATAAATATGCTTGATTAGATTGGAAATATAACCTTAATGGGGGGAGGAGAGAGAGAGAAACATGCTAATTAGATTAAAAATATACAAATCCAATAAATAAGTCAATTTAAGGTAGTTGATGTTTTATAATAAGAATAAAAAATTATTAGTCAATGCGTTATATTTGAGTGAGAGAGAGAGAGAGGGGGGGAGTATCTTACAACGGGTGGGGGGTGAGTATCTTACAACGGGTGGAGGAGAAATTCTCTCGTGTTAACAACGGGTGGAAGAAGAGGAGAGGGGGGAGGGGGGGTGCGGGTGCGGGTGGTGTTATCTTGCAACGGTGGAAGAGAAATTCTCTCGTGTAAGATTATTTCTTTTAACGGTCAAACGTTTAAAAAGTCAGCTTTGAAGTAGGCATAACTAGGGGTGGATTCAGAAATATATGGAAGCGGGGCATAATTGACGGAGGGTGCGGGGTTATTTGCTCCCAAAAATTTTTTTTCACCTATCATTAAAAGCACAAAAAATAATACGGGATTAAGAAAGTTTTCACTTGTCATCAATTGTAAGTTTTATCATCATCAATAAGAAAAAGAGCAAGTATTAACCATAAAATGCCCATGGCAGAAAATTAGCAACCTACATGCTCTAAGTAATTTTTTGTGCTTTGGGAATATCCACCTAAAATACGAGAGAAAAGGCTACAAAATGTTAGGAAAGTATCTCAAAAAAAAGAAGATATTTCTCAATTGAGGTCACAATACTAAAATGTGTCCGCAAGTATTTTTATAGGGGAAAGAAGAATAAGGAGTAAAGTGGCCAGGACGTGTTGAGGAAGGCATAGAAGAGGAGAAAAAAATTTAAAATTAATTTTTTTTAATTTTATTTTTTAAAAAAAAAATTGGGGGGGGGGCACGTGCCCCTTCTAATATAAGTAGATCCGCCTTTGGGCATAACGTCAAGATACCTATCAGAAGAGGCCACTCCTTTTTTATGTTTCCATTCTCTTGGGTTTCCGTTTGGGATACCTGAGTCAGTCAAAACTTAGATAGATGAAGAAGAACTTATTAAATAACAAAAGAAATGAATAATTTAGAGTTTCTTTTTCCTTCCGAGTATTACTTTCACCCTTTTCTGCGTACTAACAGTGGCGGAATCAGGAAAAAAATTTTAACCCGAGTCAAAAAATAAATATATTGAATTACTCTCTTTAATTCTTATTATAAGGTACCTGCTAACAAGTATATTTGGTTTTTTTTTTTTATAAAACACTTGCTTGTTTTCAAATAGTATTAAATATTTTTTTCTATGTATATCCATAATTAAAAAGGTAGTAAGTAATAATTAATATGATATTAGAGTTTAGTGTAATTAATAGAAATAATATTGAAAATTACTTAAATGTTAGGATAAATTTAATTACTTTAACGGTTTTTATTAACTTGTGAGAATTGTTAGTTGGTTTTTTAAATAAGGACCAGAGAGAGTATTTACAAAATAGTATTAAATAATCTGAAAATTACAAAAAAAAAAAACAGATAATTATAAGTTAAAACAATATATAAGATGGTACTTGATCTTTTCGGTATTTCAAGCAAGAATTTTACTTTCCTCTTACGATCTAATGAGTAATGAAACAAACATTATCCTTACAGAGAAAATAAAAAATTAGTTGGGGCCAAATTTGTGGCCAAATAAAATATCATATAACAAATACATATATATTTTAACAAATTTTATAAAATCAGGACCAGCTGACCCAAGGCACCAGCTGGCCATAAAGACCTTCCGCCACTGCGTACCAAGATCGATAGCAACATGCATATACACGCACAAACAAGACCTCAAACAGGATATGGCTTTTATCGTGTTATTTTCTGCTTCTGTCCTTTGCTATAAAATGGTGCCGTTTTACTGTAAAACATAAGTTGGTGTCTTTTTTTTTTAAGAAAAAGAATATTTTAGGCTACTAATTGATATTAAAAAGATATATTTTAGGCTACTTGATTGATACTTAAAAAATATGTTATGATCGTAAAAATTATTTTAGGATATAGAAAAAATATTTCAGGTCTTGAGAGTACTAAAAAAAATAGTTCGGGATATTTACTGAGAAAATACTTCATGATCCTAAAAAATTATTTTATGATCTTGAAAAAATATTTTAAGTGTAACGATACTAAAAATATACTTGCGTGATATTTTTTAAGATCCTAAAATAATTTTTTAATATTATAAAGTATTTTTCAATAACATTCAATATCTTAGAGTATCTTTTTAATAGCTATCAATATCCTAAAATTTTTTTTTTTTTTTTTTAAAAAAAAACATCCGCTTGTATTTTGCGCCAAAACGGGCCGTTTTACACCAACAAAGCACCGCAACGAATATTTACCAAAAGGATAGAAGCCAGATCTCTCAAACATTGCTTGAGCTATCAAAATATTCAGCTCAAAAAGTTGACCAATCAGCTTTTAGATTAGTCTAAGTTCAGATTGAACCTCGGAAGGAAGCAAATACTCTCAATATCCATTCCCTCAATGTCCCTCAATCTTTATATCACGATCGTTTAATATTGATCCAAGCATCACTAAGAAGCCCACGTCATCTTTTTCAAATTACCTCACACTGGAAAAATTACTTCATGCCATTGAAATGAAATTTTAAAAAGCTCTCTTTCTGAACGCTTAAATTAATATTAGACTGTTAGAATTTAAAACTACTTAAGGATAACGAAGTGGGAGAATCGGGATCATTGAACCTGTGTTAATTTTTGTGTCCAAAAGATTGCTAGTTTCGTCTTTTATGCCATTTTCACGGTATTAGTATTATCTGATACGGAGTCAAAGTAAGAATTACACACACACTCCCCGCTCACACACTTGTGACCCTGTCCCAAATAAACCACGGAACTCAGGCAAAATTCAAAAGTTATTTAATTTCTATATCTAATTTGTAAACTTTGATTCCCATCATTCGCTTTTTGTGATGTCTTCTTCGGAGCTAGTGTTCTTCCTTCAACAATCACAGAAGCAACCAAAAGGTTACCGATTTCAAAAACTTCTAGATTCAGTTCTTTCTTGCGGTCACCACATGCTTCTTTCGCATAAAATTAATTCTTCATGTCGTTTACATGGGCAAACAATGGGATAGGTTATGAGATATGCAAGCAATTATCTTCTAATGGTGTCAGAGTTGTTTTGACAGCCAGAGACCCAAAGAAGGGCCTTGAAGCTGTTGAAAATTTAGGGTCAGAGTTTGGTGTGTCTGGCCAAGTGGTTTTTCATCAGCTTGATGTGACTGATTCGGCTAGTGCTTCATCTCTTGCAAATTTCATCAAAACCAGACTTGGAAAACTTGATATATTGGTATGAATGTAGTTCACCATCTTCTTATTTTTATCTGGAAAACTTGACATCTTGTTCCTCCTTCAAGAACTTAAATAACTAAATTTGCATAAAAAGGGAAAATCCCGGCTTTTACTTCTGCACTGCCATCTTAGGAAAAATCATTTGTATCCCATCTTACACAGTTGCCTACCTGATCCTTTCAACCATACTAAATTTGAAGTAAAATAAATGGCGATGGGTGTCTGTATTTTTTGTAGGTTAACATTGCAGGAATTGCAGGATTACATGCTGATAGGAATGCTTTGGTATCAACATCAATCACTTATCAATAGTAACCATGAATTTAATTGCCTTAATTTAGAATCAAGTTTAGAAACATATTTACACACATCAAGGGCAAATTTGTTATCCTATCATCCATTGCAGGAAAAAGGGATTCATGTTGATTGGAGAAAAATAGCAAAACAAACTTACGAATCTGCGGAAGCAACTAGTAGAGCAAACCATTATGGTGCCAAACAAGTGTGTGGAGCAATGATTCCCCTTATAGAGTTATCAGACTCACCAAGGATTGTTAATGTTTCCTCCTCATTGGGACAGTTGGAGGTATAGGTGCTAACTTAAGACTCATTCTATAATCCCTTATAGAATATATGTGATTAAATTTGAGTATAGTTTTTGTTGTTTAATGTAATATTGCAGAACTTACCAGGCGGGTGGAGCAAAGGAGTATTGAGTAATGCTGAAAACATAACAGAAGAGAAATTGGATGAAGTTCTGAAGCAGTTTCTTGAAGATTTCAAAGAGGGATCATTAGAAACCAAAGGCTGGTGGGCTACTGATACGTCAGTGTATACAATCAGCAAAGCAGCCCAAATGGCTACACAAGGATTCTTGCAAACAAGTATCCATCTAGGTGCATTAATGCTGTTTGCCCAGGTCATTTGAGAACAGATTTAAGCTTCAATACTGGTAATTTGACTGCCGATGAAGATGCTCAAAGTATTGTGAGAATGGCTCTGCTACCTAATGGTGCTCATTCTGGCGTCTTCAATCAGAATCAAGTCGCATCATTTTGATCAAACCATAGACATTAGTAGCGGTTGTTTCCAGTGTATTGAGTAGGTAGAAATCGAATGTACAGTAAACAAAATAGCATAACAAGAATCTGTATTAATTAAATAGAACAAACAGAGAGCATACAACAAGTCTGTATAATATGAAAAGCTATAAACGAACTCACAAGATTGCCGAAAATGTTAATGAACTATGCAGAAATCCGGGCCCAACTTTCGTTGTGTCCTTAAGACAATTTTGCTCCCTCAATACGGATGCCGAAGGTTTGTGGGCAATTGCCTCCTAGGATAGAGTGGATTATTCGTCTCCAGAAAGATGGCTCTGTCTGTCTGAAGCCCAAACGAATCCAACGAGTCTGCTTTCGGAACGCACAGAATGTATATGCAATATGCAGAGAGAGTGTATGTAGAAAAATCGGGATTTTACTTTGTGACTAGGGCGCAATATTTATAGACTCTAAAAAAATACGATAAGATGGGTTTGTGTTGTTCTTTATGCGGCGGGTGCGTACTGCAAACAGACACACCCGAACAGGCGAACAAAGCGACTGCGTCATTCCGTGGGAACTGGTGCGTCTCACGAACGACGCACCCGGAATGAAGCGAACGATCCAAACGAATTGCAATATGCAACCGCTGGTCGGAAAAACTTGAAGAGGCACAACGGAATTATTCAACATTCGGAAATTCAAAAAAAATTATTTAATAAAAAATTATTTTTTATCCAAAAATTAATTTTTATTTCACACACGCGTGGACCGGACCGAGCGGGCGGTATGCATGGTCGAGCCGAACGAAAGCGAGCCGGACGGACGGCGGCGTGCGTGTGTGGTGGCCAAGGGTCACCTAAGTCCTCACCATTCCACAAAAGTGGGTTGGCCCAATGGCCCAATTAGTAGGAACCAAGTTGGGGCTTATATACCCTCCAACTTCTCTCCAACTAACCAATGTAGGACTTCTCTCCACACACACATTCCTTCTTACTTTTTCCTCTTCTTTCCATCCTTCTTCTTATTCATAACCCATGGGATTTTCTCCTAAATTCTAACCAAGGTTTTGAAACCCGGATCGGTCACTGAATCGGTCAGGGTACTGGGTTAAGGGTTAGTGGGTCAGACCGGAGTCAACCCGGGCCTAGACCGGTGGGGTATAAAAAATTGGAAAATAATTAATTTCTCATCACACCAACCTAAATTTGACATACTATATATCATTTCAATACTTTGGATCAATGACAAAATAATCATATACTCCAATACTTGTGACATATTCAGATATTCTTAACAATTTTTTTACAGCCTACATTTGACATCCACTAAGCAGAGCCAACCAAAAGCGAGAGAAACCATAAAATGGCGGTCGGAGAGCGAGAGCACCAGAAGTTTGAGGAAGTTGAGTTTGACGGTGGGAAGAGTCGAAAATCACACATACATTGTTTCAAATCGATATGAATCGGATTGCATTCTTAAAAAAAAATTTGAGGGAGAAATAATTTTTTTTTAAATAAAAAAAAAAGGTCTGACCCAGTGACCCATTCGGGTTACCATGGGTTCACCGGGTTAGTCCGGTTTTACCCTAAACCGAACCGGTTTCACGGCCGGTTGGCCGATTTTAGGTCTGAACCGGCCGGTTCGGTCCGATTTTACAAACCATGATTCTAACAAGCCCCCACATGGATAAGAAGTAAGTCCATCATGATCAAATGCAAATGATTATGTATGCAAAGTGCGGATCCTCTACGAGAAACAACTACATCAAGAAAGGTAGGGGTTAGCTTTAAACCTTCTCTAGTAAAAACCTATCGGACGTGCATCTAAAATAGATTATCTGGATAAACCACCCTTTGCTAAAGCATCAACCACACAATCATGGTCTCTTGAAATCTGTATCAGCTCCAAGTCCCAACCATATATCATCATATTCTTTGAAAATAAGCCTATTCTTCACCTTTAAAGGCACCACATTGATTATGTGACTCATGCTGACGCATTGGGTGATGAAAAGAATATAGACTATTCTGGTCAATAATACATAGCTGCCATTTTGTTTTCTCTCATATACTCTTTACTCTCATTTTCTCTCTTTTTTTTCACCATTGAATTAAGATTTCAACAATCCAAATTTAATATATTATAAAAATATTATTATAATTTTACCTTAAAGATATAATATTAAATCTAAACCGTTAAGATCTTAATCCAATAGTGAAAAAGAAAAAAGGAGAGTAAGGGGTATAAAGAAAAAAAACCAAATCCTTAGAAAATAGCTTAAGTAATTATTTGGTGCATAGTCAATTCCTAGAATGATTTTTATAATGTTAGGACTAGTCAAAAAATTACCCTCAAACTTTGGTTTGTGCTACGTATCGATACAATAGTCAAAGTTGTACAAAATGTACACTCTATATATTTATCTAATTTGATTAAACTGAGAAAATTAGTTAAGTTTGTTAATATAACATATATTTTTTAAAACACCTTAGTTACCTTCCTCAATTGTCACATTCTTTCTCTTTCTTGATTATTATTGAAGGAAAAAAAAATTAGGAAAATATTAATACATATGAAAAGTATGTTTTACATTTAGAATTAAAATCAACTCACTAAATATATCTTTTATTAAGAATATGAGGAGTAATAGTCAATGTTCAAAAGATTATTCAATAAACAATTTCGGGAAGATTTCGTACGTTACGTGCCTCTCAATAAAAGATCCAAAATGTTACTTTAGTTTTCATACCATAGCTGCAAATCATCGCACATATAAAGTACCCTTGTGTTTTCTCTTGTTGGTAACTTCCTTCCTTCAACAACGGCAGAAGCAACAAAAAGGTGACCTTTTTATTCAACTAATTTGATTTGATTCAATTTCTTCTTTGTAATATCTTGTTTCTGTAGCATGAAATTCTTAGCTGGTAATTTGCAGGTATACAATGGTGAAAGAGATTTATCGTGTCTTCCAAAATAACCAAGTTTGAAAATGATTTGCAGAAATAGGGAACCTAGGTTGTTTTCCCAACGAACTCGCAACAAGTTTGATTGGAGCAACAACGAAACAAAACAGTAAAAATGGGGGGTTTTGGTTGAAACGCAGAATAAAACAAAATAAGTAGAAACAGAACAAAACAAACACGTTAATGATAAACGAGAATATCAACCCAGGATTTCAAATTTCACCACTTTCCTTCCTCGGACGAAAACAGATTTTGAAACACTCGCGATTGATTCTGGACGAACCGAAATCTCTGTGTTTGTCCAGAAAATCCCTCAACTAGACGACCGCCTAGTGTTTATCCGAACAGTGGCGTGTCACTTTGCAATTGCACAGCTAGCACTCAAACCTAGTTCGAACTCGATCCTTGGGATATCTCAATCTGGATGTTAAATCTAACATCCAATCCGAATGTAAATCGAATCCGAAATTACAAAACGAAACGAATTTGTTACCATTAAGAACAAATCCTCGAATAGTGGAATCCTAAATCCGCGGACCAATCACGGTAGCTTAGCCCATCATGGCTATGCAAAACGAAAATCGAACAGAAATGAAGAAGTTCATCATGAACACGAAGAACAGATGAAGAACAGTTGAGAGAATTTCAAAACTTCTATTTCAATCTGAAAATAATAAAAAAGTGAATGACATAGTGTTGTAGCAACTATCTGACTTAAAGTTAATCTAAAATGGAAATGGGCTCCAATGGTTCAGTCCAAAACGAAAATAAAATAAAAGTGGGTTTTAATTACGAAATTCGAGCACAAATAAAATCCAGAAATATACATCTGACTTTGGATCCAAAATCAACCGCCCTCTTGTCCAAATTTTCCCTTCATGTCTTCATAACAATTGTAGCTCTTTGAATCATTTGAAATATAAAACAAAAATGAGGCAAATATGATGTCTAGTTCAAGAGTTATGGTAAAAATAGTAAAGCAATGTAAAACTGAAATTTTATTATTAAAAATGGCTAAGATATAATCAAAGGCCCAAAGCCCAAATAAGTATAAAATTCATTATTTATTAACTAAAGAGACTTAAATTATTAATCAAGAGATAAAAAGAAGTATATGAAATATTCAATTATCAAGTGATAACAGGAGGTAACAAAGGGATGGGTTTTCATATATGCAAGCAATTGGCTTCCAATGGAATAACCGTTGTTTTAACGGCAAGAGATGAGAATAGGGGCCTTGAAGCTGTTGAGAAGTTAAAGTCAGAGTCTATGTTTCTGGCGAAGTGTTCTTTCATCAACTTGATGTGACTGACCCTGTTGCTAGTGTTCCATCCCTTGCAAATTTCATCAAAACCAAGTTTGGAAAACTTGATATTTTGGTATGAATCACTTTGCATGTTCATATAATTCTGCTATGCTTTCTACTCTTCAGTTATGATGATGACGATGGTGATGATGAACGTTTGAACTTCATGCAAGTTAATAATGCATGAATTTTTGGATTAATTGTTGATCAGGATGCCTTGATGGCAGCAACCTCTCAAGATGACTTTGCAGCTAGAATTGTGAGTATTGACTTCAATAATTTAAATTAAAGGCTATCGACTTAATTGATATATCATTTTTTTGGTCTAACATTTCTTACCATTATGGGCCTGCAGGAAAGAGGGGAAGCTTTTGATTTGAGCAAAATAGTAACTGAAAATTATGAGCTTGCAGAAGCATGTGCCAAAACAAACTACTATGGTCCCAAAACGTTGTGTGAAGGTCTAATTCCTATTCTGCAGTTGTCAGATTCACCAAGGATTGTTTATTTTTCTTCCTCCTTTGGGAGTTTAGAGGTATACATAGAAGCTAGATGTTCCTACAACAAAATTTCAAGTGGCAAAACAAGAAGTTGGATTTTGTTGAATTTACTACTACTATTGAAGTAAATAAGTACTATAAAGATATGTATATGCAATTAAATTCTTATATATTGATGCCACTGAGTAATAGCTTTTGTTGTTCATCTTAATGTAGAAATTTCCAAGTGGATGCAGTAAAGAAGTATTAAGTGATGCTGAGAGTCTAACAGAAGAGAATGTGGAAGAAGTTTTAAAACAGTTCCTTATAAATTTTAAAGAAGGTTCATTAGAAATCAAAGGCTTGCCTACTGGTACATATACAGTCTCCAAAGCTTGCCTTAATGCCTATACAAGGATTCTCGCCAAGAAGTATCCTTCTTTTTGCGTTAATTCTGTGTGCCCAGGTTACGTGAAGATCGATATGAACTTCAATACTGGTATTTATATGGTGGAGGAGGGTGCTGAAAGTATCATGAGGGTGGCTTTCCTTCCTGATGGAACTCAATCTGACCTCTTCTTTCGTCGGAGTGAAGTTGTTCCATTTTGATCTGAGCCCCGGAATTGACATGGACAACGACATTGAGATAGAATAAAGTTTAAACTAATACACTATTGTAAGAACATTATGAAATAGGTTTTCTTGTCCTAAAGTTTGAACTTATCTCTTCCTTTTGTACTTGAAAAGTTACAAATAAAAGTTTTGATTCTCTTCTATTGCCAATATTTAGAATGTACTATTCTATGCTCTATTAAGAAGAAACAAGCTTGTGTAGTTGGAAAATACATCTAGTTTCATATGTTTTTCTGAGGTACAAAAGTATCCAAGAATGAGTTAACTTGATCTCCTTATAAGATCCTAATAGGTTTAGAAGATTTTAGAGATATCCATTAAGGTTACTTATTATGAACATGTTGCTCTTTTGTAAAATTTAGTTCCCATCATTCCCTTTTTGTGTAGTTTTCTTCACCCTTTCAAGGAGCTTGCGTTCTTCCTTCAACAATCACAGAAGCAACAAAAAGGAGTGATCCAAACAGAAATTATATACTCTATGGGGTTCTACATCCAACTTCCCTAGTGAATGGGAAACATCAAAAAAACGGGGAGTGGCGGCCTCTTCTGATTGATATAGTAATTTGACTTGAGGCCTCCTTCAGTAGCTTTATACGATTGACTGTTCTAATAACCAATTTTACATTAAAGAATGTCTCTTTCACCCGTTGAAAATAATATTTTAATCTCATCTAGTAGGATAATCCTTCTTCTTGTTGTTGAATTTCTCTCTCACCTATGATTTGTTACTACAAATACTTATTTGTTCTTCTAGAGCATACAATATTACATTCTAAATATTGGCAATAGAATATAATACAGACTTTTATTTATTTCTTTTCAAGTACGGAAGGAGACACAGGTTCAGACTTTAAGAAATGCAAACATAACTCATAATTTTCTTCAGAATGTAACACCAAAACATGTGTATGAGATCTATATTAAACAAAATGAGACTCGATTAAACCGGAGGAAATAAGAGTTTCAACTTTATTCTATCTCAATGTCCTTGTCCTTGTCAATGCCTGGACTTAGCTTAAAATGGAATAATTTCACTCCTACGGAAGAAAAGGCCAGATTGATTGCCATCAGGAAGCAAAGCCGCCGTCACAATACTTTCAGCACCTTCCTCCACAGTATAAACACCAGCGTTAAAGGTCATATCGGTTTTCACGTAACCGGGGCACACAGAATTAATGCAGAAAGAAAGGTACTTCTTGGCGAGAATCCTTGTGTAGGCATTTAGGCAAGCTTTAGAGACCGTATAAGCAGATGTCACAGTAGGCCAGCCTTTGGTTTCCAATGAACCCTCCTTAAAATCTGCAAGGAACTGCTTCAAAACCTCCTCCACTTTCTGTTCTGTTAGATTCTCAGCTTCACTTAGTACTCCTTTACCCCACCCACTTGGGAATTTCTACATTACCATGAACAAAAAAAGTTATTACTCAGTATCATCAATATGTAAGAACTAACAAATTTTACGAAACTACTACCTCTACTTCTTAATATAAGATCTGGTTGAAATATTGGATTTAATTCTAAATATAAGATATCAATTCACTTTGTCTTCCAAGTTTATAATTCGTTTCCCAAAGTATCCCTATTGGTTACATACATTAAGGGGTTTCCATTTAAAGGTGATCATGATGGTATTTTAGGAAACCAACACATATTTGCTATAAATAACTAACACAACTAATTTACTTAGCCAACCCAAATTAATCATTTTAGTTCTTATATTAAAAACCAGGGTATTTAGGCAGTGCCATACCTCCAAACTCCCCATTGAGGTGGAAACATTAACAATCCTTGGTGAGTCTGACAATTGTAGAAGATGAATAAGACCTTCACACAATGCTTTGGGACCGTAGTAGTTTACTTTGAAACATTCTTCTGCAAGCTCATAATTTTCTTTTAATATTTTGCTCAAATCAACATTCTCCCCTCTTTCCTGCAGCCCATGATAAGAAATGTTAGACCTAAAAAATGATACATCAATTAAGTTGATAGTATTTAATTTAAATTATTGAAGTCAATACTCACAATTCTAGCTGCAAAGTCACCTTGAGAGGTTGCTGCCATTAGAGCTTCTTGATCAACAATTAATCCATTAATTCCTGCATTGTTAACCTGCATGAAGTTCAAACATTTATCAGCATCATGATCATCATTAAGGCATAGCAGAATAATAAGAACATGCAAAGTGATTCATACCAAATAATCGAGTTTTCCAAACTTGGTTTTGATGAAATCTGCAAGGGAAGGAATACCAGCAGCAGGGTTAGTCACATCAAGCTTATGAAAGTACACTTCGCCGGAAACACCAGACTCTGACTTTAACTTCTCAACAGCTTCAAGGCCCCTCTTCTCATCTCTTGCCGTTAAAACGACGGTTATTCCATTGGAAGCCAATTGCTTGCATATCTGGAAACCCATCCCTTTGTTTCCTCCTGTTACAACTGCATACCTGCAAATTACCAGCCCAAGAATTTCATGCTACAGAAACATGATATAGCAGAGATGAAATTGAACCAAATCAAATCAGTTGAATAAAAGAGTCACCTTTTTGTTGCTTCTGCCATTGTTGAAGGAAGGAAGTCACTAACAATAGAAAGCGCAAGGATACTTTTTAGGTGCTGTGATCTGCTGCTTTGTTATGAAAATCCTGGTAACATTTTGGACCCTTTATAGAGGCACGAAAACATGAGATTTTCCACAGAAATTGTTTATTGAATAATCTTTTTTTTTTTTTTTGTCAATAATTTATTGAATAATCTTTTGGACTTTGACTATTATGGTTTTTTTTTTTTGGTTGTGTGTACAACTTTGATTATTATATTGATGCCGTAGCACGAACCAAAGTTTGAGGGTACTTTTTTGACTGGGTCATATAAAACATAATAAAAATCATTCTAGAATTTGGCCATGGATATTCACTTAAATAATTTTCTCCGTATCTATTATTGACCAGAATATATTCTTTTCATCACCGCGCCAGCAAGAGCCACATCAACAAAGTCATGGTATGGGAAGGATATGATTAGCTTGAATAGTCCCTCTAGAATATTTTAGATCATTTGGTTGTTATGCTACGGTCATATGGGTCTACTTCTATTGCATTACGTTTTTAATATAAAAGTCAGTTAATTTTTTTAAAAGAGATTAAGAAAACTAAAAAAACTGAATAAACTATTTAATCAAAGCGTATGTAGTATATCATTTTATTATATATCAATTTATAAGTTATACAACTTAGTTTAAAAAATAATAATAAATGTAAATTTAATATAATTTATTTAGTTTCCTTAATATCTCTATAAAAAAAAAACAACTAACTATTATATTAAGGACCTAATATAGTATTTGTTGATGGATTAGCTAAGTCTTTCTACTGGACCGTAATAATGAAACGGGAGAGTTTGAATAACTAAATTAAAATATGCAAACTAAAATGATTAGTGAGACTATTAGAGTATAATTAAACCTTGTTGCACAAGACATTAGTTAATTAGCGGCTGAATAGAATTGAAAGAGAGGCATATGGCTGAAATATGGACGCAAGTTAAGAAACGAAAAGTATGGCGGCCACGTGTGAATGAATGAGAAATGCTTTTAAAGAAGTGGACTAATTGGGTTAGCCCCAAAAAAATTGGTGAATTGGTTCAAAAATTCACGGAGCCGATTACTTTGGAATAAAATTAGTAAGATTTCAAAAGTCAATTGTGGACTTCCGAGGAATACATCTTTCTTTAATGCTGATTTCCAATATTCTGCATACTTGGATTTTTTTTTTTTTTTTTTTTTTTTTTTTTTTTTTTTTTTTTTTTTTAAAGGTTGAATGATATGTCTTCTTCCTAGCAACTAACTCCTAAGGCGAGTTGTGGTGGCTTATGAATATTTTAAAATGAAGAAATGGATTTGTTGAAAAATTATGTCCTTATAAATTAATGAATTTATGTGAAATGTTGTGTAGGGAGTTATAACACTAAATGTCACTAAGGTTATATCCTTTTAATTTTTAAAAACACCTATGAAAAGGTGTGATAAATACTATTTGGTGGAAGATTATGTTAAGTTTTAAGAAAACTCTACATATTATAAAGGTAAAATCTTTCATGAAAAAGTTATTTTAAATAGCCATTGATTATTGAAGTTATGTTGGTTCATAAGAGTTTGAATCTAATATGTGATTATGACTTTTGGTCTATAAATACCCTCAACCATCACTTCATTTGTAATAGACAACAAAATACAAATCATATCAAAAATTACACAACAACAAGAAATCCAACACATTGTTTTTGTCCTTGAGTGCACACAAAGATAAAGTGATATTATAATTTTGTAAAAGCCACCGTTGTCTTGGCTTGAGTGTTAAAAGTGCAATCCATACTTAAGGGTCTTCATTGTATCCTATAGGAAATTTACCTGTCAATCTAAATTGCATCCTATTAATAGGAATAGGTGGGGGCCGGGCAAATTAAGTCTAAAAGAAAGTGTTGCACATGCCTTCAAGACATTATACACTACTTTCTTCTTCATCTCTTCTTCTTGTATTCCACATAGATCCAATCCCTCCAACAAGTTATACTCATCCGTTTCTTAATATAAAACATATTTACTTAATTAATTTGATTAGATTAAGGAAGTTGGTTGATTTAATTAGTTAATATGGCATATATTTTCTGAAACACTTTAGTCATCTTCCTGAATTTCCACCTTCCCTCTCTTTCTTGATTATTATTGAAGGGGAATAAATATGGGTGAATTAGGAAAAGATTGATAAATATGAAAAATTTATCTTATATCAAGGCCTAAATATGTCTTTAGGTGCAAGAAACACACGATAATGGATAGCTGGGTTTTCTCATGCACTAGGTCATTGTAGTGTTTTTGAAAGTGGTGGGTGATTATCTTACTAATTAAAAAAGAAAAATATATTCTCGTTAATAATAGATAGCTTACAAAATAGGTTAATTGATTACCTGGTGCATAGTCAAATTCTAGAATGATTTTTGGTTTGTTCTATGCATCAATAGTCAAAGTCCAACATATTATTCAATAACATTAGTGTAAAAAAACGTTTTAAAACCGCCTCATTTAGACCGGAGTATCGACACGCCGGTCTTAAAGATATGACCGGTGACAATTTTGTAAATATAAAGAACTTCTTGAACCGGATCATTTTTTCATAGGTCTTAAATATATTATTCAAACCGCATAAAAAATAACCGGTCTTAAAAATGTTATTAAAAAAATTGAAATATAAATTACATTATTAGAGAAATCTTGCACGGCCACTGCCGGACTTATATTTTCTCGTGGTCCAAAAAAATAAGGGAAAATTTAATTATAACTTTTAAGACCGGATATATATAAAAGACGGTCTTAAAGGTTATACTTTTAAGACCGGGAATAAATGGTGCCCGTTACTAAATATTGAAATTTTTTTAAGACCGGTCATTAATAATGGATGGTCTTAAATGGTAACCTTTAAGACCGTCGTTTACTTCTTCCGGTCTTAAAAGTAAAGTGCCAAAAATACTCTACTTCACGCGAAACCTTACCTTACGATTTTAATGTTGTTCTCTCGAACTCAAAACCCCGTTGTTGTTGTGAAACCCCTCTTCCCGTTACATTACCTCTCTTCCTCGCCCACCACCACCACCATCCTCTGTTACTCTCTCACTTTCTCAGGTGTTCCTCTTTTGCACCACCACTCTCAACCTCTCTTCCTTTCTCGAAAATGAACGGAGAAAACGGTGCTTCTCCTGTTCGTTCAGCGCCAACTATTGGTGTGACTGGTGTGAGTCAGAATGAACCCTCTTTATCTCACAATGAGCCTCGTAACCGCCATGCACGCCGTGGTAGAAGTGGCACACGAATGAAAGACGTATCCGTAAGTCGGACCTCTTGGTCAAAGCTCGAGATTCAGTTTGATGAAAAGTTGGCTCCTTTCGGTCCTAATGAAGGCAAATATAATAGTTTTATCGGCTATCTAACATGCAAGCAAGGCTAGCATCTTGACAGATGAGTGGAGAAATGTGGACCTTCGCAATGTAAAGAAACCTATTTGGGACACTATCCGGCTTACATACACTGTCCCTGACTGCCAGAAGTTGAAAGACAAGACATTGTCTTATTGTGCTGATCGGTGGAGGAAGTTTAAGACCTTTCTAGCTAACACATATATTTTTGCCGAGGTTAGGCCTGACCATAAGCCTTGGGACAAGTACACATTTATTGATGAACAAACATGACAACAATTTGTTCAGTTGCGGACCACTCCTGGAGCTTTGGTGAGTTTATATTTAGTTTTGTTTGCTTATTAACTTGTGCGGATATGTCAATGTTATTGTACGTGTTAATCTAATCCTGTTAGTTATAAGCATCACCAAAGAAAAATATTAATTTAAGACTTAGTCGCAATTTCTGGAAAATTTCGTGTGTTTCGTGTCTCTATATAGGATCCAACATGTTACTCGAATTTTCATACCAAAGCAGCAGATCACAGCACCTAAAATTACCCTTGTGCTTTCTCTTGTGAGTGACTTCCTTCCTTCCTTCCTTCAACAATGGCAGAAGCCACAAAAAGGTGACTCTTTTATTCAACTGATTTGATTTGGTTCAATTTCATCTCTGCAATATCATGTTTCTGTAGCATGAAATTCTTGGGCTGGTAATTTGCAGGTATGCAGTGGTAACAGGAGGAAACAAAGGGATGGGTTTCCAGATATGCAAGCAATTGGCTTCCAATGGAATAACCGTTGTTTTAACGGCAAGAGATGAGAAGAGGGGCCTTGAAGCTGTTGAGAAGTTAAAGTCAGAGTCTGACGTTTCTGGCCAAGTATTCTTTCATCAGCTTGATGTGACTGACCCTGCTGCTAGTGTTCCTTCCCTTGCAAATTTCATCAAAACCAAGTTTGGAAAACTTGATTATTTGGTATGAATCACTTTGCATGTTCTTATTATTCTGCTATGCTTTCTACTCTTCTGTTATGATGATGATGATCATGATGCTGATAAATGTTTGAACTTCATGCAGGTTAACAATGCAGGAATTTCTGGATTAACTGTTGATCAGGATGCTCTGATGGCAGCAACCTCTCAAGGTGACTTTGCAGTTAGAATTATGAGTATTAACTTCAATAATTTAAATTAAATGCTATCAACTTAATTGATACATCTTTTTTTTTTTTTTTAATTTGGTCTAACATTTCTTATCTTGGGCTGCAGGAAAGAGGGGAGAATGTTGATTTGAGCAAAATATTAAAAGAAAATTATGAGCTTGCAGAATGTTTCAAAACAAACTACTACGGTCCCAAAGCATTGTGTGAAGGTCTGATTCCTCTTCTACAATTGTCAGACTCACCAAGGATTGTTAATGTTTTCACCTCATATGGGAGTTTGGAGGTATGTGTAGTCACTAAATACTTGGGTGCTTAATATAAGAGCTAAATGACTAATTATGGTAGATTAAAGAAATTAGTTGTTTTAGTTATTTGTAATAAATATGGATTGTTTTTCCTTAAATTCCGTCTTTATCATCATCACTCTTAAATAGAAACCTCTTAATGTGTGCAATCAATATGGATTTACTTTGGGAAAAGATTATAAATTTGGAAGACAAAACAGATTGCGGTCTTATATTTAGAACTAAGTCCAACTTCTCAACTATATCTTATATTAAAAACTGGGGGTAGTAGTTTCATAAAACTTGTCATTGCATTTGCAATTAAGTTCCTACATATTGATGACAGTAAGTAATAGATGTTGTTGTTCATGCTAATGTAGAAATTCCCAAGTGGATGGGGTAAAGGAGTACTAAGTGATGCTGAGAGTCTAACAGAAGAGAAAGTGGAAGAGGTTTTGAAGCAGTTCCTTACAGATTTTAAGGAGGGTTCATTGGAAACCAAAGGCTGGCCCACTGTTACATCTGCTTATACAGTCTCCAAAACTTGCCTTAATGCCTACACAAGGATTCTCACCAAGAAGTGTCCTTCTTTCTGCGTTAATTCTGTGTGCCCAGGTTACGTGAAAACTGATATAAACTTCAGCGCTGGTTTTTATACTATGGAGGAAGGTGCTGAAAGTATTGTGAGGGCGGCTTTACTTCCTAATGGCAATCAATCTGGCCTCTTCTTCCGTCGGAGTGAAATAGTTCCATTTTGATCTATGTCCATGCAATAGCAAATACGACATAATAAAGTTTAAATTCTTATTTCCTCCCATTTGATTGAGTCCCATTATGTTTAATATGGATCCCATCCGCATGTTTTAGTATTACATTCTTGTAAGAACATTGTGAGTTATGTTTGCATTTCTTGATGTTTGAACCTTTGTCTTCCTTCCTTCACTTGAAAATAAATAAATAATAGTCTTGATTCTGTTTCATTGTCAATATTTAAAATGTACTATTGTATACTCTGAAAGAACAAACAAGTTTTTGGAGTTCAAAAAAAAAAAAAAAAAAAAAAAAAAAAAAATTCATAGGTTGGAGAGAAATTCAACAAGAAGAAGCTTCACCTTACGAAATGAGATTAAAAGGTTATCTTACAACGGGTGGAAGAGAAATTTTTGTGTGTAAAATTAATAATTATTTCTTTTAACGGTCAAACCAAACGTATTAAGCTGCTGAAGTAGGTATTACGTCAAATTACTTATCAGAAGAGGCCATTCCTTTTTCTGTTTTTTTAATTTTTTATGTTTCCATTCTCTTGGGAAATTGGAGGTAGGACCCATAAAGTATATAAATTTCTGTTTGGGATGCCTCTAGTCAGTCAAAACTTAGATAGATGAAGAAGAAAATAGATAAAGGAAAATTATATTCCAATGATAGAAGAAGCGTCTTATTAAATAACAAAAGAATGAATAATTCAGAGTTCTTTTTCCTTCCGAGTATCACTTTCAACCTTTTCTGCAAACCAAGATTGATAGCAACGTTACTTTCAACCTTTTCTGCATACCAAGATGGATGGCAACATGCATATACTATAATTATAAAAAAGGCTTTTAAGATCCAACGAAAAAACATCTTTGAGATCAGATTTAGAACCGGTCTTAATACAAATGGTCTAAAAAAATCTGTTACTTTAAGATCGGATATCTTAACTGGTCCAAAAAATACTTTTTAGACGGGATTTTTAAAATATGAGTTCTTAAAGTAAACTTTTTAGACTGAACTATTTAAATATCTGATCTCAAAAAGCTTTTAAGACCATATTTTTTATAATCCGGTCTTAAGAGTAAACCTTTTAAACTGAGCTTTTTAAATATACTATCTTAAAAGTAAGTTGGCAAAAAGGGGGAAAAAAATTTCCCTCTTCCCCACAACCACCATCAGATCCCTTCGCTGGAAAGAACCTCATGTTTGGTTTGGAGTGTGATTACGTGGAAGCAATTAACTTCAGTACAGAGGCCTAAGCATAAGCCAGCGGTTCCAACATGTCATTGAAGAAGCTATACCAAATTATTAAGCAGAGATGTGTATACAAAATCGAATGCTTGAAAAAAAAAAAAGAACCAGAAGTGTGTTTGAATTTAAGCATGGCTCCCTTTTGCAGATAACTTGTCACTTTTGGAAGCTCTGTTGTAATTCAGGGCTTGAAAATGATGGGCACACGCACACAAATCATTCTGTGAGTGTTGTCCAATCTAATTGGGTTATGCCGCACCTGCAATCCAAAACGCTGCTTTTCAATCCCAGGAAATCATAACCATCGCCGGCCTTACTGTTCCCACTATGATCTGGTTGCTTCTGATGTTGATGAGGAACGCTGATGGTTAGCTCAAGATTCAAGTCGGGGCATACTTCTAAGACGCCGCCGGGTCGTTGGGAACTCGCATCCGTATTCAGAATCTCCGACGACTTCGTCTCTTGATGTTGAGCAGAAGAAGCAGATGAAGGAACAGAGTGGTTCTGAGAAGCAGGGTCGTTGAGAGGCCTGTGAGTTCGATTCCTCTACTCATAAGCTTCCTTCTTATATGAGTATTCAAGTAATTCTTTATCTCGTTGTCCTTCTTCCTGTAATCTGCCATCAAAGAAAAGCTAGAAATCTTGAAGTAAAGTTGATGATGGAGCAGAAAGAAATAAAAATGAAAGAGCTCGAAGAAGACAAAACAAAAATTGCAAACCTTGAGAAAACCAAAATAAGAGACAATGAGAGTAGAGGAGGCTAGCAATTTTGGGGGAAGTTGATGGACACCATTTACCTATTCCTCATCTGGACGGTTTAGATTTTTTTTTTTTTTTAAAGTGGTAATTTTTAATTATTTTTAAAAAAATATTAGGTAAGAGATTATTTTTATTTTAAGATTCTCTACCTATTAAAATAATTTTTTTCAAAAAAATAGAAAGTAAAAAAAAAAAAATCAAGTTTAGGCCGTCTAAATGAGATAGGCAAATGGATAGGCACCAAATCTAAATCCGAATTTTGGCGCGTCAAAAAATTTAGGGAAAATTACACATGGGTCCGAGAGCAGAGATAATTACAATTAGGTCCTTGAAATCATGAAATTACTCGAAGTCCCAAAGACTTAGTAATATTTGAGAATGTAAAATTACTTTGTTGCCCATAGTGTATATTTCACCGAGAAGCGATTAACAACACAAAAAGCGTAAATTAACAACACAAAATGCATGTATTAACAACAACTTTTGAAACCTTTGAATTTGTCTTCTTTCACCTCCAAAAAAACGATTAACAACACAAAAAGCGTAAATTAACAACCAAATGCATGTATTAACAACAACTTTTAAAAACCCCGAATTTTGTTAATAAATAAAGTTGTTGTTAATAAATGCATTTTGTGTTGTTAATTTATACTTTTTTGTGTTGTTAATCGCTTCTAGAAGTGAAAGAACACAAATTCGGGGTTTTCAAAAGTTGTTGTTAATACATGCATTTTGTGTTGTTAATTTATGCTTTTTGTGTTGTTAATCGCTTACGTGTGAAATATGCACTATGGGCGTAAAAGTAATTTTACATTCAAATAATTACTCGAAGTCCCTGACTTCAAAGTAATTTCATGATTTTAAGGGACCTAATTGTAATTATCTCTGCCTTTGGGACCTATGTGTAATTCTCCCAAAAATTTATGAGAGGTCCTTGAGATGAGGTTGAAGAGAGTGTACGGCCAAATTTACAAGGTCCAAGAGAGGTTTAAATAACAAAATTCAATTTTCGGCAACGGAAAAGAAAATATTCATCTTTTAAACCGAATCTTTTAAATATCTGGTTTTCAAAGTAGACTTTTTTAAATATGTGGTCTTAAAATTTTTTTATTTTTATATTTACAAAACTAATATCTTCATACTTTTTAGGCCAGGACTTTTAAAATATAAGGTCCTCTTAAAAGTAAGACTTAAACCTTATATTTTAAAAGTTCAATCTAAAGAGTTTTTTTATATATTTATGGAAACTCACACCGCCATATACTTTTTAGACCTAATCATCTATAATTCAGTCTAAAAAGTTCTTTACATATTTACAGAACAGCGACCGGTCATACTTTTTAGACCTAACCTCTATAATCCGGCCTAAAAAGTTTTTTCTATATCTTTACTGGTACCTCATCACCGATCATACTTTTTAGTCATAATCTTCTATAATCTGATTTAAAAAATTCTTTATATTTACGAAAATATCACCAGTTATATTTTGAGATCTGATCCTCTATAATCCAATCTAAATAAGACAATTTTAAAGCCTTCTTTTTTTACTAGTCTACACGCACAAACAAGACCCGTCTCAAACATTGCTTCAGCTATACCCTCTCAAACATTGCTTCAGCCATCAAGATATTCAGCTCAAAAAGTTGACCAATCATCTTTTAGATTTGTCTAAGTGCAGATTGAACCTGTGTTAATTTTGGTGTCCAAAAGATTGCTAGTTTTGTCTTTTATGCCATTTTAACGGTGTTAGTATTACCTGATACGGAGTTAAAGTTAGAATTATGTATATTACCTCCTATCCTAGATATTACGGTCCACAATTATAAATTATATTCTATATTTAGGATCAGAGGAGGATTTATACACATACAAACCACTCACACACTTCCAACCCGGGAATGGATCCTCTCATGATCTCACTTTCTCCTCATCCTCATAATTCAATTTATATCATTGATTTCACTTAATCTTAACCGTCCATTTTATATTCTTAAAACTCATTTCCAATCTCTCAAATGTTTCGATTCACTGACTCGTATTAAAAGATATTTTAGGATATATTGAAAAAAATACTTCATAATTTTAAAAAATTATTTTAGGATATTGAAAAAAATATTTCAGGGTAATGATTAACACTAAAAAGATACTTTAGGATCTTGTACTAAAAAATACTTCATGATCCTAAGAAAAAAATTTAGGATCTTGAAAAAATATTTTATGGTACTAAAAGGTTACTGATTGAGACTGAAAAAATACTTCATAATCTTGAAAAATTATTTTAGAATATTAAAAAAAAAAATTTAGGGTATTGACTTGTATACTTTAGGATCTTGACTAAGATCTTGAAAAATACTTCATGATTTTTAACATCCTAAAATAATTTTTCAATATCCTGAAATAGTTTTTTCCAATATCTGAAATATTTTTTCAAAATCATAAAATAATTTTTCAAAATTATGAAATATTTTTTTAGTATCCAATATCTTGAAGTATCATTTTAGCAGACCATTCAAGTCTTTAAATATTTTTTTCAAGATCACGAAGCACTTTTTTTCAAGACTACGATTAGTATCCTAAAATATACCCATTAAGTACTCGCAATATTTTTTTAAGATCCTAAAATAATTTTTTAAGATTATAAAGTATTTTTAAATATGGGTCAATATCCTTATAGTACCATTTAGTACTCTGAATTTTTTCAATGTTATAACAATAATTTTTCAATATCACGTAAGTATTTTGTCAAGTATTAAAGATATTTTTAGAATAATCAATGAGTCAAAGCATTTGAGATGTTGGAAATGAGATTTATGAATATAAAATAGATGGCCAAGATTAAATCCAATCAATGGTATAGATAGGATTATGAGGGATGACGAGAAAATGGAATAGGTGCTAAATAAACCACAGAACTCAGGCAAAATTCAAAAGTTCTTTAATTTCTGTATCTATCCAAATGAAGAATCCGTAAACTTTAATTCCCATCATTCCCTTTTTGTGATGTCTTCTTCACTCTTTCAAGGAGCTAATGTTCTTCCCAACAATCACAGAAGCAACAAAAAGGTTACCGATTTCAAAAACTTTTAGATTCAGTTCTTTCTTATGGTTACAATCACATGCTTCTTTCGCATAAAATTAATTCTTCATGTCGTTTGCAGGTATGCAGTGGTAACAGGGGCAAACAGAGGGATAGGTTATGGGATATGCAAGCAATTATCTTCTAATGAGTTGTTTTGACAGCCAGAGACCCAAAGAAGGGCCTTGAAGCTGTTGAAAAATTAGGGTCAGAGTTTGGTGTGTCTGGCCAAGTTGTTTTTCATCAGCTTGATGTGACTGATTCTGCTAGTGCTTCATCTCTTGCAAATTTCATCAAAACCAGATTCGGAAAACTTGATATATTGGTATGAATGTAGTTCATGGTATTATTTTTTTTATTGACTTTTATTGTTTTTATTGATGTGTGAGAATAATTAGTTGGTGGTGAGAAAGTATAAAATAAATTTCATCCATTCAAAAGATAAGACCTCTCTTTCAACAACAAAAAAATGTTAATTAAATGGAAGTGATAATGAATGGCTAATTGAGGGACAAGTGGCAGGTTACAGCACCGAAGAAGATCCCTTGTGGATTTCTTGTGTGTGACTTTCCTCATCGTGGCTTCGTCTTCACTTTTCAAAGAGCGTTGTGTCCTTCCTTCTTAGATGGCAGAAGCAGCAAAACGGTCGCCCGTTTCTTCAACTTTGATTCATTTCCTTCTTGTAAATATTATGTTTCCTTTTAGTATAAAATTCTTTGATTTGTTTTCAGATATGCAGTGGTCACAGGAGGAAACAAAGGGATAGGTTTTGGGATATGCAAGCAATTGGCTTGTAACGGAATCGTTGTTGTTTTAACAGCAAGAGATCAGAAGAAGGGCCTTGAAGCTGTTGAGAAGTTAGGATCAGAGTGTGGTGTGTCTGGCCAATTGGTTTTTCATCAGCTTGATGTGACTGACCCTGCTAGTGTTTCATCTCTTGCAAATTTCATCAGAACCAAGTTTGGAAAACTTGATATCTTGGTATCATTGAAATTCAGATTCTTATTTGGCTCTGTTTTCTACTATTTTGTTCAATGCAATCGTACAGAAAAAGAAGCTATTTTACCCCAAAAAGGATAATCGATTTTTTCTCCTTGTAGAATTGACTTTACTACTGTGTGAGAAAAGCAAAGAATGGAAGATTAATCAGAATAAAAGGCCAACATTTCTAAACGCAATCATTTTTTTCTTTGACCATCAGTCAAGTCTTAATAGTGATAAAATGAAAAGACACCAATTTCGTTCCAAACATAGAAAAGACAATAAATTTGCATTATTGATCAACTGGGGCTCAAAGAAGACCCTGTTATGAGTATTGACCTCCTAGTAGTATGATCCGAACACAATTATGAAGAAAGAGACACAATCAAGCAGTATTTTTTTTTTAATGAAACAGTCATATTTCTAAAACTACAAGCTTGTTTTGGTTATCCAATGATTATGAAAAAATGATGGACTTTCTGCTCTCTATTCAAGGTTGGTTTCTCTCATTATCTTTTTCTCATTATTCCTCATAATCTTTAAATCACATCCGTTCAATCAATACAATAGTATTTTTACTTTTCTCTCATTTTCTCAATCAACGGCCCAAATTGAGCCAATGAGATTGGAACTTTAGTACCTTATTCATTATGATTTTGACATTGGAACTTCAGTATCTTGCTCTGGAGAAACTAATCTTACCTAGCCTGACACCAATTCACTATTTAGTTTTTCAAATAACATCTCTCTTAAGTTAGAAAACCACATATTTTATTAACTTTTGTTTTCCCCCTTTTATGTTTTGTATTCATTGATACTTACCTGTCTTTCAGTTCCACATTATTTCATATTTCATCTTCCCCAATGGATCTATCTCCCAAAATAGATTGTGGTAAACGTCTGAACTTTTTGTAGGTTAATAATGCTGGAATTCATGGAGCGTACGTTGATAGGGATGGTTTGATAGCATCGGTAACTGCTAGGGTACGTTTTCTAAACTATGCCGATTGGTGAATAGGACTTCGGCTAAGGCTCCATAGGCTTTTAGTTTAGTTGTTAAGCTCAGACACACAACATCTGAGTGATCTGACATCTTTGATCTTCCTACACTTCATTGAAGGCAATTTGCATTTTGAATATTGAATTAAGGGTCATGAGATAAATTTATCTGATTTGGGGTAAATTTTGAATCAAGTTTGCACACAGCAAGAGTGAAAGAATACATAATTTTCTTTTCATTGACTGCAGGAAAAAGGAACTCCTATTGATTGGAGTAAAATCATAACTCAAGACTATGAATCCGCAGAAGCAGGTATTAGGACAAACTACTATGGTGTGAAAGAAATGTGTCAAGCACTAATTCCCCTTCTTGAGTTGTCAGACTCACCCAAGATTGTTAATGTTTCCTCCTCAATGGCGAAGTTAGAGGTATGTAATATTAACTAAATAAAAGTTTGGTTAGCCGGTATAGAAGCTAGACAGTTACAAACAAATTTTAAATGGGGGAACATCACATTTAATTATTGATAGGTATATGTGATATTGTGTCAAATAGTCTTACATGTTAACAATATTAACAATAACTCTAGTCTTTTACTCGAAATTTGAGGAATGAGTCATACTCTATAAATATTGAAAGATTGATCAGGTTCTTATTTGTCGATGACATTGGGCATAGTTTTGTTGCTGACGCTAATGCAGAACATACCAAGTGGGTGGGCTAAAGAAGTACTGACTGATGCTGAAAATCTAACCGAAGAGAAATTGGATGAGGTCATGTCACGGTTTCTTGAAGATATTAAAAAGGGTTCGCTAGAGAACAAAGGCTGGCCAACTGTTTCATCTGCATATATAGTCAGCAAAGCTTGCTTGAATGCCTACACAAGGATTCTTGCCTCTAGGTATCCATCTTTCTGCATTAATGCTGTGTGCCCAGGTTTTGTGAAAACAGATATAAACTACAACACTGGTCACTTGACTGTGGATGAAGGTGCTCAAAGTGTTGTGAGGTTGGCTCTGCTACCTGATGGTGGTCACTCTGGACTCTTCTTCATTCGGAATGACCTGGCATCATTTTGATCTAAACACACAAGTTTATATGTAATATTTGCAGGCTTGCTAAACCTATGACTTTTCCTTACATAACTGGAATCTGTATCGTTAACGAATAGAATGATGACTTTTCCTTACATAACTGGAATCTGCATTCTGAACGACCTGGCATCATTTTGATCTAAACACACAAGTTTATATGTAATATTTGCAGGCTTGCTAAACCTATGACTTTTCCTTACATAACTGGAATCTGTATCGTTAACGAATAGAATGATGAGCCCTTTTGCTCTAATTTTTAGTAGGTTCTCAATGTTGTGTTGTTCTTGTTCTTGAGTAGATTTTGTAGGTTTTTCGCATGTATTGTACTTTTTGTTAAATACTGGAGTTGGTTTATTTGTGGGGGACCGAAGTAGGGCCTAGGTAGAAATTATCGTGATGTGAGTTCGGGGCATCAAGTAAAAAGATTTGACCCACGAATTTCAGGTATAAAGTATCAACATAACAAATAGGGCAGGTACTTATTTAAATTCTCAGATTAGTGGGGGAAAATACAGATGAATTTGTACATGTTTCTCATTGAGTATGTTCCCGTTCCAGGTTTCACATCTTCCTAGATAACCAAAACATTCACGACAAAAGATTAACCAAGAATAAGACTAAAAGCTGTCAGCTTTTGCTTAGTTTCCACGACTTAAAGTTATAATTGAATTAAATCGATGATTTTGGTGCGCATGGCATTATAGCTTTATCTGCTACCCTGTATTTGTCTCAGCTCAGGATCTTCTCACAATAACCAGCCCTCAACACACCGGAGTTTGAAGACCAAAGAAGCCATATACAAGAAGTAGATTTAAGAATTTCAAGATTGCTTCAGCAACAGGATGGGCTCCTATTCTTTAATTCACAGAATAATAAGCTAAGGATCACCGATATGATACACGACTCAATATGGACATTGTGATGTCAAAAAATATGTGATGTTAGAATATAATTTGTAGCATTTGTGTTGTATCTGATATGAGTACTGGAAACGAAGCAAACACAACAGGACGAAGCTTTTGAAGCATCAGAGCTTCATAAATGATGAGTATTCACTTTCAGCTGGAAACCTTGAAGAACTATCTCCGAATGACTTGAGCAATACATCGTATGAAGTGGAATTTTCAATAAATGATTTCTTTGCTTCTTACCAAGTCTTATAGCTGATTTAGGCGAGACAAGGCCACTGATCCATTCAGAGATTTAGCTTCCAATCCATGTTAAGAAACTCGTTCAGATGTCCATCATGATATTTCTCAATAAAAACAGTTCAGATCAGAAAATAAGTAACCACCTTGACAAACTGATTAGGCCATGAAGGGTAGGTTCAGATTTTCAGGGCGTCCATTCTTAACATTGTCCCACAAACGAAATCAATTTGTAAAGTGTATCGGTCAATTTACCTTCCTTCCTTTCTAGCTGTCAAATAAAACAAGTACTCCATGAAATTGAAATTGACCAAGAGGATACTTGTTTAACTAATTTAACTATTATCCTTAATCTTTCTAAAATTAGATAAATATGTCTTATAATTAAGAGCAGAAGGAGTACCATGAGAATTTTTAAAGCTATCTATTTCTATGTTACTTCTACCTGATGGTTTCAGAATATTACCCTCTTCCATCATTACTCTCATTCTAATAACATCTTCCCATCTATCTGAGCCAGCGTAAATATTAGAAGATAAATTATATCCTTTCTAATTATAAGAATTAATTTCTAGTTTTTTTTATAGAAATTAATTAATTTGATTAAGGAAGCTAATTAAATTACTTTAAAGTAATTTTATTTTTATATTTTTCCTCAAACTTATTAGTTTGACTAATAAACTAATATATAATCTAAAAATATTTAACAAATGAAATGATTAAATAACTTATTTAGCTTTGACCTTAATCTCTTCAAAAATATTTAATAAATGAAAATCAACTAACTCTTATAATTAGGACTAAAGGTAGTAGTACATAGTTTCCACTGTTAGAAGCGTCCACTTCAAGAATGGGTAATATTTTTGAATCAAAAAGTCATATTTCTAAAACTACAAGCTTGTTTTCATTATCCAATGATTAAGGATGGACTTTCTGCTCTCAACTCAAACACTTCAGTTCATTACCAGTACCTTAGTCATTATGATGTTGACATTGGAATTTCCGTATCTTGCTCTGGAGAAACTAATCTAACCTAGCCTGACACCAATTCACTATTTATTTTTCTCATATAACATCTCTCCTAAGTGAGAAAACCACATATTTTATTAATTTTTGTTTTCCCCCTTTTATGTTTTGTATTCTTTGATGAATGTTTTGTATTCTTTAATACTTACCTGTCTTTCAGTTCCACATTATTTCATAATTCATCTTCCCCAACGGATCTCTCTCCCAAAATAGAAGACTAGACCAGCGATGTAGGCATGTAGTGCGTGCGAGGCGTGAGTTGGCCAAAAAACAAGGAAAAGATGGGCGTGAGCGGTGGGATCAGCGGTGGAACCAAAAAAATATTTTAGCCGAGTTAAAAAATAAATATATCGAATTACATTATTTAGTTTTTATTATAAAGTACCAACTAACAAGTATATTTGGTTCTTCTTATAAGACACTTACTTGTTTCCAAATAGCATTAAATATTTTTTCCATGTATGCCTATAATTAAAAAGGTAATGAGTGAGAGTATTATTACTCTTTTTTTTTTTTTTTTTTTTAGCAAAAAGGAGAGTAATATTTAATATGATATTGTAGTTTAGTGTAATTAATAGGGATAATATTGAAAATTACTTAAATTTTACGATAAATTTAATGACTTTAACTGTTTTTATTGAGTTAAGAATTGTTAGTTGGTTCCTTAAATAAGGACTAGAGGGAGTATTTACGAAATAGTATCAAATAACCTTTAAAATAAAAATAAATAATATCTAATAATTATAAATCAAAACAATATATAAGATGATACTAACTTTTTCGGTATCTCAAACAAGAATTTTACTTTCTTCTCACAAAAAAATGAGTAATGAAACAAACATTATCCTTACAGAGAAGATAAAAAATTAGCGGGGCCAAATTTGTGGCCAAATAAAATATCATATAATAAATACATATATATACTATCAAATTTTATAAGATCAGTAGGGGCCAAAGATCACTACCTTTCGCCACTGGGTGGGATCCAAGTACTGTATCCTCTACTGTTGATTATTATTATTTGAAATTAATTATTATGTTATACTAATTGTTACTCTCTCATATCTTTAATATAAGACATATTTAAAAAATTGATTTTACTCATCAATATAAAACAAGATTTTAATATTTATCAATATTTTTCTTACTTACTTTTATTAATATTATCTCCAACGGCTTACCTTCATAGAGACAACCCCCCCAAAAAAAAAAAAAAAATGTACCACATTTTTTATGTAAATGGGATTTTTTTATACATTTAGCAAAAAAAACTGCATAAATTTGTCCTAGAAATTTATACAACCCCTCAAAATATTTTTAAAAAAAATTAGTTAAAGAGTACACATTTAGCCCATAAATATTTATCTCAAGATCCACCACTAGTTATCTAAACAATAGTTAGAGATGAGAGGGAGTGAGAGATTTTAAAAAAATAATAATAATAATAATAATAACATTAAAAAAATAAAGAATGTAAACTACCTTGCGAGGTACTAGTATCTCGTAATAAAAAAAAAAATTAATAACAATAACAATATAATAAAAAAGGAAAAAAAAAAAAAAAAAAAAAAAAGCCAAACTACATCAAGAGGTACTATACCTCGTGAGATATCTCGTAAAAATAATAATAATAATATAGTAAAAAAGTTTTTTTTTAAAAAAAAAAAAAAAAAAAAGCCAAACAACCTCGCAATATATTATGATATACTAAAAAAAAATTTCAAAACCCACACTACCTTGCGAAGTACAACTTGTACCTAATAGATAAATAATAATTATAATATAAAATTAAAAAAATTAAACTACCTCACGAGGTAGTTTGGAAGTACCTCGTGAGGTACTCTTCCATTTTCATTTTTATTTTATTTTTGTTATTAATATCGTTTTTTTAATTATATTTGCAAAAACTACTTGGCAATGTACCAGCTGTACCTCGTGAGGTAATATTCTTTTTTTTTTTTTTATCTTTATTACTAATTTCCTTTTTTTGAATTATATTTTAAAAACTACCTCATTAAATACTAGAAGTACCTTGTGATGTAACATCCTTTTTTTTTCTAAATTATTGTTATCATCATTATTTTTTATTTTTTAATTATATTTTTTTAATTTATTCAGAGTTACCTCGCGAGGTACCAGAGGTACCTAACAAGGCTAATTATATTAACAAAAACTACCTCGGGAGGTACTAGCAGTACCTGACAAGGTAAGGTCTTTTTTTTTTAATTTATTTTTATGTTTCTTTCATAATTTCCTAATTATAATTTTTTTAATTTTCCAGAGCTACCTCACGAGGTACCAGAAGTACCTCATGAGGTAGTATTCCGTTCTAATTATCTTTATTATTAATTTCAATTTTTTAATTATATTTACAAAAACTACCTCGCGAGGTAAGGTCTTTGTTTCTAAACTATTTTTATTTTTATTTTCTATTTTCCTAATTATTATTTTTTTAATTTTCGAGCTACCTCCGAGGTACCGAAGTACCTCACGAGGTAGTTTCCGTTCTAATTATTTTTTATTTTTTTTATTAATTTCATTTTTTTATTTATATTTACAAAAACTACCTCACGAGGTACTAGCAGTCCTCACGACGTAAGGTCTGTTATTTTTAAAATTATTTTTATTTTTCTTTCATAATTTCCTAATTATAATTTTTTTAATTTTCGAGCTACCTCGAGGTAGTGTTTCGTTCTAATTACCTTTATTATTAATTTTGTTTTTTTAATTATATTTACAAAAACTAAACTAAGGTTTTTTTCTAAACTATTTTCATTTTTATTTTCTATTTTCCTAATTATTATTTTTTTTAATTTTCCAGAGCTACCTCGGAGGTACTTGTACCTCACGAGGTAGTGTTCCGTTCTATTTATTTTTTATTTTTATTATTAATTTCGTTTTTTAATTATATTTACAAAAAGTACCTCACGAGGTACTAGCACTACCTCACGACGTAAGGTCTGTTATTTTTAAAATTATTTTTATTTTTCTTTCATAATTTCCTAATTATAATTTTTTTAATTTTCCAGAGCTACCTCGCGAGGTAGTGTTTCGTTCTAATTACCTTTATTATTAATTTTGTTTTTTTTATTATATTTACAAAAACTACCTCGCGAGGTCCTAGCAGTACCTTGTGAGGTAAGGTCTTTTTTCTAAACTATTTTTGTTTTTCTTTTTTATTTTCCTAATTATTATTTTTTTTAATTTTCGAGCTACCTCGCGAGGTACCACAAGTACCTCGCGAGGTAGTGTTCCGTTCTAATTATTTTTATTATTAATTTCGTTTTTTTAATTATATTTACAAAAACTACCTCGCGAGGTCCTAGCATACCTCGCGAGGTAAGTTTTGTTTTTCTAAACTATTTTTAATTTTCTTTTCTATTTTCCTAATTATTATTTTTTTTTTTTTTAATTTTCTCAGAGCTACCTCACGAGGTAGTGTTCCGTTCTAATTATTTTTTTATTTTTATTATTAATTTCGTTTTTTTAATTATACTTACAAAAACTACCTCGCGAGGTACTAGCACTACCTCGCTAGTACCTCACAACGTAAGGTCTTTTTTTTTTGAAATTATTTTTATTTTTATTTCATATTTTCCTAATTATGATTTTTTAAATTTTTCACAACTACCTCGTGTGGTACCAAAAGTACCTCACGAAGTAGTGTTCCATTTTAATTTTTTTTTTTAATTTTTATTATTAATTTCATTTTTTTAATTATATTTACAAAATCACAAGGTAGTATTACATTTTTAAATTTTTTTTTTATTTTTTTAATTTCTTTCTTTTAAAATTTAGCTAATAATATTTTACAATTTATATATCAAATTATTAATGTACAAAATATTAAATAATTAGTCATATATTTTTAAGGTTTATAATAAATTCACTAATTAATTAATTTACTTATTAATATTGTATCCTAAGATTTATAATAAATTTTAAATATTTTAATTCCCTTAATTATAAATTAAAATTATTTTTTACTATTTTTATTATTTATAATTAAGTAGAATTATCATTTATAATTTTAAATATAATTATAAAATTATTTTTTAAAAAAATAGACGCCACTACTAGGGGTGGGCATGGGCGGGCGAAACCCCTGCCCGTTGCCTAGCTTGAATAATGAATGGGCATTTTTGCGATACCCAACTCTTGACCCAGTAGATAAAAACCCTAACCATTTTCGGTGTGGGCAAGGGCGAGATTTAAATGGTCAAGGCGGGTTTCCTTTACCCAACTAGTGACGCCTTGCCCTACTCTTTGAAGATTTTAGTTCACGGTTCAAATTTTAAAGTTTTGGAGATAGTTGAAGTATAATATAATATATTTAGACATAATAATATAATGTATTTTAAATAAAATAATATATGTAGAATAATATTTATTTAAATATATTAATTTTTGGGGCAAGGCCAAATGGGCAGGGCACGACCACTGCCGTGATGCCCGATGCCTAGCCTAAACCTAAAATTTTTTTTCGAGCCACTTTTTTAGGGTTGGGCTGGGCAATATTTTGCTGGGCTTGGGCGGATGTACTAGGCACCATGTTCACCCCTAGCCACTAGTGGCGTCGTACTTATTGACACCACTAGTGTAGAGCAAAAACGGGCTGGGCCCATCGGCCACCGTTATTAAGGAAGGGGGTTTGAAAAATGGACGAGATATTTGAAATTAGCCCCGATGGGCCTCGGGCTTCAACGGCCGCCTTCGGGGCCTCGGCCACTTGCAAGCCCTTTTCACTGTAGCTTTTTCTTTTTTTTCTTTTTAAATTTATTAATATATATATATATATATATATTGTATTTGTTATAGAGTTATTTATCCATTTAACTACAAATACATAATAACTATATTCTAATTTTATGATTTGATTTATTATTTGTTGCAAATAAAGATTATGGATGTGTTCATGATGCGGGAGAAGAATTTCATGATATTCTTACTCATGAGCCAGAGGCTATTACTTAAAGTGAAGAACAATCAAATGTCGTTAAAATTGATGATAGTGGCTAAGAAGATGACGATAATAATAGTCATCGTACTTAATGTCGCTAAATGATATATTTTTTATGTTTTATATGAGTTATTTGTGAATACATTTTTGCTTTTGATTATGAATTAGTGACCCGCTTATTTATTGGATGATTCGTGTTGTAATTTACTAATTATATTTTTTAAAAAAAAGTGGAGGAAAAATAGTTAAAATTTGGAATAGTAATTTCTAGCCGCGTGGGCCGCCTTGGTGCTCGGTAGGGCTTTGAAAAACAGATCTTTTTCTTACTCCGGCCCTGAGGGTCGGCCCCGTAGGCCCTGGCCCTTTACGGGCGATCCCGATTGATAAAATTCTCTACACTAGTGGTGTTAATTCAGATTATCTGATATTACTGAGTAGTGGGGTCGTGGACCTTGACGTCACTGGTGGCATCGCGTTTACCTTAGTTCAATAAATCTTTTTCCATATGATCTAATTGGGTACAATTTTTACAAAAAAATTCCTATATTAGTACTTTTCCCTAGAGGTGAGTAGTGACAATGAATGGCTAATTGAGGGACAAGTGGCAAGTATTTTCACACAAGTGATAAGTCACTTCCTTATACTTATCTTGTCCTTATCTGTTTGGCTTAAGGGAAGGGGGAGAGAGGGAAAGATAAGAAAGAAATTTTTTGGGAAAATTCATATAGAGGCCCAAATAACAAAGAAAAACCTAAAAAAGGCCCCAAAACTATGAAAATCCCAGAAAAAGTCCCATGACCTTTTCTGATATAAATTCATTAAAACGTGAGTTGATAATGGGACTGATATAATTATTAACGCGGTACTGATATAGTTGTTAATGGGGTTGATTTAGTTGTTAATGGCTGATTTAGTCGTTAAAAAATTATTGTTAATAGGGCTGATTTAATTGTTAATAACCTACCCGTTAACAACTATATCAGCCCCATTAACAACTCACGTTTTAATGAATTTATCTCAAAAAAGATCCCGGGTCTTTTTGGGATTTTCAAACTTTTAGGGCATTTTTAATTTTTCTCTTTGTTATTTGGGCCCTCATATAGATTTTCCCACATTTTTTCTCTCATCTTAAGCTTTTCAATATTCTAAAATTATACTCTCAATAAAAAAATTAATATTCCTCCCTCCCCAACCAAACAGGTAAAGTTCTTCTCTTCCTCGCCAGTTCTGTATTCTCAAGCTTTGGCCATATTGTGGCCCTGGCAAGAGGGTTACAGCACCGAAGAAGATCCCTTGTGCATTTCTTGTCGGTGACTTTCCTCATCGTGGCTTCGTCTTCACTTTTCGAAGAGCGTTTTGTCCTTCCTTCTTAGATGGCAGAAGCAGCAAAACGGTCGCCCGTTTCTTCGACTTTGATTCATTTCCTTCTTGTAAATATTATGCTTCCTTTTAGTATAAAATTCTTTGATTTGTTTTCAGATATGCAGTGGTCACAGGAGGAAACAAAGGGATAGGTTTTGGGATATGCAACAATTGGCTTGTAACGGAATCGTTGTTGTTTTAACAGCAAGAGATCAGAAGAAGGGCCTTGAAGCTGTTGAGAAGTTAGGATCAGTGTGTGGTGTGTCTGGCCAATTGGTTTTTCATCAGCTTGATGTGACTGATCCTGCTAGTGTTTCATCTCTTGCAAATTTCATCAGAACCAAGTTTGGAAAACTTGATATCTTGGTATCATTGACATTCAGATTCTTATTTGGCTCTGTTTTCTACTATTTTGTTCAATGCAGTCGTACAGAAAAAGAAGAAGCTAGTTTACCCCCAAAAGGAAAATCGATTTTTTCTCGATGTAGAATTGACTTTACTACTGTGTGAGAAAAACAAAGAATATAATGGAAGATTAACCTGAATAAAAAGCAGACATTTCTAAACGCGATCATTTTTTTTTTAATTGACCATCAGTCAAGTCTTAATAATGATAAAATGAAAAGGCACCAATTTCGTGCCAGACATAGAAAAGACAATAAATTTGCAGTATTGGTCAAATGGGGCTAAAAAAAGACCCTGTTATGAGTATTGACCTCCTAGTCGCATGATCCGAACATAATTATGAAGAAAGAGAAACAATCAAGGAGTAATTTTTTTGAATCACAAAGTCATATTTCTAAAACTACAAGCTTGTTTTCGTTCTCCAATGATTACCAGAAAACGATGGACTTTCTGCTTTCTACTCAAACACTTCAGTTTATTATCAGTGCCTTATTCATTATGACGTTGACATTGGAACTTCAGTATCTTGCTCTGGAGAAACTAATCAAACCGGGCCTGACACCAAATCACTATTTAGTTTTCTCAAATAACATCTCTCCTAAGTTAGAAAACCACATATTTTATAAACTTTTGTTTTCCCCCTTTTATGTTTTGTATTCATTGATACTTACCTGTCTTTCAGTTCCACATTATTTCATAATTCATCTTCCCCAATGGATCTATCTCCCAAAATAGATTGTGGTAAATGTCTGACCTTTTTGTAGGTTAATAATGCTGGAATTCGTGGAGCGCACGTTGATAGGGATGGTTTGATAGCATCTGTAACTGCTAGGGTACGTTCTCTAAACTAAACTATACCGATTTGTGAATGGGACTTCGGCTAAAGCTCCATAGGCTTTTAGTTGTTAAGCTCAGACACTCAACATCTGACATCTTTGATCTTCCTACACTTCATTGAAGGCAATTTGCATTTTGAATACTGAATTAAAGGGCATGAGCTAAATTTATCTGATTTGGGTTAAATTTTGGATCAAGTTTGCACACATCAAGGGTGAAAGAATACATAATTTTCTTTTCATTGACTGCAGAAAAAGGGAACTCCTATTGATTGGAGTAAAATCATGACTCAAGATTTTGAACCCGCAGAAGTGTGTATAAGAACAAACTACTATGGTGCCAAAGAAATGTGTCAAGCACTAATTCCCCTTCTTGAGTTGTCAGACTCACCCAAGATTGTTAATGTTTCCTCCTCAATGGGGAAGTTACAGGTATGTAATATTAACTAAATAAAAGTTTTGTTAGCCGGTATAGAAGCTAGACAGTTACAAATAAATTTTAAATGGGGGAACATCATATTGAATTATTGATAGGTACATGTGATATTGTGTCAAATAATCTTACATGTTAACAATATTAACAATAACTATAGTCTTTTACTCGAAATTTGAGGAATGAGTCATACTATATAAATATTGAAAGATTGATTAGATTCTTAATTGTCGATGACATTGAACATAGTTTTTGTTGCTGACGCTAATGCAGAACATACCAAGTGGGTGGGCTAAACAATTACTAAGTGATGCTGAAAATCTAACCGAAGAGAAATTGGATGAGATCATAAAACAGTTTCTTGAAGATATTAAAAAGGGTTCGCTAGAGAACAAAGGCTGGCCTACTGTTTCATCTGCATATAAAGTCAGCAAAGCTTGCATGAATGCCTACACAAGGATTCTTGCCAACAAGTATCCATCTTTCTGCATTAATGCTGTGTCCCCAGGTATTGTGAAAACAGATATAAACTACAACACTGGTCACTTGACTGTGGATGAAGGTGCTCAAAGTGTTGTGAGGTTGGCTCTGCTACCTGATGGTGGTCACTCTGGACTCTTCTTCGTTCGGAACGACCTGGCATCATTTTGATCTAAACACATAAGTTTATATGTAATATTTCCAGGCTTGCTAAACCTATGACTTTTCCTTACCTAACTGGAATCTGTATCATTAACGAATAGAATGATGAGCCCTTTTGCTCTAATTTTTATTAGAAACTGAATATTGTGTTGTTCTTGTTGGACTTGAGTAGATTTTGTAGGTTTCTCGCATGTATTGTCCTTTTTGTTAAATACCGGAGTTGGTTTATTTGTGGGGGACCGAAGTAGGGCCTAGGTAGAAATTGTTGTGATGTGAGTTCGGGGCATCAAGTAAAAGATTTGACCCATGAATTTGAGGTATAAAGTATCAACATTACAAATAGGGCAGGCACTTATTTAAATTCTCAGATTACTGGGGAAAATACAGATGAATTTGTACATGTTTCTCATTGAGTATGTTCCCGTTCCAGGTTTCCCAACTTCCTATATAACCAAAACATTCACGACAAAAGATTAACCAAGAATAAGACTAAAATCTCAGCTTTTGCTCAGGTTCCATCACTTAAATCTGTTATAATTGAAGTAAATCGATGATTCTGGTGCGCATGGCATTATAGCTCTATCTGCTACCCTGTATTTGTCTCAGCCCAGGATCTTCTCTCAATAACCAGCCCTCAAAACACCAGTGTTTAAAGACCAAAGAAGCCATATACAGGCAGTAGATTTAAGAATTCCAAGATTGCTTCAGCAAAAGGATGAGCTCCTAATCTTTAATTCACTGAATGATGAGCTCAGGATTACCGATATTATACACGACTCAATATGGACATTGTGATGTCTGATGTTCGAAGCATCAGGGCTTCATAAATGATGAATATTCACTTTCAGCTGGAAACCTTGAACTATCTCGGAATGACTTGAGCAATAAATCGTATGAATTGGAATTTTCAATAAATGATTTCTTTGCTTCTTACCAAGTCTTAAAGCTGATTTAGGCGAGACAAGGCCACTGATCCATTCAGAGATTTAGCTTCCAATCCATGTTAAGAAACTCATTCAGATGTTCGTCATGATATTTCACAATAAAAACAGTTCAGATCAGAAAATAAGTAACCACCTTGGCAAACTGATTACACCAAGAAGGGTAGGTTCAGATTTTCACGGCGTCCATTCTTGACATTGTCCCACAAACAACAATTTGTAAGTGTATCGATCAATTTACCTTTCTTCCTTTCTAGCTGTCAAATAAAACAAGTACTCCGTGAAATTGACCGAGAGGGTACTTGTTTAACTAATTTAACTACTATCCTTAATCTCTCCAAAATTAGGTAAATATATCTTATAATTAGAACCGGAGGGAGTATCATGAGAATTTTTAGAGCTATCTATTTCTATGGAACTGCTACCTGATGGTTTCAGAACGTTACCCTCTTCCATCATTACTCTCATTCTAATAACATCTTCCCATCTATCTGAGCCAGCGTAAATATTAGAAGATAGTACATAGTTACCACTGTTAGAAGGGTCCACTTCAAGAAGCTTCTTGGAGGCAATCTCAGACAAGGGCACGTTTCTGTGAAGCTGAGAAGCACTCAGTAACATCCTCCACACTACAACATCTGGAACTATTGGCATTTGTCTGATGAACTCGTACGCCTTTTCTAAATTGCCAGAGCGACTCAAAAGATCCACAACACATCCATAATGTTTCATTTCAGGTTTCAGTCCATAAACCCTTTCCATGCTTTCAAAATATTCCAATCCTCTATCAATCAATCCAGCATGAGCACAGGCTAGCAAAATGCCAACAAATACCCCGTGAGAAGGCGGAACACCTTCGCTCAACATTTGTGAAAAAAGATCAAGAGCAGAATCTGCAAAACCATTCACCGCAAGGCCTGTGATAACTGAAGTCCATGACACACTATCTTTGATCTTCATCTCTTTAAACACCTCCAATGCTTTCTCCACCACTCCACATTTGCTATACATATCTATCAAGGCATTTCCAACATAAACGTCAGCTTTTAAATCATACTTACGTATATAGTCATGAACTACTACTCCAACATCCAGTGACCCTAGATGAGCACAAGCAGAAAGCACGCTAGCAGCGGTAATTTCATCAGGCTTCACCTCAGCAGCCATCATTTCTTTAAAAAGTCTAACTGCCTCTGTAAATTGGTTGGCTTGGGAGTAACCTGTGATCATAGAAGTCCATGAGATCACATCTCTCTGTGGCATCTCGTCGAACAACTTCTGAGCAGCTACTAAGTTTCCCACTTTTCCGTAACCCACAATTAAAGCATTCCAAGAAACTGTATTTTTATGCTTCATCCGATCAAATACTTCTTGGGCCAAATCAACCATACACCGTCGTCCATACATATCTATCAGGGTGTTCCCCAGATAGAGATCAATTGGCACGTGATTGTCCTCAATGTACTCAACGATTGAGTCTGCAAAATCCCACACACCCAAAACGGAGCATGCCAAAACAGCCTTCATTATTGTGACTGCGTCAGCCTTCACGTTTGCTGTCTGCATTGCCTCAAAAATACCCAAAACCTCTCGAAATTTACTGCATTGGCTATACCCACAAATCAAAGAATTCCAAGAAACCAAATCTCTTTCCTCCATTTCATCAAACAACTTATGTGCAAGACTCAGATCGCCACAAGAAGCGTACATATGAATCAAAGCGTTAGATACATAAAGATAAGACTCAAATCCAAGCTTGAGAGAGTGGGAATGAACTAATTTACCATATAAAACATCAGAAACCCTGGCACAAGCCTTGGAAATAAAAATGAGAGTCAAATTGTTACCATGAAGTCCTTGGTGATACATACGGTTATGCATACGAATTGCTTCCCTTGGCTGATCACTGTGCGACCAGCCCCGAATCATGAGGTTCCAAAGCGATAAACTGGGGTGGTTGATTTGGTCAAAAGCAAGTTGGGCTCTGAGTAAATTTGCAGGGGATAGTGCATACCATTTAATAATTTCGAACATGGATGAAGGGTCTGTGTGAAGGTGTTTTCTGATAAGATGGCCATGGAGTTCCTTGACAGAGTTAACCGGTCGAACGTTCACGGTGGAGGTGCCAAAGCGGCGGTCGATGGCCTTCGCGTTTGCGAGCCTCATTGGCGACGAGCAGCCTCCGTCAAGTTCATTCCCGGCTTCAAAATAAATACTGCGTACTTCCCCTACAAAAGTCCCTTTTTTTTTTTTTGCTCCCAAGTCCCAAGCTTCAATTTTTTTCTCCCACAGAATTTGTTGGGTGCGCGCAATACTATAGTACCCTTAAGGCCCCATTTGTTACACGGAATATTTGAGGAAGGAAATGAATGGAAAGGAAAGAAATGGAAAGGAAGATTAGGAGGGAACTTTTAAAAATGTGAGCTGTTTGGTATACAAGGAAATGAAAGTTAGTTGAGGGAAGATGAAATGTTTGGTATGAAGAATTGGGGTTGTATAAGTGGGAAGATTAGGTGAAATTCCCAAATTGCCCTTAAATAAAAAACATTAAAAAAAATGTAATAACTGGCGGAAGTGTTTTTTGCGCGACATAAACGAAAAGAGGAACGAACCCTAGAAGGAAATTGCAACGGTAAATTAAAGTAGATGGTGATGGGGTATGAAATTCGACGAAGAGTGTCTCCTGGTGGTGACAAGGACGACGTAGATGGAAGGAATAAGGCTATGGAAGCACGAAGCAATATTTAACGAGTCAAGGAAACGAGTATGGGAAAAGAAGCAGTTAGATTAGCAAATGATGAACATTGAACCCTGGTAATGCTATATTTAACGAAGGTTGATTGGAAAAAATGAGTGCTGAACCCCTGACTAGTGTGAAGTCGCTGAATGAAAAGGGGATTGTTGGGTTGTGAAACAGAGGCAAGTGCGAAAATAGTTTAGGAAAATATGGCATTCCTTCATTTGACTATAATTAATCATCAAAATCAAACAGGGACATAACAATAACGAATGTTAGATCAGTTGAAAAGGACAGGAGGAAGTATGAAAAATTGCACTTGTGAGGATGAAGAAGGAGACATTAATGTATACAATGTGCAAAATAGGGACATTGGTTGCCGTCAAATGGGCAGCTTGAAGTGAACCATATGTGAAGCACGAAACAACCAACATTTTGACAGATAGCTTCGAAATTTATAAAAATAATCTTCACCCAAAGCAATGTGTGGGAGAGGAAGTAAAAATAAAGCACCCAACATTATGAAATGCCGCATAAGTAGGAAAGCGAAAAAAAACTTTTGCTATTGGACTTGTAAAATGCACCAAGAACTACGCCTTGAACCAACACAACACAAGTTTAATGCCAAGGCACAAAATGAAAATAAATGAATGAAATTGGCCTTCTCAAATGCTGCATAGAAGTAAACGTAACCTTGGACATGACAACAACATGAGGCAAAGGTCGATAAATGGACATAAATGATAGCATGTGAACCGACCATCATTGGCCTTCTCAAATGCCGTATGACAAATAATTGTGAAGTTTTTCAAAGGGTGCATGAGCCACCCAAAAATTGCATGGGCAGAACATATACTAACCATCATTCATCAAGGGTCGATGGCGGAAAAAAAGCGAGGGACGTTCGAACCAAAAAATCAAGTTCGAACTACATCACAAAGATAACAAATATAAATGTAAAGTTTATGACAAGGTGCATCGTGCACCCTAAAATTAGCTGCATAAAATCGACATGTTATGCGAGGGAATTATGACGGCCATGAACTACACAAAATGATAATACACATTACAATAGATTAAATATCATTCAACCATTAAACATTAGTTCGAATACAAAAGTGTAAGTTCGAACCAAACAAGAAAGTTCAAACTCCAACGAATGCTAAGTAAACCATCTCGAATGTGAATCAATAGTCATAACAACAAAAAACTAGTCAATACTGTACTGGAGCATTACATGTAACTCTAAACAGACAATACAAACAATTTTTGTCCCTAGTTCTGTTTCTTCTTTGATGGGGACCTCTTTGGAGTGGTGCGCTAGGCGATGATGTCATGCGAACTGGGAGGTTCACCGGGATGAACATTGGAGTAGCAGTCGCGTACTTTGAGGACGACTTGGTGGTCCTTCTCGCGAAGACATTGGGCAAATTCTCTCGCCGCAGTACGAAATGGACAAGGGCGAAACAAGAACATACAATGTTCAAAAGATAGAAAAGTATCCATTTTCTCGCATTCAAGATAAGTGAGTACATCCCATGCACTAGCCAATTAACAGATGGCCTGCATCATAATATACTTACAACTTATAATTTGACAACAGGCTGCGCCACACAAAATTTATGCCATGTCCAATTTTTCCTTAACCTATTTGAACATGGTCCAAAGTTTGTGCTAATGCAAAAACTCTGCCCTATACAAAAGGACTCGATGGCAAAGATATACAAAACGATCAAAAAAGATATACAAAACGACTGATTAGTGTCCGAAACAAAGTGACACATCTGAATTACCACTGGCCAATACAGGTATATCAAACACAAAAAGACCAGCTATGTACTCCACACTATTAAACTACACAAATATGTAATCCCGATAATGCATCTTTACTGAGAAAGCAAGGTGCGGATCCATGTGGCTTAAACTCGCAGTACCTTTAGAAATGCAGTCACCATTTTGTCAGACGTTACAATCTTCATATGTGCAATGTTTCTTTCATTCCAAGTCAAATCCTCAAGTTGTAGTAGCTCCATGTACAAGTCATCTCCTCGGGCAAAGAGGTTCAGTTGCCTTTCTTGGGGTGCCATCATATTTCCTAGCTTGTCAAACGCAAAGAACGATGGTGTTCTCCAATTTTGTGACTCGTATCTCGCAATGCCTCATGTAATATTATTAAAATTAAAATTTGAAATATGAAATTAAAAAAAAAAAGTTAAAAAAAAAAGAAAGAAGAAAAAAAAAAAGTAATTAGAAAAGAAAAGAAAAGCTAAGCAAAAATATATATATATATATATATATATATAATTTAAAAAAAATGTGGTGTACGCCGCCACATTTGGGAGTGGCGAAAGATCCCGCCAATTAATGTTGGCAGAGGGAGTATTATCATTACATCAAAAAAAAGAAAGAAAAAAAAAAGAAAAAGAAAAGTTGATTCAAGTCCACCGCCACAAATCCACCGCCTCTAATCCTATTATATATATGTATGTGCGGTGCTTAAATGTGTAATAGAGCTTGAGTGTAATTAGAAGAGTGTGAGTGAGAGAGACGACGGGATTGGAAGAAAAAGGGAAGAGGGAGCTTATTTAAGGTACGTTATTTATTTTATAGGATCATTTAGATAGTTAGATTAATTTCTTTTCAATAAACTTTCTTCATGAAAGTTGATCTACTTATTTTTCTCTTCCTAAAGAGGATAATATAGTATTGATTATTGAAAATTTTAGGATTAGAATATTGGTAAAGTTTTGAGTTTTGATAATAGAAGGCTATATATATGTCAAGTATGATTAGTAAATAACTTTAATCGGTTAGTTCTACTAAATCTTTGAACTTTTAATTATGATATTAGTAATCAGTGTTAACTCTATTGACATATAATTATGTGTTTATTTTTAAAGGGGACTAATTTCTCTCACTAGTTAGTGTTGTGTCAAGAACTTGAGGTAACTACTTTCCAATTTATCTTGTATACTTGTTGAGGTAATTATAAGCATATTCTTATATATCTAAATTATATGAGTATATTATAATGTGTTATCTATGAGAATATATATATATATATATGAGATATCTGTTTGAAGGTAATTAGTTAAGTGGGCATAAATTGTTTATATTGTTATGATTAAAATTGTTTATTTTGAAATTATGAAAGTTTATGCACGATGTTGATTATTGAACATAACTGTGAATTGTTGATGTTGAAAATTGTGTTATTTCACTGCATATTGAGGTGTTCGATTGAGATGAGATGTGATGGTAGGAGATTAATTTTATACCACGTGGTATTGCCACCACCGAGCGCACAAATGGATGGCCGGATATTGCCCTTGGTATCATCCTAATCCTTTGGTCGATTAGGGTCACTGGGAGTGACACCTTTCTATATTCGAGAGAAAGGGAACCCATGGTCCGATATGAGTTCTCAGAGCCTTTGGCCGGGCTACACCTCATTATTGGTGAGCTTGGAATAATCTCGCAAAGAAATTAAACCTATTATATTGCAGCCCATGGGTTCTGTCAGCGGTTATAAGGAGGTTATAAGGAGGGTTGAGGGAGTTACATGCATATTAAATAATTTTGAATTATTAGTTGGTTTGGTAAGTTACTTAGAGTTATTAATATACGAATGGATAATTGGTCCACTTAACTATCTTGTAATTACTCCCTGTATACTTGTTAAATTGGATATGTGGTTACTGAGTCTTTGTGACTCACCCCGTCATTATTTATTTTTCAGGCGAGAATTCAGGCACTGATACTAAGGGGAAGAAGGCATTCGAGACTTGATCCAAGTTATCAATCTTGTATGTCTTATTTTGTTACATGAGTAAAATTTGATGTATATTGCCAAACTTTAGGGCCTCATCTCGGTACGTTGCATATTTTGATTATTCCGCGCATACTAGAACTTATGATATGAACAAATGGCGTTGATATGAATTTTACTATGGAATGATTTATTTTGACTGAAATTAAGTACGTTTAGGTATAAAATAATTATTTAAATGGTAATTTTGGGAGGATGTTACACCTCACGATTACTTCAGAATTGTTCAGTTTGCGCTTCTTCCTTGGACCAACTTTGCATCAGATGGATTGACTTGAGTGGTGACAGTTTCATGGTTCGTTCCTAACAACTCAGATTCATCAACATGTGGTGGTGTTTCTGGAAGTTCGTTATCTTCAAGATTAACTTCTTCCTCCATTCTCCCCGGCACTCTCCTTCCTCACCGTAGCCTCCCGTCCCTTCCCCAAACCATGCACAGAGTCAAAGTTTGGTAAGGGTTTGGTTCTAAATTCCTTTGCTTTAGGATGAGCCCGCACTTTGAACAAGCAATATGTGAGTTTGGATATGGAAGTCATTTGTAATACATAATCAAAGTACAAATTTCAACAAGATGGTAGGATCTCATACCTTCAAATACTCATCCCACACCTCGGATCTCAGAACAAGGTTAGTCTCCTGTTCCAACCAAATCCCGAAGCATTGGGCCCATAAACAATGTCGTATGCCGCTTGCCATAGATGCTTTAAGGTCTTCGCCTAGAGGTGATGTGTGGAGTTGCTTTGATACCATAGCCAGGAAGCTTCTGCTCAATCATCTTCTGCAACACATTTGCATAACCTGCCTTGAACCCACTATCTGCCATCCACTTTTGGTCCAATCTCAAAGTCACAAGGCAATCTACCAAGACCCGATCCTCCACTGCTGTCCACATCTTGATCCTCATCCTGGTTCCCTGTTCAACTGGATCCATCTAAAACAAACACTGATTGAGGCAAAATATTGCAGGTATACATGCTTTTCAAATAACAACAAAATACCACACCATACCAACAACAAAAGCAAATATAGACTTAATTGAAATTCAGATTGACATAGGACATGGTTGTTGTTTTTAACATAAACACGGAATAAATTGTCCTTAAACCTAGCAATACTTGTGTACAATGTTATCAATTATCTCCAAGTGCCACAAAGGTAGCAAACATCTCATTTGCAACTTGTTCCCTGTAATTAGTCCACACTTCACTAGTTTCCATTGGAACTAAGGGCGGGTTGTCAATCGTTGTAGGTCCAATCGATAAGGTCTCAATCGCTCATCAAGGGGATCTTGAACATTCTCCCGAAGAATGAGGTTATGGAGCAAACAAAGAAGCAACGATGTATCTATTTTGCAGCCTCACCGGATAAAAAGATGGGCTCCTCAATATTGCCCACCGTAACTCGAGTATGCCAAAACACCTTTCTATTACATTTCGTGCCGAATGTCGCATGTTGAAACACTCATGCTAGCAGTTTGGGGTTGATGTCCTTGTCTCCAGTCATTAAGGTGGTACCTTTGACCTCTATAAGGAGCCAAAAACCCCGGCAATTACCGTACCCAAAGATCAACCAAGTAGTAGTTCCCGCACAAAGATATACAAGTTAACAAACAATAGTGTAACTTAATTTAAACAACATAATGCACGCCACACCCGCACCTAGTGGCACCGTTAGTCCAAATGGTCTCCTTATAGCATCTCTCAACACTCTCCCATCCGCAGCTGACCCTTCCCACCCGGGCAAAACAAATATGAATTGCCCATCCGGTGAACATATCTATTTCGATACCTCCCCTTGTGTTGTGCAGGGACTTGAACATGTATGTGCGTACCATCCAATGCACCTAGGCACCCCTGAAATGACAAAAACATTATCAAGGTCAAACCATAGTGTCAATACTCTATTAAATTACTCAGACAATACCATAATGTACATACCTTGAACCTCTTCCAACGATTATCATTTGAGTCCTCTGGAATTGGCTCTGGTTTCTTCAAAAGCAATGATTGAAGTTTGATGGTAGCATTGAGCACTAGTTTGAAGTATCTACTAATGGTTTCTCCTGACCTTCCAAACTCAAACCGTATGACTCTGCTCTTCACATGACGGGCCAATATGTGAAGTAACATAGCCACTTGCTCATCAACTAGCATATGTTTAGTTGCTCTCAATCCGCCGATTGTGTCTAACATGTGACACAATTTATCGACGCTGTCTTGGACATCCTAATTTGGTTGAAGCAAGTGGTGTCACTACTATATATCATCGCTCTCAAATTCGCTCTCTTGGCATGAAAATCTAATCTAAACGTCCTATCCTAAGTGTCTTGGTCTACCTCGCTCCCACAAATACTATCATAGTCACAAGCAAGGTCCTCACTGCTATTAGCAAAGTTATGCAACCAGCCAACATTCCGATCATTTCCCGTAAACGTGGCTCCATACCTACACAATTTTTCACCACACCAATATCTTTTTTATCATAATCTGCCTCTCCTCTTTACAAACTACCACAATTTAACATTCATACATTCCTATCTTTCATGCCATGGGCTCAATTTACACCACTACTTACCACCCAACATCTCACTCACTGAATGAACGACACATGTCTGATGTTCGAACTGGGGTGTCTGGTTCGAACGTAAATTGGAAGTTCGAACTTTTTCTATTTACTTGTTTTCAATTCACCTTTAACAGACTTAACAAAACCCATTTTTCATTTTCAGCAAACATACCATCACCACACAATCAACTTTAATATATAAACACACTTCACATCATTCATAAAAGGGATCATTAACAAAACAACAACACATTGTACGTAAAACAAACAACATATTTCCTACCAAGTAAACCGTGTCTCCGTGTTCCGGATATTGCTTCAAAATGCATTCCACCGTGTGTGTCCCCCTCCCCAAGCTCGAAGCAATAGGGCAACGAAAAGCTCACCCCCCAAGCCGGAAGCAACAGGGCCACCAAAAGCCTCGCCCTCCCAACCTCGAAGCAACAGGCGACGAATATTTCGAAGCCTCCCCCCAAAGCTCGCAACACCGCAACGAATAGCTCGGACCCATAGATCTCACATTTAAATTGATTTCCAAATAATACTCGACCTCAAATGCAGCTCGGGTTCAACTTCTCCACCGAAAACCGACCACTGTAGATACAAGCTTCTTCACCGACACCTTCGTCCAGCTCGCGCCTTGCTCGTGCTTATGGGTACAGTCTTTTCAAAGGGCCTTTTTGTCCAACATTTTCACCTTCCCGCCTATTTTGGATGGAATGAAGGTTCCCATGATTGATGGAACTTTGGGCCTCGCCGGATGTATACTCGAAGGAAGACGGGGAAGCAAACACGCTTTTTGTGTTGGAAGTTGTTATCTTCCCTTTCCATCTACCAATTCTTTTAACAAACAGGCCTAAGAGTATGTTTGGATTGAGGGAGGGAGAGGGGCTAATCTTTTGCCTTCTCTTTACTAAATTGCCCCTAGAAACTTTTTAATATTCCAAAAATATATTCTCGATAAAAAAGAATATTTCTTTCATTAATGGCAATTTGGTCATTTCCTTATTTCCCTCCCCCTCCCTCAAACCAAACATACCCTAAGTGGGTGGCATGTATGTTATCCGAGTACCAGTATTAAGATCAATCCAAACTCAACCGATCTATAGGTATACAGATAGACACAATTGTGTGACTTTGTAGAAGATAATCTTCTATAAAATTTTATTTTCCCTATATATATGAGTCTTATGAATGATTATATAAGTATTTATTTTCTGACCACAAAAATAAAGTACTTAATTTGTATATAATATATTTGATGTTGTGTGATTACTCGAACTCCATCTTAGTGGGGTGTTTTTGAAATGCTATAATAATAATTTTAAATATCATATAAAATAATTAATAAACAAAATAATTAAAATCATATGAGAAGAATACCCAAAAAAAAAAAAAAAAAAAAAAAAAAGCATAGATTGGCTCACACTAATAACTCAATCAAAGATTATCCTATCCGGTTGCAATTTTGCTTGCCCAATAACCAACTTGGCCTCAAGACTCAAGGTAAAAATGATGAGTTACACAAAACTACACCATAACCCAAGTCAATACACAAGGTTTTTAGTGAGATACACACAAAATATATGGGCAGATCATCATTTAGAGTTATTATGTGGAAGTGCTAGTGTCAGTTAATGATTTAATTTTCATTCCAATTAAGAATTATTTTATAAATTTTTGTCGATCTAACTTGTTAGGTGTCAATTAGATCTAACAAGTAAAACTGTGATTACAATATTTTGAGGAACGACAAAGACAAAAACCGACCTTAGCTCAGTTGGTAGAGCGGAGGACTGTAGTAGGAAGAATCCTTTCAGATATCCTTAGGTCGCTGGTTCGAATCCGGCAGGTCGGAATGTATTCTTTTTACTTAAAATTTTAAAGGCTATTTCCATTTTCATTTCATCGCCTTCCTCAAACCACTTACTCATGCGCAGTCGTTATTTTAATTTTTCCTTCAAACCACTAACCACAATGAAAATTGCAGCTTCTTCACCCATCTTAATAATTAATAAATTGACTGAAAAAATGAAACCATCTTTTAAAGATAATCTCTTATCAATCAGCCTCCTCAACTATTTTTACCATCACTTTGTCACCCACATACATACCATTATTATGGTTTCATGTTGAGTGCCTATTATCATAGAAAAACTTCATTATCTCACACACCCACACGCACAAAAACCATCAATGTTTTAATAAACAGACAATACTTTCATATATAAAGGCAAAACTTTTTAGCAGGAATAATCACTATCTCAACAACCAATAATGTTTAGGAGAACACTAATAATAATTAAAAAATGACTAACTCCTACAGAACGTAGACGGGCTTCTCTGCATTTTTGCCCATAACTGATAGATTATAAGTTATGTTGTCATGTTGCTTTCTGGCATCTTCGGACAAAATTGTATTCCACTGATAAAGCTCCCGGTATATATAGCTGTATCTTATCTTACTTCCGAGGACCATGAACTACTAGAGCAACAGGTAAGTGATGTCCATTACAAATTGCTTACCTGTACTTTAGAGCTTTGGCCAACTTCTTCTTCCTTTTCTTGACAGCCTTTGGCACTTTATGTTTCCGAGCTTCTCTTTTCTCTTCCTTCACTTTCTTCTTATGTTCTTTTCGGGCGGCTTTCTTTTCCACAGGATCCTCTGCTTCACTTTCAGAACATGAACTCTCTTCCGAATCACTTTGGCTATCTTCATCCCCTATGTCGTCTTCGCCATTGCCACCTGCAGGTCTTGGCTCCTGCTCTTTCTGGCCATTTTCGGATGAAATCTGAACTCTTGATAGAGCCTCGTTAAGTCCAGTAGTGGTCTTGTAGTACAAATCATCAGTGTCCTTCCCACTGGCTATCCGTTGTACATCCTCCTCGGCATTCTTAACATCATCAAGTGTCTTTGGAATGTATGCCTGCAACAAAAGTTGAGAAATTTTTAAAACCATGCCGTAAAGGACACACAACATATTATTGCGCTACCAGAAACCTGGAAACTATCCCCTCAAAAACCAGAAAATAGATCTAGGGATGGATATAAATATGAAGCGTTGAACTTACAAACATAAGTGGTGTGGGAAGCTTTGATGTTTAAAGGGGTGAAAGATAGAGAAAAGGAGGAGGTAAATTTGGTGTAGCATTGGGCAGATGTTTAGCTTCTTGAATAACTTCTGACATGTTTGCTATCTATAACAGAGGTTCTTTTCAATACATAGAATTTCCAATTTCTGTTATAGACTTAGTATCCATTAGAATCCATATCAGGTTCAAACAGTTCAAAAAATAAAGCAACAAAACAGAGTAATTGACAGAAATGAGCGCACATAACTATTTTCAGAGGTCTGTTGGACAAAGCAATACGCTTGTTAAGAGAAATTAACTGACAAAATAATGCCATAAGAAAATGACAACACAATGCTGGTTACCTGCACGAAAACAGAGTCTGCAATCTCATCCTCCACTGACAAGTCTCCTCTGGCCAAAATTTTTCGTTGCACCTAAAAAAGATTGGAAATTTATGATATCTAGATAAAGTTTTCACACAATTGAAATGAATAAAAGACAAATACCTCTTCCAAATAACTGTCCACAGCATCATCAGTGATGGAAGGATCAACAATAAAATCAAACAGTTCTCTTATTGTCATTACAGCAACACCATGCTTTCTGAAGAAAGCCTGAGAACCAACAACATAATTACGACTTTTTCCTTGTCATCCCCAGAAAAGATGGGGAAGAGGAAGAGAAGAGTGTAATCTATAGAGCTAGAACTTACAGATACATGAACAGAATCTTCACGTAGAAAATCAAGGGCATGAGGGTGGTCAAGATCAACAGCTTGAGAAACATCAATAATATAAAGGTGACCCTGCCAAATGGAGAAGAAAAGAATCAATTTTTGGCAAACATACATGAAGAGGGTCAAATGTTTACAGGGAAGATGTTTACCTCAAAATAAAGTATGTTATATTCACTGAGGTCTCCATGCACCAGTTTGCACTTTTGATACAACATGCGCATGGCGATAATCATCTGAATACATATAAGCACATTATTTCAGCCTCAGTAAATGGTAGGCAACAAAATACAGCTCAGTGGCTTTCTAGGTAAATTTTATTCATTTTTAAAAAGAAGGGGGGCATGATCCCATGAGTGTTGCCAGAGGTTATAGCAAAGTTATTGATGGACTCGTAGCCTTTTCCTTGAGCTTCAGTATTCAGTTGAAATGGTTCAAGACATGGTCTCAAAGTCCCTTTGACTAAATGGGTCAATATTCCTATACTTGTCACCTTATTCTATTAAACAAATTGAGTACTCGCAGAGTATAGTGGACATGTGCTTTGTCCTCTCTTGAAGCCCTTATTTCACTTAACAGTTTAGACTTTGGAGCTGAAATTGCCTTTGACAAGTTTTTCCAAGGAACCCTATATTAACCTTCACAGAGACGAGCTTTGGGGTAGCTACTCAAGAAGCTTATATTAAAGCCAACCCAGTTGTATCCATTCAGGAGACTAACTAAGAGTACAGTTCTAGCACTGTAAACATGAAATGATACGACGGATCTGGTTATGTTTGGTTGTAAATGAAAAGGGCATTTGAAAAATGGCAAGTGAAACAAAAAAAAAAAGGAAATATAAATAGAACTTAACTTTACCAAATCTTTTGTTCTTTTCCATTTACCCATTTTTCACTCTAACCATAAATTTGAGTATTCATCTGACATACCTCAACATAGCCTTCACGAAGCTTGTCCAGAGATAAAGCTGCATCTTTAAGACGAGGTGCGGCCCAACCTGACTTTCCTGTGACATACAAGATGAACAGAGAGTTCCAACAAAGAGAAACAAAAAAAGGTACTCATTTCCTCCAGCTAGGCATGAGTTTTAGCCTGCATTACCATAATAAGATCATACGTGCTATTGGAAGAAATTATAATCTTTACAACAGATTTGATTGAGGATAACCATAAGAAGCTTCACATTGCTCTAATAAGTAAAATAAGTAGGTAACTATTCTTTTCTTCGTTTTCTCACATATCGCATAACAATTTTAGATATAATTGATAGTTGATGTCAATTACTCACGCACAAATATCATTTTATTAAGTAGAAAAAATCTTAATTATATTAACACAAGACAAAAGCCACCGAACAGCATTTTCAAAATGCATAAAATCAATTCACCCAAAAAAAAAAAAAAAAAGCAATACCTATAAATTCCATAACCAGAACGTGCTTTCTTAGTTGATAAGGTGTTGGGCATCTAAGTCCAGCTGCCTTTAGCCTGCACACAAGATAGACAGAGAAAAAGAAAGACCCAAGTAAATAATAGTATGGAATTAAACAAATTCCTTTCTTAAAATATGCATTGAGTGAAATAAAGGGAATGATGCATTGAAAATGGTGGTATAATTTTGAGTATACATTGTTTATATCCAAACATTTTCTATGTTTACCTTATTTCCAATAATTCTAAGTTAAGAAATTTAACCGGCACACTTTTCACCAATCTAATCCTTTAGTCAACTCAATAATTACTGATGACATGATCTGTTTCCAACATAAGAATTAAAGGCCTTTTACCATACCAGGAAGGATTCATAAACAACTTTCTCAATTCAGAAAAATTCATTATAGAACTCAGTTAGCTCTGACTGCACTTTAATTTCAATACGTAAAATTTTATTCAGCTTAAGGGGAAAACATAGTAGAGGTCACAAAGCTGAAGAATTGCTTACATTTGAACCGATGAAGTAGAGGGGTAAAATTACATGAATGAACAAAGGAAGTTAGCAGTACAATGCTGAAGAGTTCATACTGCAGAATCTTGCGTCATTACACTTCCAACTAGTATTAATTTATTTAACTAAGCGGAGTCACGTTTCTAAAGGTGACAACTTTTTTTATTTCCTTATTAGTACTATCATCTTGAGTCTTGAATTACCAAAAACATAATCACAGAATTGCATCCTCTTCACAGCTCTCAATTAAGAGCATGACCAAAAATAACAAAATGAAAATAGGAAAAACAGAACAAACCTTAAAAGGTTTCTCATTTCTTTCTCTGCCCATGTTTTTACCATCTTCCTGGGATTGTGCTTACCGTAAGCTGCTCTAAATCGATAGTCTCCTTGTACATACCTATCCCGGTCCCTAAAACCATATCAATCATAAAATTCAGTTCATATTCCTTAGTTCATACAGGAATACATACTAAGTGTTCACTACGTAAGCTGCGCTACCAACAATAGGTAAAGCAAGCTAGAACTTACTTAAATACCAGAACAGATGTTTTGTATACTTTAATTGCAAATTCTTGACCATCACATTTGGTTGCATGATAAACATTTGCCTGCAAAAAGCAAGAAAACACTAAGAGGAAAAAAAACAAAAAAGATAGCATAATGACACAAAATCCAATCATCTGGAAGAGAAATATCATAGAAACAAATTATTAGATAAACAAAAAGCATGAGGGGAAGGCCTCTGGTGTATTTCCTACCTCCTTCCCAGTTGAAATGCATCCATTAATATCATTAAAGAGGCCTCGATTCAGCATTTTGAATAAAACCAAGCGGGTTTTAGGATCGATTGCCTGAGAAAAATTCATTAGTTGCGTATTAAATACTTGTAGAAACAATTTTACATTTGGCATGTAAATAAACTTCAACAAAAGTAAATGAGCAGATACATAGTTCACTGCTTCACTGTGTTAAACAGGACCTTACCACATAAAGGACCAGTAATTATTAAATCTCGATTTCCAATATAAAAAAACAAAATTTATCTCAGGTACAATATATAACAGCCACATACTTTGCAAATGAACTATACACCATGATCAAATCATATGGATTATCAGATTCGCATATCGGCTGTAAATATCTCAAAGGTACAAACTTTTTGTTTACAAAGAGAAATGTTGTAAAGTTAAAGAAATTTTAGGTATCAAAAGTCATAAAATTTCTTCCAATATTCCTCATCCTCTAATGCTTACCTGCTCAACAGTGGCACGATCAGCTTTCTCAGTCGTTTTAATTTTACCGATGGTCGTCCCTCTAACGCTTTCACGAATTGCTGTCGTCACAGAGTTAGACATGCCAATATTCAACCTGCCTTCCCATTCCTGCACCACAAACACATCACATGCACGTAAATCTGAGGTGAAAACCCACATTCTTCAATTCAATCACAAGTAAAGCCCAAAGCTAAACTACACATTGAAGAAGAAATTAAAACCATAGCTCACGTGAGAAAACCAGTCCACACAAAGAAACAATATGTCATTAGTCAGAGCATGCTACCTCAAATCACACACTATCAAAGCCAACGTATTTACAAGCAATGTCACAGGATAAAAACATTTAAACATTAGAATTATGTTCATAGTGCCTTAAAAAAAGGCTATCCTAAACGCACCAAAATTGAAAATTGCTAAACGGATGTAGATAGAGAACTATCCTATGTTCAATTGATGAATAAAAAAAGAATCTTTTCAAGGTCTCCGGTGCAGAAAAGCATAAGAAAATTCAAACCTCTAAGGGCGAAGCCCGGATATGATGAGTGAACTTTTGATTTCGATTAGAGAGAGGTTGGAGGGTAGATGAATTGAGTTTGGAATGATGGCCCCCATGAGCATTGGGACGTCTGGAATTGAGCGCAAACGACCCATTAGCCACTTCTTCATCATCCAAGTCATATGCGCCGCCGCCTTCACCTTCGTCGTCGTCGTCGTAGTCTTCTGAAGACGACGACAGCTCATCCTCTACTTCTTCATCTGCTTCCCCGTTATGAAGATGGAGAACTTCGACTTCATTGGCCATTACTGAACAGAGGAGGCAAACACACACAAAGCACTGAAAGCAATAAGGCAAGGCGCGCAAGAAAACGGCAAGAAGAAATCTAGAGCATAGGGTTGCACCAGTTGATGAAATAACAGTGCATATTTTTTTTTTACGTAAATCATCAAGTATCCAAATCCTATTGGGCCGACTAATCCGGATTCGAATGGGTAGGACCCGTTTAGAATGCAAGAAAGCCTCTCCCTCAAGAGTTTCAAGGCAAATTTGTATTCTTTCGGCCAACTGGCATCACAAGTTAAAATAACAAAGACTTTACCATCTCATTCCTACACCTTCTCGATAACACCATATTTTATATATAATCATTTTAAATTTCATTTAAAATATCTTCACAATCAAATATAAAAATCTTATATAGAATTATTTAATAATTTTTCTTCAAAATTAAATATTCAGTATTTCAGTGAGTAGATTTTAAGTGTGAGATTACAAACTCAGACTTTCATGTGCAGATGAATTGCTTTTATTGTGAAAAGGTGAGAATATAAACCAACTCGGACCATATGAATTGGAAGGAAAAGTGAGTTAGATTGAGTCAAACCAACAACTCGCATAACATTTTTCCCCCTTTTTTGCATAATTTTTTAAAAATTTACGCTTAAAGATTATATTCAATGACGGAACTGGGTTATGGTCAACTGGGCCTTCGCCAAGCTCTAACAGTTATTCTCTTATTTTATATATTTATATATGTATCATATAATATTTTATTTTGGCCAATAATTTGACCCCAACTAAGTATTCTATTCTATGTGTTTTTCTTTTTCTAATGAGAGTAATATTGTGTTGATTAGTGAAAATTTTTTGTTATGATTTTGGGAGAGTCTTGAATTTTGACAATAGATGACTATATATATGTAGAGGATGATTCATAGCTAATTTTAATCAGTTTAGATTTATTATTTGGTTATCTAATGATTTTATAATGAATTTCTCTTTAAAAAAATAGATTATAATAGGTTATTTGTTTAGTTGAAATTGAATGTGTATGGTTTTTTTTTTTTTAGCTTCATATTATATTTCTTTTATTTTTTTTCCAATTATTTGTTTTGAGGTAGGTAAAATACGTATTTAAATGTTAATTTATTAAATTTCATTAGACAATAATTATTATGATTGTGTTTGTGATATCTTTAAGATAATGTTTGGTTCATTAATCATTGAGCTATAAGAGGAAAGTAAAATCCTTATTTGATATACCTATTGAAAATGTTATCATCTTATATCTTATTTTGATTTATAATTATCGGTTATTATTTATTTGTATTTTCAATGTCATGCGACATTATTTAGTAAATAGTTTAATATGTTTATTTTTTGGTCCAGACTACAAATATTTTCTGGTTCCACTGATTATATTCCAACATTCCATAACATCATAACGGTTTCATAATAAGTTCCATCTGTCTTGTGAGCCCTATAGCTGAAGAAAAATATTTGAGCCTAATTATTATAAAGTGTCATAGGCACATAAATTCAGTGGGTCCTTTTATGCCTCAATAACTTACACAAGTCATTGATAAAGAAAAATACTCCCTTCAGTTCTTAATATATGAGCCAATTTATTTTTTTTGTAAGAGATCAATTAAACTAAATAAAGTACATTAAAATATTTATATTCATCGCTTTTTCTCTAAATTAATTTATTTGGCTTATAAATTGATAAATTAAGTAATTTAATTAGGTTTCTTAATCTCTTTAAAAAAAAGTTAATTGGCTCTTATATTAAAGATAATAGGGAGTTCAAAAGTACAAGACAAAGGTCATGCAACACCAAACACAGTCTCTTGAAAAAATTGCAGTATCATAAATCCTTAAGCATATATGATGTACTAGCTAGGTGTACAATGAGCCGTTAAAATTCACTAAAAGCGGATATTGTAAATGTTAAAATGTGCTGAAACAACCTCACTTTAGTAACATCCAACAGCTCTTTGCACTACTTTACAAAAATCAAGCCTTTTTATTCTCCATACTCTCATCTTTATCACTTCTGCGTAATTTATACAGTTCACTCAATGGTTCAGAACTTGAAAAAGATAAGAAGAGCAGAGAAGTGAAGTGGAAAGAAGCTAAATAGACTCTAGAGAGAGTATACTTAAGAATCTTCAAAGAAATAAATATTTGATTCATGGTTTTGCTTCATTTCAACTTTAATTAATTCAAGATTGTTCATTCATCTTCAACTTCTTCTTTATCGTGGTGTTCAGTGTCATCCTGGTCCTGAGATGGATGTTCATCTGGAGGCTGATCATGAGGCTGATCATGAGAAGCAGAGTTCTTTTTGTTAGCAGTGACTTCCTTGACATGGTTGTAATCACCTTTCTCCATGAAAAGTTGAGCAAAGTGGTGCCTGCAATACAGGACACCATCAAGAGCTGCGTAGGAGGAGTGTGTTAGAGGACACCCTGCATGAACACACCTAAAGCATGTCTTGTGGTAGCTCTCTCCTTCTAGTGACACCTTTTACAATAAACACAAACTTATATCATCACATAAAGCAATCTAATCAGTAGAAAGTCTCACAACAAATGAGCAACATGTAACATGTTGTCATTTTCAATGCATGCTACTCACCTATTGTGAGACTTTTTCGTAATTGAATTACAATAAACACATATTTATATCATTACACGAACATTATATTTAATAGAGCTACTATGCAATGTCATATAAGCAATATAATTATTAGGAAGTCCCGTAACAAATGAGGAGCATGTAACCTATTGTCATTTTCTCCACTGAATCTTACCATTACATGCTGCTCACTTGTTGTGGGACTTTTTAGTGATTGGATTGCTCATGTGAGACTGTATAATAATTGTTCATGTTTACTTTATAGTTTTGAATGGAAGGCATTTGAAATTACAAACCTTTTCTAGAGGATAGACTGTTTTAGTGCAAACTGCACATTTGTCTTGGGTTCCACTAAACCATGAAGAGAGCTTATTTGTGTTCTTGCTCTGTTCACATCCCCCCAAAAAAAAAAAAAAAAAAAAAAAAAAAAAAAACCAAAAAATGTTATTTCAACAAGAGTATACAAAAGAACAATTACAGTGAGTCCATGTGTTGCGTTGAGTCTAATGAATAAATTTGCAACTTCTTAAGAGTTTTCACATTATATACGGATGGCTCAGAATAAATACTAATACTGTCATATGCCTATAAGCTTCTTTCAGTGAGATAAATCATTTTTAAATCATCATGACAACAAATAAAATATGAACTCTCATTATTTTAATACTGATATAGTATTACTCTTATGCAATTACTACCAAGAATGTGCTTAAATTTTGTGAGAAAAAGCATACAGAAAAGGGAGGATATGGACCATACCGTGTCATGTGATTTTTCAGAAGACTTTGCTGCAACGTTTTGAAATTATGAAGAAACAAAGTTCGTTAGTCAAATGGAAACTTATGAATGGAAGCAATAACCTACACTGGCAATTCACATTGAAATGAGGTGAAAGATTGATGATATTTTAATTACCTGTGTGAAAGTTCTTGCTGAAATTTCCAGATTCCTTGAAAAGCTGCTCAAAATGAGGCTTGCAATAGAGAACACCATCCATTGAGGAGTAGGTACTCATCTGCCCATCGTATTTATCAGCTTCACTCATGATTTTACGGAACTGGTTTCCTACTAAGCATTTGAGCTAAGCACATTTAGACCATCAAATTTGATCTAATGGTCCAGATCTAAGTTTTTAAAGGTCTCGATTTTTTTAACAAAATTGTTTTAGTAGGTATAAAATCTAAAATAAAGATAATCTCCTCTTTTAAAAATAATTTTATTTTTTTTAAAAAAAAAACTGATATGAACCATTCAAAATCAATTTGAACCATTCAGATATGTTTAGCTCTTCCTACTAAGCAAAACCAGGTCCTGATTTTACTTCACTCAAATTAGTCATAGCTTAATATAACTTTCAAATATCAAGATTTTGAGAATTCTATCCTCCGATTAATTCACTGAACTTGACTCAAATTGATAAAGGCTCAACAATATAATATGACTTTTAAAAAGATCAAATTTTTTTTTAATCATCAGGTCTTCCTATTTCATAAGACTAAAAGAGGTACCATAATTCATCCAACAAATTTTTTGAAGAAAAAGACATGAAACTGAAGATAAAAATCGAAATAAAAAAAATAGTGCAGATATGAAAAAAAGAAAGAAAGAAAAAGAAGAATACCGCAAGGAACCCCCTGCAATGACTGCATTTAAAACAAGTTTTATGGTAAGGAAGTCCCTCAAGAGACAACAGGTCCACCACATACACAGTCTTATCACATGCATTGCATTTATCCAGTGTTCCTGTAAATGCCATTTCTCTTCCTTAAACAAACAAAATTACAATGTGCTTACAAATGTATTGTATGTGTGTTTCTTCTGTTGTTCCTTAAAGAACCCAAACCATATATCTGAGGATTGAAGGGATATTGAAAGAGACAGGACTCATACATACTACAAAATGGAATGGATCAAACAGAGCCATTGATTGATTGGATTTGGTTGTGTGTAAGGAAATATTTTGAGACAAAGATAGAAAACTTGAGGCGTAATTTGTGGATGCAATCCAATTTATTGGAGTGAATGAAGGATTGCTACCTTTTGACCTTTTCAAGGCTTCATTATTGAGGGATGAAGCATTCGAAATAACTAATTAAATTAAACCCTTGTCACATATATATCTTATTAATTAAATTAATGAGTTCCAGACGTCAAAAGGGACTGCTTAAATTTAGATTTAGAGTGTCCTTTTAAAATGCCATAAGTACATAAGTTGATATTCTTTCTTGTTCCTTTTGGCAGCGGCGGAACCAGAAATTTTTTTTAACCCGGGCCAAAAAATAAATATATTGAACTCCTTCATTTGGTTCGTGTTATAAAGCACCAACTAACAAGTGTATTTGGTCCTTTTTATAAGGACCTTGCTTGTTTCCAAATAACATTAATTTTTTTTCATGTATACTCATAATTAAAAGGGTAGTGAGTGTCAAGCCAAAAAAAAAAAAAAGTAATAATTAATATGATATTAGAGTTTAGTGTAATTAATAGGGATAATATTGAAAATTACTTCAATTTTAGGACAAATTTAATGACTTTAACTGTTTTTATTGACTTGAGAATTATTAGTTGGTGCCTTAAAATAAGGATCAGATGGAGTATTTACTAAATAGTACTCCCTCCTCCTAATTATAAGACAACATTTGGAGGTTGGTTTTTGGTCCTAATTATAAGACAACATTCTAATTTTTATCAATTTCTTCCTAAAATACCCCTATTTTATTCTCTCAAATTGATTTGATTTTTAATATATGTAATGCGTGGACTCTTATAATTAATGAAACGTTTAAAGATATATATGTGTGTGTGTTTCTATATATGTATATAGATGTGTGTGTGTACACATATATGTATGTATGTGTGTGTGTGTGTGTCTATATATGTATATATTTGTGTGTCTACACACAAATATATATGCGTGTGTGTGTATACATATATGTATGCATATATGTGTGTTTCTGTATATATATATGTACGTGTGTGTGTGTCTACACACAAATATATATAGACACACACATATGTGTGGGTGTATAAATATATGTATAAACATGTGTGTGTGTGTCAATAAATATGTGTGTATATATGTACTTATATAAACACACACACATATATATATACATATATATATGTGTGTGTGTGTGTGTGTGTTTTTTTTTTTTTTTTTTTTTTTTACATGTGTGTGCATATATATGTATGTGGATTTATGTACATACACACAATTATTTATATATATATATATATATATTCATACACACACATATATAGCAAGATCATTATTTCAATTAGGTAGTGTGGGGGAAGGAAAATTTTATGTTGGAAAAATATGTGGCAGGAGCTATTGATTCACTTTTACTTATGTCATTTTAAATTTATATAAGGGCACTTTAGGAAAATGAATAAAATTAACCAATTTAACTTTTTTCCTTAATCTCTACAAAATCGGTTAAATATGTCCTATAATTAGACCCGGGAGGGAGTATCACATAACTTTCAAAATACAAATAAATAATAATTGATAATTATAAAACAAAACAATATATAAGATAATATTAACCTTTTCGGTAGGTATCTCAAACAAGAATTTTACTTTCCCCTCACAGCCCAATGAGTAATGAACCAAACATTATCCTTATAAAAAAGATAAAAAATTAGCTGGGGACAAATTAGTGACCAAATAAAATATCATATAATAAATACATATATAAACTAACAAATTTTATAAGGTCGGTGGCCCCACCGGGGCCATCACTACCTTCCGCCACTGCCTTTTGGAAAAGGCATATTTAAATCGTATGTGTTTAAGTTACAAATTTTAAATTTATTTTTTATTTTTTAATATTTTTATTTAGGAAAAAAACATTCTTAAAATAAATATGACATTTTTTTTTTATAATAAAATTTTAGAAAAGGGGTTGGATTCATCCACTATCCAAGGACAGAAAAATCTTCTTCCTCTTAGGTGATAATAAATATGACATTCTAAACTCTTACTAATTTAATTGAAAATATCTGGTATTTCCACTTACTCGGACATATAGTCAATAATAATTTTTACCTATAAATTTTAAAAATAATAATTAGGAATAATAAAATTTAAACCATTTAAATTAAACATAAATAATATGTAAACTAAGTTTAGTCATGCTAAGAAACAACAGGGCACTCATAGATCTATCCTCTTATTTTTTTGCTTCTTCCATTTTCACTTATTGGTTAAACTTTAACAGAAAAAAGACTACTACTAGCCTGCTTCAAGTGAAGTATTACTGCTGTTAACAACAAATAAAAACTAGATAAAGAAACTGTTGGAATAGGTAGTAACACTCATCAGAACAATGTCATATTAATGGCAGACACAATCATGGAGGCAATACTACTTGTTGGCAGAGAATGAGATCTGAAATGGTCTTTCCATGGCGATCAATTCTCCGAGAGCAGTTGACGCCGCCATCTAGGACGTTTCTGACAACAACATTCAATGATTGGATTCCCTTAACTTGATATATCTCAACCTTAACATTATCAGTATCATTCATACATTTGTATCTTTCTGTTCCTGCATCTAAATCCAAAGCAGACAACTTCAGAAGAGGAGAGACCACTGCTTTTACCCATTGAGGTGTGATGATCATCTTTAACCTCTCAACATCAGAGGGGAAATGTGGGATGAGAGAAAAGTTTAAATCATTTCCTTTATCACCAGCTCTGCTGTGAGCTACCCGGTAGAGTGGAATCTTCTGGCCAGAAGGGGCAGGTGAAGCTAATTCTGAGGAAGAATTTTCAGTTTCAGCTTGTACATGTGTCATTGTATGACTCAGATTGCATTCAGGAACAACTACTTTATCTGAAGTGCTTGTCCTGCATCTCGTCACACCGGTTCGCCAGAAAACATCCTCACGCCGAACCTGAAGGGATTATGTCTTGATTAGTAAACAAACCACAGCTTTCTGCTGACATAACAAAAAAACCAAGTGAAGTCTACATGTGGGCATGTTTACTAGTATAACAGTGTTCAAGAGAGAAAGAAGAGTACCAATCTCTTTTCTAGAAGAACTTCTTTCTTCAATCCAGTACTGCATTCAATAAACAGAAAAAAACATATGACAGTTGTTAGGAATGGCCGCCGTCACCGTACGCTGACAATGGCCAGCCTCCCGACTCTAGCGTGTGTGTTCATGCCATTTCAGTTTCTGTCCATTTTTTCGGTTATCCTTTGGTGGTGCTCCTTCGCCGGCATCGGATTTCTTTTCCGTTTGTGTCGATTTGCTGTTTTTGGTACTATTTCGTGGTGCTGTTTTGTGAACAGGATCTGTTCACAAGGGGCAGAGAGAAAGTGCTTGTCGATTCCTCTGCTATTTGATTGCTGCATTTTCTAGTGGTGCTTTGTTCTCCAACATCGAGCCTTCATTCCCGGTGTGTGTAGACCGGTTCTTTGCTTTGGAGGTTGCGTTGTGAGACTCAGATCAGTTGTTGCCACTATTGCAGTGTAGTCGGTGTTTCCGTTTCGTGCACGTTCACTGGTCGCCAGTGGCTGGATTCTTCATGTTACATTTTCCAGCATGTTCGTGAAGTGCTCCTTTGTCTTTGGCATCGTACTTGTGGTTGGCACCTACTGTGCTTTGTTGCGTTAGTTGGATATTCTGGGCAATTATTTGCTGTTTGGTGGTCATTGTGTGACCCATTTGTTGTTTTGCCTCCCGAAGGTGAGGTGTTTGGTCTCCGGTGAGACCTTTGGAGTATCGTTTGGTCCTTGGTGAGGCCGTTTGATATTTGTCTCTAGTGAGATGTTTGGAGAATTATTTGGTCCCTGGTGAGACCGTTTGCTCTTTGCTTTGTGGTAGCTCACATTCAAGCTGCTTTCAGCTTGAGGGGGAGTGTGAGAAAATTGGGTGAAGAGGTTATTAGGAAGAAAATTATTTTGTTTGGGTTTATCTATATTATGTTTTTCTTGTAACAAGTTAAGCATGATTAACATCTATGCTCCAACTTGAGGGGGAGTGTTAGGAAATCAGGAAATATATTGTAATCAAGTAGAATCCCTACAAATCAGCCTATAAATCAGGGATTAGGGAAATCCTCATTAACAGCCATTAAGAGCCATTATTACTAGGGATTAGTTATTATAGAGAGTTTATTGGGCCTCAAACATCATAAAAAAAGAGGGGGGGGATATATGTGTGTGTGTCTCACTAAGTTTACAGTATAAACTAGCTCTTTAAATTCAAACAACCCCAGCTTCATTTAGAATCCAGCTGACCGGACAATTGTCATTCGTATGATAGAAATCAAAACAAGACCAGCAAATTGCAGGTTATATACTTGATACTTTTCCTTCACACAAAAAACCTATCAATGCCAACCCAGTAGCAAAACTAAATGATAGTCACATCAATAAGTACATATGCGGTCCTCCTTGATTTCAGAATCATTTTTCTTTTATAGATCTGTATAAATGAAAGTTCCATTTCACAGAGAAAACTATATAAGAATAGAGAAGATATCATCCTAAGAATGTAAAAGACAAAGAAATAACCAGGATATAAGCACCAGACAATAAAATCCTTCTATAACCATCAAAATCCAAGTTACAAATTATTAAATACTACACATGAAGAACTTTAGTCCGAAAATTTTTTGCAGACTAGACTTAAAAGGAGGATAAATTAAAGAAAGAGCATTGACCTGATACCACCGCCACCAGCAGGCCCATTTGTATACAATGCCATAAATTCCCTGAGAAATTGGACAGCGTGTTCCTTCTGCGTAAAGAGTCCATCCATCCTTAACCTTGTATCTTCACTAGTCTCCAAGGATGAAGAATTTCCATCAATGCTGGTAGCCTTGAGGCTATCAAATCCAATTATATATGAAAGAATTTGGGAGTCCAGATCGGGAAACGATTCCTCCATCCATGATCTAACCTAATCAAGTATATGAACAAAATGGTGAGCAGCTGGTAATTTACATAAAGTAATTAAGTAAAGCTTATAAAAAGGACCAGAGGGAGTAATTAACTAATGTACATGAAACAAAAAGAATCACTACATCCCACTGATCTAAATGTTAGCTTCATTCAAAATCTGTAAAAGTTACCAAAAATTCAGCAGCTTTAGCACGTTTAACACATTCATAGCCACCATAAGATATCTCTCCCCATCCCTTCCATCCGCACTCCTGAAAAAAGTATATGATGCATCAAAATAAACAGGAAAAATGAAATGTTTCCTTTGTACGAAAAATTGTGCAATGAAATATCAGATAAAGGAAGTTATCGTACAAAAGCGAAGCCACAAAAAAGCTCTAAAAACAAAATGAAGAAGTAGGTGAGTGAAGGCAAAGCTTCCTCTAAGAAATTATTTCAGGAAAATAACAAAACCCTGAATCATTTCATATTACTTCTGAAATTGAGCGATGAATTTCCGTACAGCAGGAGAGTATGCAAAAACCATATTTACTTACAAAATAAATTAAGATGAAATGTAAGACCATATGGTATATGCTATAATTAATGCCATTGAAAAGCATCACCATAATAATCCTAAAAAGATATTAGAAGTCTAAGTTTTTTTCCCTTTTCCCAGAAGATGTCTAAGTAGACCATTATATGCATAGCATTTCAAACAGAGTTTTCAGTTTGATTGACAAGTGGCCTTGGATCTTACAACTGCAGAAGGATGATAGCCAAGGCAAAAAAATAAAATTCATCTCACAAGACAGTGCGATAGGACCACAGGAAAATGAAAAACTATGGAAGTAAGTTCCTATCTTACTTAATTTTAATTCAAGTCCTACGTGCTCTTCTGAAGACAAGGATTAAAAATCATACCTTTGGAACCAACCGCAGAAGTTCATCAGGAAATGGTTTAGCAGAGGGTTTTGCCCCCATACAGAGAATTCTACAGCTTGAAGATGGAAGGAAAGAAACATTCTGAAAATCAACAACCTGTTCAAGAGCAAGATGAACATCTTTCCCCATATTCCCCCTTCTGATCATAACGATACCGTCTCTCTGTCAAATAAGTATATGACAAACATAACACTAAACTTACCAAATCAGGTGTCACATAAGCACCAGGATCTCCAACCTCATAAATAAGTTGCTCAGCACATGTACTGAAATTTAGAACTCCACCACTACCTTCTGCCTTTGCTATACACACTTGTCCATCAAAACAAATCTCAGCATAAGGAAGTGATAAATCCAGTAGTTGCTCAAAGGGCATATCTCGATACTTGTCTCCTATAATGTGCAGATGAAATTTTAATAGAACCACTTTATTCACACAAATTCCAAAGTTGTATCTTATATGCAACATAAGCAGACCTGGATGCATGAAATATCCCCCAGTCAGTTGGCAGCCACACTCTAGAAGGTGCCCAGCTAGAGTTCCTTGTGCTAGCTGATTTAAGTCATCCCAATTCCAACCTAGTTCATAAACCTACACATATACCAGCATAATCACAAAATTTAATGTAGTTGGCCTACATAAACTTAAAAATATGAATAATTGTACAGACCCAACAAATCCCACAACTAAATCCTTCTGTACAAATATACAATTCAGTTACTTTGAATAAAAATAAACTTCGAAAGAGGAATATTGGAGAAGCTGGGGATTAAGAAGAAACAAAAAATATCAGATTCCATACCATAGGTGCCAAGAATAAAGCAGCATCAGCAACTCTTGAAGTGATTATCACATTTGGTTGGTACTTTTCTAGACAGTGAACAATAGGAGCCGCTCCCAGGTAGGTACTGACACCCTTCACAAATAATTGTATATAAAACTTTGATAATTTTTTACTGTAAATTATTAAGCAAATGCAACAACAAAAAATTCCTTTTAATGTGCATGTTGCATGGGCTAATATCTTCTAGTTATAGCTAAATTTGGCATCTGGCCTAACATAAAAAGTCAATTAAAGAAAGATGATCTGCAAGAACAATTAAATTCGGTCAGATCCTTTAAATGACTATCCAGGGTAAACTAAAATTTAAAAAGAGAAATTATCAAGAATTTTTCAAATGATATTGCAATAGCAGAACCAAACAGGAAAAAACGAAGCTATCGCTTCGATGACCAAATATGAAGGAAAATAAATTTGCAATATTCTGCAGGAAGAGAGAATTGGTTGGTTATACAAAATAAGTTGAAGCCAGAAGAGAGAATTGGCTGATGACATATTAAACATATGATAGTAGATGCACCCAAGAGACTAGATTCTTACACCCTCCATGTTATGCAACCTCTCAGGTAAGCATCCTGAACCTGAGAAAAAAATAAAAAATAGATGAAGTACAAATATTATAAAGATCTACTGGCGCAAAGTTAAGCAGAATGAATAATAAGGAAACCTCAGAAAGGAAGGCAAATGACAACAGAGAAAACATATGTATAACTATAAGGTTAAGTCCTAGAAAGTTAAAAATGGAAGTGAAAATTGATTATAAAATCATCCCAGCATCCATCTTCCTAAAGGTGAAAAGGAATTCCTACCATTGCATACTAATTGGTATTTCAAAATGCCCCTTCATATTTGCAGAATTCATTTGAACTTCAATGTAGGTCAAAGAACAGTATGCAATGAAATTCAAATACCTAAATTGGTGGTGGATATCTCATGAGCAACAGCAACAGAAACATTAAGCCCCAGGCTGCTAGCTATCTCCAAGACTTTTGCTTGGGCACCCAGAGGATCCACTTTAAGAAACAAAGAATGAACTAAGTTAGAAAAATGAAAAGCATCAATTTAGATACTGTCAATACAAACCACATACATGCATTATGCTATCATAGAAACTCTCTTGATGATCAACAGCATCAAGTGATCCAATATATGAAGTCTTAAAAATTCTTACTTGCACCCATATTGGTAATTATGCATGTTCCTCTTTCCGCAGCTAGAGGCAGCAATGTACGTATCCAGACAGAAACTGCAATAGAAAGTTACAACTACCAGGAACTTAAAATTAGAAAAATGAAAAAGACAGCAAAGTAAAAAACAGAACAGTGGAACTGTCACTAATTTGATTGTACCACTCAGAAGGTACAACTGGCAACATGGCTTGGTAGAAGATATAGAAATAGACATAACCACATCAATCATTCAAAAGCAGCTGAATTAAAAGCATGATGACAACAAATTAGACTTCATTCGGAATTTTTGTTTGGTAGTTCAGCTCACTGCTTGAAATGAATATTTTTTTGCGTGCGCCCCTGGTGTCCTTGGCCAGCCCCTTCTCACGGGAAACTCCACTAGCCCAAACTAATCCGGATCTGAGGTATGGAAGGACCATTTTTTAAGGTGGTGCCCTACCACCTAGCACTACCAGCTGATCTAAGCATTCGGTGTTATGCTTGAAATGAATATTGATATTACTATGATGTACCAAAACAGAAACAGCCTTAACAGGAAACATTTACTTTGGGAATCATATCCATCACCACCAGAAACCATGATTTGGTAGCGATCAGCAAGAGTACGCTCAGCCAGGCATTCAAGTACAAGGTAGTTTAGCTCTTTGACTCTTTGGAGCAACTTAAGAGCAGCCAAAGGCCTGTCACCACCAAAACCTGCTCCACAGCCAATGTAGACCTTATCCCTTCGCCTCTTGGGACAATTTCTCTGTAATAATGAGGCATCAACACAGTGAAGTCCTCTGCTGACTTAACAAGTAGATGAATGGGAATAACAAGAAAGAAAACACTAGTGAAGGAAGGAACAAGAAGTTTTACCAGTTCGATCAAACAGTTATGGATTTCGTCTTCATCCTTGGTTTCCATCACTTTGAAAATATCGATTATGAAGATATCTTCGAAGATCGGAATATGAATCCTGTAATTCGGAAGCGGAGGAAAAACAAAACTTGACCCGAGTGGAAGTTTTTGAATTGGTTACTGGAACTGGGCTCCTATCATCGCCACCTCAGCGGCACGTAATTGAGTTACGTTGAAAATGGGGCACGTAACTGAGTCAGGTAATGTGTTTACTATTTACTCAGATACATTTAGAAAAGTGATAAGAGTATTAATTTTCGTTACCTACCTGTCATAATAATTAACCTTACCTACCTGCTTGACACGTCAGCTAGTTTCTTTACGGTCTCACACCGAGGAAGAGGATTATCCTCATTTTTTTTCTTCATATCCCCTCATCAGTCTCATTTAAAACGTTGGTTGAATTTTCCCATTTAGAAAAGATGAGATAAACCTACCTGTTAATAATAATAAATAATAATTTCTTTACAGTGATTTTTTATATTGATTAAACGATATGATTTAAAATAATAAATAATAATGATTATATTAATTAGAGATTTAAAGATGATAATAGGAGAAACTTAACCTCTCACACCGGTCACACACTTTCAAAAGATAGATAATGTTGGAAAGTTATGCAGACGATGAAATATTTGGAATTAATAATTGTCTCGCCAGATACAACAAAATAGTTAAGATTTCATTATATCTTTATAGATCATATAGATAATGTTGGGAAGTTAGGCAGAGGGTGGAATGTGGTTTCATTATATTCTTATGTATGGTGATAAATATAATTATTCAGAATTAATAATTACCTCCTTATTTATGTTAAGGCTCATTGTTGATCCTAATAAATATAATTGTTGAGAATTAATAATTGTCTCCTCAAATACAATAAAATAGTTAAGATACGAATCAGAATATCATAAGACTTAATATTTGCTTTTAAAAATCAAAACCTCCAATCCTCATAAATATAATTATTTAGAGAAATTTCAAAAAAAAAAAAAAAAAAAAAAAAAAAAAAAAAAAAAAGAAGGGTTAAAATTCACAATCTCCAATGCGGATAAATATAATGTTGAGAAGTTAAGCAGATAGTGGAATGTGGGCCTATAGAAAAGCATGGCAGTAAGCGGGTTCCTACTTAACATGTCTGCTTCTCTGCAATCTCATACCGGTCACACACTTTCAAAAGATAAATAAATTTGGGAAGTTACGCAAACAGTGGAATAATCAAAATTAATAATTGGGGTTAAAGAGCAAATTGACCAACAAACTTTTACCTTAAGAGCACCCAACACAAATAACTTTTAAGTAAACCTTAAATACCAAAAAACTTTTAAAAATGTGTAGTTAGCATAAAAAACTTTTAAAAATGGAAAGTAAGCACAACGTCATTAGAAAAAAAATAACATCCATTATCTAAAATGCAGATTAGCCAACGAACTTTTACTACAGGAGCGCTCAACACAAAAAAGTTTTACTCCAGGAGCGCCTAATACAAAAAAAGTCCATGTGCAATCTACCCAAAATCCAACTGTTGCAAATCCTTGTCAGGACCCCCCAACCATGTCCATTGAACTTAAAAAGAGCGAATGCAACAAAAATATCACAAATGCAACAAGTAGATTTCATTTTGAGTAAGGATAGTCTATTTTCAAACTTGCCCGAGTAAATCCATGTGCAATCCACCCAAAATCCAATTGTTGCAAATCTTTACATGGACCCCCAAACCATGTGCATTGAGGTTAGAAAGAGTGAATGCAACAACAAAAAATTTACAAATGTAACGAGTATATTTCATTTTGAGTAAGGACCTGAGTAGATTTCATTTTGAGTAAGGATTGTCAGTTTTCGAATTTGCTTCCAAAAAAAAATCCGACTATTGCAAATTCTTGCCTGAACCCCCCAACCATGTGTATGGGATTAGAAAGAGTGAATGCAACAAAAAAATCACAAATATAGCGAGTAGATATTTTGGATCTACTTAAAAATCATAATCTACACCTGCACCGGACAAGTTCTTCCTTACTCAAAATGAAATCTACTTAATACATTTGTTATTTTTTTGTTGCATTCCCTCTTTCTAACCCCAATGCACATGGTTGGGGGTTCGGTAAGGACTTGCAATAGTCAAATTTTGGGTAGATTGCACATGGACTTTTTTTGTGCTGAGTGCTTCTGAAATAAAACTTTTTTGTGCTAGGTGCTCCTGGAGTAAAAGTTCGTTAGCTAATTTGTACCTTAGATAACAAGCGTTATTTTTTTCTAACGGATTGTACTTACTCTACATTTTTAAAAGTTTTTTGTGCTTTGACTGCACATTTTTAAAAAAATTTTGGTATTTAAGGTCCACTTAAAAGTTATTTATGCTGGGAAGTGCTCCTGAGGTAAAAATTTGTCAACCAAATTGCTCCTTAACCCTTAATAATTGTCTCCTCAAATACGACAAAATAGTTAAGATTTCATATATTGTTATATATCATATAGATAATGTTGGGAAGTTATGCAAATAGTGGGATGTAGTTTCCTTATATTTTTATATATCCTTATAAATATAATTATTCAGAACTAATAATTGCTTCATTATTTACATTAAGGTTCCTAACTGATCCTGATAAATATAATTATGCAGCAGTAATTGTCCGCTCAAAAGATACGAATTAGAATATCATGAGACTTAATATTTGCTTTTAAAAAACAAAACCTTCAATCCTGATAGCAGAGAAATTTCTCCAAAAAAAAAAAAAAAAAAAAAAAAAAAAAAAAAAGGTTAAAAATCAAAATCTCCAATCTTGATCAATATAATTTTTCAGTGATATTTCTAAAAACTGGCATTTGCAAAAAGTTCAAAACTCGTTGTGGCAATCCTCTATTCATTTCCGGTGTTCCATCTCCTGCACTTTTATCTTTCACTCTTTTTTTGGCCAATTTTTTTAAGCAGAGCTATGGTTGCAATTTTTGACGTCGTTCCTGCATTGACTCCTAAGCAACATAACTAGCATATATGTGTCGGCATTGTCCGCATGTGGGATATGCCCGCTTGGCATGGTCGTAGTGATCCATCCTCCATGGAGCTAGTGATGCAGGATATCCATGTGGGTTTGATTCTGGGTCACTCAGTTGGCCTTCTTTGCTGATTCATCTTGCTTTCTCATATAATATCCCAATATCAAATACTAAGGACAAGAAGATAATTTCACATTCAGAATTTATATCACTGAGATCTCTAGTGAATTTTTTTATAGGGGAATATACAATAAGACCTTTTTGTTATTTTTTCTGGTCCCTAGGACCTAAATGTGATTTTCCCTAATAATATCAAACTACCAATCACTCACAAATACAACCGAAATAGGCTTTACATAGTTCATAATCTCTAGCTATTTCAAGATGGGAAATGCCTCACAGTCCAACGGTTTCCTGAACCACTCGCTAAAAGGCGGTTTCCCTTTAAGAATCTTACAACATAATCTGTATTCTTCTGCCCCATCCTGCAAATGATTGATCAGAGAAATAGATAAGAAGATTACATTTCACAATTCATCTTCTCACTCATAACAGACGGTGTCCAGAAAATCTAAGAACTAATCAATACCTTCAGTTCTCGATAAGTAACTCCATCGGCCAGAGAATTCAAACGCTCAGGTCTCAGTGACAAGAAAATCTCCAACAGCCTCTTCCTGAGAAAGTATATTACCCATAGTTAGGGCCTGAAAAGTAAGATTTTAGGGGAGGTACTGGTAAGCTTACTTGCATAGTGATGATTCTGTGGATGGCGAAAGTGCCCCTTTGGTAGAGGTGCCCTGTTTTCTTCCGGTGGTTCCAAGAATGACTTCATGCAAGCCACATTTATTCCAACAAATAGAATATCTGCAAATTTTGAGCGTTCAGATATACTACAACATCAAACCATAAAAATCAAATGAGCACTAGTAATTTGCCGGCATTTGAAATGCCAGGTACCCGCATGTTAGAGTGTTGGCAGCACTTGCACAATGTTGAAAGTCCTTAGATGGTGCTGGCGCAGCAAGAAATAATGGCTGCAAAATGAAAAATAAGTCTAGTCACTGTTTCACTCATTTTAATATTCTGTGAAACTAGATAATCTATGAACCTGGTTCACTTGAAATGGACTTTTTAGCTCATTTGAGAAGGGTAGGATGCGATCATACAAAGCTCCTTTCAAGTTCTCCTCAATATGAAGATTTTCAGAACTGTTAGGGGGCAATCCAACAGTAATTGAGGATATATAAACTGGTTGGAGAAAGTACGAAAGCAAAGCTCCTGAAATAAGGGAAACAATTCCACCAGTCAAACCATACATCACAATGTTTTATGCAAAATCACATATATACATCTACACATTGATGAAGAATGGTTATAGATTAGGAACGATATTACTAAGCATTTGTAAATTAGAAATTAACAATATCAGACCAGTATAGAGCTCTACATCATGCTTGTCATGTTACAATCACTAACTCTCCCTCTCTCACTCATTCATAATGTTTTATGCAAAAGAAATGCATGCATAAAGACCTGCATGAAACTAGTTCAACATAATCTATTAAAATTTTTAAAATCGTTATAGGAGTTTTCAATCTCATTTACTCGTAAGCAATGAAAAGTCCAACTTTAAGGAATGAAGTACTAGTTGCCCCACTTTAAGTATGTCTGACCTTGAACACCAACAAAATTCCATCGGGCTATCTTGTCAGAGCAACTAACTGACAGAGTTGTATCACCTCGGCCTGGTTTCCTCTGAACTTTTCTTGTTTGTTTCGGACCATTATCTGAAGATGAAGACAGAATAATTATCCCAAGACTAAAAAATGAACACCAAACAACTGCTGAAACCTTTTTCGATCTGATATGCAATTGAAAATATACCATATGGTGAAAAGAATGATATAATTTTGACAAGAAAATCATCAAAGAGATATAAAAACTGAAAGGCAGAATAGGCACATAAACGCATCTGCTATCAAGAAATTCTTAGTACTAGCGTGTTTTCTCGTCTAGGAAAGGTGAGATCCTGCTAAACCTTCTGCTCTTGGCCTTTGCTACATTACAAATGGATTATCTTAACCTCGTTACTGTGGGGGAAACAGCTTTCTCAATTGGCAAAAATACAAGAAAACTGTATGGTGATCTCCAACAAAACCGACACATCACTCCACCTTGGTGAAACGAAAAGTTAATGCAACCATAGAACTCTCAAGATTTTTGGGCAAGGGGTGGAGACTAGAATAGGAGCTGAATCATAGTCAAAACATGGTTCTTGTCTATGTGCATTAAAGTAGAAAGAATTGTGTCCGAACTAACAACTATAAATATGGCAGTAAACACTTATCCAACAATCAATATCAGTAACAAGCTAAGCGTTTAATTCCCATTGGGGAATTGTTGAGTGGGTGATAATCGGCAGAGATGTGGTAGCCATCTCCCATGACGGTGGCCCTAGCGCAGAACTGAGCCGTAACAAAAAAGAATTGTGCACTGTGTGTGTGTATACGTACTCTATATTTTTCTTACTGATAGGTGTTCAATCTAACAAAGATGTCATATTCTTGACACTATGGTAAACAACTAAATCACAAACAATCAGGCAGTCGTTTCATCTATATAAACCCCATGATCCTCAAACAAATGTTTGGAAACAAAAGAAAAGTGATTGAAGTATATGTGAAAATTGAAATTACATTTGTGGTAATTATATTATTTTGTAAATAATAGAATTAGATTAGTCAAAGATCAGATCCTAGACTTTAGGAGTTAGTTAGAACAGATTTAATCATTCAATTTTTGAATTTCCTAGATGTCCTCAACTGCTACACCAGATTGCTTCTCATTGTAACCTATATATTTCACACGAATGAATGTGAATACTCATTGGACTCAATTATTCTGATCCTAAATACTCTACATGGTATCAAAGCTAACCTTGTAGGGTCCTCCACAAACCTCCGCCTCGAGTCCAATCCAAGCCGTCACCCACCGTGACGTCTTCTTCAACATCCGAGACGATTGCCCACCGCGACGTCTCCGTCAAAGCCCGAGACGATTGCCCACCGCAACGTCATCGCACTCGTCGACCGCCATCCCGCCTCATCTTCAATACTGGTTTCACTCGTCTTCTGTCGTGGTGCCAGATATTGAATCGACAGTCGATCTCGGTATCATCACAACTCACAGTGTCGTCCCAACTCAGAGTCTAGAACGTCCTTCCAAGACTCGTCCGTCACTATCTCCATCATCAAAGTCTCGAACTCGTCCCGACGATTCCATTACATCGTCGTCTCCATCGTCTCGGTCGAAGCCATTCGACGCTGACCCATCGTCTCGATTTGAAGCCATCCGACGCCGACTCCTCCGACGGTACCGGTCCCCATACGTCCGTGTTGTCCCCGTACGACACCGACGGTCCTCCGAGCCGACATCCTCAAGTCTCGCTCGTCTTCACATCGAGGGGTCATCACGCCGTCGGCCGCAAGGTTCAAGCCGAACTATCGGGTTTCACTTTCGGTTTGGCATCTTGAATATCCGGTTCATCATCTCGGATCCTTTCAACTCGGGCTCACGTTCGTTCATTTGGTTTGGGCCGATACTTGTCTTTTTTTTGTCTCTTTGGGCCTTTTTCCACCGTGCTTCACTTTGGGCTTTCATCTTTTTTTGGGCTTCACACTTTGGGCTTTCGCTTTTTTTCACTTGGGTTAATACCTGCAAAATAATTCTGCCTCGCACACTCCAACCCAATGACGTCACCAAATGATACACCACCACCTCCCAAGCCCGGTGATAATCTTCTCCACTCTTCCGATAACCAATTGGTGTCGGAAAAACTGAATCTTCACAATTATCATGATTGGGCACGGCTGTTTTGTTGTCTATCGAGGGACGTGGAAAACGAAAATTTTTAACTGGAAAGATCAAACCACCGTCCGATCAAAGCTCACCGAGTGGGTTCAATGGGATACCGATAACTCCCTTGTCTCGCTCTTGGCTTATCAATGCCATGTCTCCTCGATTAAACGAAGCTTCATGTATCTTCCTACCGCAAAGGATATTTGGGATGCTTTGTTCGTGATTCTTATGTCGATGCCAAGGATTTATCCCAACTATTTAATCTTCGTCGTCGCATCTGGAAGTCATCTCAGGGCTCTCGGTGCATTGCTGAATTCTGGTTTGAACTTGTCGCTCTTTGGCAAGAAGAAGATCAAATGGTCAAAAATGAATGGGATTCTTCCACCGATGCCACTCGCCACCTTCGGAATGTCGACACGATCGGATTCGATTTTTCTCGCCGGCTTAAACTCGAATTTGACGATGCTCGAGCAAGGATATTGAGCAATTCATCTCTTCCTCCTCTCTTGGAAGTATATTCGAGATTCGCCGTGAAGAGTCCCGAAGACAAACTATGCTTCTCAAGGCTATCTCTTCAGGTCCGGAAGCGTCCAGTTTAATCAGTAAGCACATTCCCTCCTCTAACAGATCTCGTCCAACGTGTGATCATTGCAAGAAGATTGGTCATACCAAAGACAAATGCTGGAAACTCCACGGTAAGCCATCTGATTGGACACCTCGTAAACCACGATCACCTTCTGCTCATCAAACACAAATCATTGAGGGAGATACTCCGTCGAATCCGTGCCTCCTTCTCTCAATACGAACGATGAGTCAACTTCTCAACTTGCTGAAAAATTTACAATCCTCTCAAGGACCAGTTGCCACTATCGCCAAGCAAGGTAATGATCATCTTACTCTTATATCATCATCCTCTCTGCCGAAATGGATAGTAGACACCGGCGCCTCTGATCATATGACCTCGAATCAAGAAACTTTACTTCCTATTCTCCTTTGGTGGTAATAATCGAATTCATACCGCGAATAACTCTAGTGCGCCCATTGCTTTGGTACCGTGATCGTACCTCTTACAAGAGACTTAAAACTTGATTCTGTTCTTCATGTTCCTCATTTGGCATACAATCTCCTTTCAATCAGCAAGTTGACAAAACATACAAACCGTTCGCTCACTTTTTTGCCACTCATTGTATATTTCAGATCTCTCCTCGGGAAGACGATTGGCACGGCTAAGGAGCATGACGGCCTTTACTACCTTGATGATTCCTCTGCAAGTGCCTTGTCATCACAAATAAAGACCTCTGTCTCCCCTACTTCGAGACAATAATTTGATGTTATGGCATAGAAGGATGGGTCATCCTAGTTTTCGAGGTATTTACAAAAATTGTTTCCTCAATTTTCATTCAATAAAGATGTCAATTCCCATTGTGAAACGTGTGAACTAGCAAAACATCATCGCACTACCTTTCCTCCCACTGTCTATCACTCTACTCGTCCCTTCTCCATCATCCATAGTGATGTATGGGGTCCCTCTAGAGTACCTAACCGGACATGTTCGAAATACTTTGTCACCTTCATAGACGATCACACTCGCATGTGTTGGGTGTACCTCCTAAAAGAAAAATCTGATGTGTTCAATATCTTTGTTGAATTCTTCCACTATGTCCAAACACAATTTAATTCTACCATTCAAGTCTTACACTCTGACAATGGCACCGAATATTTCAATCATACCTTCACCCACTTTCTAAAGTCTCACGGAATCATTCATAAGAGTAGTTGTCCTAACACACCTCAAAGAAAATGGCATTGCCGAACGTAAAAATCGCCATCTTCTTGACATTGCCCGTGCTCTTATGTACACCTGCAATGTTCCCAAGTATTTTTGGGGAGATGCACTCCTTACTGCCACTCACCTTATCAATCGACTACCTACTCGTGTCCTTTCCCATATGTCCCCTCTTGATAAACTCCGTGAGACTCATGTGATTTCCCACCTTGATCACTCTCTTCCTCTCCGTGTCTTTGGATGTACCGTATATGTCCATATTCATCATCCCACTTCCAAATTTGACCCGAGGTCCCTTCCTTGTATCTTCCTTGGCTATTCCAATTGCCAAAAAGGCTACCGTTGTTATGACCCCAAATCCCAACGAATATTTGTCAGCCGAGATGTCACATTTGCTCAAGCCATACCTTTCTATCCGCACCCTTCGAGTCGGGGGAGAATTGGAGTGACTCTCAACCTACTATACCCGAACCTATACCACCTTCCTATCCCGTGATCATATCCTCCACACCCGATTCACTCACTATGCCATCCCAAACACCCGATTCACTCACTATGCCATCCCAAACAGGGGAGACAAATATTATGACAAGGTTTACTCCGGAGGAACAAAAAGGTAGTAGAGTCCATTATGCCCGAGGCTCAACCACTCTCCCAACCGAGAGACTCCCGACACCAACAAGGACCTAAACATGCCTATTGCACCGAGAAAGAAGACACGTTTCGTACTCAACATCCTATTCAAGACTACATGTCATATGGTAATCTCTCACGTAAATATTGTCATTTTGTCACTAACCTTGATCGGGTTCGATTCCCACAAATGTACATGAGGCACTTGAAATTCCTGAATGGAAAGATGCTGTATTAGATGAGATGAATGCTCTTGAGAAAAATCAAACTTGGAATGTCACTGACTTACCCCAAGGTAAGAAGGCAGTAGGGTGTAAGTGGGTATTTACCCCCAAGTACAATGCTGATGGTACTTTGAACAAGTACAAAGCCAGACTAGTTGCCAAGGGTTTTACACAAACTTATGGCTTGGACTACAATGAAACCTTTGCCCCTGTAGCAAAGCTCAACACAGTCAGAATCCTTATTTCCGTTGCTGTTAATCTCGACTGGCCTTTACAACAACTAGACATCAAAAACGCTTTCCTAAATGGGGATCTAAAAGAAGAAGTTTATATGACACTTCCACCTGGTTTTGAGAATGGTCAAGGCAAACAGGTATGCAAGCTGAACAAGTCCATTTACGGGTTGAAGCAGCTCCTAGAGCTTGGTTTGACAGATTCTCACAAGTTCTAAAGGTCAAAGGATATAACCAATGCCTCTCGATCACACTATGTTCACTATGAACCATGAAGGTATGATTACTATCTTAATAGTATATGTGGATGACATAATACTTACAGGGAACAATCCTCAAGAAATGATCAGAATCAAACTGGCGCTAAACAAGGAGTTTGAAGTCAAAGACCTGGGTAGCTTGAAATACTTCCTAGGAATGGAAGTGGCTAGGTCAAAAGAAGGAATTCACATTTCACAAAGGAAATATGTCCTTGATCTACTAAAGGAAACTGGCATGCTTGGGTGTAAGCCAAGCAAGACTCCCATTAGTGTCAAAAAGAAGAAGAAAAAAGTAGAACAAAGACAACCGAACAAGAGGTGGCAGAAAAGAGAAACAAGAAGAGGAAGAAAAAACCGACAGACATAGGGCGCTACCGAGATTAGTTGGGAAGCTTATCTATCTTTCTCACACACGACGACATCGCCTTTGCGTAAGTACGCAAGTCAACACATGCACTCACCAAAGCAGAAGCACTTGAATGCAGCATATAAAATCCTGAAATACCTCAAAGGAACTCCTGGCCGAGGTCTCTTTTTCAGAAAAACTAATCTGAGGACTATTGAGATATATACCGATGCAGATTGGGCGGGAGACCAAGAGAACAAAGAGTCTACTTCGGGCTATTGCACGTTTGTATGGGGAAATCTAGTAACGTGGCGTAGTCACAAGCAACGAGTGGTATCCACAAGTAGTGCAGAATCTGAATTAAGATCACTTTCTGAAGGACTCAAGGAAGGAATATGGATAAAAAGGGTCGCTAACGAGACCTACACCAAGATAGAATCTCCATTAAAACTCTACTGTGATAATAAGGCAGCCTTAAGCATGGCATTAAATCCAAGACAACACAAGAGAACTAAGCATGTTGATGTTGATCGCCACTTTATCGGGAAAAGGTTGAAGATGGAATTATTTGTCTCTCCTACATACCTACAAAATTACAAATTGCATATACTCACAAAAGGTCTACCCGAGGACATATTTGAAGGTTTTATATGCAAGTTGGACATGATGAGTATCTATGATCCAACTTGAGGGGGAGTGTGGTAATTATATTATTTTGTAAATAATAGAATTAGATTAGTCAAAGATCAGATCCTAGACTTTAGGAGTTAGTTAGAACAGATTTAATCATTCAATTTTTGAATTTCCTAGATGTCCTCAATCTGCTACACCAGATTGCTTCTCATTGTAACCTATATATTTCACACGGATGAATGTGAATACTCATTGGACTCAATTATTCTGATCCTAAATACTCTACAACATTTAACAGCGAAATCTAGTTATGGTGGAAATATGAAAGGTAAAAAGGGCTATGAGAAAATTATGTAAGCCTAGCATCAAATCATATTATTGGATATTATAAGAGCAAAACCCAAGGAACTTTTGGCTTACCCTGACACGTTGCTGAATTATTTGCTCCTAGTGAAACAGTATCTGAAGGTGAGTCCAGAGAACTGAATGAAGCATCGCCGCCTACAAAAGGCACCCAAATAAGGAATTTGGGCTAAACCAATCCACATAATAACAATGACGGTAGGATTTTGATTATTAAAGCTTTAATTACATGGTAACTGAGATATGTACATATGTAATTTCCAACCCTCTTTCAAGGTATATTTTGCTGTATCAGGACACTCTGGTGCCAACTCAAATGGTATGCTATCACCGTCAACTTTTAACCATTTGCATCCATTGCTAGGTATATGCGTATTACAAGTTTCAGTAAGATGTTGAATCTGTGTATAGAAGAACCTGGTGTGAATAGAAAAGAATGAAAAAATATCGCTTCACATGACAACACGTTTTAAATATATATAAATATATAAACAAATGTAGGACTTTCTTTCCTTCGAAATCCATTGAATACCTCAAATGGTAAAATGTCCAAAATACAAAGTGAAAAAAATTCCAAGCTAATAAATGTGATTTGTATCAGCCAAGCATACCAACGTTCTAACCCCCCCCCCCCCCCCCCCCCCAAAAAAAAAAAAAAAAAAAAAAAAAAAAAAAAGATTTTTCCAAGCAAATCATTCAAATTAGAGTACCAAACTGTATAGACAGATTTTACAGTAAAGAAAATGAGAATACCTTAACAAAGCTTGTAGCAGGCCATGTAATAAGGCAGCCCATTACCACTCACAGGCCCAACCGTACCAAGAAGAGCCCAGCGTATTTGGAGGATTATTCTCAGTAATACTGGGTCAAACCTACACAAGCATGAAGACGTCATTCCAATTCAAATAAACTAAATCCTAGGAAGTTGTTGTTTCAATCCCTGTTAAGTAGGAATAGTTGTTCCTTTAATTCAGCAATTTAAGTTTCTAAATTAGGATTTGTATTTTCTTTAAATAGCCTACGTTAGGCCGTAATAAGATATGAGTGATTTGACAAAACTTCTTATCTCCCTCTCTTCTTCCAATCCTTCCTATTCCCAACCCCTCTTCCTACAATTTGGTGCTTTCATTGAGAGCCCATATATGGCTGACAAGACACGCCTAGCTCAAATGCAAGAGCAATTAAACGCTCTGCAACAACAGCAAACCACTGCAGATGAGCGTCAGCAGGCTTATTTCGACCAATTCCAGCGTACCAGTGAGGAAAAATTCAACACCCTCATGGAGCGTTTTCAAAAATTCATGGAAACACAAAGAGTTGGACCCCAAACCCAGCCAGGCGTCTTAGGACCTGGACCTCACCGTACAGACCCACCTCGACCCAAACCACTCCGTTTAGACTTCCCACGATTTGGCAAAGGAGATCCTACCGATTGGTTATTTGCAGTAGATCAATACTGTGAGTACTATAGTATTGCTGAACCTGAACGTCTTCGCGTTGCATGCTTTCATCTCGACGCACCAGCATCTAGCTGGTATCGCACTTTATCCCGTGATGGTCTTATCACAAATTGGGGAGATTTTCGAACAGCTATTATAAGCCGATATGGTCCTACTGTCTATGATGACCCAGCTGGAGCTCTATGCAAACTTTCCCAAACAGCAACTGTCCGAGAATACCAAACAGAATTTGAACTCTTGTCCAGTCGAGTTACAGGTATACCCGACAACCTCGAAAAAAGTATGTTCATCTCAGGTCTCAAACCAAAAGTTCGAAGTGACGTACAAGCCCACTTACCTGCAACATTTTCTGCTGCTTGGGGTCTAGCACGTAACTATTCAGAGGCAGATGACCGTTACTCCCGTTGGACACCACGTAACCAATCAAACTCTACTTCGTCACAACCCAAGTTGACGTCCCCACTCAAAGATCGCACCTATCCGACGGTTATCCCCCACAGAAATGCTTGCGAGACGGGAAAAAGGATTGTGCTACAACTGTGATGAAAAATATTCCTTTGGGCACAAATGCAAACCAGGCGCCACATTTTTATACATGGTTGTCGATGATCATGAGGAAATAGAGCATACAAAAGAAACTGATGACGAACCTCACACTGAATCGCCTCCCTTTCCAGAAATCAGTTTCAATGCTCTTTTTGGCCACCGCTCGTCCAAAGCATTCCGCCTCACAGGTCAAGTGCACGGTTCCTCAGTACAAATTCTGGTTGACAGCGGTAGTACCCACAATTTCATCACAGCACGCACCGCCAAACACTTGCACTTACCAGTACAAGCCATTACACCATTTCAGTCCAAGTCGGCAATGGAGACCACTTATTCTCGCAAAGGGTTATGTGCAACTGTTCCTCTAGCTTTACAAGGTCAATATAATTTCAAAATTGATTTTTTTGTCCTCGACTTTCAAGGTGCCGACATTGTTCTAGGCATCCAATGGTTATCTACCTTGGGTCCAGTAATCACCGACTACAAGACCATGACCATGAGTTTCTCCCACAATGACCAACCCATTTCACTTAGAGGTAATTCTTGTCTCACTCCAGGCCCAATCACAAATTCCCAGCTCCACAAACTCGTTGTACAAGAACCCGTACAAGCCTACCTCATGTGCCTCTCCATACCAAACCCAAACTCCACCAAGGCCGTAACCACGGTAATTCCGCCTAACATCTCAACGATTTTAGATAATTACAAAGATGTTTTCAATACTCCTACCCAACTCCCTCCTCATAGACCCACAAACCACCACATCAATCTCCTACCAAACACCAAACCTGTTCAAGTCCGACCTTACCGCTACCCCCACTACCAGAAAAATGAAATTGAAAATCTTGTCTCTGAGATGCTAAAAGAGGGCATAATCCGCCCTAGTCATTCAGCCTACAGCTCACCCGTACTCCTAGTGAAAAAGAAAGATGGATCTTGGCGCTTTTGTGTAGACTATAGAGCACTCAACGCGGTGACAGTACAGGACAAATTCCCAATACCCACAATTGATGAGCTCTTGGATGAATTAAATGGAGCAACAATTTTTTCTAAGCTAGATCTACGATCTGGATACCACCAAATTCTTATGCATCCCGAGGATATTCACAAAACTGCCTTCAGAACCCACCATGGTCACTATGAGTTCCTCGTTATGCCTTTTGGGCTAAACAATGCACCCTCGACATTCCAAGCAACAATGAACGAGGTATTTGCTTCTTTCCTACGGCGATTTGTAGTCATTTTTTTTTGATGATATACTCGTCTACAGTCACACAGAAGGGGATCATGCGAACCATCTAAAGCTGGTATTATCGACTTTAAGAGACCACCGCTTCTTTGCTAAGCGTTCTAAGTGTCTATTCGCCAAAGACTCCATACAATTCCTGGGACACATCATCTCTGGTAGCGGATTATCTCCAGATCCTGAGAAGATCAATTCAATTAAAGTCTGGACCGACCCCACTACAGTAACTCAGGTGCGTGCATTCCTAGGACTGGCAGGGTACTATCGGCGGTTTATTAAACACTTTGCTACAATCGCAGCCCCACTAAGTGATCTACTCACCAAGAAAGGATTCCTATGGGGTGCCCAGGAGAAGGGTGCATTTAATCAGTTGAAGACCCTCCTTACACAGGCTCCTCTACTTGTTTTACCGGATTTTTCATTACCGTTTATTGTGGAGGCTGATGCATCAGGGGTCGGGATTGGCGCAGTACTCATGCAAAAAAATCAGCCTATTGCATTCTACAGTCGCAAGTTATCTCCTACTATGCAACAAAAATCGACTTACATTAGAGAAATGTATGCAATAACTAGTGCTGTGGCTAAGTGGCGTCAATACCTATTAGGTGCTACTTTTGAGATTCGTACAGATCATAAAAGCCTATATCACCTAATGAACCAGGTTGTCCAAACTCCAGAACAACAACAGTTTTTATCCCAGCTCCTAGGATTCTCATACACCATTGTTTACAAATCGGGCAAAACAAATACTGTGGCAGATGCTTTATCCAGATGTCCAGAAGGGCCATCCAATCTCCCAAAATCCCAGTTAGCCGCAATTACAGGACCCACATGCAGCATTGCGGAAATTTTGAAACAAGAAATCAGTGCAGACGCCTATGCTATTCAAATTATTCAAGGGCTTATTACGGATCCACACAACCGGGGAGAATGGAAAATGAAAAATAATCTATTATTTCATAAATCCAGAATCTTCATACCTTCAGGGTCTTCGTTAAAGCCGATGTTATTGCAAGAGTTCCACGGCTCCTTTCTGGGTGGTCACTCAGGAGCTCAAAACACCTTCCTACGCCTCAACAAAGCTTTTACCTGGAAAGGAATGAAGAGTGAGGTTAAGCGTTTTGTCAAAGAGTGTGAGACTTGTCAGAAAATTAAACCTCCTAATCATTCACCATATGGCTTACTTCAGCCCATCGTTCCTCCGACAACTATCTGGACAGATTTGAGCATGGACTTCATAACACATTTGCCTAACTCTAACGGGTTTTCTGTTATTTTTGTGGTTGTTGACAGGTTATCTAAAGGAGCACATTTTATTCCCTTAACTTCACACTACACGGCGGCCAAAATCGCCAAAGTATTCTGGGAATCAGTGGGGAAACTACATGGTTTTCCCCGTACCATCATCTCAGACCGAGACCCAATTTTCCTCAGCACCTTCTGGAAAACACTTTTCCAGTTACAGGGGACCTCACTACGTTATAGCTCGGCTTATCATCCGCAGAGCGATGGCCAAACTGAAAGAGTAAATAGGTGTTTGGAACAATACCTTCGAGCTTATGTTCATGACCACCCCCATACATGGTCAAAAATCTTAAGCTTTGCGGAATTTCACTTCAATACATCCTTCAACCGATCCACAGGTTTTACGCCATTTGAAGTCACCTTCGGTATTCCTCCGCCAAATCTCTTATCTTACTGTCTCGGCAGCAGCAACTTGGAAGCAGTAGACACGGATCTCGCGGCGAGAAACAAAATCATGAGTAGTTTGAAGCAGAATCTTCACCGGGCACAAGATACAATGAAAGCTTATAGTGACAAGAAAAGGAAAGAAATGGAATTCAACGAAGGGGATCTGGTCTTACTCAAGCTACAGCCATATCGTCAACAATCAGTCCTCCGGCGGAGCTCACAGAAGCTATCTCTCCGTTACTACGGACCCTTCAAAGTCTTGAAAAGGATCGGCACCGTTTCTTACAAGCTTCAATTACCCGAAACTTCGCTCATCCATCCAGTATTCCACGTTTCCCTACTAAGGCCATTCGTCTCACCCACCCGCTTTAAAGTTCATCTTTTACCGGAGAAGTCCCTGGCGAATAGACCACTTCATGAGGCCATCGCCATCTTGGGTGCAAGGGAAGTATGGAAACAAGGACGGAAGGTGAAGGAGCTGTTAATCCAGTGGTCGGACGGTATGCCGGAAGACGCAACCTGGGAGGAAGAACGGGATATCTCTCCGACGACGGACACCGAAGAAGAAAATGCCTCTGCGCAAAGCACTTGTTCGTCTACACCAGAGGAACAACCACTCGCGTCAATCCCAATGACAGGCCACTGCAAATCGCCCCACCAGAGCACCATCCACAGACTGCCACACGGCCTCTATCCATTGGGTCGGAATCCTTGACCACATCCATCCATGAGGACATGGATATTTTCGATGGGGAAGGGGATGTAGCAGGCCATGTAATAAGGCAGCCCATTACCACTCACAGGCCCAACCGTACCAAGAAGAGCCCAGCGTATTTGGAGGATTATTCTCAGTAATACTGGGTCAAACCTACACAAGCATGAAGACGTCATTCCAATTCAAATAAACTAAATCCTAGGAAGTTGTTGTTTCAATCCCTGTTAAGTAGGAATAGTTGTTCCTTTAATTCAGCAATTTAAGTTTCTAAATTAGGATTTGTATTTTCTTTAAATAGCCTACGTTAGGCCGTAATAAGATATGAGTGATTTGACAAAACTTCTTATCTCCCTCTCTTCTTCCAATCCTTCCTATTCCCAACCCCTCTTCCTACAAAGCTCTTCGTGATATAATCTCCGCATGAGAATCATTGACAATATCACCATAAGGGCGCAAAAGTGAGCGTCCAATACACTTCGTTCCTGTTCCGAGAGAAACAACCTCCAAATCTGAAACCCGAAATGAATCAATGACTTCCTTTGCTCAACAAACATATATATTTAACATAATATAGCATTTGATAGAGAAAAGGAAATGTACTGGACAGAAATCCAAATTTCTAGTTTGTATATGCCGAACAATTAGAGAGTGAGAGAGGGAGATTCGGAGAGCAAAGAAGAGAGTGAATGAACCATTGAAAGGAGAAGATAGAAGGAAAGCAGCCAAGACGGAGACCTCGCGGCCTTGAGGTTTGCCCTTCTTGGGAAGTGAGTTGTACAAAGCAAAAACCTTAGCCGATACTCTCTGCGCCCAACCCTCTTCTTCTGAAGATGAAACCGGCGACGCCATGAACGTTGCTTTTGCAAGTGTTCGTGACACGGAGACCGCCCTCAGTCACGAGTCACAACTAGAGTAGAGGCAGACAGTGCTCCTACCATATTTACTAATTTGATAATATTGAGGGGATTAGCTAATTTAGTTATAAAGTTTCTATACCATATAGATTTTTTTTTTCTTAATTATTTTTAATGAAATAAAAATATTAAAATAGATTAATTTGAGAAAAAATTAATCAATACATAAATTAGATCTTATATTTACAACTAATATCAATTTTCTAATTATATCATACATTAAAACAGGACGAGTATTCAATTCTCCAACTTAGCACAATTTTTTTAATTTCATAAAATATATTTAGTCAACTGATTAATATCAATAATTTAATTTTATAAAATATAAAAATATCATGCCCATCAACAGGATTGAGTCTAGCAGAATAGACCAGTACCTCACAATGTGGCAAATTAAGATTTGGATCCCCACTAAAAGAAGTGCCCATATTAAATGCTCGCAGTACCTTGAACATAATAACTTCCAATTCCAAGAATTATTTTGTCAACACTGTGGAATCAGTATTTTTTCTGCAATCTCTGATAACACGTGTAATTATGTTGGTGAAATTATGCCACGGCCACTTTATTGGCAACTTGTTGAATGGGAGCACATTGCTCGAAATAACTTACTCAAAGGCATATGGATTAATTAAGAATAAAATCCGAACTTAGTTTATGTAAAGGAGGAGTTTACTCCCTTTCTTTGCCTTAAAAAAGGATATGTTCACTCTCATCCAAGCCAAATCGTGCGCTGCGTAAATCATAAAAGCCGCTCTCAATAAAGAATGGGAATTCTTTAGGAGATGGTATTAATGCTGCAAATGAGGGCAAAAGCCACAAATGTGTATTTGATTTTCGTCAACTACATACAACCCAAGATGGCTGCAATAGCAGGTGAATTAAATAGAAAAAAGAGCACAGAAAGTGAATTGAATAGAAAAAAGAGCACGACAATTAATAGATGTGAAAAAACGAGCTGTAACACTACAAAAAATTAATCGATATTTGAAAAATTCATGTCAAGAAACTGAGTAGTTTTATAACTTGAATTTTTTAACATAAGTACTAAATTACGATCTATTATCACAAGCACCCTACAATTGTATATGAACGAGTCAACCATAATGGCATCATGGATCGCATTTAAAAGGTATTATTGCGAGGCATGTTAACTAACCAGCGCCACATGAGGAATGACACAATAAATCCATTAACATGAAAAGTTGATAGGAGCATTAACATAGAATTCTGCAACAATTGTGCTCTCGACACCATGGAAGCTGTTGCAAACTAAGATTGCAAAGACCGTCATTCAGAGGGGGCAGTGATCACAGCAAGCACATCACCATTGCCAGCAGGAAGACGCTGAGACTCGAGATGTATCACTAGCAGTCTACAGTCTAAAAGGAGAAATAGCATGATAACAAAAGGGTCAATACACGAGGCATAAATGGTCGTGCATCCCCAGGCAGTGCAAGGACAAAATAAACTGCAGCCACAGTTAAACACAAACATTTGCAAATGTAACCACAGAAATCCCAAACTTGACCCGACATGTATATTAAACTCCAACGGTCCTACAAATTTTTCAGGGCTCTTCACCACAAAGTAATGAAAAAGCATTCAGCAAGGGGTCCAACGATAACCCCATTGCCCCTTCATCTAGATTCAGAGCTACTCGCACACCCCGCTTGAATGGCCCCTCACATCAACCTGAAAAAAACGAATAATCCATACATACATGTTAAAAATTACAAGTACACTGACTGTATTACATGTCGGAATAAATTAAGCATGTAGCAAGTCATGGGAATATATATGTATATATATAAACAACTTTTCCATTTTCAATAACATATTTACAAATATATTCGCACTTCCACACTACAATGATTGTCAACCACCAGAGTGCCAAATACAAATACAACACAATTTTCCTAGAACCAACTACTCACCATTGCTATTCACCACAGTTGGGAATACAGCCCTGATAATTACCCGAGTCACCGGCAATAAATTGCCTGATCAATGTGCGGTGGAATTTGCTTTATTTCAGTGCCAAGTTCTTGCTCAATCCTATATCTGAACAAAATTGACAGGAAAAAAATCAATATCCATATCAAGTAGATTGGAATTCAAATCTAAATGTAAGTTACATACAAATTAAAGCGATCCTCATAGGTGATCAAGTTAACTGCAAGACCAAGGTGCCCAAACCTTCCTGAACGACCAACCTGTGAATAGGCAAGAACACAAATGAGACTACGACACATACAGAAAATTGCTACCAAGACAAACAAATTAAAAAGGAGACTAAATAAGGCTCTAACATACCCTGTGCAGATAAGTTTCTGAATTCTTGGGAAAATCAAAATTAATGACCACATTAACTGCTTGAATGTCTATTCCCCTGGTAAAAAGATCTGCATTTGTTTTCCCATAAAGAGGAAACAATTATAAATTAGAAAAATAGAAGTCAAAAGCATATACTAATTCTAGACATGCTCTATACCATTGACAGATTCAACAAATCTGAAACAAATACTATCACTTTACCCATCATCAGAACATTACCAATTATTTTCACAAGCAAATCTCAATTATACTAGTATAGATTAAATACTTATACTCTGTAATAAAACACACTAAGATAATTAAAGAACTCAAATAAATAAAGAAAAGCGCTCACCAGCCACATTTACATTTATGAAACAGTATTTTGGGAAAATAAGAATCGCCATCAGCAAAGAGACTTAAGACATTGTGGAATTATTTTTTGTTTTTTTACTTAGGTATACTGTAAATAAGTTAACCCTTGGTATTACTGTACATTCCACTTCGTAGAAGGGACATTCGAGTAAATTGCTTCTTCCATAGGACTAAAATAGAGCCCTGCACCCCACTTGTAACTATCAGAAACATACATCCAAAGAGAATAGAAATCCTATAAACTTCTCTAATCATAATTCTTCAGATATACTTGCTTACATCTATATAAAAGCAAAGGGGGGAACAGGTAAGTGCAAAAGTGCTAGAAACATACCAGTACAAACAAGATTTCTACAAGCACCATTGCGGAAGTCATGAAATACTCTGTTACGATGATCTTGCAGCATCTTTGCATGGATATAGAAGCATGAATAACCTAGTTCTGTAATTTTCTTGGCAAGGAGCTCAACCCGATTCACCGAATTGCAGAATATAATTGACTGATTTATTTGCAGCTGAAACCAACAAGCCATTACAGTATTTATATCTGGCTAAGACAATTTTTTTTTATTTTTTTTGTTGGGGGGGGGGGGGGGGGGGGAAGGATAAAGATAGATCAAACCTTAGAGAAAAGTGTATTGAGGCAGTGGACTTTCTGTCTCTCTTCCACGAATGCATAAAATTGTGTAATACCTTTCAGAGTTAACTCATCCATAAGGTTAATGATATAAGGTTTATGAAGAAATCTATCTTTGAAGTCCTTTACAGTAACAGGAAAAGTAGCTGAAAACATCAGGACTTGACGGTTTGGAGGCAGGAAATGAATCAATTGCTCTATTGAAGGTTGGAACTCCGGTGACAAAAGCTTATCAGCCTAGAAGACAGAAAATTTTAAGATCCTCATATTGATAAACAATTATCATAGTTAGATGACTAATGTTCAGAGTGCCACATAAAGAACACAAGTGAAGGGCAGAAGAGTGATGTGCTCAACATTTACAACAAAATTTGGAAATACATAATGCATTACTTCCTCCGCTCCACAATAATTGTCACTTTGGAGTTGCTCACACATTAAAAAGGCTAATAAGTAACCTAAATTTTAACAAAATATAATAGTATTTTACTACAATACCTTTACTTACTATAATGCCCTAAGAAGCTTCTCATTCATTGAAGGGTAAAATTTTTTCAAGAAAAAAATTAATGCTTTCTTGAAAAATCTAAAGCAACAATTATTTTAACACAAAAACAAACCTCCAAAGTGACAATTATTTTGGCACGAAGGGAGCAGTACCAACTTCAGAGCACAACAACAGATTCCCTATCCTAACAGATTTACCAAAATAAGAGATACCCATCCCCCAACTAGATTCTTTATACATTTGTAAATTTAGGTTGAGTTATTTACCTCATCCATAACAAGCATATTACAGTCTTTCAAAATGCAGACACCCTTCTTCGCAAGATCTAATATTCTTCCGGGGGTTCCAACAAGTAAATGAACAGGTTGATATAATCGCATGATATCATCTTTTAGGCTGGTACCTCCTGTCGTAACCATGACTTGTATTTTAAGATGCTTTCCCAGCTCTTTACACACTTGTGATGTTTGCAAAGCCAATTCACGTGTTGGGACCAGTATGACAACTGCATGATAGACCATTATCAATAATCTTGGAAAGCAAATTCCATCTCTACACTCATCTTTCCTGTCTAATAATTACAAGAATGCAAGAGCAAATTTTTTTTTTTTTTTTTTAAAAAAAAAAAAAAAAAAAAAAACTTATCAACTAAAACAATTCTGAGAATCTAAAATGTATGGACAAGTTAATATAAATTTCTTGACAACTTTCTCACAATGCAGTGTCTTTTAAGACTAAAGGCTAAAAAACGGTTTTATGTTTTCAAGGCCTACTCATATCCGAAAAGGCTCCACTAGTTTCTTTCAGTTTCAAGAGCAAGGCACCAATTTTCAACACACAAAAGACAAAAAGGCTCTAATATAGTAAATGCTCAATCAGATGCAGGTTTCTAAAGAATCTTCATGAATAAGACCCAATACTAGACTAAAACATCTTCCAAGAAATAAAGCTTTTAGCAGGACAGACCTTGAATAACATTGTTATCCTGATCAATTTTTTCTAGAGCAGGAATGCAAAAGGCAGCTGTTTTTCCAGTTCCATTTTTTGCTCTAGCAAGAATATCACTACCAGTAAGAGCAATTGGGATACTTTCTTCCTGAATAGGAGAAGGCCTTTCAAAACCCTTCTCATATATTCCCATAAGCAGTTCGCGCTTCAAAAAGTAATCTTCAAATTCATTTCCCTTAGTTGCCGTCACATCCTAGTAAAAAAATAAGGCAGGTGAATACAAATATAAATTTAAAATTAAATAAAAATAATTTCCCAAAACCCCATAATCGTAATTTTTAAATGACCAAACCAAAGATGGTATAGTATTTATTGGGCTTTTCAAGTAAATAGAAAAACATACGTGAATGTCCAAAACCATAAACACATGGTTATAAGAATACAATTCAAGCTTCACAGGATATAAGATATCCCCACAAGTTGTTTAGCTAAATTAAACCACATTGATTAAAATAAGTAGAATCCAGCAAACCTTTTCTACACCTTCATCCTTACATTAAGCACAAACAATTACTCTACAGTCTTTGCAACCAACAGCCTTTTTTTTTCTTTTTTTTGAAAATATGGGCAGAAAAAGAGAGGCGCATATCAATATAATGCAGATCTAAACAAATGTACCAAAATCAACTATAACAAACAGTTTTAATATATTATCCAATGAAATAACAACTAAATCCCAGTAAAGATCAATCAAATCGGTACAGTAAGGAAATAGGAAATCACAAATAAGGTGTTCGACCCCGAAAAATCTCACTCAAAATGAGAGGATAAAATCCAGTGCATATAACCAATCAATCGTAACATAATAGTACTCATAAGCATACCTCAGTCCTATAGCGAGTATCAGGTGCTGGTATCTTTAATCTTGCCTTCCAATCTTGAGAACTACCAACACAAAATAAAGGAGGATAGTATTAGGAAACCTTCTTTTTTTTTTTTTGGAAGTACATGCAGCTGTGAAGTATGAAGCTGTCAGGAAAATGCATGCCACAGTCGTCAAGCATATAGGTTTACATGGCGCCAGTTCCAAAATATTCCACAGACTCGAAAAACAAAATCATAATTGAGTAAATATCAATTCCATGACAATTGCAACAGACATTAAGCCTGCATTATGGGGATAACAACTACAGAGTATTAAGGTGCAACAAAATTTGCATGGATAGAATAGTAATCAGACATAATTTAAAATATGCAAATCAAAACCTTGGTGAAAAAGAAGAACAAAGAGAGAACCGAGAATTAATCAAGCACTTTCACTTGTTACATAAGTTAGCAAAATTATGACCACTTAGAACAATCCCAATTTTAAATACCTTGCCAGCAATCGGATAGAATAAAACCAAAAGCCCTAGAGTCGCTTCTTAAAAATAAGAGAAAGAAATTGGACAGATTGTTATATTGACCATTAAGGCGAAGTAAAACAGACCAAAATTTCTGAAACCAGCCAAACAAATACAAAAACAAATCTCTCAATACGTGAAGATGTTGCTGTTTATTCCTTTGATATTCTTCGGCAGAAATTCAATCACACACACATCTAATAGCCAATACGGAAAAGTTGTTGTGCCAAATACATTCTTTTCTAAACCCAAAGTTTCAAAAAGTTATACACTTCAAACATACTCAGTCTTAACACGTTGCACCTGCATTATAAGGAGCATGTCAAACACAAAACATTTCAAGAACTGCACCTTGAATCAACGGCTTCAGACTGCACAGTCTTCTCGACCTCGTCAACTACATTAGAATCAGGGCCACTTAATTGCGTTCTTCTAAGCCATTGTTGTTGTTGCTGCTGCTGTTGCAACTGCTGATGTTGCTGTTGAAACTGCTGATACTGATGTTGATACTGCTGTTGACTCGGCGCTAAATGCCTCTGCACATACTGTTGTTGCTGAGGGGGTCGCGTTTGAAACCCAGGGTTCGAGTTCATACCTCCCCCTCGACCTACGCCAATCCCAGGTGGATATCTAGCTCTATTGCTCATTCCGCCGATTCAAAAGAAAAAGAAAACCCAACGAAGTTTCTAACAAATGTACAAAATGTCAAAGATGCTACAGACTACAAATTTAGGGTTTCTTGCAAAGTGGAGCCAAAGCCGCGAATGCTTCTAGAATGGCTTGCGTTTAAACCTAACTCAGCCAAAATCTAAAATTTCAGAGTATAATACAGAGCTAAAGGACCCCAAAAATAGGGAGGGTTTCTATTATGATGGGAGGAATAAAGTGAAGGCAAAAATCGTTAGGGATTTGTACAGATCTACCGCAAGAAGAGTGCAAATTAAAGAGAGAGTTGGCCGTAATCTGAGTTCTGCTAAGAAAAATTGATGGAAGGCCAGAAATCGAACGAGAGGAAAATGATATCTTAATTTCTCTTCCTTGCTAATTTCTTGTGAGTTGTGATTGATTGGGACGTTGTCGTAGCAGCAGGAAAAATGGCGAGACCTCCTTCCAAATTCCTAGGGCGTCGAAAAGAAGATTTATTCAATTTGCTGAATGGCCCCGCTTCTTGGCTAATAATTGCACAAAGCATCCCACTTCTTTTAAACCAACTTTTTTCTCCTATAGACCGACTTTAGATTATTAACCAACTACAGCATCAATCAAAAAGAAAATATATTAATGAAAATTATAAAATTGAAAACAATTACTGTCAAGTAATAAAAATTAGGGAAAATTATAATAACGGACCTAAGAAAAATAATTTTTATTGAGAAGGACCATAAAAAGTGGTAATTATTTTGAAGGACCAAAAGTTAAAACATTAAAATAGAAAGACTAAATTGTCCTTTTTAATCGATTTTCTATATCATCTCTAATTATATCAAAATCTGATTGATTTTTTTTTTTTTTGATATGTAGAATCTGATTGATTGAAAATAATAAATAGAAAGTTTCAGTATCGGTCTTCCTATGCCGCCGATCAATATGACCCATTTACTCCTGCTTTTACCCTTATAAAATCCGTGTCTGTTTACTCTTTTTGAATGGGATCCCTTTTTTTTCAAAATTTTATAATTGAAATGGGTTTTCTTTTGAAAAAAATGCTAATTATTTTTTTTTACCAGAGAAAAAAATGATACATTTAAATAAATTCAAAAACAATGGTGTCACAAAAAATCTTCCACAAACATGTCATGAATCCTTTAATTTTCACTCAAGAAGTCAAGAACTTGTGGAAAGGTACCGAGAAAGGAAATCTTACAGATAAGAATATTATCATGACTCTTAGAATATTCCAAATTTATATTAAAGTTACATTTTAATATTAAAAATAAAAATTCAAATCTAAATATAATAATTTTGAATTGAAAAATATGATATATTAAAAAAATTAATTTTAAAATAAATAAAATATTAAATAAATTTATATCATTAAGTATTGTGGGAGGTTTCATTCAATATATTTATACAATACTTAATGATATAAATTTATTTAATATTTCAACTGAGTAATAGGTCATATTGATCGGTGGCATAGAAAGACCCATACTTTGAAACTTTCCATTTATTATTTTCAATCAATCAAATTCTACGTATAAAAAAAATCAATCAGATTGATTTAATTAGAGATAATATAGAAAATCGATTAAGGGCAATTTAGTCTTTCTATTTTAATATTTTAATTTTTGGTCCTTCAAAATAATTACCAATTTTTATGGTCTTTTTTAATAAATATTATTTTTCTTAGGTCTTTTATTATAATTTTCCCTAAAAATTAAATCTGGTAACCCTTCGTTCTTGGGCTCAATTGGCAAAGGGGTTGGAGACTCTCACCAAAGCGAGAGGGTTCGATCCTTAAATTGGTCAAGGCGTTGGGGGAGACATCCTAACTTCTAGATGCTTAGGTTAACGCCTGAAGGTAATAGACATTCTTCTAACATCGATATCACCTAGGAGGAAGAGAGATTTCGCCCCCCACCGAGATCGTGGATGAACCCAACCCCTTTCCTAAAATTTATAAAAAGAGATAAAAATTAAAATTAAATTTCTGGTAAAAAAATAAAAATGATATATGATTCTAATAAATATTAAATATTTTTAAAAATATATGAGAATAAATAAATTTTTCTGATGCACTTTAAAACAATATTCATTTTGATCATAAATATAAGATAGAGTTGATTTTTTTAAAGATATTGAAAAAGTTAATTAAATTATTTTAAAGTAATTATATTTATAATTTTTTTCTAAATTATTCTACCTAACTATAAACGGACATAAAATTCAAAAATACACAATTAAGTAACTGAATTGACTTCATTGATCTCTTATAAAAATAAAAAAAAGGTTTTGTGTTTGATCTGGAAGCTTCTTGGTTCTTGGCTCCTTGCGACTTCTTTCATCATACAATATTCTTTTCGGATTTGGTCTTTTGCTCCATAGGGGACTAAGCATCGCGAAGTAGATACAGTTCAAGCCCGTTTGGCATGTTTAGTACGATGGGAATTAATTTTGATGGAGATGGATACGAATATGGAGAGGAAAATGGATTTTAAAAGAGTGAAAAAGAGACTTAATTTTTACATCAAAAGACCAAAATGCCCTCCTAAATTTAAAATAAAATCCCAAAACAGCACATCCCATCGAAAACAACCCAGAAAAAACAATCTACCCCATAAGCTACCATCTACAGATAATCTGGATGTATATCAGTCTTAACACTAGAATCAAGCATCAACATGCCAAGGTAAAACAAAATCACCAACACTCAGCAAACTTGCAGACACTTGGATCTGAGGAACGAAACAAAATCGTGAAGAAGTAGAAGCAAAGGTTGATGTTGGAGGTTCGCACGCAGTATCCATCTTTCCCAAGGTCTCCAGTTCGCGTTCTCCACCATTAAATTAAACTGGAAGATACATACAGAAGCATAAAGGTGGGCGTCGGAGGTGAAATCGAGGGGGGGTCAAAGGTGAAATCGGAGGTGGATCAATGGCGAAATCCTCTTAGACGCAATTTTGCAGATGATGAAAGAGATTGAAGGTGCCGTAGGAAGCATAGATCTGAGGCAAAATGGACATAATGCAAAAGATCGCAGTCACATCATCCCCTTGCTGCCACGCTGTCGTCGCCAGCGAGGGAAAGAAGGTTGTCGGCGGTCGATGTAGAGGTGGCCGCAAGAAAGTAGAGAGGAAGAAGGGCAGAAGAGGGAAATGAGGAGATAGAATTAGAAAACTAAGCTTTTCTTTTTTTTCTTGAGTAAATACTTTCTTCACAAAAAAATTACGGACCTTATTTTGATCTCTTATAAAAAAAATCGACATTTATTCTTTCTTTTTTAAGGAAAAAAAATGATCATTTTAAAATTTATGAAGAATTAAAATGTGATCCTTATTCATCTTTTTTATAGATTAAAAATGACCATTTTTTTTTTTTTGGGGACCGTGTTTTTTGTTAGGATATGGAAAAAGTATTTATTTTTTTTTCTTTTATGTAATTCATTATATGGAAACGGAATTTTTCCATGGTACCAAAGGTGTTGTAAGTATGGAATTGGGTTCCATTTCTATTTCCCGTGCCAATTCCAAAGTACCAAACGGGCCCTTATGGTTTTTGACTTTGAGATGGTAACTTGTTAAGATCCCTCCTCACACGTTCTCAAAGAAAATGGTGAAAGAGGGGGAAAAAAACATAATACGCTGGGGTTAATTTAGTTGGGGAAGAAAATATATTGGTCTTTATTACCAAATTGTATTGGATATACTTTTGATAAGCAAAGTAACATCCTAGATACTACCAATAAAGTGACACGAGTTGAAGAAGAAGAAGCACCTTGGACTAAGGATCTTATCACCTCAAAAAAGAGGAGGTTTGATATTCACTGGTCGATGTGAGGGCTTCGTTGGTGGTGATCTATAAATACCTCTATAAGTGTTCTCTGTAGGCATCCCCTCGTCTTAATGGGGTACCGGTGTCTACACCCACGACCCACCTAAACTTTTGAAGAAACCAAAAAAAAAAACCATCCTAGATACTCAGGCCATAAGAGAAAGCATACCTTATAATTATCTGGGGAAAAGAATAAACTCCTAACCATAAATAAAGGAGGAAAAAGAGTTTGGAGGAATAAGGCTCAGATTGAGGAAGGCTTTGTTCCGCCTAAAAACCATGCCTCAATTGTGACATGGTATGTGCAGGTGATAAAGGGGTTCACATTAGGTGTTTGTCTTAATGTGCTTTTTTTTGTCTCTCTAATTACAGAGACAAGCACATTTTATTTTGTTTTTTTTAAGTTTTTTTTTTTTTTTAAATTTTCTTTATTTAGATTAAATTATATGTTAGTTTTTGAAATTTTTTTGTACCCGTATCTCAAATTAATTAATTTTCTAGATACGGTGTTACGGACAGATATTTTTGTATGCGAACTGGAAACTAATTAATTTGAGATCTTGGATGCAAAAAAATTCCAAAAACTAACATATAATTGAATCTAAATAAAAAAAAAAAAATAAAATAAAATAAAATAAAATGTGTTTGTCCCTCTAATTCATATAAAAAGCACATAAGGGACAAGCACCTTATGTGATAAAGAGGGGCAGAGTAGAGTTTGGTAGAATCAGAGGCATAAGAATGAAAGTTAACATTAGATGGGTGGCTCCTAGAGAAGGATGGGTGAAACTCGATGTCGATGGGGCATTTAGAGGAGACAAAAAACTGACAGGATGTGGAGGACTAATGAGAGGCAATGATGGTGCATGGATCTGCGGTTTTTCAAGGAAACTGGGCAATTGTTCAGCCATCAAAGCTGAGTTATGGGCTGTTTTAACTGGTTTAACGTTAGCTCTTAGGGTATGTTTGGTTGGGGGAGGGGAGAGGAGGAAAATGGAGGGAAAATATTAAAAGGGAAGAAAACTTTTGTGGGTCCCAAAAATTATTTTCCTTCCCCCTCCCCCTCCCTCCCCCCCCACAAACAAACCAAACATACCCTTAGTAAAAATATAAATATAATTGTGGAAAGTGACTCTGCTGCTATGATATATCTGTTGCGAATTTTGCAGGTCGAGGATGAGGCTGATAGGCGGTCTCTTGTGGTATTGAAAAAGTTTTCACAGATTATATTTGTTCATGTATATAGAGAAGGAAATGCTTGTGTAGATGCTGTTGCAAACTTTAGTTTTGTTCAGGAGGAGTTAAATGTTATTTTTGATAACCCTCCTCTGATTGTTGCTAGATTGTTGTATAGAGACACTATGGGTATGTCACCCCCACGTTGTATTTTGATTTAGGAATAAGAATAGGCTAAACAACTCGTTTATACCAAAAAAAAGAAGAAGAGGTTTTCCTTCCTATGCTCGATCATCATAACAGAAAATGGTGAAGCCTGAGTATAAATACCATTGATTCTTTTTTTGGTCAAATAAATACCATTGATTCGATTAGGCAAATAGTATGTGCTTCCCAGTACTCTAAATTTAGTGAATAAAGATTAAGATGCTAATTACATGCATCAAATTCATGACGATACTAAAACAGCTTCTATAGTTTGATTCCAAAAACACCAAAAAGTAGCATCTTTATTTGTTGCGTTTGGCAGCACGCCTTCCTTGGCCCTTCTTTGGGGGTCCTTTTCCTCGCCGCTTCAACATTTCCAGCCTTGATAAGCGCCTATAGGAACAAGATAATAAGAATTTAAAAAAAAAAAAATCAATTTACTATCCATACAGTTAGTGAAAGCTGGACAGTTTCGGTTAGCCAATATTAACCACTGCCCAACTTATACTGTTAAACATAAAGCAGTGACTCTAGAGTTAAATTCCATAGTTGATAAGATCAATATTTTGATATTTAATTATTGTTTAGAGTTTAATTTAGGTATACAAGTGCAGTCAAGGAATTCAAATTGCTGAAAGAATAACCCATTGTTTATCAATACAAATAAACTACCAGGTACCATGAATAGCAAGCAGATTATCCAGATAGCAGACAAAGCAACAAAATATGTCATTTTCCCTTGAGACCAAGAATTACTGCCTAAAGATAGGTATTAACCAGGTTTTTTTATAGGAAACAAGTGATAGTTAATGATTTCACTAAAACTTGTATGTTTTAAATAGGCCGGAGATGGTAATATCTATATTTCTATAAATTTACATGACAAGACTTCAAATTGGTTCAATTGGGGTGGAACATTTAAGGGTCATCAAAGGCTGCATATTGCAGAAAAGGAGCCGAAGGACCCCAATTCTTCTTGACTTCAGAGATCAAACAACTTCAAAACTGAAGGTCATTTACCAACAGATTTATAAGGCTCTAGCATATGAGTGGCTTTCCAAAAGTTTGGAATTGAGACTAGCAGACTGATTCTATATGTCCAAATGTGAACAACGGCATCATAAGAAAGCTGGAGTCAATTGTGTCAAATAGAATTGCTAAGGATGGGATGTCCATGATTTGCAATGGACACACGGCCCCCAAACTTTAGCAACAGCATGTAAAATTGTGGTTGACCGAAATAAGTTTAAATGTTAGAAAAAGATTATTTCCTCTGACATGCTTTCATTTCTCTTCACTGTTGTTTTGGTCTACCTATTTGGGTTTATCTAAGAACCTCTAAAATGTCATCAATGTCCACTTCTCTTGCGGCTTGTAGTTTTGAACTCTATGTGGAAGTTTCTAGTCATTATATCTGTGGTGTGATATATTCCTTTGATTAAGATTTTGCATGATTTTCGTGTCTTTCTTCTATGTTTCCTCATTGTTCTTGAATGCATGACTTTTCTTCACTAATCCTGGAACTTAATTATCAATCCCCAGACCCAACAATAAAAACAAGAAAAGCATTAAAAAACCAGACTTCACTGAAGTCTTCCCAGCAATTTCATTTCTAAGAGTATGATAGGAACAAACCACATCCTCTACTGGTATATAGTAGAAGGAAATGTGCTGCTAATGGTTACATGCCTTAGAAAGAGGTGTCTGCTGGTGGTTAGTTAGTTTAGTCGGGTCTTAGGCATTATGATGATTCTGTTCTGTTTTAAATTAATTACTTTTATTAAGAGTCAGTTAATAGGAAGTGGTCCAGCAGTTATTTTCAATAGCAGTTATCTTCAGTTGAGTTGCCTAGGCTATAAATATGTATTGTGATTATGTTTTAGTTATGAATATGCAGAAATTATCTCTCTCTTGGGTTTAGAGTAAAGATTTGGCTCTAACCATTCTCTATTCTTCTATTCCTGACCTTTTCTCCTAATCTCCCTAATCTGAAATCCTATAGGTTCCTACAACCTATCAGAGTAATTGCATGGGGAGCTTCTATTCCTGACCTTTTCTCCTAATCTCCCTAATCTGAAGTCCTATAGGTTCCTACAACCTAACAGAGTAATTGCATGGGGAGCATTGTTCGCCTATCCAACTTCAGGCTAAGAAATGGGTAAGAACATGAGTTCAAAGAAAGCTAATCTAAGAGGCTGACAATTCATTTTCAAAAACTTAGAAAATATGTGATTAATCCTTCTAACGTCTGAAAATTGCTAGTAAAGAGAATTAATGCCAATATTTTCCAACTGTGGTCGATGACCAAATTGTTAACTTTCTAAAAAAGAAAAACAAATTGAAGGAAACCAAGAACCTTGTTTTGCAAAAACGGACAGTCAAAACATAACCCACAATCCATACCACCACAGAGACAAAAAGACAAACACATGGCGGGCATGCGGCATTCACTGTGATTGGGTTTATGTGGTTCGAGTAAGAGGGGAGGGAAAGAGAGAAGTTACTCCTGTTCTTGCTGGGCCATGACGAGAGGGTCGTCTCGCTGAATGTCGTAAGGGTACCACTGCGCCACTTTCTCACCGATGAGCTTCTTACGAAGAAGCTTATGAGTAGATCTCTTGCCTGTGGGATTGAGCACATGGCCAAATATCCTTGCTCGCGCCTCACTCACTCCCTGTGTTACGGCCGCTGCCAGAATGCTCTTCAAGCTTCCGCTTGCCATTTTCGCTTTCGGCCACAGCCTTCCGACTTTCGGAAGGTTTAGCCCACGAGATGGAGCGGGTGGAATCGGTTCCCGAATCGAGCTTGGGTTCGGGGTTGTTTTGCACAATGCGAAGGGAGGCAAGAAAATTTTTTAATCCTTTGAATGGGAAAGAAACGGATAAGAAGTCGGGTTATAAACAGAATATAAAAATTAATTAAAAAAGTTTAATCTCACTCCGCTAATTTTATTAAAAAAAATTAATAAAGATGCATTTGAAGTGTTTTTTTAGTAGTACTTAATATTTTAAAATATTCTTTTGGTACAATTTGATCCTTAAAGAATTTTCCGAATTATTTTTCTCATTTGTTCATATTTTCAACCCTGATCTTCACAATTTTAATACTCATCTTTAACATTTTTAATAATCAGTTTCTTAATTTTTTTCTAGTAGTCATCGTATTGATTCTTTCGGTCATTCTTTCCTGACAATTAATTACAAATATATGTAAAAGTCATGATTTGGCAGTGCTTTGAAGTTGACAATTTGGAGCTATACATGGAAAATATATGAAAAACCATATCAGTCATCGGTATTTTTAAACCAGACTTTATTTTTTAAATTTTTTTTTATCAACCCTCGATAAGATTTGTTAATCCTCATAGATTGTACTCCTATACATGATTGTAACCAAATAAAAGGAGTCTGTGGAATGCTTATTATATTGCAGCATGTCCCGTTCAGGTAATTAATTGCATGTTTTCTTCTGCCTGAATACAAAATAGTGAAATCATGTCTGGAAGTTTTCGGAAATAATATAGTGAACCATGTAAAATCTGAAAGTTTTCAATAACAACAATGCCCCCTTCTCCCTTTTCTACCCCTTAACGGACAGGTAGGTTGAAACACTGACTCATGACTACAGGTGATAGTTGGGAGCTTTTTATGGGGTGTCTCGAAGACCAAGAACAAGAAAAAAGATGTTGAAGAAGTTCCTGTGGAGTCAGATCATCAGGCAGTTCATAATCCAGTTGCTATGAATAACATTATGGCCAATCAGAATCTCACCCCGCCGTCTTCTATCTAGTAATGTGTATATATATTTCAGATTCATGGTCTCTGGTCTAATTTTCTTGTGATCTTAGAGTATTATTAGTAGGGAAAGAATGGGAAGTACTGCCATCGGAGTAGAAGTTAGCTGACTTGTGGACCCATGATTAGCAATTGAGTTTTGTAGTTTGTACTCAATACTTGAGTAGGAATTTCAATTTCAAGGTCTTGTATCCCTGATTGGTAATGATTTATTTCCTTTCTGCAAAAATTGTCAGTGAAGAACCATATGAATTGTGGCTTTGAGTATTAATGTGCATCTCATATCCTCTCTAAGACTCTAACCAGAGTTTCAATGAAGGTTGTTGATATTCAAAAGTTTAGTCTACACTCTACACGCTCTTGTTTTTCCCTCCAGGCTCTGTTTTCTAGGTTCTTTAATTTTTTTTTCCCTCAAGTTCTGGTTCTTTAATTAGCTTCAGCGACATGTAGTCCATGACAATTTTTTTTTTTTTTTTAATGTTTTAAATGTCCATACACAGTTATAAATCTGGGGCAATATAATGGTGAATATGTTACAGTCACAAGCTCAAATCATAGTTTATTCTACTGAGTTCCATGCAATGTTATTTTGAAATTAATAATTACTCGGTTTACTCTCAATATTTTGTATTTTATGTATTCTGTAAGTGAATGTTACTGTTTTAGATTTCTAATTTAACTTCGCATACTCATTTTGGTTTGGGACAATTTTCATTACTTATCCCACAGTTGGAGGGAATTTCAGATGATACATTAGAGAGTGAAACAAAGAAGCCATCTCTGTCAATACAGCAATCTGTTTTCCCTTTATCACTATGTATCAAATTTATTTGAATTAATCAAACTTTTATATGCGTGTGTATTTTTTAACTAGGCTTTACATTTTTTTTTTTTTTTTTTGAAAGAACACAAATATATGTATCCCAAGAAATCAACACTCTCAACACACAAAGAACAATACAAACTCAATACTCAAATAGCACATATTATTAGAACCGTCGATACATGATGATATATTCATAATGTACATAACCAACACACACAGATCATTACATCACAGAAATTTAACATACATAAATATGATACAGATAATTAACACCATAGATTATATAGATATGATGAAACTAATTAATCAGAATCAGACCAAGTAATGTGCATGCCACCCCACTGAGGTGAATCCTTGTTCACACCCAAGGCTTCCCACACTGCTTTGGAGGCATCCACGATGTTGTAGTCACACGGTGGCTGGTAATCATGTTCCTCATCACATCCCGCAGTGGAGTCACACTCGTCCACCACCATGGCCGCCACGCTCCGGCCATTGCCAGTGATGGTGATCTTCTTGAGGCACCTGCTCTTGTCGTTGAACCAACCTGTGGAAAGTGCAACCACAGGAGTGTCATCGGAATGGTACTGATTGTCACATTCAGAAGGGCCTCCTCCATCTTTGCCTTTCTCAAAACTGTTGAGAGTGAGAAAGGCTTCAGTGTGAGAAGACACAGGTGGTGAACATTTGTAAACCGGATACATTTGGCCTTGTTTGCAGCAATCTGAATCATCGTCTCTGTTGCATTGTCCTGGTGGTGCTTTCTTTCCTCTTATTCTCCCACTTGAACTACACTTTCCTGCTTCACTATAATACAAGCAGCTTGTGAGTATGAGAATGGCCAAAAGAAAAACGGATGCTTTTGAGGCAAAAGTCTTCATTTTTCTGATATGTATGTCTCTTTTCTTCTTTCTGTGTCTTGACAATTGTGGGGTGCTTGGTGCAAAACGTGGAAGTGATCGATGGAATTTATAGAGGATTGTTTAGCAAAAGGGTTTTATTTTAAAATTAGTTTGAATGATATGGATTTTAACAATGGTTGAAAAATGACAGATTTGTGGCCAGAGTTTCCACAGTGGATCAGCAGGCATGATTTTGATAGAAATTGATTGCGTCTACGATACACTGTTTTCGGCCTTTAAATATATATATACAATAAAAATGCTAAATATGGAATTAGAAGGCCTTTATTTTGTTCTATGTTAAAGATATTCTGATTGCAGCTCACTTCTCATCATGCTGTTACATCTTCATTGCTACTTAGAAATATTGTGAGTTTGTGACCATTTGACCAGGCTCTCCCGTGGTTTTCTGGTTATGTTCTTGTTGGGCATTCCGCGATGTTACGGGTTCAAGAGTGTGTACACACACAGAAATACTGTCATCATTTGGATTATGACATCATTACCTCAAGCTTGTCGTTTGCTTTAGATTTTTTTATTTGGGACCACTGATTTGTCATTATGCTGTCCTGGTAAATTATAACACCAGTATCCTAAAAAAGTTGTAAACACCCTCCTTATAGTTTCCAACACATTTACCCATCTTATAAACGCTAATCTCAGAATCCTATAATCCTGATGGTGCTAACAGATTTGATGATGCGGACTGTTAAGTTGTTATATGTACGCATGCACAGGCGCCACATCAAATAAGTTAGCCATATATAAAAAAAAAAAAAAAAAACTTCATGATCCTTAATATAAGACATATCTAGAAGTTTTAAACTCTCACTCATTCCTAGACAAGACAGTGCATATATATAAGGGTAAGCTTTTAAGCTTTTAATGGTTTCTTAATCTGATGTGTTCAGATGATGTATGTTGACTTACATCACAAGAAATCACCTATGTGAGTGTGAAGTGCGGGCCGCTTCTATGAGAATTTAAAACGGCCGATTCTCTAGAACACTCACGGGAATCGGGGCGGTGTCCGGGCCAAAATGGACACAAGATGAGAACCAACGATGCTAGAGGAGCAACTGTGTAACTCCTATTGTCTTGGTATACACTAAAAGGTCAACGGTTCAAGACAAACGTCCACCGCAGATTGACCGGATATCCGATAGGTTTTTACTAAAGAAGGTTCAAAGGTAACCCCTACCTATCTCGATGCAGTTGCTGCTCGTAGAGGAATCGTACTTTGCATACATGATCATTTGCATTTGGTCGTGATGGACTAACTTCTTATCTATGTGGGGGATTGTTGGATTTTAGGATCTAAATCCCATAGGTTATGAATAAGAAGTCCCAATGGTTCACCACCGCCGGTCCGCGTCGATTCGCCACGATCGCGTCGTTATGCAACGTGTCCATCGATCAATTTCCGTCATCTATAAATAGGATGTCTAGTGACGAAAAATCTAAGATTGAAAATCCTAGATATAGAAAAACTAGATCTAAAATTAATCAAAAACATTCCTCTCTCGCATATTACATTCTATAGACATAGTTTGTGCGATTAAGCGACTCGTTGGATTGCTTGGGCAGTTGAGAGAGCCATCTTTCTCAAGACGAATAATCCGCTTATCCTCATGTGAGACAATTGCTCACCATCCTTGGGCATCCATATAGAGGGAGCAAAATTGTCTTAAGACACAACGAAAGTTGGGCCCGGATTTCTTCATAGTTCATTCTATATTCGGCAATCTTGTGAGTTTTTACTGGTTTTCTTCTTAATACAATACTATCGTATGTTTACAGGTTATGCATATTAATTACAGAGATTCTTATTTTAGTGAAATTTCTATCTTGAAAGTATTTTCACCAACAACTCTCCCGTGGTTTTCCGTTTATGTTCTTGTTGGGCATTTCGCGATGTTACGGGTTCAAAAGTGTGTACACACACAGAAATACTGTCATCATTTGGATTATGACATCATTACCTCAAGCTTGTCGTTTGCTTTAGATTTTTTTATTTGGGACCACTGATTTGTCATTATGCTGTCCTGGTAAATTATAACACCAGTATCCTAAAAAAGTTGTAAACACCCTCCTTATGGTTTCCAACACATTTCCCCACCTTATAAACGCTAATCTCAGAATCATAGGCGGATGCAAGTATAAGATAAGGGGGGCACGTGCCCCCCCTTGATTTTTGTTTTTGTTTTAAAAAAAAAAAATTAAAGCTTTTATTCAAAGGTGATCCGACATATTTTATTTAAAGAAGGGGCGGTTTACTTGCGGACATATTTTATTCAATCGGTTCACCTTGTGGACATATTTTAGCATTGTGACTCAACCTGGGAAAGATCTACTTCCTTTTTGAGATACTTTCCTAATATTTTGTTGCCTTTTTTCTTTGTGTTTTATGTGGATATTCGCAAAGACAAAAATTGCTTAGAGCATGTAGATTGCTAATTTTCCGTCATGAACATTTTATAGCTAACACTTGCTCTTTTTCTTATTGATGATGATCAAACTTGCAACTGATGACAAGTGAAAACCTTTTGAATCTTATATTATTTTTTGTGCTTTTGATGACAAGTGGAAAAAAAAAGGGGCACTGCCCCCGAACCCCCACACCTCTCCCGCCAATAGTGCCCCCCTTTCCATAAATTTCTGGATCCGCCCCTGCTCAGAATCCTATAATCCTGATGGTGCTAACAGATTTGATGATGCGGACTGTTAAGTTGTTATATGTACGCATGCACGGGCGCCACATCAAATAAGTTAGCCATATATACATGAAAAAAAAAAAAAAAAAAAAACTTCATGATCCTTAATATAAGACATATTTACTTAGCTTGATTAGATTAAAAAAGTTATTTAAGATGATATGCATTTTTTAAAACATTATAGTCATCTTTTGTAATTCATTCATTTCATCTCCTTCTTGATTATTGTTGAATAGAGCATCAATAGAGGTTAATTATAAAAAAAATTGATTAATATGAAAACTATATCTTATATTTAGAACCAAGATGAACTTTCCAGTTATGTTCTATATTAAGGACGAGAGGGAGTAGTATGCTTTCAATTTGAAAAGAGAAAAATGTATTCTTCTGACCCTATTTATAAAGCAACTTTCAAATCGAAAAGAAAAAATCTACTCCTCTGATCCTATTTATAAAATAGAGAGAAATTTTTTATATAAATATACAATTTTACCCTTTATTTATTATTGTGTTAACTTTTTTATGGAGTATAATGTATATTACATAGAGGTAAGGTTGGAAAGCTGTTGAATTTTATGATAGAGTTAATAAAGTTTAAGGATTTTCTTAATCTGTAAGAAAAATGTTGAAAGTGCCTTATAAATAGGATCAAATAAGTATTTCCTTCTATCTTAAATATATAGGAGCTAGACAACTAGTTGAAGGGGTTTCTACCAAGGTTAAATCCAATGAACATTATTAACTATGATATTGTTTTAGAGAAACTATCATGACTCATGAGTGGCATATTTAGAAGGGTTAATTAAGTTGAATGAGGGACCTTAGCCTCAAAATTAGCTCTCCAAAGGAAACTCGTTATGGAAACCAACACATGTTTTTTTTTATAAACAATTGAATTAACTAATTTTTTTAATAAACACGAATTAATTATCTAGCTCTTAATATTAAAAACTAGAGCTCATTCTCTTATTCCAGGTCAGATTAGGGTCTTTATGGAACTCTTTTGGCCTGAATAAAATGGATCCGTCTGAGGTTCACTTCTCATTCCCATCCATTGTGGTCCTCTTCCCTTAGCTACGTAAACGACGCAAATCAACACATGGTGCTGCTTTTTTTTGTTAAAAAAATAATATCTATGGCACTAAAAAGATACTTCAAGATACTGACAGATACTGAAAAATACTAACGGGTACTTCATGATGTTGAAAAAAAAAAGTTAGGACATTGAAAAAATATTTTTTCAACGCCAATATCAAAGAAAATATTTTTTAAAAAAAGAGGCACCATGTGTTGATTTGCGATCAATATCCTAAAGTATGTTTTTAGTATCTAAATATATATATATTTTTTAAAAAATGGAGAAGCACCATGTGTTGATTTGCATCAAAATGACGCAGCTCAAGGGAAGAGGACCGCAGTAGATGGGAATGAGAAGTGGAGCTCAGCGGGATCCGAATAAAATGCGATAGAGAGCCCATACAAGAAGAGTCTTGGAAAATCTCTCTGTCCAATTGTTAATTGTACTATTTTCCTACAACTTTTTTTTTTTTTTTTTTTTTTTTTTGCTCAATACTATTTTCCTACAACTTCAAAGGGTACATATAATCAGTGAAAGACACATATTTTACATTATTTAAGATCCTGTGCTGATCAAACAAGCCAATTCGCTTTGATTGTTTTAGCAGAATCACCGACTGACACTGCCCCTAACTTGTCTGAGACCCTCCAGAGAAAAATCCTGCGTTGATAAGTTTTGTTATCCCCGTCGCGACTTATTGCCAAATCATCCGTCACGTACACATGTCGTTCTTTTTGCTACATCATCATTAACTCAAGGATACGTTAAAGCTTGAAATTTCAAGTTGGTCTAAAGTTCTTGATGGTGGCAATGGTTGTTTGAGGAGTACAAGAAGAGAAGATGAAGAAGGAAGTAATCCATAATATCTTTAAGGCGTTAGTAACACTTTCTTTTAGGCTTAATTCACTTCCATTTATACATATCTTATAAGATGTAAATTGAATTAACAGATAAATTTCTTGCAGAATACAATGAAGATCATTCAATATGGATTGCACTACCAATCAATGTTGTCAAAATCGAGTTTCATGTAGACATAGACAAGGTGGTAGAAACGTAAATCATAGAAATGATACGAAACGTTTGTACTTTCTACTACTTAAATCCGAGCTCAAAATTATTTATATATATATATATATATGGAAAAAAATTATAGTTCACAACTCAAAATTCAATGAACAATTTCATATTTAAAAAATATAAGTCATATAATTATATAAAACATTAAAAAAAAAAAAACTTACATTTATAACTATAGAAATATGTTAAAAGCTATATATAACTATCTCGTCTCCACTCTCCAGTAATCTCAAGTTCAAGATGCACGATAGAAATAGGGTTTTCAACTTTTCATCCTTTTTACATGCAAAAGAAAAAAAAAAACTCATCCCTCTTTTTGTTAAAGTAAAAACGATAAAAGTTTTTACATGGTTGAGCGACGTTTTTACCGTTTCTACTCAAGGTATTTCTTACTTATGTTTTAGTACACATGACCCTAATAAAAACGCAAGTTTTTATGTTTTTACACTAGTTTTTAACAATACTGCTACCAACACTCAATCCTAGACAACAAAGAATTTTTCAAAATGATAATTTGACTATATGTTAATATGCACTCAAAGACAATGATTTTGATCTCTTTTGTGTGTTTGTAATGAATAATAATGGATTGATAGTGATATGTATTTACAAGCCATAAAACAGTGCCTCTCAAAACAACATCTCTTCAATCAAAAGTAAAAAATCATATGTTAGATTCATGAACCCTCATGAATCAACATAACTTAAATAATCAATGGTTATTTAAACTTACAATTACAGTTACAGTTACCTTTATAATATGTAGCTTTAAAAAACACACACACACAGACAACATTTCATCAAGAACTTCGGGTTTATGGGTTATGACCTTTCACATATCTTTAGGAACCAAAGATACATGACCTTGATGATTACTTTGTATTATAACTCTCTTAATTCCATTCAAACTAATTTGAAAATAAAACACTTTTGCTAAATCCTCTATAAATTCCACCGATCACTTCCACGTTTCGCGCCAAGCACCCCACAATTGTCTAGACACACAGAAAGAAGGAAAGAGAGATACATATCAGAAAAATGAAGACTTCTGCCTCAAAAGCATCAGTTTTTCTTTTGGCCATTCTCATACTCACAAGCTGCTTGTATTATAGTGAAGCAGGAAAGTGTCGAGTCAGTGGGAGAATAAGAGGGAAGAAAGCACCACCAGGACACTGCAATAGAGACGGTGATTCAGATTGCTGCAAGCAAGGCCAAATGTATCCAGTTTACAAATGTTCACCACCTGTGTCTTCTCACACTGAAGCCTTTCTCACTCTCAACAGTTTTCAGAAAGGCAAAGATGGAGGAGGCCCTTCTGAATGTGACAATCAGTATCATTCAGATGAGAAACCAATAATATTCCGGTTTCTACCTTATTTAGATGTCCTCATAAATCTTAATAGAACAATTTTTAGAGTTCCAATAAGGACATTTGCTATGCAAATGTAATTAGCCATATACGAGAAGAAGCTGCGTTATGAATGAACACTCCAGTATACAAGATTTTCGTATTACACAAAGCATATTCGTTATTTAACATTCACATAGTAAAGATCACAAAACACAAAGTATAACCATCATAATATAGTACAGTGTACTAATGCATTCATTCCTATATAGTATTAGGCATCAGACCATGTAATATCGTACCACCCCCACTGATTCCTGGGAATTGCCAAAGCTTCCCAGACAGCCTTGGAGGCATCGACAATGTTGTTATCACAGGGAGGTTGGTAATCATGGTCTTCATCACAGCCTCTTGTGGAATCACACTCGTCCACCACCACAGCCACCACGCTCCGGCCATTGGCAGTGATGGTGATGTTGTGGAGGCACCTGCTCTTGTGGTTGAACCAGCCTGTGGAAAGAGCCACCACTGGTTTCTCATCTGAATGATACTTATTGTCACATTCTGAAGGCCCTCCTCCATCTCCTCCTTTCTCAAAACTGTTCAGTGTGAGATGTGCCTTTGTGTGATCAGAAACGGGTGGTGAACAATTGTAAACTGGATACATTTTGCCATCTGCACAACAATCTGAATTATTCTCCTTGTTGCACTGTCCAGGAGGTGCCCTTTTCCCTTTCACCACACCACCTGGTCGACATTTTTGAGCTTTACTGATGTCCAAACAGTTCGATGCAAGAAGGATAATCAGTAGAAGCAATGATGCCTTTGTGTTGATGAAGCCCTTCATTCTCTTTGTGTGTGTCTCTCTTTAATTCTTAGTATCCTTTTTTATGATCTTAGACGGGTTTGATGATTTGTTGCTGGTAATATCATGGGGTATATACATGTTTCCAAAACTGAAGTTACAGCTTGAATCAGTACTAAAGGTTTCATTTTTTGGTCAATTAATCGGTTATATTTTAACCTGTTTAACCAAAATGATAACTGCATCGTTCCAGGACTTCTTTCTTGGCCAATAGCAGTCTAATCCATTAGAACAATTGAATTTAAAAGAAAAACAACAAGTTTGTTTCCTTCATCTAGGTTTCAATTGAAAATGAAAGGTATAAGATTTGTTTAATGCAAGGAATTAGTAATTGACTTTGCATCAACATGTACATAATTCAATCTTTGAGAGAAGAATTGCAAATAGTAGTCTTTTGAACTGTGCTTTGAACACAAAAATGTGAGTGCTAATCAGGACAACCAACAAGTCATAAGTTTATGCAATCATGTTCCGGTATATATGCTTAGGACAACTGATTTGTTGTATTCTCTTTTCCCAACCTCGTTTCATGTAATACACCTCTAATTTTTTGAATTTTAGTAATCGTATTTTTAACAACTATGGAATCTATTGGCCGACCGACATTAATTAGATTTTAAATAAACCTCTAATCGAGGGGAAAGAAAGTATAATCTGCTGTCAAAACAGTGGTTTTAAATTTAAAATCTACTAGTGAGATTTAATCACTTCAGAAAACCCTTTGCTTGGTGGTGAGATTTAATCACTCACAAAAAGTACAGAAAATTATAATAAAGGACCTAAGAAAAATAATATTTATTAAGAAGGATCATAAAAATGATAATTATTTTGAAGGACCAAAATTTAAAACATTAAAATAAAAAGACTAAATTGCCCATATGGTTCTACAATTTTTGCGTAAAGGTAAAAAATCCAAAAAAACATTTTACTTTTACAATTCCAAGTCTTCATGCTTACCGTACATTGCCTTAGGTCTTAAAAAGAGATGAATCCATAAAAATTCATAAATCCATAGAACACAGGAGAAGGAGGTCTAGAAGATTTTTGTCAACGGAATAACCTACGGTTCCTCCAAGGAGAGATAAAAAATTATCAGTAGAGACTCTAACTTATAGATTCTAGATTCTGATTTGATCTCTATTTATCATTTTCAATCAATCATTTCAGATTCTGATTTAATTAGATATAATATAGGAAATCTAACCAAGAGCAATTTGGTCTTTCTATTTCAATGTTTTAATTTTTGGTCCTTCAAAATAATTACCATTTTTATGGTCCTTCTTAATAAATATTATTTTTATTATAATTTTCCCCAAAAAGTAACCTCAACATTTTAGTGTCTATTATTTTCCACACCAACCTTGCTTTCAGTAACTTCGGACTTGGATTCCACTTCCATTTTCAGACCACCAATCTTTTCTTTCAGAGCTGTGACATTCAAGGAAGAAAGAATAATCTCTCTGATACCTGCTTCAATATTTTCCACATGCTTAGGGCTTGATCCTTTAACTAGCTCTTCTTCCAATTCTTTAACTTTTTCTTTAAGCCCTTTTGAAGTTACGACCTTGTCAATTTCACTGAAGATCTCATTGTTCATCTCTATTATTTTATGTTTTATATCTGGTGTGGGAAATGGGAATTGGGATTATTTGCTCTTCTTTTTACTACTTTAACAACCTCCAAAGCTGATCTCAACACCTCTTCTAGCTCTTTCTCAGCTTCCATTACCAATTCTTTATTCAGTGAATTTCCCTTTGATAGCTTTTCTTGAGCATTCTTCAAGTTTTCTATCTTTACTTTAATATCACCAGAAACTTTCTGATTGATCTCTTCTCTGAGTTTCTCTTGTTTGACTTTCATCTCAATCAACCAGTTCACAGCTTCTAGATTCTGAAGCTTCTGCTTCAATCCCAGATAGGCACCCGGCCGTGACAATTTGTTATTAAATTCTTGCATGATCTTATCCACCTTTTCCTTCAAGTTACGATCAAGGGTTGATTCGGCGAGGGACTTTAGACTTTAGATAATTCCAGCCTCACAGACTCAATCTTCTTTTCTAATCCTATTTCAATAAGTGCATTTGTGATCTGTTGGTCTACTTCTTGCTCAGTCTTCTGTAAATCTTCTTCTGTAATAGGATCATATGGTCCCTCTGTTTCAAAAATTGTTTTCTTGAGATTTTGGAGCTCAGACTCAATCTTAGTGATCCCACCAGAAGTGTTCACATCGGGTGGCTTCATGTTACGCTTCCTCTCTGGTTCCACAACTATGCCTTCTTGGAATTTTCCAATTGACCGAAACTTAAGCATTCGATGGCGTTGTACCTCTTTTACATCCATTTTTGTCAGCTCCTGTGTAGATTCCAGAGTTTCCATATCAGTGACTAGTAAGTAGTAACTAAGGAAACTAATGAAGATCACCTCTTTTTTGACATCCATTTTTGTCAGCTCCTGTGTATTGATTCCAGAGTTTCCATATCAGTGACTAGTAAGTAGTAATACTAAGGCTTTTGAATTTTTCTCAAACTAATGAAGATCACGAATTTGGTATGCAAAAGGAAGAAGGTATGCATGCAAAGATATATTTTGAGAAAGATTAATAGGAAAAAAATCACAGTTCAGATATTAAAATTCATATATGCTGGACATGAATACCTCCATAGCCTGTGTGATTGCAAGTTTAATTTGCTGTGACGTCCATGCAGCAACAGCATGTGCACCACCAAGTGGCTCCTGTGAGTAGCAATGTAAAGAAGAGAACCAGCATCCATGAATTTAAATGTCGTGAAAAAACACAAAATAATTACATACATAAGGCTTTCCACAGATAAAATGTAAATATTTTAATCCACAGTCAAGAGTATTCTGACATTCTGATGCACTTTTGCCTATTTATTTCTAAGATAGGTTTGTTATAACTTCACTTACAGATCTCTACTAATTTCATGGAAATCATTGCTTGTCTGTACAAGATTTTAGTTGACAGTTAGCTGGCAAAATAGTGCAAATCATTTTATGTTCCATACAAATTCCAAGCTGGAACCATCAATTAAGATTTTCTCAAAGTTCAACTGTTTATCACATGTAACCAGGATTACTGTTGAAATAGAAAACAATGAGATATATAATTTTCTAAAAAATCTGAGCACCCATAACAGCATACAGATTACAGGGGAAACAAAGTGAAGGATCAATGTGCTTACAGGAATAATACCATCAGCAATCCCATGTTTGTAATGTTCCTGAACTGTTATTCTTAACTTTTCGGCTGCCTATAAATTTACAGAGTCAATTAACATATATGAAATAAAAGATAAGACGCATCAAATAGCCATAAAAGTTTATATTAATGAATAATAACCTTTGGAGTGGCTTTGGAAGATTTCCACAATATTGCAGCACAAGATTCAGGACTGATTAGAATAACACATCATTAGAAAGGTAAAAGTTATAGACTTACGATCAGCAAAGGCTCCAGGAGTGTCAACAAAAGTAATGATGGGAAATTTATGATGATCTGCATATTTCATCAAGTGCAAAGCTTTCTGATAGCTGTTTACATTAAATTTCTAAGTCAACATGTAAAACATAGAAAAATTTCAGTATGAGTCCTTGGGAGAACACACCCCAAGAGCTCCGGGCAATCTTCTCTTTTGTGTTCCTACCTCTCTGATGGCCTGTAAACATGTAGCTTTTTCCATCCATACTACCTATACCTGTCACAATTGCTCGATCGTCATAACCTGCTCGATCTCCATGAAGCTCCACCCACTGTAGGTTCCAAGATGAGGGAGAGAAAGAAGCAAATAAGTTTAAGGAAGTGTCTACAATTCAATTGTAAATTGTGCACACACAAAAAACGTTGCCTTGGTAGTGGTAGAGGCTTTGAAACTATGTCGCTTGGCTACAATAAGTTGTAAAATTGCTATATAGGATACTATATGTCCTTCTAGAATAATTAATGGTCTGTGATTAAGTTCTAGAGTAAAATTTGTCAGTGTGAAGACAATTTGGGAAACAAACTTAAGTTACCTCTATAATCATTTTTTCAAGATCAACAAGCGGCTTCTCAGAATCAAGAGTCACATGTTGTGGCTTATTGGTTAGAGGTTTAAAGTGAGACAGGTAAGTCAAAAATCCACTACTGATATTTGGATCCATATGATCAGACCATGGATAATCATGCTTACTACCCTTTTTAATCCTAGCAACAAAATTAAACCTGTTCTCTTTTGTATTCCTCGGACCTTCTAAGTCCTTTGGCCCAAGAAAATGATTTGCAGGGTAGTCTTTTCCTATACACTGATTTGTCACTTCCCTAGCATGATCTTCAAATCTTCTTCTGCTAACATAGTTTCCATCTACAAGTGATAGGGTAGTCATCTTAACAAGCTCAAAAATCGATTTGTTTGTTGTGTGTAATCTGCATCATTCCTGCATGACAACTTGAAACAAAACACATTCTTATGAAACCTTAAATATAATAGTTCTAGCTTTTTTAATGTGACAGTTTATATGTCGCATAATATTTTACAGACAATTCAACAAGGAACACAACAGAAGATTTTGAAGTTGAAGCAGCCTCTTTAAAATTATGAGCTTAGCATCATGCAAGCGTAAACCATTCAATAAATTTCATTGCTCCTAAACTTTTTCCTCTATTTCTAGGCAACCAAGCAAAAATATTGAGTGAGAGTGGATTACCCTGAAACTTAAAGCTTCTGGGGTTCTCAAGAATAAAGAAATCTTTCAGCAACAACAGATGATTATGAAATATGAAAATCAATCAGTCACGGAACATAGTGGATGAAAGAGGAACATACTTGTAGCTAGTAGCTAGAATCATAAGAAGGAAGGAGATTCAGGTTTGGGAATAATAAAAGTGTGAAATGGGCCCTGTTTTAACTCTGTTATGTCAGCGAATCCCACTCAATGGGAGGGCTCTGCTTCAAGAAGATCCTTTGACTGGACGGTGAAACGCGCTGGGCTTTCTATTGGAGATGGCAAAGCTGGCTTGACACGTCCTCAAAATTGTGGATAACTGATACTGATAACCTCACAAGAGACGGGTCCCACAATGTCAATGTCCGAATCACTAATTTTATTTTTCTTAAATTAAGCAAATGTCCATGAGGGAGAAAAAAAAAAAATAGAACATGTGACAGAGTCTATTCTTTTTCTTTTTTTTTTTTTATAAGAATGGGATACCTCATGTGACAGAGTCTATTCTATCCCGATCATCTTTTGTTGAAAACTCCATCTTTTGTTGAAAAAAAAAAAAAAATCCTCTATGCACAATTTAAATAGGGTTAATGAGGTTCAATTTTGCCTTAAAAATTTTTGCCTAAAAGTTTTTTTAGAAACAATTTTACTTTGAAAATATCTAAACTATGCAATGTTGTCCCCAACCATGATTAAAGTGTGTTAATTTTGACTGTTAAATTTGTTTTGTTTGACTGTATGATACGGTGATGGTGATGGTGACATTGCTGATATTTTAGGACTTAGAGAATAAAATTGTTCCTTAAAAAACTTATGTCCCTAACAAAATTTTCGGTATAAAATTGGACCTTAACCCATTTTAATAAGCGTAATCATTTTGCAAATTTGCGTGTTTAATGTATTCATCCTTCTTGTATATTTTCTGTCTTTGGCCTGAGATCGAGGTTTCAAACTTAAGAACAATTATTTTAAATATTGCCAAGTTCTCAATATTAGGTGGCTTTGATTAAAAAAATGTATGAAGTGGCTTCTATACTGGCTCAATGGACTCATCTTGTTTTCTTTCCTTTTTGTTTCTTGCATAATTCAATGGGCTATCCATATTAAAATTGAAAAATATAAAAATTTTAATTATTTTATTTTGATAGAGACACGCTATATTAAATAAAGATAATTCCTTAACACATTTTTTAAGAAAAACAGATTTATTACTTAAAAGGTTATAAATAAATAAAAAATGAGGTCCAATAAATACACATTAACGAATGTCTCATGGATTTTAATTTTTATTGAAATGAATACGACCTGGTTTCTCTTATTTTCTTTTCTTGTTTGCTTCCCCCTTTTTCCCCTTAATGACCATTTGATCAAAATTTAATGTTCCACATTTAACATTTTATAAAATATTATCACAATGGAAAGAATGATGACAATGAAATATTAAATACGTATTATTATATTTTGATTTAAGGCTCATGAAAGGGAAAAAGAACGGCAAAAGATGGAAAAAGAAAATGAGAAGAAGCTAAAGTCTAAATAAATGATAGAAACTTGATATAAAATTGGATTGGATTCTTTCTCGTTTTTCACAAGATTGATCAGTTGATTTCAAGGTGTTTGACACACACATATCGAGAGGTAGGATATTGTTTCTATCGATCTCATAGTTAGGTTTTCACAAATCAATTTTGAGATGAGGAAGAGATCAAGTTTTCTTATCAAAGTTTTCTTCTTTTTCATCTTCTTCGTTCTTATCTTCCTTCTAAGCTCTCTCTTCAATCGGATCGACCTCGTACGTCTTGTTTCATTTGATTATGTAAGTCATCATTCCTCAATTCTCTCATCAATAATTTCTATATTTATTTACATACTTTTATTAGAAGAAGAATGAATCTGCTTGTTATTTTTTTCATAAATCAACCCAGTAGCACAAGTTTCTTTAAAATGCGTTTTCTTCACTGTTTTTTTTTTTTTTTTTTTTTTTTACGTTGCTTAATCTTTTTAATTAACTGAGGGATGTTTCCCTCTTTCTGGCATATTAATACATTTTCTTCATTAACTCAAGTTTCTGTTTGCAACGCATTGTGTATATCTAATTTGGAATCTCATAACTCATAATAATTAATAAAACTGAACCTAGATCATATATTTTTGGAGAGACAAAAAATATTAATAACATGAATAACAACAACTGCATGACATTAATTTATATATATCAATATATATCACAATATATAAATTCAGATATTATAAAAGTATGCTTAGTTTTTAATAAGTAGAAATGTAGAATATAATCTGATTGCTATATCTAGCTAGGTACTTTGATATTGGCTTAGTCAATAACTATACTAAATTTTTGATCGTATGATTAAATACAGGTCATTTAAATTTTGCTTGAAATTTTTGGTTGATTTTAAACTTTTCTCTTGGGTGATATGAAATATGCTTTAAAATATAAAGTTTGCATTTTGCATAAAACTTCGTCTGTATTGTTTTCCGTTAGTTTACATGGGTAAAAATGTTAAACAACTAATAATTTGACAGAATGATATGACAAAAATCAATATTAATATAAAAAAAATAATCAAAATTCAATTTAATTTTTGTTCAAAGATTTACTGGTCAAATTCTATTATTCAGTTAGTTTATATAGTTAATGTTTGATATTATATTTAGTGATAAACGTTTGATCATATTTGGGCAGTTTTGATTTCAAAAATCTTCTAAAGTTATTCTTTAAAAATATTTTTATTTAATTTTTAAACTGTCATAACTAAAATTTAAGGGGATAAATTTATTCATTTATTTTATTAATAATTTTATAAAACGCGAAATCCATCCTACGCAAATTTTAATATAACTACTAACATAAAAAGTGAAGAAAAAGTGGATGAGAATGGTAATAGAGAGTAGCGAAACCATGTTTGATCCAACAATACTTCCTAAATCATCCTATCCCTCGTGACTTTTCTTGAATAAGACCGAACAAAGAATATACTCCTTCCTTCAAATCCTAAATATATGACAAAATTTTACACTATATTTAGGATCAGAAGTAGTAGAACGCATGATGAATTTTTAGGCGAAGACAATAAGCCAACTAAGTCAAGCGTTTGAAATCAAATTAGATAAATAAATCTTATATAATAGGAGAGAGGTAGTAATATATAATTCATGTATGAGTTGCAGGCAAAAATAAGAAGCCAAGTGGGCGAAGAATCAACGGAAGAATGTCCAGAGCACTTCAGGTGGATCCACGAGGACCTGAAGCCATGGAAGAGCAGTGGCATCAGCAGGGACACTTTGGATAGAGGCACTCAAAACAACATGTCCGACTTCAGGCTTATCATCTTCAAGGGCAAGCCTTACCTTAAAAAGTACAAAAAGTGTTATGCCACCAGGGATGTCTTCACTCTCTGGGGCATATTGCAGCTCCTAAGGTTGTACCCTCAGAGAGTCCCAGATTTAGAGCTCTTGTTCCAATGTGACGATCAGACCGTCGTCAACAAGTCCAGTTTTCCCGCTAATATTCCTCCCCCTCCTCTCTTCCATTATTGTGGTGACACTGGTTCCTATGATATCGTCTTCCCTGACTGGACCTTCTGGGGCTGGTAATTCGTTGTTTTATAAAATAACTAACTTACCTAATTTTTCTGCATATGTTAAGGAATTGACGATGATGCAGGGCAGAGACAAACATTAGAGCATGGGAGAGAGTGTCAAAGAGCATAGAAGAAAACAACCAGAAGCTGGAATGGAAGGACAGAGAGCCCTTTGCGTTTTGGAGGGGCAATGCCAGGGTGGCTTCTTCTCGCACTGCTCTCTCACACTGTAATGCCACCCATCACAATCACTGGAAGGCCCATATTTATTCTCTGGTATTATTATAATTTTTATTATTTCTTGTTATTAATTCCAAACAATATATGCTTATAAAGGAACTTATAAATTATCTACCAACAAACAAATCCTTATCTACCAACCAAACAAATCCTTATGCACATTTATATCACCCCGTCTAATCAACCCCACCTAATAGGATAAAGTGATGTTCTTGTTGTTATAACCACTATAATTAAACCTCTACCGGATAGGCTAGTTGGCTCCAAAAACCGGTGAAACCATTCGCAAAACCAATCTCGTCCGAATATTAACTTGGTTTAATTCTTTTAAAAATATTTTAAAAAATTGATTTTTATTTTATTTTCTTTATAATTTTATATTAATAACTTGAAATCTATACTTTTTCACCACACTTGGGTTAGCTCCAATTTGACTCCGGTCTAACTCATTGATCCTTGACCTAGTATTCCGACTGGTTCAATGACTGGTCTGGTTTTAATAACCTTGATTGTAACTAATCCATTGTTCTTGAAATGTGTGCACCGTTTCATTCAGCAATGGGACAAGGCAGCTCAACGAGGGCTCAACAACCAGACAAAGCTGGAAAATCAATGTGACCACAGGTAATTTTTTTAATTTTTTTAATTTTTTTTTTTTTTTTTTTTTTTTTTTTTTGTGAATTCAGTGACAATGATGAGAATACTTATGGAAATGCTTGCATGGAAGCTAGGTACAAGATATATGTGGAGGGGAGGTCATGGTCGGTGAGCGAGAAGTACATATTAGCATGTGACTCAATGGCCTTATTCGTACATCCCAAATACTATGACTTCTTCTCAAGAAGTTTGGTTCCTTTGCACCATTACTGGCCCATTTCCACCCAAAATATGTGCCAACACATCACTTTTGCTGTTGAATGGGGCAACTCTAACACCCACGAGGTACTACGTTTTTCTTCAATCAAAACAACATAATAAACACGTTTTTGTTCTTGTTTAAGAGACACTACAAATGATATGATGATGATGATCAGGCAGAAGCAATTGGGAAAGAAGGAAGCAAGTTCATAAGAGAGAATCTGAGGATGGAACTGGTGTATGACTACATGCTTCATGTGTTACAACAGTATGCGAAGATGTTGAGGTTTGATGTCACTGTCCCAGAAGGGGCTGTTGACTTGTCACTTGAGTCATTGACCTCTTTGGTTAATAAAAAGGCCAGGAAGTTTCTAGAAGATTCAAAGGTGAAAAACCCAGCGACACGTAGACCTCCTTGCAAAATGCCTCCTCCTCTTGAACCCCAGGAGCTTCAGGTCTTGCTCCACACTAAGCAGAGTCTCATCAAGCAAGTGGAGATGGAGTCCAATCAATACTGGCAAACCCATCAATCATGACAACAACTAATCAATCAATCAATCTATCTGTCTGTCTATCTATCTATATGGATAATTAAATCTCTCTCTAAATCGCATTATACTATTCATCATAAATTGTTAATTATGCGGCCCGTTCTTTGAATTAAGCGTAATCCATGAGAAAATGTATCTAGTAGAGCTTTTTTTTTTTAATGGTTTGTAGTATTGAAAACCATATTTACTGAATGTTACTTTATATTATCTTAAATATAAGATAAAATTGATTTTTTTTAGAGATTAAATAAGCTAATTAAATACTTTATAATATTTTTATTTTTATTGTTTTCAAAATCTAATTAGTTTGATTAATAAATTGATCTATAACTTAAGGATACACAATATATGATATGATTGTGTAATTTATTTAATTTTCTTAATTTCTCCAAAAAAATCAACTATATCTTATATCTTATATTTAACCGAAGAGAATATCTTGAAATGCAACTTTTGTTGGTTATTGTTTTTTGTTTAAAAAAAATTGACACTGCCAGTTTTGGAAAAAAGATACATTCTTTGATGTTCATAGTTTATTGTGAGATTCACACGTTTAAGTAAGAATTTCATTCTCATTATTACATTATTTAACATATAATAAAAAGCATATCGTGCAGGTGTTCCGATATTTAAAGTGTTTTTTTTTTTTTTATAATGTTTAAGGTGTCTGGATATTTTCGTAGCCAAAAATTATTTATGGGTATTTTTACCTATTGGTATAAGTTAATAAATATTTTTGCATTTCAACCCAATATTTCTTCAAACTTTAATATATGGGCGAAGTTAAAAGAAAATTATTTTGGATAAAGTTATTGAGTCAACTACTCTTATGTCATTAACCTTAAATTTTAGTGGTAGAAGAGTTTCTTAGAAGTATAACGTGGCGGCGGATTTGATTTGGCTTGAAACCTTATGTTACCTACCAGAATGGTCGTTGCTCATGGGACCCCCATCTCTCTTCTCTACCTCTCATTCTCTTGGACATATCTATGGACAATTTCTTTGCCACTTGATTTTTTTTTTTTTATAATAAATTTCTTTGACACTTGATTTTGAAGATGTTTGACACACACATATCGAGGTAGGATATTATTTCTATCGATCTCATAAATTAGGTTTTTACAGATCAATTTTGAGATGACGAAGAGATCGAGTTTTCTTATCAAAGTCATCTTCTTCTTTGTTCTTATCTTCCTTCTAAGCTCTCTCTTCAATCGGATCGACCTCCTACGTCTCGTTTCATTTGATGATGTAAGTCATCATTCCTCAATTCTCTCATCAATAATTTCTATATTTTTTTACATACTTTTATTAGAAGAAGAATGAATCTGCTTGTTATTTTTTTCATAATTCAACCCAGTAGTACAAGTTTCTTTAAAATGCGTTTTCTTCACTGTTTTTTTTTTTTTTACGTTGCTTAATCTTTTAATTAACTGAGTGATGTTTCCCTCTTTCTGGCATATTAATACATTTTCTTCATTAACTCAAGTTTCTGTTTGCAACGCATTGTGTATATCTAATTTGGAATCTCATAACTCATAATAATTAATAAAACTGAACCTAGATCATATATTTTTGGAGAGACAAAAAATATTAATAACATGAATAACAACAAATGCATGACATTAATTTATATATATATATATATATATATATATATCACAATATATAAATTCGGATATTATAAAAGTGAGCTTAGTTTTTAATAAGTAGAAATGTAGAATATAATCTAGCTAGGTACTTTGATATTGATTTAGTCAATAACTATACTAAATTTTTGATCGTATGATTAAATACACGTCATTTAAATTTTGCTTGAAATTTTTTGTTGATTTTAAAGTTTTCTCTTGGGTGATATGAAATATGCTTTAAAATATAAAGTTTGCATATTCCCCCATAAAACTTCGTCTGTATTATTTTCCGTTAGTTTACATGGGTAAAAATGTTAAACAACTAATAATTTGACAGAATGATATGACAAAAATCAATATTAATATAAAAAATAATCAAAATTCAATTTAATTTTTGTTCAAAGTAATATTTACTGGTCAAATTCTATTATAGGGATAGGATATTGTCATTACCAAAGTCGATCACTACCACTTTTTCATCGTTGGATCAATCTCATCTACTTTTATTATTTCTCTCTCCTATTAAGATTCTGATCCAACAAATGAAAAAGTGGTAGTGATTTTGATAATGACAATATCCTATCCCTAGTTTATATAGTTAATGTTTGATATTATTTAGTGATAGACGTTTGATTATATTTGGGCATAGTTTTGATTTCAAAAATCTTCTAAAGTTATTCTTTAAAAATATTTTTATTTAATTTTTAAACTGTCATAACTAAAATTTAAGGGGATAAATTTATTCATTTATTTTAGGTTAAAGTATACGTTTGGTCGCTTTATGTTTTGCCTCTAGTATCATTTTAATCCCTTAAGTTTGTAAAATGCACGTTTGGTCCCTTAATGTTAACACCGCTAGTTAATTTTAACTAAAAAATACTAACTTAACAATTTTAAGTGTATGTTAGTATTTTAATAAATTAATATTTTAAATCCTACTAATGGAAAAATATTTAATCTTCACAGATTGTTTTACGATTTTTCACAATTTGTAAAAATTAAATATATATTTTTTGTCAAAGAAGATTAAATATTTTTCAATTAGTAGGATTTAAAATATTAATTTATTAAAATACTAACATATAAATATGCCCATTTAATTACATAGTTATCATTTGAAATTGTTGAGTCAAGTATTTTCCATTAAATGAGACTAACGGTGTTAACATTAAGAGACCAAACGTGTACTTTACAAACTTAAGGGACTAAAATGATACCAGATGCAAATATGAAGGACGAAACGTATACTTTAGCATTTTTTTATTAATAATTTTATAAAACGCGAAATCCATCCTACGCAAATTTTAATATAAACGCGAAATCCATCCTACGCAAATTTTAATATAACTACTAACATAAAAAGTGAAGAAAAAGTGGATGAGAATGGTAATAGAGAGTAGCGAAACCATGTTTGATCCAACAATACTTCCTAAATCATCCTATCCCTCGTGACTTTTCTTGAATAAGACTGAACAAAGAATATACTTCTTCCTTCCGATCCTATATATATGACAAAATTTTACACTATATTTAGGATCAGAAGTAGTAGAACGCATGATGAATTTTTAGGAGAAGACAAGAAGCCAACCGAGTCCAGCTTTTAAAATCAAATTAGATAAATAAGTCTTATATG